>JAGIQG010000001.1:71159928-72359928 GCA_024679065.1 Sphyrna mokarran | reverse complement strand
CAAACAGTCAAAGGAATAGTCATCAATGGTGGGAAGACAGGAGTAGGAATACACAACTGACCAAGATTTGAGAAACACAGAATTCTTGGATAATTGTACAGATTTGAATATCAATGAGAATTTTAAATTTAATTATATAAATTTGATGAATACAGGGGTAATGGGTGAGCAGGGCTTGTTACAGGATGGATTTTAGGCAGTTTTGGATGAATGGACACTAATGAAGGGTTGGAGGGTGGAGTCAGCAATACATTAAGCTTGTTGCATCTGAAGATACCAAAAATACACTTTGGGATTTTTTTCATTTATGAGCCACAGGTGTCACTGGCTGGCTGGCATTTATTCCCCATCCCTAGTTGCCCTTGAGAACAAAGAACAAAACAGCACGGGAAACAGGCCCTTCGGCCCAACGAGCCCACGCCGCCACCTCGATGTTCCCACTTCTACACGCGATCCCTGTCCATATTTATAGATCTATGGATTAAAAACCAAATTTGAGACAATTTAGGGAGAATTTGTTTTGCCAATTAGCCTAAGAGTACATCTTTGGGATGTGGGAAGAAACCGGAGCTCCCGGAGAAAACCCACGCAAGCACGGGGAGAATGCGCAAACTCTCACAGACACAGGCCCAAATCCATGTATCTGCACAGCACAGCTATAGTTACTGCGCTGTCGTGTTGCCCATCAAATGGTCCAGGTCAAGCATACACCAACGATGTGAAGCAGTAGGATATTCTCGAAAAAGGTCCAAGAGCAGTCCTCTCACGACCCATCGCGTGTATGCCCCTTGTTAGACAACAAGGTGGGCCAAAGCATCTGTAGGATAAAAACAAGTACATCAATATCATCATCTATTTACACACTTCCCAGGGACTCCCAAGGCTCATGATCCCTATTTTAAATCAGTTTTCTATACCCCTCCATTCCCATTCTGTTCATGTGCCATCTAAGTATTTCTTAAATATCTCCAGAGTACCTGCCTCCACCACTTTACTTGATAGCGCATTCCATACCCCCACCACCCTCTGTGTGAAAAAACTCCCTCTAGCATCCAAATTATACCTTACCCCCCTCACCCTAAGCCCGTGACCCCTTGTGCTATTTGCGTCCATCCTAGGAAAAAGCTTAGCCCTGTTTACTCTATCTATCCCCTTCAAAATCTTGTACACCTCTATCAGATCTCCTCTAAGTCTACGTCTTTCTAAGGAAAAACAGTCCCAATTTGCCTAATCTCTCCTCGTAACTCAGACCTTCCATACCAGGCAGCATCCTGGTAAACCTCCTCTGCACTCTCTCCAGAGTCTCCACGTCCTTCCGGAGTAAGGCGACCAGAACTGGACGCAGTATTCCAAATGAGGTCTAACCAACGTTTTATACAACTGCAACATTAAAGGCCAGCTCTTGTACTCTATACCCCTTCCGATGAAGGCTAGCATACTATATGCTTTCTTCACAACCTTCTCCACTTGCTCTGCCACCTTCAGAGACTTGTTCACCTGCACCCCAGGTCCCTCTGCGTTACTATACTCTTAATAGGTCTACCCTTTATCATATACCTCCCCCCTACATTCTTTCTCCCGAAATGCATCACCTCACATTTATCAGGATTGAATTCCATCTGCCATCTGTCTGCCCAAGCTATCAGCCTATCTATGTCCTGCTGTATCGCCTGACAATGCCCCTCACTATCTGCAAGTCTAGCCATCTTTGTATCGTCTGCAAACTTGCTGATCACTCCACTTACTCCCTCTTCCAAGTCATTTATATATATTACAAATAGAAGAGGTCCCAGTACCCAGCTCTGCGGCACACCACTAGTGACCGACCTCCAGCTAGAGAAACACCCTTCCGCTATTACTCTCTGTCTCCTATTACCAAGCCAGTTGCTTATCCAACTAGCTACCTGTCCTTGTATCCCATTTGCCTTGACCTTCTTGACTAACCTCCCATGAGGGACTTTGTGAAACGCCTTACTAAAATCCATATAGACAACATCAACAGCTCGCCCTTCGTCCACCGTTTTCGTCACCTCCTTAAAAAATTCTACCAGATTTGTAAGGCACGACATCCCCTTAACAAATCCATGCTGCGTATCCCTAATCAGATTGCAACGCTGTGAGTGCCTATACATCCTATCTCTAAGAGTCCTCTCCAACAGCTTCCCTACCACTGATGTCAAATTCACCGATCTATAATTTCCGGGGTTATCCCTACCACCCTTTTTAAACAACGGTACAACATTAGCTATTCTCCAGTCCTCTGGGACCTCACCTGTGTCCAAGGAAGAGACAAAGATTTGCGTCAGAGGCCCAGCAATTTCACCTCGCACCTCTCTAAGCAGTCTGGGATAAATGTCATCAGGCCCTGGAGATTTATCAGTTTTAATGCTACCTAGAAGCTATAACACTTCTTCCCTCGGTATGGATATTTTCCTCAACTGGTCCACAGCTCCCTCAGAGTCAGGAGCTGTCAACAAGCCCCTCTCCTTCGTGAATACTGATGCAAAGTATTCATTCACGATCTCCGCCATTCCCTCGGGCTCTAAGCACAGTTCCCTCCTCCGTCCCTAAGAGGTCCGATTTTTTCTCTAACCACACTTTTATCCCTAACATAGGAGTAAAAAGCCTTTGGGTTTTCCTTAATCCTATCCGCCAAAATCATTTCATGCCCCCTTTTTGCCCTTCTAACTCCCTGTTTGAGCTCCCTCCTACTCTCTCTATATTCCTTCAATGCTGTCTCGGTTCCCAGCTGCTTCGACCTATCATACGCCTCTCTTTTCTTCCTAATCAAGTCCTCAATATCCCTAGTAATCCACAGCTCTCTAATCCTACCTTTCCCATCTTTCCTCTTGGCCGGCATGTACTTATCTTGCAACATTTTCAGTATTCCCTTGAAAGAGTCCCACATGCCTAGCGTGGACTTACCCTCAAACAACCGTTCCCAATCAGTTTCCCTAAGTTCCTGCCTAATTCGACTGTAGTTAGCCTTCCCACAATTCAGCACCCTGCCCCTAGGGCAACAAGCATCTTTTCCATCTGTATCCTAAAGTAGACAGAATTGTGGTCACTGTTAGCCACATGTTCCCCCACTACAATATCAACCACCTGCCCTGGCTCATTACTCAGAACTAAATCCAATATAGCCCCTTCTGTAGTCGGGCTAGCCACATACTGTTCCAACAATCCTTCCAGTACACATTTTACAAATTCCTGCCCATCCAAACCCCCAGCTCTAAGTACTTCCCAATCCACTCTAGGGAGGTTAAAATCTCCCACTATAACGACTCTATTCTTTCTGCACCTATCCAAAATGTCTTTACATATGCCTTCTTCAACTGCCCATGGGCTGTTGGGTGGCCTATAATACACCCCTAGCATAGTAATTGCCCCCTTTCTATTCCTCAACTCCACCCACAGCGACTCCACTCCTAACTCCTCTGTATTGTCCTCCCTCTGCACAGACGTGATACTCTCCTTAACTAACAACGCCACTCCCCCACCTCTTCTGGACCCTCCTCTGTCACGCCTGAAACACTTATACCCAGGAATGTTCAGCTGCCACTGCTCCCCTTCCTTTAACCACGTCTCTTTCACTGCAACCACATCCAAGTTCCTCGCAAACATTAAGGCCTAAGTTCATCCGTTTTTCCGGTTACGCTCCTCGCATTGAAACAGACACACTCCAGACCTCCAAGACCACTCGGAACCTCCTTCTCCCCGGTGCATCTCTTCTCGTCCAAGCTTACTCTATCTCCCATCTCGCTCTCTACCGAGCTATCGGTCTCAGCCCCTCCCCCCCTCCATATTAGTTTAAATCCTGCCAA
Organism: Sphyrna mokarran; assembly: GCA_024679065.1. Lineage (NCBI taxonomy): Eukaryota > Metazoa > Chordata > Chondrichthyes > Carcharhiniformes > Carcharhinidae > Sphyrna > Sphyrna mokarran. The sequence continues at coordinate 72,356,104 of JAGIQG010000001.1, read as the reverse complement.
AACACTCCAGCTAACCTCCCAGCTAAGATATTCACACCCTTCCCATTCAAGTGTTCCCCATCCCTTCTATACAGGTGCCCTTCTTTCACAAAGACTTCCCAGTTATCCACAAATATGAAACCCTCTGCCCTACACCAGTCCTTCAGCCACGCATTCAGCTGTAGGATCTCATTTCTCCTGGCTCCGCTATTACCCGCACCTGGAAGCAGCCCTGAGATTGTCTGGTGATGTCTCTGAGATTGTCTCTGAGAAGGTGATGGTCAGCTGTCTTCTTGAATAGCTTCCGTCCATGTGCTGTGGGTTGATTCACAATGGCATTAGGGAGGGAATTCCAGGATTTTGATCCAGCGACTGTGAAGAAACTGCAATACATTTCCAAGTCAGGTTTTGTGCTTGGCTTGCAGGGGAACTTGCAGGTATTGGTGTTCCCATGTATCTGCTGTCCTTGTTCTTCAAGGACAGTGATCGTGTGTTTGGAAGATACTGTCTAAGGATCTTTGGTGAGTTTCTGCAGTGCATCTTGTAGATAGTACACACTGCCGCTACTGAGTGTCGGTGGTGGGGGGGCGTGGATGTTTGTGGACAGCAGTTTGAGACGCAGACAGAGAGGAAGATGGAGAGATAATTTTATGATGGGTAGCGGTTTGGAATTTGTGGTGAATTAGAATGCTGAGGTGAATGATTAGGTTCAACCTGAGCCTCATGTCCGCAATAGCCAAGGGACAGCATGTAGATTAGGAAGAGGAAGTAATCATGAATATATCACTGGGGTATTTCAAAAGAAATGGTTGTGAGGCGCCAAGAGGTTACTGGAGATGTTCCGGCTACAACTGAGTACGTGAGAATGGATATTGTCCCACTGAGCTGGACGACAGCCGAAAAATGTTGGATGGTGCAGTCCAACATGTTGAGAAGAATCAAAAAGGAAAAGTGCACCATGTTCAGAGTTACGGGTATGCCATTTATAACTTTAAATAGTAAATTGATGACCCATGCTGGGCCTGTTGCTGGGTTAAGGGAATCAGATTTAATTAAGTAAATGCCAGGAGATGCCAATAACACTAAAACCTGAATTAAAATGGTGCCAGTTTAAAAGCAAATCTTAATCCTTAATCTATTTACTGGATAATGACTGCATTAAAATAGTATAGGCATGAATTTAAAAGGACTGTGTTAACTGTGTATTAAAAATGGTGCACAAAAGGAATTAAATCCCCGTGAATTTTTGTTCTGCTTACAAACCGCTTAACAATCCACATTCAGATACTTCCTAAAGAAAAACCTTTGAAATGCTGTGAAAAGCTTCTGTGTGGTGTGAAAGCTGTTAGCTGAACCAAAGGGATCACTTGAATTATCTGAAGTCTTACATCTCTAAAACAAACATTAAGACTAATGCACTCCTTGTCAGATTAATGCCGATGTGTGGAGAATCTCTAGACTGCAAAATCTGAAGAGATTTAAACTGCAAATTAGAGGCTATACAAAGATGTGAAGAAGTTGTAAATTTGATGTTCACAGACAGAGGTTAGAAAAACATTTAATCAGATTTCAGGAAATGGCAAGACATAAAATGTTAACTGATCATTCAGTGTGACATGAAAGTCATTAGGCACGTAAATATAAGATTACTGTCTTAATAAGCTTAATGTGCTTTACTTTCTTTGTACATTTCATAGAATCATAAAATGGTTATAGCACAGAGGAGGCAATTGGGCCCATTGCAACCATAGTATTTCTCTATAAGAACAACTAAGCTAGTTCCACACCCCTCCCTTTCCCCACAGCCCAGAGAATCTTTTCTCTTCTGGAGCTTCACTAATTTGCTTTTGAAAGCCACCTTTTAACCTTCATCCACCTTACTCCAGACAGTACATTCCAAGCTAATGGGTAGCAAGATCGCACAATAGTTACCACTGCTGCCTCATAGTGCCAGAAACCCGGGTTCAATTCCTGGATTGGGTCATTGTCTGCAAGGAGTCTGCACATTTTTTCTATGTCTGTCTGGGTTTCCTCCAGGTGCTGCAGTTTCCTTGTACTGTCCGAAAGCCATGCTGGTTAGGTGCATTGACCCGAACAAGTGCCAGAATGTGGCGACCTGGGAATTTTCACAGTAACTTCATTGCAGTGTTAATGTAAGCCTACTTATGATACTCTTAAATAAACTTTAAAACAATTTTTTTAAACTATCAAATCTCCTCTTCTTGAAGGAGAACAGCTCCAGCTTCTAAAATCTGTCCATGTAACTGAAATATTTTATTCCTAGAAACATTCTCATGTATCTTATCTGCATCCTCCCCAGTGTCTTCATATCCTTACTGAAGCATAGTGCCCAGATTTGGTCACAATAGTCCAATTGAAGCTGAACCAGTGTTTCAGAAAATATCACCATAACTTCCTTGTTTTTGTATTAGTTTTTATAGTTTATTTTATTAGTCTCATAAGTAGGCTCACATTAATACAAAGCCCAAGGTCCCATTAGCCTTATTGACTATATTTTTGAGCTGCACAATTCATACACATATACATCTAGTCCCTCTGTTCCTACAATCACTTTAAAATTGTATCCTTTAGTTTATATTGTCTTTCCTTGTTCTTTCTATCAGTATGTATCACTTCAAACCCTCTGCATTGATTTTTATCTACCATGTGCCCATCTATTCCACTAGCCTATCTACATCTCAAAATCAATCACTGTGCCCCCGGTTTTGTGTTATCTGCAAATTTTGAAATTGGTCCATGAATATCCAAATCTAGGCCATTTATATGTATCAAAAAAACAGCAATTTTAAAACCAATCTCCGGGGAAAGTCACCTATCCCATTTCAGACAAAGAACAGTTCAGCACAATTCTGTTTCCTCTCTCTTGGCCAACTTCTTGTCAATACTGTTACTGTTCTTTTTATTCCATAGAATGCAACTTTTCTAACCAAATGTTATGTGACACTTTATCAGACACCTGTTGGAAGTTCAATTACCTTTAAGCAATGAATCATTCAGGGAGAAGATGGGGGAACGGCACTAAATGAATTGCTCATTCGGAGAGCTGGTGCGGACACAATGGGCCAAATGGCTTCCTCCTAATGTAACAATTCTGTGATTCACTACAAGTGGAAGATTTTACATGGGAACTGTGAGACAGGTTTAAGTTAACTGGACTTGCAAAGGAGAATACAGCAAGTCCTCACTTAAAGTTGAGATTGTGTTCCTGAAAGTTGCAACTTTAAGTGAAACATAAGTTCCTATGGATATCAATGTTAAAACTGGAGTTAGATTCTGTAACATCTTCCTTATTAGTGAAAAAAATTAAAACATTGTACCCCGCAAGTTGAAATACTTTACATTGCTGAATTCCTACATTAGTAAATGAAATAACATTTAAAATAAAATATATTTAAAGATATAAAAGGAAAATGTGACTTTCTACTTACGCTAACATATAGAGCTCTGGAGATGAGCAGCAAGGAAGAAGGAACAGCTTCATCAATCATTTAGTTGCTGGATTATAACAGCCCCAGTCAGTCACTTCTGCACCGATGAGCCCTGCACTTTCACTGCTCCTCAGCTCCAGCATTGGATCTGGCTCTTAAATGGAATAACAGGTTCAGGAGAGGGAAGTGGTGAGAGGAAGGTTGGACTCGAGGCTTGATTAGGTGCAGGAAGAGGCTGTAAGTCACAGATCGGGCAAGGGGAGAGATCATAAGTCGAAAGGTAATGCACAAAGATAGGCCACATGTCAGAGAGTTAGTGAGTAGGAACAGGGCACCCCAAAATAGAGCACATCTAGTCATTGCAGGAAACGTTGTTTAAACAAATCTTGCGACACATAATGAGATTACAGGCTCCGTTAATTTACCAATGTTAAAATGAAACATTAAATGGGGCAATGTTAAGTGGGGATTTCATATGTAAGTAATTAGAGAATGCCGTAAGGTCAATTCTTTAAAATACTTTGTTGTTATAGTGTCTTGGGCAGCAAATAAATTGTTCTCTCATGATTGTAATCATATCAACTGAAGCTGATGTGTGAAAGTGTGATGTCATGAGATCTCTGGAAATGATGAATAGTGATCTCTTGACTATTAAGTTATGTTTAACATGGCTATTTAATCTCTCTACTATTATCTTCATGATTCATATAGACCAAAGTTGAGAGCTAACCTTAAGCAGTAGATAACAAAATATTGCTATTTTTTCCCTCATTCAGCTATTCCTGGATGGTAAATTCTGTGGGGTTAATCACCACTACATGTAAATTGCTATCATGCATTCCCAGTGTTCTGTGCTCTATGCCGAGGTGACAAATCAGTGAAATCTCCTCAGAGAGTAAGTTATTGAATTTGACTTGATCCTGAGGTTGGCTTAAAAAGTGGGCCTTGAGCCATCACTTACCAGAAGCGGGGTTTGTTCAGCAATTTTATTACCATGGCTTGTGGGGCCTCGTATCAATTAAGGATGTTGGGAGGGCTGTTGATGCTGCTGGCCCAGTCACAAGGTTGGATAGGCACATGAACAGTATTGAGTGACACAGGCAGTTGATCTAGATAGGACCATACTGTTCTTTATTTTTTGTTGTTCTTTGTTTGTTTTCTGAAATCTTAGCAATGCTATCAGGTGAGGAGGCCACTGCTAAGGAATGCAGGAAACCTGGAGCCTACAGGAGGTGCATTGAACCAAAAACCTGGGGTCAAGGGTCAGAAGGGAACTCTGTACAGGGAAGTATTTGGGCTGTGGGGGTGGGGGGTGCACCATTTGTTGTATTACACCTTTCCTGTTGGCTGTCTTTGGGAAGCCACCTCATTTAGGGTGCAACCTTGCCTTGTGGTGGGGGTTGTTCTACCATTGGCGAAATACTGATGTTGGTGTAAAATGGTCCCTTATTGGGCCTTTACTTATGGAAATTGGCTGCCACTTCTTTGAATTGGGTAGCTTTTCTGCCCCTCTTCTGGCCATTGGTAAATGTGTCCCGATGGTGGAAGCACATCACGGACCCAGCTCCCCATGATTTACTGGCTCCCTGCTTTGCACACCCTCTGAGGACCTGTATAATACTGGCCTTTTGTTTTTTAGGCTATAAAGTATAGTTCACACTCTTGACCACAAAGCATTTCAGAGAAAAGGGACCAGACTTTGATGTTGAGCAGCAGAGAAAGAAACAGCAGATGTCAATGAAGAATCCAGGCCAAAACATCTGAGTTACCTGATCTCTTCATAAATGCTGACTGACCTGCTGAGAGTTCCAGCAGTCTCTGCTTCTCAGTGTTGTTGTAATTCTATCATCTGCTGTACTGAAACTGTTCTTATGCTGAAATGTATTATTTAATATTGTTTACGGTGTATAATTATGTCTACTAAATCAATTGCATGTCTTGAAGGCTTCAAACGAGTTGAAAAATATACAGTTGGGCTTAACACCTGTGATTTTGTCTAATTTTGTAATTAATGATTTCAGTTTGAAACAATAAACAGCAATTCTGATATATTTGCTTTGGTGCTAAGAGCAGTTTAACATGAAAACAAAAATGAGAAGCATAAAGGTGGCTGCATTGTTTTATTCAAAATTGATGAAAAGAATTGATAAGACATGGTACAAATATTCAGAGCACCTCACTCTTTTTTACAGAGTTACAGTGGGTGGAATTTTCTCTTTTTTTTGGCTGTGTTGAGACAAGTAGAGGGATGTCCATTGGTGATGTTGGCAAGTTTCTGCACTATAATTTTAGGTATTTCAGGGGAAAAAAAAATTCACGTCACATCCATGGTGGGCAGTCTCTGATTCGCCCAACCAGCTATCAGCTGAGCCCTTCAATCATTTAAATATCTGCCTAGTTCTCCAGTTCCACGTCTGGTCAAAAAGATACTTGCTAGGAAGGACTTCTTTGACTAGGTCAGATAATATTTGATTTTTAAGTTGTCCAAAAAAAGGTTTGAATTTCTCCTGTTTTCAAGGTCATTTGGTAAGGTTGCTCCTGTATTCTGTTTCCTATACTCCATCTCATCATTGTTTGAGATCTGACTCACTACGGTGGTGTCATCAGCAAACTTGAAAATGGAGTGGAATTTGATCACACAGTCATAATTGTAGAAACAGCATAATAAGTTACTGAGCGCACAGCCTCACAGGCTACTGGTGTTGAGGTTAATCATGGAGGCGTATTTTTATTTTCTTTAAACTTTGGTTCACCATGAGGTTGTTAGGAACTATAATGGATAGAGTGGGTTTGGACTATATGTAATAAACTTCAGTGAAGGTACATTTGGATTTTGCAATGTACTTTGAGTTGTGTTGTTTAAGAGTCTCCCCGATGTGATGTTGATCCTTACAAGCCTCAATGATTACTTCAAATACTTTAAGAAAGTTTAATGCCACAGTTGATGTATGCAAGCCTCCTATAAGCTGATATGTACTCTCTCTCTGACAGGCATTGCAAAATCCAGTGCAGTTTGAAAATCTGGAATCATCTTCTACAACACTGCTGGTGTATGACACTTTTAGCTTGGCTTCTTAAAATCACTGACGTTCTTTTGCGGCTTCAAAATAGGCCCGAGAATCATAAGAGAAGAGTCAAGCTACATGTAAAATGTAGAATGAATATGTCCAAACCCTTCCCTTTTGTTCCCCTCCCTCCCTTTCCCCTCTTCCCCTTCCTCTTCCCTTCCTCTTTTTTCCCCTCCATATCCCTCCCCTCCCTTCCTCTCCATCGCCTTCCCCTCTTTACATCCCTCCCTCCCTTTTCTCTTTGTTTACAAAAAAGCAACAGAAGCATGTGTAAAAATATAAAATAAAGATTGTTGTTAAATTGAAAAATATATTTTATTGCAAGAAATTTAGAAAGTTGAGGTAGTTATTATAGTAAATGTCATACTGCAGCTGCTAAAGTTAAATGTGTAGATAAATATTAATGTGGTATCAACGTTTTGTATTTATAAGATTGTATTTGTTAATAAGTGTTTTCCATTAAACTTACAAAATTCTACAAAGCTTTATTAAAATATCAAAACACAACATTTAATTATGAAATCTACAAATGCTTTATTGGAATGTAAAACTCAATGGCCGGGTTCTCCCAAAAAAATTCCAAGTCCTTAACATAGAACATAGAACACTAGAGCACAAACAGGTCCTTCGGCCCACAAGTTGTGCCAGTCATATCAGTACCTACCAGGCCATACAACTATCTATAACTCCCAATCTCATTTAATCCCATGTACTCATCCAGAAATCTTTTAAAAGGCCCCAGCGAGTTCACCCCTACCACCACTGAAGGCAGCCGATTCCATTCACTCATCACCCTCTGAGTGAAAAACTTACCTCTAGCATCTCCTCTGTACCTGCCCCCCAGCACCTTAAACCTGTGTCCTCTCGTAGCGACCATTTCAGCCCTGGGAAATAGCCTCCGATAATCCACCCTATCTATTCCTCTCAACATCTTATAAACCTTTATCAAGTCGCCTCTCAACCTTCATCATGTGGAAAATGTGGAAAAATGGGAGTAAATTCCTCTAGTTTTGTTCAGTGTGATTTCCAGAGTGAATTTCTGATATTCTGTGCATCACTGAATGCCTCAGAGTGATTCATTCTGGAAATCTGGGACAGGGCCTATTCCCAACCAAAAGGCCGGCAGCGTAGCGCTGAGTGGTGCATGTGCCAATCTGTCAGTGAGAAGATCAGCGCATGTGCAGTGGTCCTGCACTGCCAGCCTCCAGATCGTTAGCCAACCCCACAACCACCTCTACCTGACCAGCTCTGAACTCCCATTACAGTCCCGATCCTTCTCCCCACATGGTTAGCCAGCCCCATCAACTTCTCCCTCCCTTTACCAGTCATCCCAACTGCAGAATGTAAGTGGACCCTGTTCTCTTGGCAACGCCCAATGCCTGGAAGTTTGCCCCTTGGGCAGTACCAGGCTGGCACAGGACAGGGGGCACCCTCTTTGCATCTTCTGAGGAGGGGCCTCTATTTGTTCCAGCTAGGTCAGGCCGCCTGTAACCCCTTAGTGGGGAGCAGGAATAAACCTCGCTAGAGTGAACTACTCCTGGTGGAGGAGAGGCAGGAGGGGGGAGATGTGACATGGGAGATGAGAGTGGGTCCAGAAACTTCAGTCCCGGATTCACTAATGAAACACAATTTCCATATTGTAATCAGGTTATTTCCAATTTCCTGCCCATATTGCGAGAAGTTCTGACCTCTTCTTTTTTTCAGTTTCCATATTCTAAATTAAAACATTCAAGCACTTTTAAACATGCCACATGTAAAATTATTTAATAATGTAATACAGATTTAAATCATAGTTTCACTAATTTAAAACAATAACAAAACCCATGTTCATTTATACATATTAAATAATAATCGTCAATCATTAAAGTAAATATAAAATTACACTTCAAATGAGCCAAAAAAAAAAGAATTACCTGCTGAAAAGAAAAACCAAACAAAAATGATTTAAAAAAAAATCTTTAATATACCTTTATAACAACAGCAGTGGAATTCTTTTGATCTCTGTTGTTTCAAAACATGACCTCAATGGGTGTTCCCAATTTCGCCCCTTCATAAGGGGGCATGGCTACCATCGTCTTGTGACACACTGGGGTTTGCAGAGACTGTCTTATTGTATGCTGAAGGCTGTTGCCCCAATTGGGGGTTCAGTTGGGATTTTTTCAACACAATGAAGTTCGCAAGGATTTCTCCTATTTCTGATTGTCTTTCTGCTGCTTGGAGAAAGTTGTGCATCAATGCTTCATGATGGTCAATGTTCAGCTGCTGCTCAGTCTTGCCATTAAACTGATAGAAATTCTGTTATGCTTCACAAAGAATGCATTCCCAAATGATTTATGGGCGAATCCCACAAATGTTTTATTTGCCACAAAGGGAAATGTAAGAAAAAATGCATTTTACTTTCTGACGATTTGTTACTATGTAAAAAAGACATTTATCCTGACTTTGATATTTCAGTCCACTTGATATGAGTTTGTAACATAAAATCATCCAGGTTCAGAGAACTGGAATTATAGATGTAGATATTTTTAATCAGTAGATCAGGAGTTTAACTTCAGAATCTTAGCCTTGGAGTTCATGAAGTTTTATTGTGAAAAAAAGACTTTTGCACATGTGTAGTAGTCATGGTTTAACAAGTGGCAATGACAGGAGAGAGCACTGAGCAGAGGAACTGGTTGGCCACTGTGCCACTCTTCTTTGTAGGAAGCAGTGTCTCAATCTGTCCTCACTCTTCTGAGGGACAGAACCAGATGCCATGAGGCCTGGGAAAAAGCTAAAAAGACATGTCCAGGACCTGTGAATGGCAGTGTGGCAGGATCCAAGGTTGTGAATAGGGCAGCTTGAAGCCCCTGAGTTAGAGAACCTGACAAAAGAGAGAATAGTACAGCCAGGAGCTGGAGCAATAGTTCAAGGCTGGTGAATCACTGGGCGGGATTTTCCAGCCACGCTTGCCCCAAAAATCGAAATTCCTGCCTGACATCAATGGACCTTTGCATGGTCCATGTCCCACCCATTACAATTCCTGTGGCAGGCAAGAAAGGAAAACTAACCCCTCCCCATCCCTGCCGCAAAGTACTGAGGGGGTGAGCCAGTAATATGGTAAAGTTCTGGAGCATTGAAAGTGAAAGAACTGAATCTGGCCTTGTCAACGAGGGAAGCTGAGTAGCTGTAACTCTAGTGCAGGATGCAGGCTTCATAGAATGAAGCTGAGAGTTGAAGTACAGGCCTGACAGTAATTTCTACTATGTTCTCTAATAACATTTTTTCCTTATTTATTAATTTGTGGGACATGGACATCGCTTGATGGCCAACATTTATTGCCCATTGCTAGTTGCCCTTGGAAGGTAGTTAAGAGTCAACCACATTGCTGCACCTCTGGAATCACATGTAGGCCGGACTGTGTAAGGACAGCAGATTTCCTTCCCTAAAGGACATTAGTGAACCAGATGGGTTTTTCTGACAATCAACAATGGTTTCATCAATAGATTATTAATTCCAGAATTTTTTATCGGATTCAAATTCCATTGTGGTGGGATTTGAACCCGGGTCCCCAGAACATTAGTTGAGTTTACAGATTAATTGTCTGGGGATAATGCCACTAGGCCATCGCCTACTCTAAAGTAGAAGGGGAAAAATGGAATATCCATTATGGATATTCCACCTGTTGCTGGGTAGAAAGCTGGCAGATTTTGGGGAAGGCCAGAGATATCCAACAACCTGGCAGATGAGGACTGGGACAAAGACATCTAGACGTCTCAACCAGAGGGGGTCAGGCAGCAGTCATGTTGGAGCATCTGTAGGGGAAAGTTTGCCTGGCAATACTGGGAAGATGCAAATGTTCAAATAAGTCCATGGTGGACTGTAGAGGCCCTGGCATGAGTATTTTGTGGATAGCAGTATCAGTATCCTGTCACAGCTACAGCAAAAGTTATATGAGTACAAGCAAGCTGGAGGACATATATCTGAAGCTGGTGAACTTGTTCAACTGCATCCTGCTCCTGGATCCCTCCGGATTGACCGGAGACATGCAGCTGAAAATTCACCTGGTAGAAGCAGTGAGGAATAAAGACATTCAGAGGGAGTTGAAAAGACTTAATAGTGATAAACTCTGGCAATCCTTTTGTGACATGTGAAATTACATCCTCTAGATCATGGGGGAAGATTGAACTATTCAAACAAAGAAGGAAGACACCATCAGGTTTAAAGTAGCACATGGAACATACTGCTCTCAGCAAGCTCATGTCCATTCCCTGCTGTTCTGTCTGTACAGTAAGCCTCGCATCCAAGCCCACCTAAAGGACACTCCAAAGAGGTGCTGGAATTGTAACATTTGAGGGCACTTCCAATGAGCAATAACAAACAACAACAAATGCCATAGACATCAAGCACGGAGCCTCCATCCACAGCAACTCTATTCCTCCTTCTTGACTTAAGAAGATATAGGCCTGGCAAAGGAAATGGCTCTCAGCTGGAAAACTGATTGGAGAACACAACCCACATTTTTCAGTTTAGAGAGGATTGTAGCTGATTCCATAATCCTCAGCTATACATGTTAGTATATAGCTGTACAGTAGCTTTCATATCTAAATCCTGAACAGAATCTGGGCAGGTAGTGATCAAAATATTATCCATGTGTCTATGAGGGAGATCCAAAGAGGCAGAGTAGGTTTCACTACTACTGGCAGACAGAAGGAGATCAGCCAGGCATAAAAATTACTGAAGGGCTGTAAGGAGATTTGGGAGAGGTTAGGACTTTATTCCCTGCAACGTAGACGAATGAGGGGAGATTTGAAAGCAGTGTATATGATTTTGATGGGTATAGATAGAGTGAATGCAAGCGGGCTTTTTCCTCTGAGGCTAGGGGAGAAAAAAACCAGAGGACATGGGTTAAGGGTGAAAGGAGAAAAGTTTAAAGGAATATTATGGGGGGGAGGGAACTTCTTTACACGGAGAGTGGTGGGAGTGTAGAATGAGCTGCTGGCTGAAATGGTAAATGCGGGATCACTTTTAACATTTAAGAAAATCTTGGACAGGTTCATGGATGAGAGGGGTGTGGAGGGATATGGTTCAAGTGCAGGTCAGTGGGACTAGGCAAAAAATGGTTTGGCACAGACAAGAAGGGCCAAAAGGCCTCTTTCTGAACTGTAATTTTCTATGGTCTATTGGCCATGATATAAGTAAATGTGAAGAAGGCTTGATGGGCTGAATGGCCCACTCTTGTTTCCCTCTTTTGGTTGTTCCTAGAGAAAAAGCGTTAAGGCAATTTGGGAAGAAGATTCTGGGAATTTCCTCTCTAATGCTAAATCAGATAAACTCCAGGAAACTACACTGAGTTGCACAAATGTATAAATGTGTTAGTACTCTCAGAAACTCATTGTAATGATGATTGCAGCATACCTGTAATTCACTGCAACTTCTTCAGAGGTCAACGACTCTGTGATAAGAAGTGCCACTGAGCATTTAAGCCAGTTGAATGCTTATGTATTTTTTTTCTCATGAGTCCTGGTTCTTCCTAACCTATCGAGTTCAAAAACTGAATCAAATCCTTTCATTATTTTGAAAAACATGAATGTAATTTCTTTGACATCCATGGCTGAGATTTCCTTGGATTTGTTGCTGCTCTGGATATTGAAACTTAGAGTCATAAAGATTTACAGCATAGAAACAGGCCCATCGGCTCAACTTGTCTGTGCTGCACTTTTTTTTAAACCCCTAAGCTAGTTTCAATTGCCCGCATTTGGCCCAAATCCCTCTACACCGATCTTACTCACAATACTGTCTAAATGCTTTTTAAAAGACAAAATTGTACCTGCCTCCACCTATTACCTCTGGCAACTTATTCCAGTCATTCGCCATCCTCTGTGTGAAAAAATTGCTCCTCTGGACCCTTTTGTATTTCTTCTCTCTCATCTTAAACTTCAGGGGAGTTGCAGCAGTAATTCTGCTTCTGGTAAAGTTACAATGATGGGACTCCACGGAAATTCAGAGCTTATGATTTTCTGAACATAAAGGCTATCCATAGTGACACTCCCCCGATCCAGGTAAACTATGTAGAGGTGGTTGCAGTGGACCATAGGCCGTTTACTGCCTGCAACCAGGATATTTTCCTAAGGGCTCATTGCCATCATGGCCGAAACTTGAAAAAGTATTCTAGCTGCGGTCTAATCGAGGCCTTGTATACATAAACTACATTTTTTTTTATATATGTTTTATTGTTCTGATACATCCTAAGACCCTATTTGGTTTTATAATAGCCTCTTGGTACTTGCCATAAACATTCAGTGACTCATCTACTGTAATCCCCAGATCTTTTTCCCACTCGAGCCTGGAGCACTCAATCCTGCACAGTGCATACATACTTTGACTTCACAGATAGTCATTCAGCAGCCACTAAGTCACTGTAAATGGTATGATAAGACTGGGAAAATGCTGGCATCTATACACACCGAGAGTTAGATTTTGAGTTTGTACTGCAATGCTCTCCACTTAAGTATAACTGAATAATTTTTTCAAGTCTACTTTCTTCAAAGTCAAAAAGCTTTTTCTATTCGTTTGTATGGGAGCCAAATTTTTATTCTCTCCATATCAAAAGCCCTTTCTCTGTAAGCTTGGTATTGAGATGTCCTTTATTGCTTATGATTCCAGCTAAATTTTTAATTGTTCATTTTGTTAGTGTCAGAATCAGGGATTTTTCTTTTACACTAAGTTTCCAAGCAATAGATACTTATGTTGTTATTGCAGGTTTGTAAAGAAAGAATATCAGTTATCATGTTAATAGTAGCATAGGCATGGCCGAGGCATTTGTTCCTGGGTCACATGCACAAGATGGGAGAATTCCTGACTCCATGAACCCATCTTTGAAAATGTCTGACTGAATTTTTGATTTTTAGTCTTGGGGAGTGGGCAAGAGCAGTTATTGTGGGGTGAAACCCTAAACATAGTGGAGGGGCAGAGATAGGTCCAGCGCAGATCGGACAATTTGGGCGCAGGTAAAAGATGGGCCTTCAGAAATATCCATTGAGAGGTAGGTTGTTAATGTTGAAGTCTGTGCTTGAGAGGAGACATTATGGTCTTGTGAGTGGTGAGTGTCAAAGCTGTAAATGTTATCCAACTGCTGGCTGACTCTGGAATGAATGACGGGAGAATTGTCATTGTTGCTGTCTGATTACAGTGGCCCCTATTGAACCACTGAAAACATGGAGTGGATTCACAAAACACAGCCACAGAGCTGACATCATCTTGTCACCTTTACCTGGTAAAGATACGCAGGCATGTAGCTATCTGCCAAGACTCAGTGGGTGAATGAATAATGAATAGTGCCATGTTTGTTATCACATCTACTTGCCCTCTTCCTGCCCATCTATCAGCATGCACATTGTTAACCTTCGACCAGGTCTCTCAAAGCTGCATATTGTCACAGATAGCAATATGACTCAAAGGCAGTGACCCACTAGAGTTGTTAGTGATCACAGAACACAGCATGTTGCCTTAGAGTCACAGCTGCAGCATACATGGCACAAAACAGTTGCTAATTACTCCACCAAATCTTCTCAGTAATCATTGATGATATGGGAAATAGATTAGAGCATAGAAATACGCAGAAATGAATGAGAGCATTGTAATCTGAATGATTCATTACACTATTTATCTAACATTGTTATTTATGGAATGTCACAAGGTGGGACAAGAGTGGTGGAGGGAGGGATGGTTCCAGCTGCCCCACCCTTTCCTGACAAGGAATGTCACATTTTTGTGAAAGAATTCCAGAAGACAGCAGTCCTTTACCCGACTGGCAAACCATACTAATATCCCTACAGCATAATGGGAATTTAACATGAGAGGGAATGCAAGAATAGAGGTGCTTATATGGGCAGCACAAGCATGGTTAAGGTAACGGTGTGCATTAGAATGTACTTTCACAATGAGGAGGGCTATACCTAGATAGTTCCGCTTGTCTCTCACGGAAATCCTAGCTCTACTGTTTGATCCCTATGGGCCAGATCATTCCTTGGGCATCAAAATGAGGAAGAGCTGTCCCACCACTGCCAACTCAGATTGCAGCAAATTAGAGAGATGTATTGTGCATGTAGTGACAATGACACAGGGTGAAAGGTGCTACATCAGAGTGCAGGAGGAGATGTCAGAATCTGAGACATCTATCCTCAGTCCCCTAAGAAGATGGAGGAAAGTCACAATGATGCTTCATTAGGAAAGAATATGGAACATCAGAAGTCACGTTTTGGGGTTCTGTATTTACATTATTAACAGCAGATGTTTAGACATCTGGTGGAGTTCCCTGAGGCAATGGAAGCTCTTGGACTGTGAATGGGGGTGTTCATCACCATCATGAGTCCCACGTTGTCCAGGGGGCTCAGCCTCATGAGCTCAGACCATGAGAGATTGCCAATATCACGGAGAGACATATGCAACCACACTAGGAATGGCTCCAAAAGTAGTATCTCAGCTAGGAAAGGATGCAAATCTCTCTCAGTACCATGAATCAATCCATTCAGAGTATGACTGCTGAGATCCATAGAATACATGAGTTGCTGAGTACCCTAAACTGGATGGTCAGACTGTTTGCAGAGCAGTCACTGGAATGGACAATGGCTGCCCACTGGCAGTCAGCTTCAACCCCACCCTAAAGTCAACCCAGGGCTCTGAAGGCCACAGCGGAGGATGAAGATTCTAAAAGATCCTCAAGACTCTCATCTTCAACTACCTTCTCAATCCTCCGCCTGTTGAACATATGCCGGTGACCGTGTCTGCTCATACAGAGATACGGAGTCTGTGATCTAAAGAAAATCCCTAAACAGGTGCTAAATGATGAGGTAGGCCACCATATTCCTCACTGCCAGTTAGGCAGAAAAGTGAGCAGGCTGAATCCACTTCCTCCAAGGCAACATTGCTGACACTTCATAGGAGTGTGCAAGAGTGAATGACATCTTCTTGTTTAGAGCACGATTGTGTTCACCATGGTTACTCTTTTCATATTTGAACACAACTATATTTTCTTACATTTGTACATGGCTCAGTGTGTGTTTGTATATTAGAGATCCCAAAAAGAATGGAAACATATCAAGGCTGTTCTCACCAGTAATAATGCTGGCTGGGGAAGGAGGATTTGGAGATCGGGACTGCTAGGAAGGTTGGACGGAGGGGTTGTGGGGAGATTGAGGCAGGCTGGGTGGGGGGGGTGGTGTGTCAGTACTGACCTGGAGAGGTCTGGAAGGCCAGCGGTGAGAGTCGGATAGTGAGTCAGCCAGCATTGTGTGATCGCATGGCTGGCCAGTGATTGAACTGGCCAATGATCAGGAGTCATGATGTAGAGATGCCGGCGTTGGACTGGGGTAAACTCAGTAAGAATCTGGCAACACCAATTTTAAATCCAACCGATTTATTTGATAGTAAATCTCCACTTGGATCCGGCAGTATGCAGTGTCGTTAGTAGTCATGATGTAGAGATGCTGGCGTTGGACTGGGGTAAACTCAGTAAGAATCAGGAGACCAGCAGTGTGGGCTATTGCATATGGGCTAATTTCCGCTGTGACAGATTGGCATGTGCGCAGTGGCTCACTCAGAACTATGCTGCCAGCCCCGCCCACAGATTTGTATCAAGATTCATGCCGGGGCACTCTATGGTGCACACAATGTGAGAGATTTACTTTGAAAATCCTGCTGTAAGAAAAGCAGTATTTATTCCAATTTTTACGTGAATTCGGCACTTAGAAATTTTTTGGGAGAATCCTGACTATTATGTTTATGGTCATGGCATTGGTGCAAGGACTGGGCATCAATAATTATCATCAAAGCCACTAGACAGCAACTATCAGAAGCCTGATTGAGGGTTATAATACTTGACCTATTTAACCTAATTGAGATTACATCGGAGGGGGTGAGGTTCAGCTACCAGTCGTCCTCTAGGATATTATCATCCTACAAGGGGTAGCCTGGGATTTTCCTGTACAAACTGAGGGCAGGTCAAGGGCTAGAGACTGCTTTCTTGCCTTGCAGATGGAATGACACTAAGGAGAGCCTTACTGATTGCTCACAGTCACAAGGAGGAGTTGAGAGTTAGACTGCAGGCGACACTGCCTTGTTGATAACTATGATTAGAATGATTGAAAGAAGGGCCTGTTGATCGTTATACCTTTGGGAAAACCATTGCCCTGAGGAGCAAGAGACAGCATGGCCCCAAGAAGCCCCAGCATCTAACGGAAAGGGGCAAAATGCATGAATAGGTTTTGTCTGATGAAGGATGCAGCTCATTGGAGATGAGTGAGAGATAGTGCTTTTACTTGCAAGCGTTGAAGATCTCACAATGCAAGGACTTGGAAGGCATCCCATACCAGTTGCTTTGAAGGTTACCGGCGCACTGAAATTTTTTGCCAGAGGATCCTGCCAGGGCACCACCATAGAAGGGGGATAGTGGTTGTCCTTTACAGTAAAGCTCATCATTACATCTGGTTCTGCAAGTAAGTACAGAGTGCCATCAACTGCACATGTGTCACCTTGAGGGTTCCCTGGCAGCAGCTTGAAGGATTCACTCATAGAAACGGATTTCACTCTCTGAATATCCAGCCCATTTGTGATCTCAGAAGGCAGATGCAGCATGTTGTGCTTGGTAACCAAGGAGCTCACAGGACTCTTACATTTGAGCCACTCGCACGTGCCATAGATACCTGAGGGACGTTGGCGCTTAGAAGATTGGCTCCTCAGTGACAACACTAAAGCAGAAGTCATAGCTAGTAAGTACATTCTGAACATCTGAGGAGAGGTACAATGCTGCACATTCAGCCACAAGGTACTTAATAGAGCAAACTAAGACTGGCATGTTGGCACAGAGCCAAGGACCTGGGTTCGATTCCCAGCTCGGGTCACTGTCTGTGTGGAGACTGCGCATTCTCCCCGAGTCTGCGTGGGTTTCTTCCGGGTGCTCCAGTTTCCTCTCACATGTGCTGGTTAGCATTCTTCTCAGATGAAATAGACATGCAAGTAAGTGAGGATTCACATGAGCCACATGAGTATGCCATTTCATGAGCACAGGGCTTGTGATAGCCTCAAATTGTAAGACTCTAGGAGGAATAAGGTGAAGACAAGTTTTATAATCAAAGTTCTCTTTGACCTTCAGTTCAGGGATAGAGAAATTTTAATTCCTCAGTGTAAACAGATAGGAAAGGTCATCAATCGCACACTGATAATGGAAGCAGCATGAATCACTTTCTAACCTCACAATGGGGTCATCCTCAGCAACATGTCATCAGCACTCCATTAGCACGCCTCCTTAAGCAACTCCACATAGTGCTTCTTTTTAACCATTGCATCAATAAGTCTGTGGGCATTGCAGCTTTCAAGAAGTTGAAACATTGATGTGCTCATAATCAGTATGAGACAAGCTTAGCAAGGATGCATAAATTGAAAAATGATTCATCTGCAGTTAGTGCTTGACCCTCTCAAGGTCAAGCTACATCTGGACAGTCCCATCTCTCCAAATGACAACTCTCATGGATGAATAATGCAGTGGCTACTAACCTCAGTGTCTCACCGGGACAATGGTTTGATTAGTTACAAACACTATGCAATTGTCAGATGCCTAGTTTCTGTCCTAGGGTTAGGCATTTTGGAGAAATGTGGCCCAGTCAGTATTGATATAGCAATCAATGACAATATCTTCCCTCCATAGACCCTGTTGAGGACTTAGGAGATGTGCAAAAGCATTGCTTTCAGAGCATGACAGTCCTGAACATTGTCCAGCTCAAAAAGGCCAATCCTCTCAATATACCCGGAGTCAATGAGTGCACTGTCATGCAACGAATTCTGTATTGGGTTGTGTGCTGTGCTTTAACACAAGGGTCATAGCAAACATTAATAAATAATCGTTCAGGAGGAAAGGAAGATCCTCATAGGTAAGGAGACGATTTTATTAAGATGACGGCACACCTCTGATGTCACACACTCTTGCAGACATTTGTAATGTCACTAAAAGATCTCAGCTTCTACCATTCAGTGTCATACATGAGAAGAGTGAGAACGAAGAATGAATACTGTTCAGTCTTAAACAGAGATAGTCTTGAGCTACAAGAAGATGTGAAAATCAATAGTGTTCGACAACAAATACTACTTTTTCCAAAAACTCACTCTTGTTAAATCTTGCCCTTGCAAAGTGCATTTTGGAGAGACAATTGTAACATTTATTGTGACAACACTTTTGACATCGACAAATAGTAGACAACAGCATGACAGCATTGGGATAATCACTAACTTTGATGACCAATTCTTCTGAGGCCTAATAACATCTGCCTGAGTTTTAAGGGACACAGCTATATTGTTCAACCATGATTTTCACATATGCTGTGCCTTTGGTGATATTTCTGATCTGGACATAAACGATTCTCGCTGTGGTGAGATGGGAGTTCATTGAAGGGTTTCATTTTGGACCCTTGAATGAGTATGAGATTTTACATCATACAAATGAGACATTGAATCCTTGAAACTTGAAGATGGATTAATGCAAAACATAATAACAAAAGTCGTAAGTATATACACTGAGTGCCTTTCAGTGTTATTCAACCTTTCTTTATTCTAACCTGACCACTATATCTAGTGGTCAAGCAGAGTGGAAGCAGCCTGCTGACTGCAATGTTCTGTTGTCTGAGATGATATTGGTGGGCCTGCTAAGGGTTTCCTTCTCTGGGAGGTGCACATTTCTTGGCCTGACTTGCTGGAATCACTGGAAAAGGGGAATTGGAATGGGAGGACACCCTTGTTGTGTCCTGGGTCGATGTCCTTAGAGTGCCAGGCTAGTACTTCTTCCTTTGAGTGACTCATTGCCACTCCCTGACTCCTTGACAAGAAGGAGTAACTGGAGAGGGATGAAGCTGCATTATTCCTCTCTCGGCTAACCACTGCTGGAATACACCCATGGCTAGAGCTATAATGTGCAGGTCTGAATGCAAATTTGACACAAAATGTGCTGGACAAGGGTTTTCTAATAACTTCAATGTGGTTGCATGTTGGAGCCACAACATTAAACAGAACATGGACAGATTCCTCCATTCTTCATTCCAGTTTGTTATGAGCTCTGACATTTCTGCCTGACATTCCTCTGCCTGTCCCTGCAACTCTAACATATTTCTTAGGATTGGTTCCAGAGGTCTCAGCAAAGGCCAGAGTCCTTCTAGTGTCTGAGAGCTGAGCTGCCATTACCTCTGCATGTGTCTGTGAGATGATAACAGATTGTGAACCAGAACCTACTCTAGCATGATATTCTGCTGAGTTGCATGCATCTATGCTAGTGGAGGATGCAGGTGATGGTTCTTCATCAGATGTTTGACCTTCTCATCTCGTAGTTTGGGGACTGGAGGAGGACAATCTTCACTTTTTCTTGCTGGTACTTGAAATGCAGAGAGGAGAGAATTAATAGAACATAGAACATAGAACATTACAGCGCAGTACAGGCCCTTTGGCCCTTGATGTTGCGCCGGCCAGTGGACGCTCTAACCTAATCTATTCCAATATCACCCATATGCCTATCCACCGAACATTTGAATGCCCCCAAAGTAGATGAGTCCACAACTGCTGCAGGCAGGGCATTCCACGCTCTCACCACCCTCTGTGTAAAGAACCTGCCTCTGACATCCGTCCTATAACTACCACCTCTTAATTTAAAGTTATGTCCCCTCGTGTTGGTCATCACCATCCGAGGAAAAAGGCTCTCACTATCCACCCTATCCAATCCCTTGATCATCTTATACGCCTCAATTAGGTCACCGCGTAACCTTCTTCTCTCTAATGAAAATAACCTCAGGTCCCTCAGCCTTTCCTCATAAGGCCTTCCCACCATACCAGGCAACATCCTGGTAAACCTCCTCTGCACCCTTTCCAATGCTTCCACATCTTTCTTATAATGCGGCGACCAGAACTGTACGCAATACTCCAAGTGCGGCCACACCAGAGTTTTGCACAGTTGTAACATAACCTCACGGCTCCTAAATTCAATCCCTCTACCAATAAAAGCTAACACACCGTACGCCTTCTTAACAACTTTATCAACCTGGGTGCCAACTTTCAAAGAGCTATGTACTTGTACCCCAAGATCCCTCTGCTCGACAACACTATTAAGGGTCCTTCCATTAGCCCTATATTTCATATGCCTGTTATTCCTACCAAAGTGAATCACCTCACACTTATCTGTATTGAATTCCATTTGCCACCTCATGGCCCAGCTCTGCAACCTATCTATGTCCCTCTGCAAACTGTAACATCCATCCTCGCTGTCTATCACTCCCCCCACTTTGGTATTGTCAGCAAATTTACTAATCCAACCCTCTACAGCCTCATCTAGGTCATTTATAAAAATGACAAACAGCAGTGGCCCTAAAACAGATTCTTGAGGTACACCACTTGTAACTGCACTCCAGGTTGAATATTTCCCATCAACCACCACCCTCTGTCTTCTATCAGCTAGCCAATTCCTAACCCAAACTGCTAAATCACCTTCAATCCTATGCATCTGCACTTTCTGCAGTAGCCTACCATGGGTAACCTTATCAAACGCTTTGCTAAAATCCATATGCACTACATCAACTGCCTTACCCTTATCTACCTCTTTGGTCACCTCCTCAAGAAACTCAATAATGTTTGTGAGGCACGACCTACCCTTCACAAAACCGTGCTGACTATCCCTAATCAATTTATTCCTCTCTAGATGCTTATAAATCCTATCCCTTATAATTCTTTCCAAGACCTTGCCCACAACAGAAGTCAGGCTCACTGGTCTATAATTTCCAGGATGGTTCCTACTCCCCTTTTTGAACAAAGGGACAACATTTGCCATCCTCCAGTCTTCCGGCACTATACCTGTAGCTAACGACGACATGAAGATCAAAGCCAAAGGCTCTGCAATCTCCTCTCTAGCCTCCCAGAGAATCCTAGGGTAAATCCCATCTGGCCCAGGGAACTTATCAATTTTCATACCCTCAAGATTCGCTAACACCTCCTCCTTATGAACCTCAATCCTACCCAGTCTACAACCTGGTATCGCAGTATTCTCCCCGACAACACTGTCTTTCTCCTGCGTGAATACTGACGAAAAATACTCATTCAGTGTCTCTCCTATCTCCTCAGGCTCCACGCACAACTTCCCACTGCTATCTCTGACTGGCCCTAATCTTGCCCTAACCAATCTTTTATTATTTATATACCTGTAAAAAGCTTTAGGATTCTCCTTAATCCTATCCGCCAAAGTCTTCTCGTGTCCTCTTCTAGCTCTTCTCAACTCCCTCTTTAGCTCCTTCCTGGCTGATTTATAGCTCTCCATTGCCCTAACTGAGCCTTCACGTCTCATCATTATATAAGCCTCCTTCTTCCTCTTCACCAGAGATTCAACTTCCCTAGTACACCATGGTTCCCTCACTCGACCACTTCCTCCCTGCCTGGCAGGTACATATTCATTAAGGACATGCAGAAGCTGTTCCTTAAATATGCTCCACATTTCAGATGTCCCCAGCCCCTGCAATTTCCTGCTCCACCCTATGCATCCTAAATCTCTCCTAATAGCCTCATAATTACCTTTCCCCCAGCTATAACTACTGTTATTCAGTACGTGCCCATCCCTTTCCATCACTAAGGTAAACGTAACCAAATTGTGGTCACTATCACCAAAGTGCTCACCCACCTCCAAGTCTAACACCTGGTCTGGTTCATTACCCAGTACCAAATCCAATATAGCCTTACCTCTTGTTGGCCTATCTACATACTGAGTCATGAAACCTTCCTGCACACATTGAACAAAAACTGACCCCTCTAACGTACTTGAACTATAGCTTTTCCAATCGATATTAGAAAAGTTAAAGTCCCCCATTACAACTACCCTGTTACTTTCACACCTATCCAGGATCAACTTTGCAATCCCTTCCTCTACTTCTCTGGAACTTTTTGGAGGCCTATAAAAAACTCCCAACAGTGTGACCTCTCCTTTCTTGTTTCTAATCTCAGCCCACACTACCTCAGCAGACAAGTCCACATCAAACGTCTTTTCTGCCACCGTGATGCTGTCCTTAACTAACAATGCCACTCCTCCCCCTCTTCTACCACCACCTTTGCCTAATGTTTGCCTAATGTCTGACCTAATGTCTGATTAGGCATGATAGAGCACTCTCAATTATTGTTCGCTTATTGTCAACATATACCAGATGTACGCTCACTGGTTTGTTGGGGCAGGCTGGTCTCATTTTCCATGTAGGAATCCTCCCCATCCTCTCTATCCAGTTCTATGCCTGTTCCTACATAGGAAAAGTGTTCTCAACTCTAAAGTTCCTCTTTGGTCTTCGCTCTCTCCCTTTTGTTCTCTGAAAGCTTGTCCTGCATGAAGACAGATGGAGTGACTGTGGGCACAATGAATGAAAGAGCAAGTTCAGAATTCTGCATGTCTGTTGTGTGTGTTGAGACCCCCCTGGTAATAGTTTAACATATTGTTTATGCAGGGTCTTATCTGAGATGGGGATTTAAAGTAAAAGGGAGAAAAGCAATGAAGATATCTCAGTGAGAAAGCTGGCATGAGATTGGCGCACAGAGAATGAAAATTTTTAAATCAGATGCCATAAGGGGAATGAAATAAGATCTTCAAATGAAGAGAATGTGTCAGATGGCTTAACTCTTAGAACAAAATCTGATCGGGCCACAGTGCCTGTGTAACAGAAAGTTGGGGAAGGACTGAATAGATATCAAACAAGTTTATATTGAGGCCACAATTCTGGTGTACAATAAACTCATAGACAGCAAGGGCTTTGTTCACAAGTGAACAAGCATTCTGTGGGAGAGATACAGAGAGGAATGCAAATGGCTGATCCACAGACAGAGTCCTCATGGTCAGCACTAGGAGGGGTGATTGGGACAGGAAAGAAATCAGCAATGTTAGATCCTAGTGGCATCCCGGTTAAAAATAAAACAATAAAAGAGTAGCATGGACATTTGTATTCACTGTGAATAAGGAGCCAGCAATTGGTGCCTCATGAGCCCTTTGGAGGATGCCAAGAGTGGCACAGAGGGAAGTTATAGACAAAACTGTCAAGCCTGAGATGTGGTTGAAGCATGGGAACTTTAAAGTGCACAGAAATGTTGGTACCGGGATTAAGGAGTACTCAAGGGGGAACTTAAAGGAAGATTGATGATAGTGGGGGGCTGCGAGGAGGCACAAAAAGACAATTTCAAAAAGGGAAAAACAAGAAAAATAGTGAGGATTCTGCTCCTGAGAAAGAGTTTGTTTGCAAAATATGTGACAGAAGCAGCTGATTGAATGGGCTGGATTATACATACCTCCGCAGGTTTGAAGGTGGAAGGCATTTAAAATCCAACAGCGGCCTGCCTACCCGCCCCCGATGTGACTGAGTCAGGTTTGAAGAAGAGCCATATTGGACTCAAAATATTAACTCTCTTTCTCTCTTCACAGATGCTGCCAGACCTGTATATTTCCAGCACATTCTGTTTTCTTTTCAGATCTTTGCTTTTAAATTGGTTTGCTTAATGGAATACCTGCCCTCCTTCACTACTGGAGTGCTGTGATTTCTGTGTTTGATACCTACAGGATGCTCTGAAAACCTGAACAAGTTTTCTGTTGTCAGTAAGTTCCAAACTTGCAACTTCCATCACCTGAGCAGCAAGTGCATGAAAATGCCTTTGCTTTCAATTTTCCCTTCAAGCCACATGCCAGCTTGATTTGGACTTATATTGCTGTCCCTTCATTGTACTGGGTCACAGTTATGGAAATTCTACCTAATAGCATTGTGAAGGAATACCTTCACTACACTGTGCAGGAAACAGGCACATCACTATTTTCTCAGGGAACCAGGAGTAAGCAATTGAACCCAGCTCCCTGGTACTGTGAGGCAGCAGTGCTAACAACTTTGCCGTCACTTAACGTTCTTGCTGGTGATGCTGACAATCCAAGAATCATTAAAAAAACCCATTTATGTCAATTTAATTGGTGATTCTAAAATAGAACTTAATTGATGCCTGAAAACCAAGGGCTATTTTTACCAAGCTAAAATTAAAGTTAAAAAGTGTATTTATTAGTCACAAGTAGGCTTACATTAACACTGCAATGAAGTCACTGTGAAAATCATCTAGTTGCCACACTCCGGCACCTATTTGGGTACGATGAGGAAGAATTTAGCATGGCCAATGCACCTAACCAGCATGTCTTTCGGATTGTAGGAGGAATCCGGAGCACCCAGAGGAAACCCACACAGACACAGGGAGAACATGCAGACTCTACACAGAATGTGAGACACAACAGGAATTGAAGCTAGGCTGTGAGGCAGCAGTGCTAACCACTGTGCCACGCATTTGCCACCATGACACATTATTGTTATTCAATTATATAAGGATAATTTAATTGACAATTATGATAATTAAAAACTGATTTTTAAAAGTTTCAAATTCTCAATGAAAAATTAGTGCTAATAGCTGTTAAAGATCAATAAACATGCTCAAACTTCTAATTTGCATTAGTTTAATCAGGAAACGCACTTCCTTCAATTCATAAATTATTTGCTTCGAACACTTGGATGTTCTAATTATTCTGCCATTATTCAATTATGCTAATCTGAAGTTATTTGGGCATTAAATTAAATGATATTACCCAATAATTTAAGTACTGTAAATGTTTTTAAGTCAGTAGCTTAACGCCTCAATGCCAATAATATTTTTCTATGTTTGAAGGTATTTGTGTTAACATCCAGATACGGTTCGATAGGCAACTGGTGAAGTTAAAATAGCAGTGTAGGAGAGGATCCTAAGAAATACATCTCCAAAGTGGATATGGCAGAATCACAGAATGGTTCCGCCACAGAAGGAGACCATTCTGCCCATCTTGTCTGCACTTAGTGCCATTCCCCACTCCCTCCACCTTACTCCCTGTAATCCTACACATTTGCCTTTTCAGATATAAGTCTTATTCCCTTTTGAATGCCTGAATTGAATCTACCTACAACATACTCTCAGGTATTGCATTTCAGAGAATGATGTAAACCAGTAAGCGTTCATCTGCTGCTGTACATGCTTTTTCATTTGCTACTCAGAAAGTTATCATACTCATTGGCTTAAATTCCCCAAATCCTGGGTCCGCAGTCCTGAACTGGGAAAAAATGCCTCAGACGTTTGGATTTTCCTTTGAGGTGGGGGCAGATGAAAATGGGAGACACGGCCATGGCTGTGGCCCTCAGGAAGAGTTTGTAAGCTGCCAAATATGAAGGTGGGCTGGACGAAATATTGGTCTCAGTTCCCCAATACTTTTTCAAAGCTATGAAAAAGGAATAAAATAAAAATCAGCCTTCCCACTCCCAATGCCCTATCCATGCCAAGCCATGCTGATCTATGCCCATCCAATCATCCTACATGGCCTTTCATATTCTCCAAGCCACCCATGACTCCATCCCCATAACCTTGCAAAGCCCCATGCTAATTATTGTCCTAAAATGCCACCCATGCAATTTGCCCTCACATCTTCCATGCCAATATATCCTGTAGTAACCATGTGCAGACTTCAAAATCCATGTTGGGATTAAAAAGAGTTCTTAAGTGTCTATTGATGAATTCTGTATTTCAAAAACACTCATTATTAAAAAATTGATGACGTTTAAATTCCTATAATCTCTTTTAGAAACAAGCATTTGTATTCATAATCCCACTTCAAAGACATTACAAACATTTGGGATTATCAATCAAATTGTGACAGATATCGCACTGTGATCTTGATAAGTTGTAAAATTACTAATAAAGCACTAATCATATAATAGCAGTCCCCAGTTTTATGTAAACTGACTGAAATAGAAAGCAATATATTTTTAAATGTATTTTTAAGACAGTTGTTTTTCAAACATTTAAAGGACAGGTGATTTAAATTCCTTGTCAGCTCCCAATAACCATTTTCTTTACAATTTTCTTGACAGTTTGCTTGACAGCTGTCCTGACAGTTCTCTTGACGCTTACAACAAACTGGACTGTTCTAATGAGCTTATGTTTTTTCTTCATACACTCATATCTATGTTTATAGTTCTCAAAGGTGCCCAGGATCATATCCAAAAGGTACTTACGTCTCCAAAAAAGGTACCCTCTCCAAAATGCCTCCAGTGGGTTTAGATTTTCTTACCAGGTCTAAAGTACACAAGTTGTATTTTGGACAACTCATTAGCGAAGATCAGATTTGACTGATTTAGTACATTTTAACATGTTCCGTTGTCTCCATGAACCATGGATATACTCTTTAGAACATTTTGTTATTCTCCTTTGTAAATACAGTGGGGGCTGCGATCAGATGTAAGACATCTGAATCCATGTCTTTGTAGCCATTTTGCTAAGCTGAAGAGTTTCTCCATTTGCATAGAAATTCAGGCCTTTGTGTTTCAATTTAGAATATGCATTATTTTGTGGAATAGAAGTAGACAGCATAGCTCTGCCTTCAGATATTCCATAATATTCATGCTGCAATTATTCAATTTAGCGATCTTGGGGTGTGCTAATTCCTCCAGCTCATTACTAAGCCAACAATAACTACACTGGCTCAGCCAAGTTCATTAGCCCTATTCCCAAAGACCTCCTGAATGGTCAATTGGCCATTGGATCATGACCTGCCAGACACCTCTGCCTCTGCTACAAGAAATCCTGCAAAGGAGATAATTATATTTGTGGACAGCAACCAAGACAACTGGGAGACAGTCACTGGGAGCAGTGATAGTTGGAGGCAGACGGGATGGATGTTGAAGGACACCCAGACAAACAAAGGCCAGCAAACCGTGAATCTTCTCAGCCAATTGTCTTCCTCTGTAGAAATTGCTCCAAAGACTGTCTTGTTAGGGTGCAGCCCATGAGCCACACCAAGCAATATTTAACACAAGCTTGACCACCAAGATGCAAACTTGTCTCATAAGGCAAAGGGATGCCACAGGAAGAATTTTACTTCTATGTGGCTGAGAAAAGACTGCTAACTTTTGGCAGCTATCTGTCAAAAGACAATGACGTGAGCACCAAAGCAATCTGCTAATTTTGCCATTCTGCAACATTTGAATGGCTGAAGATACTAATTCTCAAACAACTATCCTTGCCAAATGTGTATGAGGCAAACGTAATAAACAGGGTCAGATTGTGCCATGATGACGTTAACAAAGCCAATATTTATTTCCCAGTCCTCATTGTCATTAAGACGGAGGCGGCGTGCCGTGAGGTGGCCTTGAGCTGCTGCAATCCATCTGGTGTAAGTACAACCCACAGTGCTAATAGGAAGGGAGTTCCAGGATTTTGACTGAGTGACAGTGAAGGAATGACAATATTTCCAAGTCAGCAGAGGAGGGAAACTTGCAAGTGATGGCATTCTCAAGTATCTGCTAGCCTTGTTCTTCTTGGTGGTAGCGCTTGCAGGTTTTGAAGATGTTTTTGCAGGAGGCATGCTGAGTTCCTGCAGAGCAACTTGCAGATGGTACATACTGCTGCCATTGTGCATGCTGGTGAAGGACATAAATGTTTAATGTGATGGATTTTGTGATGATCAAATGGCTGCTTTGTCATGGATGATGTAGAGTTCGCTGAATGTGTTAATGGCACTCATCCAGGCATGTGGAGAATATTCTTTAGGTCCCTATGCTTTATATAGGCTAGACAAGCTTTGACAAGTCGAAGAAATGAGTTGCTCACCATATAGCTCTAGCCTCAAGACTTGCCCTTATAGTTATAGTGCTTACATGGCCGATCCAGTTAATTTTCTGGTCGATGGCAATCCCAGAATGGTGGGGAATTCTGCAATTGTAATGTCACTGAATGTCAAGGAGAGGAAATGATCATTGCTTGGTACTTGACTGGTTCAAATATTAGGGTAAACTCAGTAAAGTTTTACAACACCAATTTTAAATCCAACCAATTTATTTGATAGTAAATGAGCGAGCTTTCGACCTTTTCGTCTTCGTCAGGCATCTCTACATCATGACTACTATCGACACCGCATACTGCCAGATCCAAGTGGAGAGGATCTCCAAGAGGATTGCACATATTGACACAGACATCAAGTTTCTACAGAGATGCAAGAAAGCAGACAGGATACCAAAGGGACTACAGATCACGAACCCACTCAGTTCAACCTATAACACAGACTACGCTGAGAGGCTTTGCCGTCACACCTCTCTCACACTCCTCAATCACCTCATACACCAGCTGTATAGCAAATGCCACACCCTGGAAGGTAGAATGGAATACATATTCTCAACTTGCGCTCAGGCCGCAGACCAGCTGTGAAACTTTGCCAAGCAGATGAGTCAAATATTAGGGCCAGGGAGACTTTGCTCTTTTATGATCCCAGACCAAATTTTGGTGCTACCCTGGACTAGATCCCTACATTTGATTACTATCTGGTTAGGGACTAATAATTTGTCTGTTGTGAAAGCAGACGAAATTTGAAACCAAAGTGATCACGAAGAGAATAAAGCCAGAAATGCCCATGACTTCAAACAAACTGGAGAACTTTTACTACGCTAAAGTCAGCAAAACAAACAGTCAACAGTATCTTATCATAAAATCATAGAGAATTGTTGCAGTTCAGAAGGGTGCCATTTTGCCCATCATATTTCATATTCTAACATTCAGAATTAACATGAGATAAAATGAATTAATGGACAAACTACACATCACAAGTGGTATTTCAAATAACAAAAGACAGCCCCATGAATTTTCTTAGCAACCCAGCCAGATGTCAGTTGTCACTATGAGTCACAGAAAATCATTAAAGCTCTGTCTTCCTCATGAGGAACTTTAGCTGCTCTCTTCCGAAAAGGCATTCTGGTCTCCATTTGACAGCAGCTCTTTTCTATCTGAATTCCCTGGAGACAACCTTAACCTAAAAAGCACAAGATTCCAGATTTCTCTCAAATCTGCTCCTAGCTCCAGCTTTCTTGGTCTTCTTTTCCAGCTGAAGTGACCTACTACTGAAATGACAGGTTACACTCCAGTGTCTAAAATCAAGCACAGTCTCAGATTCTCAGCCATGTAGCTGCTAACAACTGCTTCTGGGCTTCCCTGAGCTCCAAATCTTACTGGCACAGAGCTACAAACTACCCCTGGGGCTTCTCAGAGCCTCAGTTCCTTCAACACCAGAGATGCCCCCAGCAACACATCGGCTGCATGGAACTGACTCTCCAGTCAGTCTGCTCCAATGGACACGGCGCTTTGAACTGATCTGTAGCCAAAATTTTGAGTATCCCACAAAGGGTTCAGAGATGATTGGGTGGGTGGGGCACATAAAAAAGCCTAGATGGGATTTCCTTTAGGATACCTGTCCTGACCCAGGTACAATTTTATGGATGGGCAGACAGGGCCTCAGATGGAAGATACCCATGCCCCAAATAAAGCTCTAAGTAACCACTTAATGGCAAATTAAGGGACTTCTCCTACCCAGCCTCAGTTTCTAGGCTGGCAAGTGCTAGATGACTGATGCTGAGAAACAGAAAAAGTTTTCACCCACAATCACAGGCAGGAACGAGCGCTTCCACTGGAAGGCCCCTTCAGATAGGGGGTACCCACATCTCCTGTCCTCCCTGGTCTATCCCCTGAGAGCAGGATTGTGCCCCTTCCAAGGCCTACCCCACCCTCCTCTCCGTGACTTCCCTGGTATTGACCATCAGTGCGGTTCCCTGGACTTAGTCTCAGGCATGGCACTGCAGTATCTCTACTGGCCACCTCAAATGATAAGTAACAGATAGAAGTGTGGAACATATGTGGACATTAGAGCATTAAAAATAATGTGCCTCTTGTGTGGGAATGTAGGAATCTATTGAGGAGGGAGATATGGAAGTTGTTGGGTTTTGTTGAGATGGAAGGGATGATACAATGGTAATATGCATCACATCAATCATATCTTCTCGAATTGTAGAATTTTATTTGCTTTAAATTTTTATAATTCTTTCACAGGATATGGATAGCCCCGTAAATTTTCTTAGCAACCCAGATATGTCAGCATTTATTGCCCATCTCTAATTGTCCTTGAGAAAGTGGTGGTGAGCTGCTTTCTTGAGCTGGGTTTCTAAGAAAATTCATGGGGCTGTCTTTTGTCATTTGAAACATGACTTGTGATGTGTAGTTTGTCCATTTATCTCATGTTAATTCTGAATGTTAGAATATGAAATACGATGGGCAAAATGGCCTCCTTCTGCACTGCAACAATTTTATTATTCTATGAAAGCATGTAGTTCATGTACACCTACATGCTGGTAAGAGAGGAGTCCCGTGGTTTTGACCCATTGATGGTGAAATAATAGTGATATAATTCCGAGTCTGAATGGTGTGCAGCTTTGAGGGGAATTTGCAGGTGGTGGCATTCCCATGTGTCCTCTGTCATTAACCTTCTTGGTCTCTGAGGGTGTGAGTTTGGAAGGTGCCATTGAAGGAAAGCTTCAATGATCAGCTAGGCTCAAATGTCCCACCAAATGTCATATCCTCACATGAAGCATACATGTCAGATGTACACATCATACTCAGCTCCTGTTGCCATTACGTAGATAACAGAGCTGAACTCAGAGTAACTGCCCTTGACATCAAGACAACATTTGATTGTGAGTGGCATCAATGAGTCCTAGCAATCAGTGGGAAGTGGGGAAATCTCATCACAGGTTGCATTTATACCTAGATCAAAGGAAGATGGTTGTAGTTATTGGAGGCCAACCATCACTTCAGGGTTCCTCAAGATAGTGTCTGAGATCGAACTATCTTGAGCTGCTTTATCAATGATCCTTCCACTATCATAAGATTAGAATGGAGATGTTTGCTGATAACTGCATAATGTTTTATGCCATTCACAACTCATCTGATATTGAAGTAGTTCATGTCTATATATATCAAGATTTAGACAATATTCAGGCTTGGAATAATCAGTGGCAAGCATTGTACCACACAAATGCCAAACAATGCCCATCTCCAACAATAGAGCATCTAACCACCTCTCCTGGGCATTCAATGGTATTATCATTGCTGAATCTCCCACAATCAACATGCAGAGGTCAATCAACAATTGATCAGCAATTGAACTGGTTAAGCCATAGAAATACTGTGGCTATAGGAACAAGTCAGAAGTTAGGAATCTTGCAGTGAACAATTCACCTTCAAAGTCCCCAAGGAATGGCATCATCAACAGGGCACAAGTCAGGAGTGTGATGGTATACTCTCCATTGGCAGAGTGCAGCCCTGGCCTGAACAAGGTACATGAAGGAGCTAGAGAATCTGATAAACTGGTGTGACGACAATAATCTTTCCCCCAATGTCAACAAAATGTCAGGGTATGTAGTGGGGGATGTATCCTTGTCGACATCAATGGAACTGAAGTAGAAATGGTCAAGAGCTTCAAGTTTTAGATGTCGAGATCACTAATAATCTGCCCTGATTCCTCCACACTGATGCTATAGTTAAGAAAGCCCACCAACGCCTCTACTTTCTCAGAAGACTAAGGAAATTTGGCATGTCCGCTTTGACTCTCACCAACTTTTACAGATGTACTATAGAAAGTATTCTTTCTGGTTGTACCATAGCTTGGTATAGCTCCTGCTCTGTCCAAGGCTGCAATAAACTACAAAAGGTAGTGAATGAAGCCCAGTCCATCATTCAAACCAGCCTCCCATCCATTGACTCTATCTAATTTCTCGCTGCCTCAGAAAAGCAGCCAGCATAACTGAGGACCCTACGTATTCTGGGCACACTCTCTTCCACCTTGTTCCATCGGGAAAAAGATCCCAAAGACAGAGGACAAGCACCTACCAACTCAAGAACAGCTTCTTTCTGCTACCATCAGACTTTTGAATGGATCTTTCTCATATAAAATTCATATTTCTCTGCACCCTAGCAATGACTTTACATTTTGCACTATTTCCATTCCTTCTCTATGTAGGGTATGCTTTGTCTGTATAACATGCAAGAAACAATACTTTTCATTATATACTAATACATCTGACAATAATAAATCAAATCAAATTAAAAACAACACTGGAGAAGATTGACAACATCTAGGACAATACAGGTTGATTGGCACCCCATCCACCACCTTCAACCTTTACTTCCTCCAGCACTGACACACAGTAGCAGCACCATGTACCATCTATAAGATGCACTTCAGCAATTCATGAAGACTCTATCAAAACAACTTCTAAACTTGCAACCTCTACAAACTGGAAAAACAAAAATAGCAGATGCATGGAAACACCACCAGTGTACATTCCTGTCCAAGCCACATACCTTCCTGACTTGGAATTCGGCCATTCCTTAATGGTTAGGTTATATCCTGGAACTCCCTTCTTAATAGCATCGTGGGTGCACCTACACCACATGGTCTATAGTGGTTCAAGGAGGTGGCTCACCACCACCTTCTCAAGGATGATTAGGGATGGGGAATAGATGCTAGCCTAGTCAATGTCATCCACATCCTGTGAAATAATAAATTATTTTAAAATGGGTGGAATTTATAATGATATTGAGAAAAATGCACATACTATGGAATATAACAATGTGAGGGAGGGCTAACAATTTTGATATCAATGACAGCCAACTGATACAGAGAGGAAATTGAATATGCACCTTCAAGCAGAGGCTGTTGAACCAGCAGCATCATATTGCGATCATTTCATCCCTACAATCATTGAAATAGAAGTTGATCTGGTAATCTGACTTAGGCAAGTTTGAATCTGTTCAGTAGAATTGGAAGTAGAGCAGCAGAATTCATTTGGTAGGGTAGCCAATATTTATCAGAGAAACAGATTATCTGGTTATAAATCTCTCTTCTGTTTGCATTTCTTTATATTTCAACAAATGACTACATTTCAAAAATACCTCATTGGCTATACTCTGTCTGGTCAGGAGAACAGGATGGCTCAGATTTTTTTTTTCAGTTACATGTCATAATTATTACATACATTTAGTAATAAAGTTGATCAACTGCAAAAAGTAAATCCACAACACACGAAAGTTAGAAAAGCGAAGTTAATTAATGCAACAATCCTGATAGAATTTGTCTTAGTATCCAGACTTGTTGGCAGTAGTTCAAATCATTGGCTCCAACCACATTAATAACACATGGCTGTACTTGGACAGTAGGGGATGTTTTTTGAAATCTGAGCCAATACATTAAATCACTGCCAATAAGTCTGGGCACTGTTAATAAAGGGTATCAAGATGGATGTGATTGTAAGCTATATCCTTGCTTTAGTGAATCCCATATTTTTTTCTCTGCTGGTCAACCTTACTTCTGTCAATGATAAGTTAGTACTTAGTGACAAATGTATTATTTTTTATTGTTGCAACAAATTAATATTATGAGGACTAACTAGCATATATATAAAAACATTGATATTAGCAAATTATACATATATCAAATCTTTTTTTGCAGTCTCAAAAACATTGAACATGTGTAAAATCTGTAGCTCTTATAAATCAATATTAGATTGATTGAATATAATCCTAAATCATTCCGGTTCATGGATGAATTTGCTTAAATCAATAAGAAATATCCAACTAGGGATATCTTCATTTCATACCTTCAGCAGAACACAGATTTCCAGCATCCATAACATTTTGCTTTTATTTTGGGGAATGAATATATTTATGTTCTGAAGAAAAATCATATGATTTGAAATGTTAACTGCTTTATTATTCACAGATCCTACTGTTTTTTCCCAATGCTTTCTGGTTTTATATTCATTTCTGATTTATTAAGAGATGGAATGGGTGAATAAACAGACAGGAATGTAAAGAAAAGGAGTTATAGAAAAATCAGATGGATTGGTGACTCTGCCCTAGTTTGAGAATAAGGAGAGGCTGGATCTTTGAGGTTATTAATATGGATAATCTGGGTGACAGTGGAGTACAGTCCAGAAGTATTATAAGGTTGAGCATATTGAAATATCACACTGCAGAGAGTTGGTTGTTTCTATAATTCTGTCAGTGATAACTCATTTGTATTGGAACAAATGATTCAGTTAGTTAAGAATGTAAAATCTTCTGAGTTAGCTGATATTTGTACACATTTAGTTCTGGTGCAAAGATTCAGTGTTCTTGCTATATGCCAAATCTTGTCTAATTTCCTTTGGAAACTGACAGTCATTTGAGTAAAAGCCAATATGCCAAATACAGAAGAGACAACACTGACCTTGATGCTGGTAATTGCTCTTGGCTTATTTGGTAGAAACATATGGCATTCGAGAGGATCCAAATCCCCTTCCTGAACCAAAGTCATTCCAAAAAAAATCTATTTATTAAAACTCTATTTGCTGGATTTGAATCATTTATTTGAACCAATTTGTTTAAACAGATAATAGCTTAATCCAACTTCGAGGTGGAGAGAAAGAAAACGTTATTCAGACCAAGCCAATATGATCAGTGATATATGTAAGGGACTCTGGAATCCTTCAAACATATCTTGAGTTGTAGCTGACTGCTGGTACAGGTGACTGTCAGGCTAATGATTCCATTTATCAACAAAGCACTGGCAATGTATTAGTAATGTATTATTGATCAGTGCTCAACTGTAATTAATTTCAGAATGGGAGAACAACATTACCAAATGGAATACCCATTCAGTCCAGTGACTGACAATACTTGGTGATCTTATATTCAGTTCTTTGTCTGAGAATCTGGAAAGGTTTAATTTGAATTTATAACATTTCAGTATACTAAATAAAGACAGAAAATCACCCCAAAACATCTACCTGGTCATATCTAAAACAGATGCAAAACATATGTTAATTACATCGATGTGACCTAGCCAGACAATGAGAAAAGTTATTTTAAATTCAATTCTTTTAAAAAATGAAAATTCAGCATGAGGGGACAATATACATATGAAATAGCATCATTTTAATTCTGAACTGAAGAGTAGATTTCCTATAGAAAAGCCATTGAAACAGTAAACTCAAACACATTTTTAGACAATTTCTGCCATGGGTTTATATTTCAATCCCTTCATTTGGAAAGTAATAAAATCTCACAACACCAGGTTAAAGTCCAACAAGTTTATTTGGTAGCATGAGCTTTCAGAATGCTGCCTCTCATCAGGTGAGTGTTTATTTGTGATTATTTGTAAAGGCATTCACTGTTCCTGTTTCGTAAGGATACATGTTATGACTTATCATTTTGAAAATCTGTAACCTGCTCTTAACCCAAATCAAATATGCCCATGCCAACCCACCTCATGATCTTTCCCCTCACTGATGATCTAAAGCCATTCACTTGATATTACCCCCTTGCCCCTGCAATGTTTCCCACCACCAACCCCTTTAGTTCTCCATTCCCTAGTTACAAACATTCAGCACTGACCTTCCGCCTTGACATGCAGTAGTGAAATAGAGAAAATAATCTGAATGCCTTTACTCTCATTTCTATAGGTTTTCTATGCATCCGCCCCCCCCCACCACGTTCAACCCCACCCAGTGTCTCCCTGAATTCTGATAAATAACTGGGTCTATATTCTCCAGGTATTAATGTCCTGTGTCAAGGTTTGATTAAGGCTTTTGGTTCAATCCCCAAAATGGATAATGAAGTAGACTGAGGGCAGTTAACTGACATATTTCAGTCTAGGAAAAGAGCAATTGATTTTACAAAATGCTTCCCAAAAGATTAGATCTGTGAGTTTCATGAGTAAATTTATCCAGTCTGCCAAGTAAAGGGCTTTTCTACATCCACTGGAATCACTAATGTGATTCAAAAACATAATGAACAATAGCAATTAGCAATAGTGTATTGAACATCCAATGTTAATAATATTGAAGCCCATCTGATCAAGTTGTACACATTGAGGAAGTAGTAATTTATTTCTTTTGGCCAATATCTTGATTAAAATCTTGAAATCACAGTTAAATAGTATCATACAGGGCCAAGGTTTCCTTGCCTGGGAGGGGGTGGGGGGAATGCAATCTGCGACTCCAACACTTATTTTGCCAAAATACAATGAAAAGCTGATTTACTAGCACACTACAGAGAAAGTAGAGTATTGAAGCAGGAGCAGCTCTGAGGGAATTTCCAGTAATTGTTACAAAGGTATTAGAATATACTAGAAGAATTAAAAATAAGGTGAAATAAATGGCGTACAAACAAGATAAGGAAGAACAGACAAAAAGTCACATTTCACATATTTTAAATATAAAATTGCATTTCCAGAGCTTGTTTTAGTATTTTAATTTTCAAAATGCCAATCCCTCTGTAATTGTGTGTTCATCCCATTCATCACCAATACACTTGGATGCAGTATATTGCACTATAGGATGATCTGCAACAGCTTTGGCGAAGTCACTATGACCATAAGTGCCTTCCCATGATCTCTGTCACCATGAAGGTAATGTACTCATCATAAAGTGCTTTTCAATATATTAAGAATACAGTTTCCTCCAATTTCTCCTCAAAGCACATATCTGACTTGGATAGAAGTCATCTACTGTTGGTTCAGTATCTAAAATTCCTTATCCATCTCTTCAAATGTGGCAAGAGTAATCTTCTTGATCTCTTCCCAAACTCCTGCTCAAATCTCCTCCATTCTAAACCATCCGTGGACACATTGCCACATTGAAGTACTATGTATTTGGCAAGCTGACAATGTGAATAAACAGTACAATCAAGTTGCCTGAAATTTCTCAGACCTAGTGGTGACCTAAAGATATTCCTTCTCACTGCTGCTACAATTCCCGTGGAGACTTATAACTTAAAGGAATGAATTACAAGTGATCAACTTAAAGAAATTAAATGACAAGATTTCAAGTATTAAGACTTTTACAGTAACAAACAAACTAAAATCAACATTGACTGAACAATACTCTAAGCTACAGAAAAGTCCTTTTTGTCCATGACATTTTGTGCATTCCTCCCTTGCCTCCACCTATCTCTAGCTCTCTATCTAGCCTCTCACTGCCCTCCCTTTGCCCCCCAATGTGGTTCATCATATAACTGATATTACTAACGTACAAATGTTGCTTGTCACTTATCAACTAAATCTTGAATATTGTCCTGGTCTTTCTGCACATGAACACAAATTACTTTAGATTGTGAGGACTCACAAACACATTGAATTCTGCGTAATCTTTAATGAACATCTCTACTCCTGGTCTTATGATAGAGGAAAGGTCATTGATAAAACAGCTAAAGATAGATGAGCCTAGGACATTAACCCTGAGGAATTTCTATTGCAAAGTCCTGGACTGAGATGATTGGCCTCTAACAACCAAACAATCTAACAATCTTGCTTTGTGCTCGGTATAACTCCAGTCAGTGAAGAACTGCCCTCCCGCCCTGCTTCCCCCCAGGGCAATTATCTCATGAGTTCACTCTTTTGGACTAGGCCTGCAATGAGATCCAGAACTGAGTAGCCCTGGCAGAACCTAAATGGAGCTTCAGTGTGCAGGTTATTGCTGCGTAAGTGACGATTGATAGCTCTGTCGACAACACCTTCTATCACTTTGCTGGTGATTGAGTGTAGACTGATGGGATGGTAATTGACCAGATTGAATTTATCCTGCTTTTTGTGGGCAGGAATTAGCTGGGCAATTCTAGATTGTCAGGTAGACATCAATATTGTCATACTACTGGAACACCTTGGTTAGGGGTGCAGTTATTTCTGGAACATGACAACAGGCAAGCAAGGTCTGCTCTGTGTTTCAAGCAAAGAAGATTTTAAAATACTATAAGTTTTCCAAAAGCTATTATTTTTCTGCCAGAAACTTCAATGTAAGGAGAATGAATATTTATGTATGCTTCATGAATGAAGCTATATTTTTAAACCAATCTCAGTTTTGACTATATTATTATAATATTATTGACACTTATATTAAAATGAAATGCTTAATGTTATTTTCAAGAATCCAAAAAGCTAGTGGATGTGTTTTACAACAGATTCAAAATGACTGACGCTTTCTACCACATAGTTCTAGGTGACATATCTTCTCATTTATTTAACTTAACTTTTCTTCCCATTTTCTTTTTTCCTTCACTGAGGACCTTGGTTTAATCCTCAAACTGTTAGCACTAAATATCTAATCTCAACCGGAGGGAATCTACAATTGGTCTCAGCCAAGCTGGGTAAATCAGGGAGAGGGTAAATCAGTCAAGTTCCCACTGCTGATTGCTATCCAACATACATTAAACATCCTTACTCCTCAGTTCAGTCCCCAATGCCCAGAGCTGACTCCTGCCATCACCCTTTCTCCATCTCACAGATTTGTAGAAAGGTTTGGGCCTCAGTCCTCCCCAAGGCTGTTGTCAAAATCAATTTTATGACTTCTTGACAAGTAGATGCTTCTGTTGGTTGGCTGTGCTCCTGCTATTTCCTTTATCTGAGGAGAAGCAATCCTCTGCACTTTCAGTGTAACATTTGTTTAAACTGCCATTAAATGAATGATTTCCAAAGACCAAGGTGTGATTTAAAGTAAGCTGTTTTATTGATGTGCTGAGTAAACAAGCAAAGTACAATATTGTAAACTGAAACAAAGCAGCACAAAATCTGCTCAGTTTGCAAATGCTCAAAAGCATACATAAAACTACAACTGAACTGACTGGAATTAATTAGAAACTTGCTACTAGTTCCATTTTTACATAAAAATATTGTCAAGTGTACTGGAGGGTGTCTATCATTATTTTGTAATGTCATATCATAGAAACATAGAAACTAGAAGGATAAGTAGGCCATTCAACCCTTCAAGCCTGCTCTTCCATTCATTTTGATCATGGCTGATTATCAAATTCAATATCCTACTCCCCCCGCATCCTCCCCCCAAACGTACCTCTTGATCCCTTTAGCCCCAAGAGCTGTATTTAATTTCTTCTTGAATCAGACTACATTTGGCCTCAACTATATTTTGTGGTAGTGAATTCCACACATTCACCACCCTCTGGGTGAAGAAACCTCTCCTCATCTCAGTATCATTTGCTTCTGATAGACAACGATGTCTTCAAATTCTGGGAAGGCTTGCGGGGGGTGGGGGGAGGGTGCAGTGTTGTAGATAAAGGACAGAATTTTACTGTTTCGTTTGCCACAGGAATCGGAGCAGTGAAAGGCATGATTCTACGGTTTGGGATGTGTGAGGCCGGAAAATTCCATCCAATATCTTTTGTCCGGACACTCACACCATTTGCAATCCCTCACTGAGTTATTTTTGTTTTACAACTGTGCTGCTCTTCAATCTGGACTGTATCTAAGATTGGCCTGATAGACCGACATATGCAATGCTTTGTGATATACAGCATTCCTATAATTTTAGATATATTCTTTATTTATACCTTCATGGATCTGGAGGTTGCTGGCCATGCCAGCATTTATTGCACAATCCTAATTTCCCTATCCTGAAGAACTCCTGCAAAGATGTCCTGGGACCGAGATGATCAACTTCCAACAACCATAACCATCTTCCTTTGTGCTGATTATGGCTTTAAGCATTGGAGAGCTTTCCTCCTGATTGCGTTGACTTCAGTTTTAATAGGGCTCTATGTTCTGGTGTGATTCTCCCACATTGTGACTAAGTGCCCACACAAGCGGGAAACCTGGAGGGTTTCCTGTTCGTGTTACCAGAGATCTGTACTCGCACTTCAGAATATATTAATGGGCCAGTTCTTCCCCAAGGTGTTTCACTGACTTCCCCATGCCTGGTGGCCGATTTCGCTGAAGTTGGGATTCAGCTGTAAGCCAAGTGGGAGTACTATTTCAGCACTCCCTTCAATAGCACTCTCACTTCAGCCAGCAATGTAGTTGGGAAAAGGTCGGTACCCAGATTCCTCAATTCTCAGGTGGAGAGAATGCTGGAAGGCCTGGGAGAGAGGAGGGCCACTCCCATCTTGAGAGGTGGCAGGAGGCTGCTTCGACCAAGGTAGCTGAGGCATGGAAAGGGGTAGCGGCAGCAGTCACTGCCATAGCTTCATCGGAGGGCGAGCATGCAATGCCGGTAGAAGGTGAACTACCTGCTCTGGTAGCAACAGTGAATGCCCACTTCTTAGCCCTTGGGATCATGCATGATTCTAACCTCTGCCATCTTACCTTAAACTCCTCTCAATTACATCGCTGCACCTTCTAACATTCTCACAGGAAATCTCCATCTGACCACCACACACCATTCCACCCCTCCCCCGTTCCACAGTCCACATCACACCACTACTTATCCAGGCCCCATGCCACCACCTATCAGTGCCTCCACCCCCATCTTAATCAGGCCAATCTCTCACTCTGTCATCTTTGTGTCCCCATTGGCAAAGATAGCCTTCAAAAAGAGAGAGCGGGTGAAGACTGGCAGGACATCCCTGAAATATGCGTCCTTACCTGGTCTGTCAAGCCTTTGGAAGAGTTCATCCCAGTAATGGCCAATATGCAGAAATAGGCTTTGCAGGAGGCAATGTCCCAGCAGATGTGTAGGCACAATTGGAGGAGTCCTGCAGCTTCATCTGCAGAAAATGGTGCTGACATTGAGTGATACCCAGGCCAAGGCTGCAAGGATGATGTCCTCAGCGGAAAGCCTGGACCAAGAAGTCCATAACACGACAAATGATTGAAGGCATTGCCCAGTTGCAGAGAGACATGTGCCAGTCACTGAGGGCCATGGCTG
Organism: Sphyrna mokarran; assembly: GCA_024679065.1. Taxonomy (NCBI): domain Eukaryota; kingdom Metazoa; phylum Chordata; class Chondrichthyes; order Carcharhiniformes; family Carcharhinidae; genus Sphyrna; species Sphyrna mokarran. Next base: position 72,315,022 of record JAGIQG010000001.1, on the reverse strand, counting down.
AGGGCATCATAACAATGGTGTAGACAATGATGGGCTTCCAGTGCCGGATGGTGTAGAGACTCCTAGAACTCGCTCCAGCTGCTTCTCCATCCCAAGGAGTGACCTGGAAACCAAAGTGACCCAGAGGGAGAATGTAGTGCTGGACCCCAACTTAGGCCTTCCAGGATGGAGACTTAGGCTGTTACCAGTCCTCCTGAATCCCCCGTTCCTGACAGTGGCACATCTCATAGAATCAGTGTTGAAGGGAGACATTCAGCCCATCAAGTCTGCACGGACCACAATCCCATCCAGGCCCTATCCCCATAACCTTATGCATTTATTCTTGCTATTCCTCCTGACACCAAGGAGCAATTTAGCATGGTCAATCTATCTAACCTGCACAACTTTAGATTGTGGGAGGAAACCGCAGCACCCGGAGGAAACCCACGCAGACATCGGGAGAATGTGCAAACTCCACACAGACAGTGACCCAAGCCAAGAATCCTGGTGCTATGAGGCAACAGGGCTAACTATTGTGCCACCATGCAACCCAAAAATCAAAAGTAGAGAATATGGGTATCAATCCCACTATCTCTTACATGCAAAGTGAGTGCTTTATTATTAGCTAATTTCCCATGGCACCCTGTGAAGCTGGAAGAACAGAAAACTGATTCCCCCTAGGTCCAAGCTTCCAGAGGAAGCCCACCAAGGGCATCAGAGGCCAGAGAGTGTGGTCACTAGCAGCCTCAAGCTCAGATGTGCAATCTGGGGACACACTTAGAAAGAGTGGGAGAGAATGAGAGAAGAGGAAAACACAGGATCACTAAGTAGGCCTGGGTGAAACTTCACATTTGTAGTTAGGGGGAAGGGGAGTCCACTTGCACATTATCACTAATAAATACATGTCATATCAATGTAACATCAGTCCCTTAAGGGAAGGGAATCGGGGAGGGGGGCATTATGTCGACTACTTGGACCTTTGATCTTCCCACAGGGTCCCTGCATTAATTCCTAATCAGGAGTATTTGAGAGCAATAGTGTTATGCCTGTGCCTTTGACAGCATCACCAATCCAGGACTCTGATGATCTGATCCCTGAGACTCCCCACCCTGACCCCTTGCTGTTAAGTGGCCTTGAGTGAACATATCATTCAAGCAATGATGAGCCAGGAGGTCAGTGGCTGTCATCAGAAAGGACACTCGCTCCTGATGGCCATGAAGGTCGTGGCTACTTTGATCTGGATCATTCATAGTATACCTGTGGATTCCTTTGATAGTAGTGCAGACTCATAATTGAACAGGACGTAAGACATTATCATCGACAAATGAGACATCACAGGTGAGACATGCAACCAATACTAAGCTACATAACAACAGGTCCGTTGCCTGAGAGTAGCATTTTAGTAATTTTTCCAAACTCTTCCCCACAGCATGAGGACATTCAGCCAGACCATGTCCTGGCGCATTGGGGATGATAGGCAGGGTGAAAGAACCTCTGAAGTTAGCAGCACTACCCCGAGGTGCTTTGCAAGACCCTTGTACATCCAGATACGACTTTCAAGTGGTGTCTTACTCCTTGCTCCCCTCAGTTCTCAGTCTATCAATCAGGTCTCTGTTTTTCAGGACCTGTACCAATTCCCGCCCAACTGGAGGGTGGCAGCATCTCAAACAACCATTGAATCAGCTTCCTAGCCCACTAATGAGATGCTAAGAAAGCGATTTAAATATTAATAGGCTTCTTGCCTGCTCTGCTCAGAAATCTGATCAGGCTGGCAGTGCAACCTAGAAGGGTTGCAACAGCTTTGGCACTGGGCACAAAACCCATTTTTCTGTTGACTTCCGATTCTCTGCACCATCACCATTCACCTTTGGAGCTGGCAGGGAGAATTCCCCTCTCCCTTGGTCAAATGCTGAAAAATAATTCATTCTTGGGATATGGCTGCCATTGGCTGGACAAATATTGGTGCCCTTACTAGGGCATCTCAAAGGGTAGTTAAGAGTCATTGCTGTGGGTCTGGAATCACAAATATGCTAAACAAGATAAGGATCACAGATTTCCTTCCCTGAAGAACATTAGTGAACCAGATGGTTTTTATGACAATTGTTTCATCATTAGACTTTAATTTCAGATTCTTATTAAATTCAAATTTCACATCTGCCATGGAGGGATTCGACCCCAGTCCCCAGAACATTACCTTGGATCCAGTGAGAAAACCTCGTCTCGCCTGCTGGCTGGTCTAAAAGTGGACATTATAAATGGAGTACCCCACACAGCAGACAATATCTTAGATTGCAGTGAAACTTGCTTTGTAATGAAATTATCAAAGTTTATGTGTGACATTCCTGGACTATTCCTCTACTGCACAAAGAATAGTTTCACACTGAATAACTTAAAGCCATTGCAATATTTGATATTTTAGAAATAAAAATAGAACATTACCCTCTCAAAATATAAAATAATTAGAGCTTCAACAAAGTCCAAAGCTGAAATTAAATAAATAGAAAGTACAGCATCTATTGATAAAACAACTTATCTCTGTCATAATTTCCCATTTCCAATTTCAATACAATTTAGATGTTAATAACCCTCTGATCAACCTGCAGCAATAACTAAACAGTTCCTTAGACTACAAATAACAATGACCAATTCCTCATTTTCATTATCAGTTCCAAAGCAGCTTCAAGCTTACTTATTCTAAACCACAGAGGGTAATGCTAACCTCACCTGCCTGCTGGGATGCAAACAAGGTTGCATCAACTGCCCATATTACACTGTTCCTTCCCAATTAAATCAATGTAAAATAAATCAAGCAGTGTCTAAAATGGATGGATGGTTAGATTAAAATTACCAGCCTTTTTTTTTACAAGATTATCAAATTCAATGCTTATAGATTTTCTGTTTTGCAGAATGTAATATTGACAGCTAGGGTGGGACAACTGGGTCTATTCTCTGATGATCAAGTGAGATATTCTAAGAACATCACTGAGCAGGAGGAAATGTGAGCTTTTCAAGGATCTTCATAAAAATTTAATGATTCTTGGTGTACAAGTTATTAATAGACAGTGATCTAAATCATCAACAGTGGTGGGAAGAGGGATGAAATCTAGACATGAGCAATAAAATGTATTGAAATTGGTTAGGAAACTCTGCTGGGTCCTGGGGATTTTGCAATTTTAATGCATTTGGTGGATAGGGGAATGCCTGAGCCCACTCAAACTCAGGAGCCTTGGGAGCCTCCCCTCTGCAGCTTGCCAGCATTAGAGGAGTACATGGATACTGGACCTACTTCCATGACAACCCTCGGGGATGCACCATCAGCACTGCCAAGGAATGGGCCCTGAAGGTGGGGTGTGTGAGTGAGAAGTGGGTCTTAACGGGATGAAGGGGGGCGATGGAAGGGACTGCGGACTGAATTGGGCTACACACATGCTTGCCTGGTGAGGGGAGAGGAGCAACCTAAAGTAAGAAGTCTATTTATTAGTCACAAGTCAGACTAACATAAACATTACAATGACATTACCATGAAATTCCCCTAGTCACCACAGTCTGGTGCCTATTCAGGGTCAATGCACCTAACCAGCACGTTGTTCAAAATGCAGCAGGAAACTGAAGCTCCCGAAGGAAATCCAAGCAGGCCATGAGGAGAACGTGCAAACTCCACATGGACAGTGATGCAAGCCAGGATTCGAACCAGGGTCCTGGGCAGCAGTGCTAAACACAGTTCCACCGTGCTGCCCATTTCATTGATGTTATTTCAGTTATTTTAGTGGTGGATGGCAGATGCCCCTCTTTACTGGGGGTTTGGTGGTGCTCTCCTTTCTAGTAGTGAGGAGTCATCATTTCCATTTTGGGGGGGGGTGCGTCAGCAGGGGTGCGCTCTGCAAATGTGGAGGTCACGGCTCTCTCTAAAAATGACGCCCTGAGCTTTGAACCATGGGACTGACTGGTGTGTTCACAAGATGTATTCATTTGGATTTTTTAGGTGGGTAAATGTCACCTGGCAGGAAACACTGAGGTTTGTCCCCTGGCATGGGCATTTAGTGCTGAATTGGGTGAATCACAGCTCAGAGTCTCAATCTGGAACTTCTGTCTGCTTATGTCAATGGCCTTGCAGGGGATGAATAAAATTCCTTGTTCACGAAACAATGCCAAAAACCTGGTAGCAAGAGCAGGCAGCTGTGACTATTTGGGCCATCGCCATGGGAAGGCAATGGTATAGTGGGGTGTTGTCACTGGATCTAGGGTCATATTCTGGGGACCTGTTTTGGAATCACACCATTGGCAATTGGTGAAGTTTGAATTAAATAGAAATCTGGAATTAGGAAAAGTCCATTGTGACCACAAATTTCCAATCATCATATAAACCTATCACTAGGGAAGGAAATCTGCCGTCCTTACCTGGTCTGGCCTACGTGACTCCCAACCCATAGCACTATGGTTGACTCTGAGCAAGGGCGATTAGGGATGGGCAATAAATAAACTATAAATAAAATCTCTGGCCCTCCAATATACCCCTGCTGAAATTACGCTAAGAGTCCTCCAGGAAGGCTGTTGAATATGTGCCAGTGACCCTTGCATCAGACCTCATCTGGTAATACTTAAAGGAGAATTATCTGTGTGTTCATTAAACGGATGCAGGAGAAATCCACACAAGAATGCTTTGTAGGCCTCATTATACTTATAGGGGAAGGTGTTCCATTTCGAACACTTTGACATTTTGAAAGTTGTGGCCAAAGGGCAGTTTTATTAACTCAAGTCGAAATAATGAAGCTGTCTTAGTTGTGAAGAAACAGTTAGGGCCCAATTTCAGTTCAGTTTGAGTCGCAGAGTTTTGAAGGAGATAATATCTCACCCTTAATGTTTTGCATATGCACTTTCCACCCGCAAGTAACAACACACATGCACGCACACATGAAAAGCATACAGTGACAATGAACAGGAGGGAATTGGCTGACCAACTGCACACTAGGCAATACAGGATACATTGTTGCAGTGTTTATGCCTCTCACACAGAAAACAGGACTAATACTCCAGAGAACACAAGTTAAATTTTGTCATATTGACCATTTGAGATTTGAATTCAGTTTAATAATTCTGGCAATAAAAACTGGCATCAAGAAAAATAATGTTGCAGCTGTTACAGAGTTTTAGGGCCTTATTTTACCATTTTGATTCTAAGTGCTGGGCGGATTTAAAACTGGTAGTATTTCAGATGCAACTTTTCAACTTATTCTTAAGCGCTGCCATTCACACTCTGCCTGAAAAATATTAGCAATTCTGAATCGTGCTGTAGAAGCCTATGGGCAAAGCTTAATGTACCCAAAACCCTGAAGCTCCAATCAGTGTCTCCAACTGCTCATGTGCAGACAAAAAGTGATAGAATGCCTCTCCCCTGCTACAGCGCTCCCAGACTGAATAATATGTCCCCCAGCCCCCACAGACATTGCCCCACAATCCAACATTACTGACCCCCTTATTTCCCCACCCCCACCATCCAGACTGATTGCGGGCCCATCGCCCCTTTCCCCCCACCAATCTCAGGCAGGTGGCAGCGGACCCCCCCCTTTCTCCTTTACTGATTTGAATCAGATATCCTAAGGGCCATTCTCTACCCAGAGAGCTGTGGAGGTTAGGTCACTGAGTATATTCAAGACTGAGTCAGACAGATTTTTAATCTTCAAGAGAGTGCGATGGCTATGGAGAGGGGCTGGAGGTGAGGCAGGAAAGCGGGGTTAACAAGATCAAATAAGACGTGATCTTACTAAATGGTGGAATAAGCTCGAGGGGCCCAATGGGCTACCGCTATTCCTATTTGGTATGTTCTTACACTCTTATTTTGTCAGTGTTAGTGCTTTGTTGTAAAACGGTTTCTTCTTGAAACTGTAGTGAAATGAACCAGGACTCGATCTAAATAACATTTAGTTATCAAAATGGTCATTTTCCATCTGCAATTATTATTCACAAAGTTTCCCATGTCTTCAAGCATTTCAAGTCTTTGATCAGTGCCTAAGAAACTATGAGGCAATTGGAGCCTGCAAACATCAGCTAGCCTTTGATCTAACTATTGTTGACATAAGCAGCAATAAAAAATTAACTAGAATGCTGTTAGTGACTTAAAAAAAACGTTGATTTATGTCAGCTAGAACATGTAACAACAGCGTTAGTATAAGTTTTGGTATTAAGGTACAGAGGAGAGACACCTTTTTAGTGAGATGTTGACAGATATGGGCTTGAAAGGAGCGAGCTTTGGCCAATTATCTGTGCCAGATTTTCCCCCTTCTTCTTCTTATCCTCTCTCAGATGCACTTAACATCCCACTGGGGTATGGTTCATTAGGCACTAGTTGCCTCAAGAAAGAACAATTTAAACTCAAATGTACCCCTAAAGATTGTTACTTAATTGCTATTTAGTAAACATTTCCAACTCACAAGAGTTTTGGACTTTGAGATAAACATGTCTCATTTAGCTGGTTTCCTGTGTTGCCTGATCCTCTGAAATAAATCAGCAGAAATATCATTCAACTCTCTGGTGTAATTTTACAATGATGTAACTTGTTGAGATTTAATATAAATACTAATGGTATGAATTGAAGTCTGTCACATGAATGTCTAAAAAGCAGTTTAATTCTTATCCAGATTCTAACTAAGTGAGATAGAAATGTCTCTCAGACCAAAACCTAGGAACTGAGTGACATCACAACTGCTTTATATTTGTAAATTCTCCAGTATGTTAAGCAGTGCTTAGATATACATTCCATACTGAAGATATCTTGAACTAAAGGCATCCAGACCTCCTACCAGAGTAGGCATCGTATTTTGCATATGCAGATAGGAGACTCAACAACTGTTCAGGAACCGTACCGGAAATTTGGCAGCTCAGCTTGAATCTGCTGAAATCAGGATAATTAAGTTTACATGGGCTTAACCAGTTAGCCTGAAATGAACCACTGGAGGACTTGGCTAAAGATGTATATGCTGATGGTTGCCCAGTCTCCAAGGCCTCCTCATGATTGCCTCCAAACACTTCTTGATTAGCTCCTTCTTCCATCTAAGGCCTATGAGAGCATGTCTAATGATGACACAGCCACAATTTAAATGGAGGAAAATGTTCAAGAATGTTTTGCAGATCACAGGCTTAATTGACATGAAGCTCAAGGCACAATATTATGCGTACAATTATTCCATGTCTTGAAGAGTGCAGCTCCAACAATATTTCAGAAGCTCAATACGATCCAGATACCCCATGTTAAACATTCATTTCCTCTACCATTAATGCACAGTAGCAGAAGTGTGTACCATCTACAAGATGCATTGCAGCAACTCATCTAAGTGCCTTTGACAGTATCTTCTATGGTCACAGCTTGTATCACCTATAATTTCAAAAATGGCAGACACATGGGAACAACACCACTTGCAAGCCACAAAACATCTTGCCTTAGGACTATATTGCTATTCCTTAATTGTCACTGAGTCAAAAACTTGGGGCCACTTCCTAACAGGATGCAGTAAGTGTCTGGAATGAGCTGCCCAACGCAGTAGGGGGAGGGTGGTTGTGGTAGTAGACGCAGATACAATAGGGGCATTTAAGGTGCTTTTACATAAACACATGAATGAGCAAGGTATAGAGGGGTGTGGACAAAGGGTGGACAGAAGAGATCAGTTTAATTTGATGTCAGGCTTGGTACAACATCATGGGCTGCAGAGTCTATTCCTGTTTTATACTGTGTTCTATGTTCTAAATGTACCTTTACCAGACTGACTGCAGAGTTTAAGAAGATGCATCATAGGTAATTACATGGGGTGGGAGTGGGGGTGGGGTTGTGGATTCGGGGAGGGAGACAAATGAGGACCTTGCCACTGATTATTAGATCATTGAATGAATGAAAAAAAAATCCAATTCATGGGTAGCAGGTAGAAATGAGTTTCAAAATCTAAGCGCATATTAATCATTACATATTTGCTTAAAACTTCTGAAACAATGGTGGTCTGAAATCTGTTTCATATAGATGGACAGTCCTCTGCATTCGTTGAAATACATGGGATGGATTAACATCAGTTATTCGTGAATAAATGATCTGATTTCTTTCCTGTTTGTGAAGATAGATCATTGTAAAACATATTAAAGACAAATGGCGCAAGTTGCTTAAATCAAATTCACTTTTTAATATAAACAACATGGTTTACTTTCAACAGAGACATGTTTGCACTAAACCTTTGTTCTAACATCAATCTGGTCTTTTTAGTACTATACAACCATATAAGTGAGGCAGTAAAATTAAGTTTGCACAAATGTATTGTCAAAATGGCTCAATGTGTCACTTAATGGTTCACAGGCTGAAAAGGAATTTGAAGTGTAAAATCCTGGGAAATTAGAATTAGAAAATACCACAGCAGGGGTCAATCTGAAATACTAGAAATAGGACTTTATTGGGAACTGCCTGCATCAATAGAATCCTGCTCCTTCTAAAGAAAATTCTCTTTCTTGTCCAAATATAAAAATGGCATCACTTTATTATTGCTTGAGGCCCCCACATAGGGTAATGTCTTTTCTTTTGTCAATAGGTGTATTGTGTGCCTGTTCTTGTAGTCTAGTGCAGTATTGTCCAATTGAAATTGTTGATTAGTTATTGGCTTTGGCTACGATGGGTGGAATTCTCCCACCTGGGACAACATCCCTATTGGGGATGGGATAGAGATGGGGATGGAGAGTGTTTCCCATTGTGGAGGCCAAAAGAAAATCACACTACTACTGGAATTTTATCATCCCGCCCATCACAGGAATTGCAAAGGGCAGAACAGGACCATGCAAAGGTCTGATAAAGGGTCATCTAGACTTACAATTTGGCTCTATTCTCTCTCCACAGATGGTGACAGACCTGCTGAGATTTTCCAGCATTTTCTGTTTTTGTTTCAGATTCCAGCATCCACAGTATTTTGCTTTTACCATGCAAAGGTCTATTGGCCTCGGGTGGGATTTTTGGGCCTTCAGGCGAGTGCGGACGGAAAGTCCTACCCTGTAACTTTCAGCCCTGACCTCATTAATTGCGCATCTATAATGGGGCTGAGAGCCATTTTCTGTGGTGGAGGTGGAGAAGATGGGGTGGGGTAAGGAGCTTTGATTGCATGTTTCCCACCATTATACCTGGATCTCTTATCAAAAAGGCACCCAACATCAATGATCCAAACTGAAGAAAGAAGTTGGAACTCCTGAAGAAAGGTCTCCACGATGACACTGAAGCTGGAAGATCCATCTAATATGTGTTCTGCCCACCCACTGCTATGGTGTTCCAGAGTCTAATGTCACTGGTGGCCTCCATCCCAAGTTCAAAGGCAGCGGTTGGCATTCTTCAGGTAAGTCCTGATTTCTGCATTCCATGATGGTCCAGACATATTCTAAACCAGTGTGTTTTCCCACTGGCATTGCGGAAAATCGGACATTGAGAGGAAGGTTCTGGTTGAACCTTCATTTGCACCCCATTAGTGGTATGCAAATCAGCTTCATGCTGGCCTCCAGTATGTTCCCTGATTCGCCGTGGTGGGCACTGATGGAAGATCCCGCTGAAAATTCACACTGGAGTAAAACCATTTTTTTGGATTCCTACTTAATTCTCTCCCTGCACCACTGCCCATCATTGAACCCATCAGTGAGGGCATGGGAGCATTCCACTTGATGCTACTTTAACCTAAATTAAATTCAAAATACTTTATACACAGTACCAGCATGTGTACTTCAAAAATATATTTATTTATGCTTACTATCACAAAATGCCTTTATCTTTGAAAAATGATTCTTCAATTTTCACTTGACTGGAAATTTGGTATTTTAAAAATGAGACAACAAATGGCTTTAAAATATGAGGCCACCTTTCAAGATATGGGCGAGAAAAGCAAATATGAACGCCCTCTAAAAGGAAGTGTGAAGAGAATGATATTTCAAAAAAACTTACAGATATCAAACCCAATGCTCTAAGGAAGAGTGAAAAATGAATGGTGCTGAATTTTAATCAACAGTAAAGGAAATGGAAACTGCTCACTAGCTAGATACACACAATAGTCGGTCAGACCCACTGTGAAGGACAAAACAATCCCATCTACTATTGGTTTCTGTTATCTGGAAATTTGTCAAATATTTCTGAGATGAAAGATCAAACTGTAATTACTTGTTCTACAACAATGATAGTAAAGCATGTTAATTGAACTCCTTTATGGAAATATACAAACAGGAGATTTTTAGGAATTGGTTTTACTTAGTCAGACATATTTTAATAAGGAGCCAATCCAATCAGGTTTTTTTGAGTCAAATAATGAGCAAGCTCATCAGCTATTAATCCTGCCTTCTTGAATGATAGGCAGTCCCTGAGGTGTAGGTGGACCCACAGTGTTGTTAGGGAGGGAGTTCCAGGATATTGACTCAGTGAGAGTGAAGAAACAGTGATACATTTCCAAGACAGGATGGTAAGAGGGTTGGAGGGAAGCTTCCAGGTGGTGGTATTCCCATGTATCTGCTGCTCAGGTCCTAGATGGTAGTGGTTGTAGATTTGGAAGGTGCTGCCTAAGGAGCATTGGCAATTTCCTGCAACATAGATAGTGCACACTGCTTCTACTGTTCATTAGTGATGGAGAGATTGAATGAAGAAGCAACGATCAAGTAGGTTGCTTTTCCTGCATGATGCCAAGCTTTTTGAGTGTTGTGAGGGCTGCCCTTATCCCGTCAGAAAGAGAGTATTCCATTGTATTTGTAGATGGTGGACTGGCTGGAGTCAGGAGGTGAGTTACTTGCCACAGCACTCCTAGCCTCTGACTTACTTTGGCTAGTTCAGTTCAGTTTCTTATCATTGGTAACCTCAAGATGTTGATAGTGGGGGATTCAATGATAGTAATATCATTGAATGTCAAGTGGCGATACTTAGATTCACTTTTGTTGGGGGTGGTCACTTATGTGGCACAAATGTCACTGAGCTCACTGTGATGCTGCATGGTGAGATGTCCCCATGGCTCTCACTGTCCAGCCTTTAATAGCCATTTAGGTGAAATTACCAAAATGCTTTCAGCACCTACATCCCAACATTACATATTTGGACTGGGTGCCATGATCCCATGAGAGTTGGCACTTTGTAGGATGCATGAGCCAGGGACATTGTCTTAAAGCTTTGAAATGCAGTTTCCATGCAAGGATTATAAATTGCAGAACTAATATTAGCATCTTTGCAAGGAGGGCAATAAAGGGGGAAACCACTGAAAATAAACAAAACGAACATATAGTTTTAAATACCTAGTGTAATTAAAAACACATACACACAGCACAGGCGTGCCAGGAAACAGTTATAAATTTGTATTTTGTTTCTGCGTTTTGTGTTTGCGCATTTTATAAAAGTTGCCGCAGCAGGATGCAGAATGTGAGGGAAAACAAATCTCATTCATTGGCTTCATTTCAAAAAGTTCCCCTGGTTTACTCCTGGTTTATTTCAGACAACGTAGAGTAAACCATTGACAATTACTTTGGAGAATTCTGAGAAATAACTGGGTTTTAACAAGTTGTTACTGAGAGCTGTGCCTAATCCTTTACTATATTTGGATTTTAGGAGGAGTAAAGGAATGATGCTACATCTGTCAAATAAAAATCAGCTATTCTATATAACTAACCAGAAAATATTTAACAAGTATCCATATGGTGACAATTGGTCCAATTGGGTTGTGGGGGAGTAGGGACTGGGTGGGATTGTTATCAATGCAGGATCAAACGGCCAAATGGCCTCCTTCGGCCCTGTTGGGATTCTATGCCTCTGGGACGCATGGTGGCACAGTGGTTAGCTCTGCTGCCTTGTAGTATTAGGGACCCAGATTCGATTCACTATCTATGGGAAGACTGCACATTCTCCCAGTGTCTGCATGGGTTTCCTCCAGGTACTCTAGTTTCCTCCCACTGTCCAAAAGATGTATGGAGTAGATGTATTGACCATACTAAATTCTCTCTCAATGTATCCCAACAGGCACTGGAGTGTGGCAACTAGGGGATTTTCACAGTAATTTTATTGTACTGTTAATGTAAGGCTACTTCTGACACTAATAAATAAACTTAAACTTATGGTTCTATGATTTTGATTGGGCCTACATGCATTGGAGTTTAGGAGATTGAGCGATGATCTTCGTGAAATGTACAAACTTTTGAGGGATATTTGACAGGGTAGATGCTGACAGGATGATTCTACTAATAGATGGGCACTGTTTAAAAATAAAGGTCTGCCACTTAAAACAAGAGGAGGAAGAATTTCTTATCCCAAAAGGTCAAAAGTGGAGGCTGGCTCATTGAATTTATTTGAGCCTGAGTTAGATACATTTTTGAACAACAAGGGAACAAGGGTTATGGGGGCAATGATGTAGAGATGCCGGTGTTGGACTGGGGTAAACTCAGTAAGAGGTCTGGCAACACCAATTTTAAATCCAACCAATTTATTTGATAGTAAATCTGCTAGCTTTCGGCGTTTGTGCCTTCGTCAGACGAATGAGGTGTTCTGGTCTCCAAAAGCACACATATCAAAAGCATAGCAATCTATAAACTGTCTGTGCTGATATGTGTGCTTTTGGAGACCAGAACACCTCATTCGCCTGACGAAGGCACAAACGCCGAAAGCTAGCAGATTTACTATCAAATAAATCGGTTGAATTTAAAATTGGTGTTGCCAGACCTCTTTATGGGGACAAGGCAGTTAAGTCCACAATCAGATCAATCCTGACCCTACTAACTGGCAAGCTTAATCAGCCAAATGGTCCGCTCCAACTTTCACTTCTTATGATCTTATTATGAAGTTTCAGTAAATTTTACACATACAGTTCAGAAGCTTCCTTCACCTTAGGTGGAGGGAAATAGCAGGAGGAGTGCCAAATAGCAAAAGCTTTTACTTGCCATCCAATGATAAAATGATTTTGACAACAGCCTTGGGGAAGACTGAGGCCCAAGCTTTCCTACAATCTGTGTCAAGGAGAAAGGATGATGGAATGAGTCAGCGCCTGTCATTGGGGACCAAAGTGAAGAGTAAAGATATTTTCTATATGCCAGATAGCAATCAGGCACAGCGATTTCGGCTGATTTTTTAAAAAACATCTTTTAAGTACCATGGGCTGAGGAACCTGAGGCCAATTGTAATATTCCCAACTCCTCCGGGTGAGATCAGCCAACAGCATGGGAAACAAAAGCCAGCAGTTTTCAAACTACCCGACAGAGTAATGTATTTACAATAAACCACTGGAGATAGGGGCAAGGGCAAAGATGATTTGTTTTCCCCTCTTACATTGGAAAGTCTGTAGTTACAGGTATTTAAATATATAAGTTTAACTTGAGCCCAGGCTCATGCTTAAATGTTGGAGTTAATTGATTCCATGGAGTAAGTTCTATTTTAACGTATGCCCATTAAAATTTTTAACATTATTTTTATTTGGAAGTTTGATTGCAAATGTCAATTAGACTCTGGTCTGTTATAAAATCCAGACCCTGAATTCTAAAAAAGAACGAGGTAACCATAGAAACAAGTGGTTGCAAAGAATCCCCCTGGTTTAAATGTTCTGAAAAATAAACAACCCTGCCAGGAAATATATTTATGGGATTTTACAGGTGATGGCACCTCAACGGTCTTTGGCTGGGTTTAAGGAAGGACATTAATGTTTAACAAATTTTATTGTATTCTTATTTGGTGCTCATTAATCAAGTTCTACAGCATTCTACAATATACTCAAAGGCAATTTAGAGAAAGGAATGTCATGGCAACCACCATGTTAGAAAATTCTGCTAAAGGTTGGGAGGGATTGAGGAAACCAAACCACTGAATGAGGAACATTAGCAATAATCTCTGTTTTACAGTTCATTACTGTCAAACGACAGTAACATCCTGTTTATTATTCCAAATTTATGTCAGATGACTGGCTATTTTTGCTGCACTCAATGGATGTGTGGCCTTCTATTGTTGCAGCACCGATGCTGACAGCAGTCTTTACTTCAATGACAACGTTGTAATATAAATGATACAGTGTTAGTGCTGGCAGACAATTGAAATGCTGTAAAAGGGGCCTTCTATGGGACACTAAACATAAATGGCTGTTATTTTCTTTCAAAAGTTCAGTATCTTTTGCAACTTCCTTCATATTGAGGAAGTTCACAGAATAAAAAAGCAAGTCACTGCTGTGATTTTAAACAAACATGCACAACCTAGTAGACAGTTGCTTCCTCATTGCTGCCAGTTTTATTAAATCTATTCAATGTGGGATGCGTCTTGACCCCACTGCTGCACCACCAGGGAGCAGAGAGGAAAGTAGAGTTGAGTCAGAGATCAGTTGTGATCTTAGAAACGTAGAAACATAGAAATTAGAAACAAGAGTAGGCCATTTTGCCTTTTGACCCTGCTTCACCATTAATTTTAATCATTGCTGTCTGTTGAATTCAATATTTGCGTTCCCCCCATATCCCTTGGTCCCTTTCGCCCCAAGATATATATCTAATTTCTACTTGAAATCAGACATTTTGGCCTCAGCTATATTTTGTGGTACTGAATTCCACACATTCACTATTCTCTGGGTGAAGAAGTTTCTCCTTACATTAGTTTTAAAAGGTTTACCCCTTATCCTCAAATTATGACTCCTAGTTCTGGACTTTCCTGCAATTGGGAATAATCTTTCAAAATCTAGCCCTGTTAGAATTTTATAAGTTTCTATGAGATCCCCTCTCATTCTTCTAAACTCCAGTGAATATAATCTAACCAACTTAATCTCTCCTCATATGACAGATCTGCCATCTCAACAATCAGTCTGGTAAAACTTCATTGTACTCCCTCTATATCAAGGACATCCTTTCTCAGATAAGGACACCAGAACTCCACACAATACTCCAGGTGTGACATCACCAAAATTCTGTACAATTGCAGTAAAACATCCATATCTCTTTACTCAAATCCTTTTGCTATGAAAGCCAACATACCATTTGCCTTCTTTACTTGCACACTTACTTTCAGTGATTGATGCACAAGGGATCCAAGATCTCGCTGATTATCTATCTCTCTCAATTTAACCCATTCAAGTCATAATCTGTCTTCTTATTATTGCTACCAAAATGGATACTTTACATTTATCCACATTTTGTTGCATCTGCTGCACATTTAGCCTGTCTAAATCTTGCTGAAAAATCACTGCATCCCGCTCACAGCTCACCCTTCCACCCAACTTTATATCATCTGAAAATTTAGAAATAATAAATATATAATACAATATATAATGTGAACTGTTGGGGTCCTAGATCAGTGAGTCTAAAGTCGTTCTGGAGAAGTTACAAGAGACTACAAACGAGGATTTTATAACTCGGCAGTTGGAAGGCAGTCGTACAATCAGACAAAGTCAGTGTGGAATAACAAATGGGAAATCATACTTGATGAATTTGAAGATATAACTAGTAAAGTTGATCGAAGAGATCCCTGTAAAACACCACTAGTGACTGATTGCCAGTCAGAAAAAGACCCACTTATGCCAACTCTTTGCTTCCTATCTGCTACCCAGTTTTCTATTCATTTCCAGACATTACCTGCAACCCAATGTGCTTTAACTTTACATAGTAGTCTGTTATGTATGACCTTGTCGAAAGCCTTCTGAAAGTCTAAAGAATCCACATTCCTGTAATTGTTGTAATATGTTTTTAAGGAATAGCAGCATGTCATCACTTTAAAGGAAGAGTATCCGGCCTCAGTTTCACTTTGACCTGGGGCAGAAGATAGACACAGTTCTGTAGCTGATGTTCTCAAGCTTTCTGTGCATATATCTATCTGTTGGCATATGCCTACTCTTAATAAAGAAACCCTCAACATGAATGACTGGCGCCTTTATATCTTTATGATACCTGACAAGGTATGCATCAATGGTTCCTTCTAAATGACATGGAGCTCAGCCCTGTTGCAGGGTTATGTACAGGAACGACCTGGTGAACCTATAGATCATATTACATGACAAGAGGTAAACTTCAATATTTTGGTCAGACTACAATGAAACCAGAATATTGGAGAATTGATAATGAGGAACAGAAAGTATTGAAATTGCAGTGTGCCAGATGCAGAAGAAGGCCTTAACACACATTGCAAAAATTGTGTCCAAATCAAAAGCTGGTGAGCAGGCAGATCTCTGGCGGTGAGCAGGACAGCAAATCAAGAAGACCAGCACTGGGTTGGGAAAGACATGTGAGCAGGTTGAGAGCTAGATCAATAGTGAATGACAGGGAGTCCAACAAAACAAAATGCAAATAAAGCCATATAAAAATTGGGCCAGAGAAAGTTGCATTTATAACAGGCAGAGCTTCAGATAAGAAAGCAAAAACGTTTTCAGTGACACACATCCCGGTTGGAGAACTAAAGTCAAAGGGGCATTGTCAAATGTCCACAAAACTCCCCAATATTAATTGGGATGCAGCTGGCTTATTATCTAAATTCATAACATTTACACATCATGAAGAGCTAGGGTTTCTTGACTCAGGTGTATCTAAACCAGACAAGCAAGCCATAAGAATTCAGTTAACATTTGGAACTAAATGTCTATACAGGCTGAACACATCAGCATTAACAGCTGAAGTGCGAAAAAGATCCCCAAAAGATACGGACTACGCTGGAAATCCAGTTCAGAATCAAGTTAGACTTTTTTTATCAACTGGATTTCATGTCATTAGAAGAATAACTTATAGAATTGATGGACCACTTCATCAGCAGAGAATTCTTTATAATTTTTCAAATGCAGAGCTAGCAGACAGAACTATTGAGTTGATGATCGCATCCAGTGCCAAGGAAGTATTCCAAAAGATCTGCTAGACAAACCGAAAATGTATAGCATTACAGAGCTATTCAGAGATGGGCATAAGTACATTGCATTCATCATAAGTCGATGAAATGTACAGGTCCTATAGACAACCCAGTTGTTGACACACTGACTAGAGCACCTTTAACCAAACAAGCCCTGTGAAGAGTGTGGTCTTCTGCATGCATTGAAGAAATGCCCAACTTTCCAGTTATTTCACAGAGCATGTGGTAGAAAGAGCCAGTAGCAGTGGCAGTGCATTAGAACAAAGACTGATTCAGTTACAAAGAGCTGTGCACTGACCCTAACAGACTACAAGCAATAAGAATGAATAGCTGGGCTAAAATTTTCCTATCCCACCACCATGGAATTTTAGTGGGTGGGGTGTGCCATTGACAGTCAGTTGGGTATTTCTAGCTTTTAAACCAGCATGGATACGGTATTTCACCGAGGTCTCCCATCAGAAACATAGACTGGAGTGACTGATGAGCCACAAAATAATGATGACGTGCAGGATGAGATGGTGAGTGGTGAACACGTTTCTCACACTGTCAATATTGTGGACAACAGATATCATCACAGTATCTGAAGTGTTTATCATGGTTCAATTATCTAAGAACAACAAAGAACAAAGAACAAAACAGCATGGGAAACAGGCCCTTCAGCCCAACAAGCCCGCACCGCCACCCCGATGTTCCCAACTCTACCTGTGATCCCTGTCTATATTTATAGATCTATGGATTAAAAACCAAATTTGAGACAATTTAGGGAGAATTTGTTTTGCCAATTAGCCTAAGAGCACATCTTTGGGATGTGGGAGGAAACCGGAGCACCCGGAGAAAACCCACGCAAGCACGGGGAGAATGCGCAAACTCCCACAGACACCGGCCCAAATCCATGTATCTGCACAGCACAGCAATAGTCACTGAGCTGTCGTGTTGCCCATCAAATGGTCCAGGTCAAGCGTACACTAACGACGTGAAGTACTAGGATACTCTTGAAAAAAATCCAAGAGCAGCCCTCTTACGACCTATCGTGTGTATGCCCTTTGTTAGACAACAAGGTGGACCAAAGCACCTGTAGGATAAAAACAAGTACAACAATATCATCATCTATTTACACACTTCCCAGGGACTCCCAAGGCTCATGATCCCTATTTTAAATTATGCATTCTGTTCATGTGCCCATTTAAGTATTTCTTAAATAATTCCAGAGTATCCGCCTCCACCACTTTACTTGGCAGCACATTCCATACCCCCACCACCCTCTGTGTTAAAAAACTCCCTCTTGCATCCAAATTATACCTTAGCCCCCTCACCCTAAGCCCGTGACCCCTCGTGCTATTCGAGTCCAGCCTAGGAAAAAGCTTAACACTGTTTACTCTATCTATACTCCTCATGATCTTGTACACCTCTATTAGATCTCCTTTAAGGCTACGTCTTTCTAAGAAAAACAGTCCCAATTTGCCGACCTCTCCTTGTAACTCAGGCCTTCCATACCAGGCAGCATCCTGGTAAACCTCCTCTGCACTCTCTCCAGAGTCTCCACGCCCTTCCGGTAGTAATGCGACCAGAACTAGACGCAGTATTCCAAATGAAGTCTAACCAACGTTTTATACAACTGCAACATTAAAGGCCAGCTCTTGTACTCTATACCCCTTCCTATAAAGGCTAGCATACTATATGCTTTCTTCATAACCTTCTCCATCTGCTCTGCCACCTTCAGAGACTTGTGCACCTGCACCCCCATTGCATTTGAGTTTCTATACTCTTAATAGGTCTACCCTTTATCATATAGCTCCCCCCTACATTCTTTCTCCCAAAATGCATCACCTTGCATTTATCAGGATTGAATTCCATCTGCCATCTATCTCCCCAAGCTAGTAGCCTATCTATGCCTTGCTGCATTGCCTGACAATGCTCCTCACTATCCCTAAGTCCAGCCATCTTTGTATCATCTGCAAACTTGCTGATCACTCCACTTACTCCCTCTTCCAAGTCATTGATATATATTACAAATAGAAGAGGTCCCAGTACCGAGCCCTGTGGCACACGACTAGTGACCGACCTCCAGCTAGAAAAACACCCTTCCACTGTTACTCGCTGTCTCCTATTACCAAGCCAGTTACTTATCCATCTAGCTACTTGAACTTGTATCCCATGAGCTTTGACCTTCTCAACTAACTTCCCATGAGGGACTTTGTCAAATGCCTTACTGAAACCCATATAGACGACATCAATGGCTCGCCCTTGGTCGACTGTTTTTGTCACCTCCTCAAAAAATTCTACCAGATTTGTAAGGCACGACCTCCCCTTAACAAAGTCATGCTGCGTATCTCTAATAAGATCGCAACACTCTAAGTGCCTGTACATCCTATCTCTAAGAATCCCCTCCAACAGCTTCCCTATCACTGACGTCAAACTCACCGGCCTATAATTTCCAGGGTTATCCCTACTACCCTTTTTAAACAACGGTACAACATTAGCTATTCTCCAGTCTTCTGGGACCTCACCTGTATCCAAAGAAGAGACAAAGATTTGCGTCAGAGGCCCAGCAATTTCACCTCGCACCTCCCTCAGCAGCCTGGGATAAATGCCATCAGGCCCCGGAGATTTATCAGTTTTACTGCTACCTAGAAGCTCTAACACTTCCTCCCTTGATATGGATATTTACCTCAACTGGTCCACAGCTCCCTCAGAGACAGGAGCTGTCAACAAGCCCCTCTCCTTCGTGAATACCGACGCAAAGTATTTATTCAGGATCTCCGCCATTCCCTCGGGGTCTAAGCACAGTTCCCCTCTTCTGTCCCTAAGAGGTCTGATTTTCCCTCTAACCACCCTTTTATTCCTAACATAGGAGTAAAAAGCCTTTGGATTTTCCTTAATCCTACCTACCAAAATCATTTCATGCCCCGTTTTTGCTCTTCTTACTCCCCGTTTGAGCTCCCTCCTACTCTCTCTATATTCCTCCAATGCTGTCTCCATTCCCAGCTGCTTTGACCTATCATACACCTCTCTTTTCTTCCTAACCAAGTCCTTGATATCCCTAGTAATCCTCGGCTCACTAATCCTACCTTTCCTATCTTTCCTCTTAGCCGGCACATATCTTTCTTTTGAGCTATTGTGCTAAGAAAGTTGGTAACTGCTCACTAATAGCCATGATTACTCAGGGTAACTGCCAACCCCCATAAATTCTGAAACACTTGTATCCACAGACATGGAAGGCCATGATGAATCATACTCCTAAGCAACATTCGGCACACGACAGTTCATGTGCAGATCGATAGTCCTGAAATGCAAGTACAATGAATCAATATTCTACATCATGGAGACTAAAGGCCCAATGATTGTAGGTCTATTGGCATTCTGTAACTTATAATAATACATAGAATCTAACAACTTTGCTAAACAAATGATTTGCATAGCAAAATCCCTAATTTTCAAAAGTAAACAGACTAAGCAAGATCTACACATTGCAATATTACAGCTGAGAGTGACACATTTAAGTGCAATGATTTGATCATAGACAAGTGCTATTGTTTGGCATACCAGTGCCCACCAATCTATCAATCTTATCCATTCTATTCTCTCTGAAACAAGAGAACACCTTTTAAAGAGAAGGTGATCAAAGTACACAATAAAAATGTGAATACAGAATTGTCAGGTTTGCAGTTAAGACAAAAAGATTCACATCCAGAATCTCACAGAAAGTACATAGCAACCAGCTGAGGTGAACAATTTGCTTGGAACCAAAGTCCTCGGAAATCTTTACAAACAAAGGCACAATACTAAGGTTTAAATGAGGACAATCCAGATCTATTCCAACTCCTCAGCCATTGTGCAGTCCTATTGCAAAATACAAGATCCCAAATATAACCAAGAACATAATAATCCCATAGATCACTGTGAGCAATTAAAGATACCTCTAGACAAGGTTACCAAAACA
The DNA here is from genome assembly GCA_024679065.1 of Sphyrna mokarran. NCBI lineage: Eukaryota > Metazoa > Chordata > Chondrichthyes > Carcharhiniformes > Carcharhinidae > Sphyrna > Sphyrna mokarran. Next base: position 72,294,284 of record JAGIQG010000001.1, on the reverse strand, counting down.
GGATTTGGATGTACCAGCAGATTACCTTTAAGATTTAGAGACTCGTGGATTCATCAGTTCAATGCATTTATGCTTAAACATAAACATATATTCTGTATAGTTATACTTCATTGGATGGGGGAAAGTATCTTTAAAAAAAAAGGAGAATGTTATAATATGCCTTTCTGAGATAGCGGAATGCCATTACCTTAAAGGAAATGTGTCATGTGATCCAGCTTTAGTTTCACTTTTGCTTGGAGCAGAACATAGACACACAGTTCTGATGTCATAGAATTTGATCCATAAAATATCTATAACAATGAGTCTGCCAATGACCTTCCAACTCAGGTTTGCCTTACCCCCATAAATTTGCGCATTTACTATGGCTGACCCACCTAACCTACACATCTTCGAAATGTGGGAGGAAACTGAAGCACCTAGAGGAAGCCCACACAGACACCCAAGACAGGAGTTGAACCAGGATCCCTAACACTGTGACGCAGCACTGTGACCACCATGCTGCCCCTCTCCACCTTCCTTTACTAAAGACAGCTGTTTCCATAAGTTTCTATTCATAATCACATGTTTCTGTTCTTAAGAAATGAATCCATTATGTGTTTTCCCAATCTCTTATGAGTGATTGGTACCTTTATATTATTATAATACATGCTGCCTTTAACTAGCTAGAAAACTGAAGGCTTCTGATTCCGATTAGTCTCATGCTGTAAGGTACCGTTGAAAGGCTGTATTTGAGTTTTAATGAATAATAATATCGTGCAAAGCCATTAAAATTTCCTTCCTGATGCAAACCTTTGGTATTGCCACCCCACTTCTCTCTGCCGCTAGTAACCATAGAAACCCTACAGTGTAGAAAGAGGCCATTTGGCCACAATTCCACCCAGGCTCTACCCCCACATATTTACCCACTAATCTACGTGTCTCAGGACACTAAGGGGCAATTTTAGCAAGATCAATCAACCTAACCAGCACATCTTCGTACTGTGGGAGGAAACTGAAGCACCCGGAGGAAATCTACACAGACATGAGGAGAATGTGCAAACTCCACACAGACAGTGAGCCAAGCCAGGAATCGAACCCAGTTTCCTGGAGCTGTAAAGCAACAGTGCTAACAACTGTGCTACCGTGCCGCCCATAAATATAGTATAATATGATTCTTCCTTCCTAGTATCAGTGCTTGACATGGTGAACCCTGCATGATTCAATGCCCCCCCCCACCCCGCCCACCCACTTTGTTCCCTACTCCCTCGGTTAATATTAAATTTTGCTCCTGGTTTGAACTTTGGTTGCAAGCGAAACTTTTACTTTCCTCCTGTTGCTTCCCCAATATTAGGCAGACAGAATTCTCCTCTATGTCACATTGCAAAACTGGATTTCAAATTTTTTAATTGCTTTTTGACAGCCCTTGCAATGTTAGCTGACATCCTGCTGCCCAGGGAATGACGCTGTATGACATATTTCCTTTATTTAAATTCCATTACAGTATGCTGTCCCTTTTTGGGGTACAAGGAGGCAAGGAAATATATTATGTAATGAGCTGTCCTGGTAAACAGTTAAATTTCCAGTGGAGCCACAAGAGAAGAATCCTTGGCAGTTTCAGGCATTTTTCCAAATTCTGGCTCATCTTCTGTCAATATCCTGGAAACCTCTCCTACCAGCCCTGGGAACCTGAAGTGATTTCCAGAACATTCCCTTTGATTTTATTGAAGGCTGAAAAATTGTAATGTCTCATAAAATACTCCATTTATTTTTAAACATACACATTAAATGCTTCACGTACCAAAAATAGATTCCATAAAAAGATCCATTTGAAAGATATTTATGAAATATTCTCTACAAGAGCAGGATCTTATCATCTCCTGGGTGCACAGCACGCATGATATCAGACCTGTGAGCCCAGCTGGCGCCATGCTTCTAGCGTGTGCTTGCAATCACATCTTGGAGAGAATAATGCAAATACCTGAAAATCACATTGCACGAGAATGATCATAGGAAGAAAATATTTTCATTCTTAACATTAAAATGAAATGAGTTATGTTATGAAGGAAATTGATTTTCATCTGTATCTTGCATTGCAGAATTGCTTCAGGAAGTGGATTGGAAGCTTTCTGACACAAATATATACAAAGCAATTATAACCTGTCATAAACGAACACATAAAAACATTTTACTGCATTTTACTAAATTACCTATGTTTATGTGAATTAGCAAAATGTCTAAAAACATCCGACATTTCATTCTCCCAAAGCTGCAAGGTAAAAAATTATTAAATATTAAAGAGTCCAATCCGAAGTTCCTTTCGATTTGGTATTTTTCATTCATTCATATGATTGTGCTTCACTGGCTATGCCAGCATTTATTGCCCAACCCTAATTGCCTTTGAGAAGGAGGCAGTGAGGCACCTTCTTTAACCACTCCAGTCTCCTTTTGGTGTCCATTCATCCACAGTACATTAGAAAGGGAGTTCTAAGGTTTTGACCCAACGACAATGAAGGAACAGAGATATATTTCCATGTTAAGATTGTATGCATCTTGAAGGGGAACTTGCAGGTTGTAGTCTTTCCATGCATCTTCTGTCCTTGCCATTCTAGATGTTGAAGTAGCTTGGTGAGTTTCATGCAGTGCATCTTGTAGTTAATATACACTGATGCATGCCACTGTATGTTGGTGATGGAGAGTGTGAATGCTGAAGGCAGTGGATAGGATGCCAATCAAGTAGACTGCACACTGGATGGTGCCAAGTTTCTTGTTATTGGATCTACACTAAGCTAGGCAAGTAGAGAGTATTTCACTACACTCCTGGCTTGTACCTTGTAGATAGTGGACAGGTTCTAGGGAGTCAGAAGGTGAATCACAGTGTTGTTAGGAAGTCTGATATATCAGAAAATCCTTTTCTGAATCTACGAGTCAAAACTTACAGTTAGGACTCAAATGCTGCATAGAAACCATGAATGCACCTATGCTTGAGGATTGTGAAGTGAAATCATGTTGTGTAATATTAATGCATGTGCATGTCAGTACGGTACAGGAAAGCGTGATTTCATCTTAATATTGACATAATAGCAGTTCATTCCAATTTAGTTTATAATGTTTCAATGCAAGATTTCCTCTTACTCATGAAGTGATGAGTAGCCATTGGAAACAAGACTGTAATAAAATAGCATACAAAATCTGACAGTGAGGCCTTTTATTGAAATTCATACCAGATACTTTTTTACAAGGGTAAAACAAACACACTCATTTTCTGGAATGAAAAGTGAAAGTCAAAACACAGAGTATGTCTCATAGATGGAACTATTTCCATACCTGGACACTTTGAGGGGAACTATCCCATCCTGCTCACCACGGGAGTTGTAGCAGGCGGGGGACGGACCACGCAAAGGTCCATTAACCTCGGACAGGATTCTCCAATTTTGGGGTGAGTGCGCATGGAGAATCCTACCCCTGTAGTTCTGTTGTTATTTATTGACTTCACATTAACAAACAAAGAACAACTGTCTTAGCATCATTCCCAATGTAGCTTCTGCATAGGTTTTTAATTCTTTCATAGAATGTGAGCATTGCTGCCAAGACAAAAGTATGTGAGCATTTGTTGCCTATCCTTAATTGCATATGAAAAGCTAGTGGTGAGACATTAAATTCTGCTTTGCGTCACTGTCTGTATGGAGTTTGTACATTCTCCCCATGTCTGCATGGGTTTCCTCCACGTATTCCCATTTCCTCCCGCAGTCCAAAGATGTGCATGTTAGGTTAGTTGGCCATGTTAAATTGCCTATTAGTGTCTCAAAATGTATAGGTTAGAATAATTAACCATGGTAAATGTGTGAGGTTACGGGGATAGGGCAGGGAAGAGGGCCTAATCTCTCAGAGAATCAGTGCAGACTTGATGGGCCAAATGGCCTCCTTCTGCACTGTAGTTATTCTATGGTGTGATGTCCCCAAACTGACCTTCTGGATTACCAATCCTGATATTACCACTGCATCACCTAAATAGAGCAACTCCTCCTCACTGCTACCAAAAGAAAATGCAGTCTCGTAAGATCAGTGAGTTTGTTGGTTTCTTACCCCTGCTGAAACAATTTCTATGCTCTATCTCTCCTTCCCCCCTCTTCTTCCTGCATATTCCCCCTTCCCCCTCCCCAAGTGCTTTAGTACTGTACAGGAAAGTATGATTTCATCTTAATATTGACATAATAGCAGTTCAGTCCAATTTAGTTTATAATGTTTCAAGGCAAGATTTCCTCTTAATCATGAAGTGATGAGCAACCATTGGAAACGAGACTGTAATAAAATAGCATTCGAAGTCTGACAGTGAGGCCCTTTATTGAAATTAATACCAGATATTTTGTTACAAGGGTAAAACAAACACTTTCATTTTCTGGAATGAAAAGTGAAAGTCAAAAGCACAGAGTATGCCTCATAGATGAAATTATGATGAAAGCTAAGGACTAGAAATTAATCCTTAAGAACACTATTTCAGATTTCTATGAAACTGATGCAACACCTACTTGGTGCAATCCAATTATTTCATAAAATCCCGTGGAATCCCGACAGTACAGAAGGAGGCCATTCAGCCCATTGAGCCTGCACCAACAACAATCCCACCCTATCCCTGCAAGCCCACATACTTAGCCTGCTAATCCCCCCAAAACTAGGGTCAATTTAGCAAGGCCAATCAACCTAACCCACAAATCTTTGGACTGTGGGAAGAAACTGGAGTATTCGAAGGAAGCCCTACACACACAGGGGGAGAATGTGCAAAGTTCACACAGATAGTGACCCAAGCTGGGAACTGAACCTGGGTCCCTAGTGCTGTGAGGCAGCAGTGCTAACCATTGTGCAACTATGCCACCCTATCCATGTAAAGAAATTGTGACTTAGCTTTTATGCTCAGACAACTTTGTATAACATATAGTAAAATATTCTAGACACCTCACAGAAGAGCTATCAAACAAAATTTGAGACAGACTCACAAAGGAGTTATTAGGATAGGTGATCAAAATCGTTCTCAAAGAGTTAGTTTCAAGGACTATCTTGAGATAATGAGGAGGGGAAATTTAGGGAAGGAATCCCAAATCTTCAGGCCTCAGCAACTAAAGGCATGGCTGGCTGATGGACTGGGAGTCACACAGGTACAGTAATTCAAAGATCATTCTTCTTACTTAGTTTGACTTTCTTTGATTAAATGTGAAAGGCCACCCTGACTCTGGCAGTGTGCGAATGTATCTATATCTTGTGGGCTGCAGTTAGTTGGTGGTCTATGGATTACAATGGTCAGTGTAATTGCATCATTTTTGCTCCTTAGCTTTATCTAAATTGATAATATCTTGAATCTTCTGGGATATCCTCTTTCCCCAGCACTACAATGCTCTTCTTAATCAATACTGCCACCCATTCTCCTTTTCTTTCTTCCATACCTTTTCTGAATACCTTTTGCCCAGGAATATTCAATACCTAGCTCTGCCTTTCCTTGAGTCAGGTCTCTTTAATCACCGCAACATCATAATTCCACATAGCAATCTGTGCCTGTAACTCCCCAATCTTATTTACTATACTTTGCGCATTCACATACATGCAGATGAGAAGACAACAGATTTCCTTCCCTAAAGGACATTAGTGAGTCAGATGAGATTTTACTCTAATTAATGATTGTTTCCTGGTTATCTACTGAGATAAGCTTTCCATTCTCTTTTTTAATAATTAATTGAACATATTTATTAATTGAATTTAAATTCGACCAGCTGCAATGGGATTCAAGCCAATATATTGTAAGGATAAGGATGATGATAGAAAAGGACAATAGGTAATCCAGAGTAAGAATAATTAACTGGGAGAAAGTTGACTTCACTGGAGTATGGATGGAGCTGGGCCAATTAGACTGGATAAAAAGGTTAGTGATAAAACTTGAGCTGAAGAATGAGTTACTTTCGAATAAGTCATGGTTTCAAGTATCATCAAGGCATATTCCCTCAAAGGAGAATGATAGGGCAAGCAAATCTAGAACTCATGTGTGTAAAAGGAGAAAGAAATTAGGACAAAGAAGAAAAGGTGTGTTCATGACAGGTGTCAAATAGAAAATAAAATTAAGAACCACTTGAAATACAAAAAGTTTGGAGGGAAAGAGCAAAAGCATTTTAGAGAAGTGAAAAGGAGTTATGAGGAAAGAATGACAGCTAACATTAAGGAGAATCTCAGTGTTTTCTATCAGCAAATAAATAGTTAAAGGGTGATAAAAAGAGGAGTTACGCCATTACAGACCTAAAAGGAAATTTCATTACAGACCTAAAAGGAAACAGGGAATCAGGAGGTATGGCTGAGATGTTGAATGCAGTTTTCAAAAGAAGCAAATATGATGTGAGAAAAAGCTTTTTCATACACGGAATGATTCGGATCTAGAATGCAATGCCTGGGATTGTGGTGCAGGCTCAATGGAAGCAATTAAGAGAGATGATTATTTGAAAAGGAACAAGGTGCAGTGTATAGGGAAAAGGCAAGGGAATGGCATTGAGTTGTAATGTTCATTTACAGAGCTGGTGCTGGCAAGATGGGCCAAATAGCCTCCTTCTGCACCATAATAATTCTTGATTCTGTATGGCTGCTGTGGTCTTTTTTTTATTTCAAATTTGTTAAAGTTGCTGAGATGGTTGCTGGAGATCTACTGCCCTGCTTCAGAATCTGAGCAGGCGAGGAGAAGACAATGGAAATGTTTGTTGATCTTGGGCTGGAATTTCTTGTCTCGCTCAAGCAAGGCCATAAAACCTTGCCTGAAATCTCAAAATAGAGGCACCCTCTCATCATAGAATCCCTTTCAGTGCAGAAGGAGGTGATTCAGCTTTCAGAGTCAGCACCAACTCTCCAAAAGGGCATCTTATCTAGGATCAACCTCCCACTTTATTCCTGTAATCTTGTGCTCTTACTGTGGTTAATCTACCCAACCTATATTTCAATGGGCACTAAGGGGCAACTTAGCGTGGCCAATCCACCTAACCTGCACATCTTTGGAGTCTGGGAGGAAACTGGAGCACCCGGAGGAAACCCATACAGAGATGAGGAGAAGGTGCAAACTCCACAGACTGTCACCTGAGACCAGCTTTGAAACCAGATCCCTGGTCTTATGAGGCCGCAGTGCTAACTGTAACTGAAGACTGCGGTTCCTTTAGTATTAGAGGGACTCCTGTTGGTCCTCCATTTTTGAAAACCCTGACTGGTGCTGTCTTTACTTGGGTAATAGAGCATACCCCCTGTCTGCTAATTGGAAAAGAAAACACGGTTGGGTATCTGCTTACAATACAGAGAGAGCTCTGGGCATCCATTTGGTCCCACAGTCAGGGTCCCAGCCCAAAATGCAAACTCCTGCCCTCACATTGGTTAAAGCAGGAATAAGCCCAGTACCTTTCATTACAAAGGGAAATTGGGAGGTTTTGTAAACTCTGCATGGTGCAAAATCAAGAGAGATGGTTTCTGACAGCAGGCAGTCTCCTGCTGAGTAGAACTTCATCATAACAAAGTTATTTTGTGGTTCCATTCTGAAGTTGCTACAAAGTATAAATCATCATGATCAAGAGCAGTTGGAAACGTATCTTTTTTCAATATAAAAAGACCACTGCAATGGAAAGAATTGTCAGCATCTTTCTTAGATATGACCAATTTTGATCACAAATTTATTTCCACATATGCAGACATTGTGGCATAAATGATCAATCCCATATGTGTCATGCTTATTGTCGGAAACTGTCTGCTGGAGATTGGGAAGCACGAGCCTGAATCTATGCTTGTAAGCATTGACACGTGTCTCTTTATGGAGAAAATTTACTATCCGCACTGGCCACAAGCACTGACTACATTTCTAGCAGTATTAGTTCTGGTCATTGATCTTGAAGCATCGACAGATGGTCAAATTGTCTTCATGAGTATAACTTTGAGGTTGAGTTTGCTGGCGTACTCAGTTATACCACTATTGCAGACTGTGTAATAGTGAAGCAGCTTCCAACGTTGAAGACTATATGATCCTGGTAATTTCACATATGACAGCAAATATTATTATGCAAAAGGAGTTGAAAGCAAGATGGACAGTGTTTTGCAGAAACACTGCCAGTTCTGATAAAACTGAATGGTTTTGTGAAATATAGATATGACTCAACCCGCACTAGTGTTTCATGACTCCTGTATTACATGATGAACTCGGGCAGTTATCTCAAAAGCGTTAAAGCAACATGCATTACATCTTGTCCATGAAGTATATCTGGGTACTATTAAGATGATCCCATGAAACAGTCTGCTGACTGACTAATTCCGCTCCCCCAACCCATTCTACCTACCTACCATCCTGCCACTACCACCTGCTGCCTTACCCATCTCATCCACCAGCCAATCTATCATTTGCCATCGTACACATCCAGCATCCTACGTACTTACCACTCCACCCACTTGTCACTTTATTCACTTGCCACCCTCCCCACCTATCACCTTGTCCACCTATCTCCCTACCCAGCTACCACTCTACTCATCTCACCTATCTCCAATCCACTCCACGTACCATCTCACTCATTCATTCACTCTTTCATTCACCCATTCAGCAACATTCGTAATGGACACCAAAATGCACAATACAACAGCTAGTGCCATAAAAAAAGATATTTGCCTCAAACCATCCCCCTCCCCCAACACCCAGCACTGTGAGGGAGCTTCCCAATGGATGTTGCACTACACGTACCTTAAGAAGCTGAGCTCAGAAGACGCACTTTGAGATTAAGAGCAGCATCAGATTGTGGAGAAGTTCACACAAGCAGCAACCCAATATGATTGCCACTTCACGGAAGATCTAGTCCGATATAGCTGCATCAACTCACTAAACCCAATGCAAACAGAAGAAATATCCTTCCAGCATAAGTTCAGAAGTGGGGATGTTTGCTAATGATTGCATAATGTTCAGCACCATTTGGAACTCCTGAATCAGTTCATGTCCAAATGTAGCAAGACCTGGACAATATTCGGGATTGTACTAACAAGTGACAAATAACATTTGCACCACACAAGTGCCAGGCAATGACCATATCCAACAAGAGACAAGCTAACCATTACTCCTTGACATCCAATGGCATAACTATTGCTGAATCCCGCACTATCAACATTCTGGGGTTTATCACTGACCAGGAACTTCACTGGACTAAGCATACAGATACTGTGGCTAGAACAGAAAGTTAGGGGCCATGAATCCTGTAGCAAGGAACTCATTTCCCAACTTCCCAAAGCCTGTAAACCATGTACAAGGTACAAGTCAGGATTATGATGGAATACTCTCCGCTTTCCTGGATAAATGTAGCTCCAACAGCACTCAACAAGCCTGACACTATCTAGGACAAAGCAGCCTGCTTGGTTGAAACCTCAAAAATAAACATTCAGTCACTCTCCCAGCGATGAACGGCAGCAGTATGTACCATGTACAAGATGCACTGCAGGAATTCCCCAAGGATCCTTAGATATTAGCTTCCAAACTAATACCATCTCAAAAGACAAAGGAGCAGATACATGAAAACCCCATCTGAAGTTCCCGCAGAACAATTAGTGTTTGCCTAGTCAGTGAGTCCATATACTTTGAAAAAATAAAGAAAAGCAAAGTCCATGCCATTACATTGGAGTAAAAGGTTAATATCACAAATGTAGGTACTGAGGATAGGCAATGTGAAAAGAATTACCAATGGTACATAATGAGGATGCAAGACTAAACATGAAAATTTTTCAGTTCTGACAGGTGTGAGTAAGCATTGAAAGCAATCACCTTAGCACACACTACATTACAGCTTGACAAGCTTTATTATGCTGCATCGGATTAAACAATAGAGTCACTCCCCGTACATTTCTGTATATGGATGAGGCTGTGAAGGTTCTGGTGATATCTAGTCGAATTCACTCTCATCTTTACCTTAATACTGCTGCTGGTTATATTCTCTGTACATGATTCCTTCAAAACCAATCACATGCCGCATACATGATGGCACTGTTATTCAACCAACTTGCTTCGACTCGTACTTCAACCAACCCCTGCAATTGTTCTATGGTTACTTACAGCGTATTTCCCGACTTTTAAATATCATGTTAAGTGGTACTTGACAAACGAAGGGACTTTATTATACAATGCTTCAGTCATGATATGTAGTCAGTTAATGCTGTCTTTTATTCGGGGTCATCATGTATTTTTTTAAAAAAAGGGACCAAGATCCTGGAGTTCTTGGTTTGGTACAGAAAAAGCTGGAGTCCAAATTGCCTGCTCCACAGGTCCCAGTGCAACTTGTGGGGATGTGGTTATTAGCATTTTTTTAAGTTCATTCCTGGAACATGGGCGTTGATGATGGCCAGCATTTGTTGCCCATCCCTAATTGCTCTTGAGAAGGTGGTGGAGAGCAGCTATCTTGAAATGTTGCAGTTCATGTGCTGTGGGTTGACCCACAATGCCGTTAGGGAGGGAATTCCAGGATTTTGTTATTTCCAAGTCAGGAGAGTGAGTGGCTTAGAGGAGAACTTGTAGGTGGTGGTATGTATTTGCTGCCTTTGTCTTGCTAGATGGCCATGGGTTTGGAAAGTACTGTCTAAGGATTTTTGGTGAATTTCTACAGCGCATCTTGTAGAAAGGACAAAATGGCTACTACTGAGCGTTGGTGACTGAGGAAGTGAATGTTTATAAATGTGGTGCCAATCAAGTGGGCTGCTTTGTCCTGGATGATATGCGTATGCATATATTGTGCTTGTAGAGGTGTATCAACAGTACTAGCACTGACAGAAGCATGGACGAGCAGTATCCAGTGACGCAAACTGAGGGTGCATTTGTGGATATTAGATGAGAACTGGACTGAACTGTAATACTCCCTGTATAGATTGTCTGACAAGACTGCTTTGTGGCTAATTATCACTTTAACAATTTACACGCCATGTGGGAATAGTAATGAACAAGGAGTCAACAAATTCAGGAAGTGACGATTAGCTTTCTGTGCTCATGTAACATAGAATGCCCAGAAAAGGCCAGACAGGAGAAATGTTGCATTATGTTTCAACTCCAAAAGAAACTGTCAGGCCATCCAGAAAGTAAACTAATTCCTACTAGGATTGATTACCTTTTCCCTCAGGCATTTTGAGGCCTTTGGAAAATCCATAACAAAACTGTACTGTTAAAGCTGATAAATTATATTTATAAATGTGGATATCTAGTGAAGATTTGTGATCTTGGAATGAGTGATTATCAGTACGGGAATGGAACATGTAGCCACAGATGTTCTTTGTAACTAAATAAATTACTGATGTTTTGGGGTACACACTAGCCAATGTATTCTTTAATATTTTCATCTATCATGAGCTTCAGGCTAAAAAGTTGTCCATTGTTCAGTGTAGCAAGCCTTCATTTTACAATCATTTATGAAAACTGCTGTCACCAGGTAAAATTTCAATTTAAATTGGTGCCACTATTTATTTTTCCCTTCTGGGGAAAATAGTGTGGTTCTCTCATTCCTTTTTAATTCGAAGTTAATCAATCACATCTGCAGTTGATTGGTAAATTTGTCATTTCAAGATCATTTTTCCTCGAGGGAAGAAAATCTTTTAAATTTACAGGATAGTTCAAAATATTTTTGTCCATACCCGACCATTGGTTTTCTATTAGGATATAGCTGTGCACAAATTAACTCTTGATAAATTCTTCATAGATTTGTTGTGTTGTCTATGTAATCAGTAACAAGTTAACAAAACAATAAGTGAATAATAATTTCATGTTCTGGAGCTTCAAACATTCATCTGTTTCTTCAGGAAAGCCATACAAAGCAGACTATTTAGCTTACTAGTCACTAAGAGACACAATATGTGCATGTTTTATATTATTTTCCATAGCTTATATAATTTTTATTCTTTGCCAACTTTCATCATCACTTCCTGAATTTGTTGACTTCTTGTTTATTACTACTCCTCAGATGGCATGTGACTTGTTGAAGTGATAATTAGTCACAAAATAGTCTTGTCAGCCAATTTATACAGGGAGTATTACAGTTCAGTCCAGTTCTCATCTAACATCTACAAATGCATTCTCAGCATGGGTCACTGGACACTGGTAAAAATGAAGAATTCTGATTGATTTTTCCCTCTTTAATCCAAGGCATGCAGATCTCTGTTGCTGCCCCAGTTAATTCAGCACAGGCTAAGGTTTAAAGCTAACTATCTTCTTGGTCTGTATGGGTTATCCATTCATTGGAAAAACACACTGAACCATTGCGGCATCACTTTATGTAGTTGTCTGGCAGGCACCCTTAATCCCATTGGTGCATACAACCCTTGTAGCTAATCAACTAAATGCATCAACCAGAGGGTGAAAATAAAATCTTTCACATCAGCACATAAGGCATTTCAGGAATGTTGTCTTCAGTGATGGGAATTTTTAAGTTGATTTTTGATCTAAGACTGTGTTTACTTAAACAGCAAACAGTGGTTTTGGCAGCAAACATTAACTCTTTGAGTCGTGAAGAAAGTTTCTGGCCTCTGTAGTTTTTGTTATTATTAATTAAGACCAGACATATAAATACTTTGGCTACGAGAATAAGACAAATACTGGGAATTCTGAAGAGAGTAACTCGCTCCTCAACTCCCCAAAGCCTATTCATCATCTATGAGACAAATGCCAGGAGCATGATGGAGTATTCTCCACTCACCAAGTTCCCCACCAAGTCATGTACCATACTGACTTGGAAATATATTATTGTTCCTTCACTATTGTTGGGCCAAAGTCTTGGCACACCTTTCCTAACAGCACTGCAGATGTACCTTTGCCGCACAGACTGAAGCTGTTCAGGCAGGCAGCTCATTGCCACTTGTGAAGGACAATAAAGAATGGGCAATAAATACTAACTTTGACAACAATGCCTGCATCGCATAAAAAAAATTATAAATCTCCTGTGACATCACCCTTGATGTGTATAACTTGTTTCTGCAAAATGTGGTCTGATCAGGATATGCAGAGAGTACTAAAATGCTTGGCTCCATGATAGCACACTTCCTTCAATGCCAAGAGACTTTGATTAAAGTCCTACACCAGTGCTCAAGTGCATAAATTAAGCTGACATTTCAGTGCAAACTTTGAGAGTTCTGTATTGCATTATAATATATTGCTAGAAATATGGCATAAGGCACTAAACTGAAGCACAGGTGATGTTAAAATATTGTGCACTAGCACCAGTCATATTTTCACATGACAGTGAGAGCAAAGAATATTTGGAAAAAAAGAATGGTACTTCCTTCATTCGTATTACTTGATTATGAGTTAAAATGCCTCAACATGCAGTGACTAAAAATTTATTTAGGTGATATCTCTTTGCCAAACAGTTTATATATCTACTACTTAATAGAACTTTTGAAGTATTTATGCAAGTACGCCGAGTGAGGGATGGAAGAAACTATGAGGAGAGGCAGTGAATGAAGAATTGGAGGCAAGAAAGGGACAGTCATTAGAACAGGGAAGGAGAGTGGCAAGGATTGGGAGATCAGTGGTTGGGAACATGAAGCAGTTAGTGATCAGGAGAGGGAGGTGGCCAGTATTTGGAAGAATGAGGAAGACAATGGTTGTGGGAGGGAAGTATGGTGTTCAATTGTTCTGAGTTTGATTATGTGAATCTGTTTACTATTAATGCTCACAGTGTTTGATTAGATGAGCCTGAGTGTGGACTCAGGGAAAAATAAACAAAACTGCAGAAAGAACTGGAAACTAGAGTGAGGAACATGGAGTTAACAAGTTAAAACCTATTACATAGAAACTTAGATCATCTCTGCATTGATCCAAAATATAAAATATACAACAAAGGGAAGAGAAAGGGAGGCAGTGATTAGGGGAGTGAAGGAATAACTGGGAAAGGAGGGAGTGATTGGGAGAGTGAGAGTGGGAGCATTTGGAAGAGGGATGGAGGGAGTGATCAGGATTTGGAGGGATGCAGTGATTGCGCGAGAAAGAGAGGAAGAGATAGGAGAGAGGGGGAATAACTGGGAGTACAGGGAGTAACTGGGAAAAGGGGAGTGATTGGGAGAGGGACAGACAGAGTGATTGGGAGGTGGGGAGTGATTTGGAGAGTGATTGAGTGAGTGACTAGGGAAGATAGGGAGTGAGGCATATTGCGAGTGAGTGACTGGGTAAGGAAGGGAGTAAGTGCTTGGGAGAGGAATGAAGGACGTGATTGGGAGAGGAAGTGAGGGGCTATTCGGAGAAGGACCGAGTGAGTGACTGGAAAAGAGAGAGAGTAAGTGTTTGGGAAAGGGATGAAGGGAGAATTTGGGAGAGGGACAGAGGGAGAGATTTGGAGGGGGAGAGAAGAGTGATGGAGACAAATGGAGGAAGTGAATGGGAGAAGGAGAGAGCAATAATCAAGAGGTAAGTAGAGGCAGTGGTCAAGTTAGGGTGGGTGGGCAAAGATCAGGCAAGGCAAGGAACTCAATTGAAAGGGACTGGACAGGGTTGGCAATGATACTTTGAGATTTAGTGCAGCCAGGAGACACATCATACTTCTCTAAGAGCTACGTTCAGCTAGAATTATTTTCTAAAACTTAACTCTTTAGGCGGTTCTGGTTACCATGGAGAGCATACTTCATTGAAGTTTGTTAAAGGGAGCATTAAATGTGTAAGTCTGGGTCTTAGCATCTTCTTTGGTGCCTGTGTGATGTACCTTTAAACCTGTAATATGGTATCAGTGTCAACACATTTCTAGGCCTTGGGTTGTTGGGAAAATTAAGCTGTCACAGAATTGCAATCAAGATTTAAAAGCCTGCCTGATTTTTCTTTGCTATCTAAAGAATATTGCTGCAGGAACCTCACTGTTGTCCCAGTTGAGAATTATTAAATCAGCACAGGCCTGATATTCTACTGCAGATCTTCCTCACTGACATGGTTCAGTGCTGGACTGAGTTAATTAATCAGCAAAGTACAATTAAGTAAAGAATCCATATGGACCTGATTTTAACATGTTTGCTGTAAGAGGAATTTGTCTTTAAACAATTTTCAGGCATTTACAATGCTATCTATAAGAAAATTCCATGAATTCTTTAAGATTACATTGCAAATTTTTGACAATTTTTGGCTGGCAATGCTCAGCGTCAGCTTTTGTAAAAAAAGAGGTTAATGTTTTGGATAGATACTCTTCATTGGAATAGTTTAAAGCAAGCAACTATATAACCTGCTGCGCATTTCCAACATATTCCATCCTTAATTCTGTTCAATTTTTGTGTAAATCAGATCTACGGAAAGAAATAAAAGGCAATCATACTTCACGCTGTGTAAATGTGCAGGGTTTGAAGGCACCAGAATTATAATACATGATGAGCTGTTCATTCTTGATCGACTAAAAATGGCATTATATCATTTCAAGGCATAATATTCCAAAGTATTTATGTAATATCAGATGAAATATTAAAATCCATTTTGTATTCAAACCAAACACTAATGAGTTGCAAACATGCTGTACTAAATTAAAAATTATTCGCCTCTGGTATGGAAGTAATATGTCTAACCTTTGTCTGTGATTGACAGTGCAACCTACACTGTTGTAAATTTTAGTTCATACCAGTACAAACTAATTATTTGACTGGCTTGAACTGGTCTTGACTGGTGCATGATGGAACATGTTAAGAATACCAAAAATGGAAAATAAATTGGTCTTCACGAAAAGGGGCACGGTACATTTCCTTTCCAAAATGTGGTTCAAAGCAGATCTGACTGCTCTTAACTGAGTCCTTCAGAGTGGAAGATTGGTCATAGCAGTGACAAAATTTCTAATAGTATTGCTTCTAAAACAGCTTTTAAATGGCTGTTAAGGTATTTGCTTGCAAAATGGAATTAATGATCTTGCATGTGAGGACATTAAAAAGCAAAGGTCATTAGTAAAAGATAGTCACTAATCATGACTAATAAATTCAACGAGGAACTCGAGGGGAAAAAATCTTCTTTATGCAAAGAATGGGAGAACAAACATTTCTGGCATGGACATGATGACTCAAGTTAACTGATCAGTGGCACATAGGGTAAACCTGCTGGCCTGCATGCTGAGCACTAGCCTCTTCTGCCTATCTGTTAGGTCAGAGCAGCCTCATGATGTGGTCCCTAGTGGGACATTAATTATTCACTAAAGAGATCTCAATTGGGCCAAAGACTGCAAACATTTCCCCTGCTGTTAATACAATCATTCTGAGATGGGATGAGGGCAGACTGACATTGGCCCTAATTTACAGATTTATCCATCAGCTTTTCTTGCTTATGGTAGACCACAAAATACAATGCTTCAGTGAGTACATAAATAGGAGGATAGGGCAGGTGAATACCTTTCCAGAGAAAGAGTGCAGGAAGAATGGCTTTAGACATTCAGCATTTCAAGAACTGTTGGTCGGAGAGGAAAGAGAAGCCAGTGAAACACCTACCTCCAGCTCCCAGTCTTCCTTTGCAGCCAGAGTGGGAATCCTGAGCCACACCAGGTGATGCTTAACACAAAGTTGACCATCACGCCATAAACCAATGTCTTGCAATACAGAAGGCAGCCAACTGTAATGAGAGGCTGACTAAATTAGGTCAATATTCTCTGGAATTTAAAAGAATGAAAGGTGATCTCATGAAAACACACAGACTCAACTTTACATTGCAGAAGGAGATCATTCGGACAATTGAGTCTGCACTACCTGCAATCCCACCCAGTCCCTATTCCGGTAACCTTGCTAATTCCCCTGATACTAGGGTCAACTTAGCATAGCCAATCGACCTAATCCACACATCTTTGAATCTGTGGAGAGAAACCGGAGCATGTGGAGGGAACCACGCAAACACTGGGGGAATGTGCAAACTCCACACAGGCACTGACCCGAGGCCGGAATTGAAATAGGGTCTCTGGTGCATGAGGTAGCAATGCTAACCACTCTACCACCGAAACGCCTTGAAGAGGATCAGCAGTGTAGACAAGTCAGACAGTGGCATTTCAACAGGATTGGGAGCAATAATGGATCTTAGATTAGAGGGATTAGTGGGGTAAATATGTGGGGTTTCAGGGATTGTTGCAGGCTCGTTCTGTGCTGTAGGTTTCTAAGTATGTTTCATATTGTATATAAGGAGTGCTAGCTAATCCAGTGAATCTGATTTTACCATCTTGTTCGGGCATGAATACTTGGTAAAGTCAGGCGTGAGGCAACTAGCATGATCCGCGCCTGCCTCTGTGCCAGTTCCCCCTTTACCAAAACCTGAAAATGGTCGCAATCAAGACCATGACCAAAATCTTACCAGCACTTCCCCCTTTACCACCATGTTCACCCATCCAGAATTGGAGTGAAACAGACTTGCTGTATGTAAATCCAATTCAGGCACTCCAGTTAGTGACGGGGTAAGTGCCAAGCATCTGATGATGTTCTCTGCTTGAGATCAGTGGGGTGGAGTGGGGAGGCGGCAGGTGTGACCTATGATCGGACTGGGTGGGAAGGGTGGGGAGATAAGGGGGTCAGTAATGTCTGTAAGGGTGGGGCAATGTCTGAAGGGGCGAGGAGGAGGCATTATCCAGCCGGGAGGGGTGTGGCAGAGGTGCTCCATTCTATCTGTTTTTTGTGCATGCGCAGTAGGAGGCACCGATCGGGGCTGCAAAGTTTTTTAGCGTGTTTAGCCCTGCCCACAGGCTTGTGTGGTGTGATTCAGAATCTCTGATGTATTTTCAGGCAGAGTGTGTATGGGGGCACCTCAGAACGGGTCTACAAGTCAAATCTGAAACACTCAGTTTCAAGTCTGTCCAGCTCTTCGAATCAAAATGGTAAAATAGGGCCTTATATCTTCAGTCATGTCCCACATACTATCAAATACAAAATTGACACACAGATGATCATGTAATAAAGACACACAGCATCATTTCCTCCACAACAAAGGCAATGTTCCTAACCTCATAAATGCATGCTAACCATGAAGCATTACAGTTAGCTCTCTGACTATGTGAGTCCCAACACAAATGATGCAGACATGAAAAAAGTGAAAATAGTATTTACACAAAACAAAGAGACCATTCCTAAAACACCCATGCTACCCTTGTGCTTGCAAACATTCAAAAGCCTATTTTCTCTCAGACTTGGTGCAACACTGACATGAGGTAATGAGGTGGAGGCTGCCTACTCAATACATTGCTCAGTATATTGCTCTGTACTGACCCTGTTGGAAGCCTCTTGAGATCTGGGGCCTTGAAACCTTTGGCTTACTGAGGGCCCCTTGCAAGGGTGCAGGGGTAATGGCAGATGAAATGAATAGTGTCCTCCCATTGTGAGGGTGTTCTGAACGGTGGTCCCTGGGACATTGGAAAATGCTCCTTCTTCTCCCTTGGTGGAAAAGTGCCACTGCCCTATGCCCCTAAGGAGAAAGGGTACTTGGAGGTAGGTCAAGATTCTTGCCTAACCCACTGCCAGATGGATGCCATGGGTAGACTAATAGAACATAGTGCATGTGGGTTATCTGCTGTATTCTTCCTGCTAACCATCCTCTCCATGGAGGAAGTCATGCTCTCATATGTGTGAAACATGGCAGGACTCATGGCTTGCATTGACTTCTGACCTTTGTCATCTCTGCCATGTGTTTCCCTACCTTTTGATGCAGGCTCCTTCTTACCATGACCACTGATCCATTCTCATTGTAGGCCTCAGCAGAGGCCTGATTCTCAGCCATCCTCTGAGTGTCAAGAGACTTTACATTGCAGAAGGAGGTCATTGAGCAATTGAGTCTGCACCAACCCCAATCCCATCCTGTCCCTATTCTTGTAACCCCATATATTTACCTTGCTAATTCCCCTGATACTAGGATCAACTTAGCATAATCAATCAACCTAATCCACACATCTTCGCACAGTGAGAATAAACTGGAGCATGTGGAAGGAATCCACGCAGACACTGGGAGAATGTGCAAACTCCACATGGGCACTGTCTTGGCTTTGTTTCATAGATTTAAACCACACCAGAAGAATGTCGGCTGATTGTCTGCAAAAAACAATTTGGTTTTTATTGTTTAATTGGGAAGAATGCCATTTCTCTTTGTTTCTCACTTGGTCTTCAAAGATTGACTATAATATGGAAAAGCAGAATACTGTGAATGCTGGAAAATGAAAAACAGAAAATAAAATAAAAATGCTGGAAAAACCCAAAACAGGTCAAGCAGCATCTGTGTAAACAGAGAGAAAAACAGAATGAATTTTCAAACCTGTGACTTGACATCAGAAAGAGAAAAATTTAGAAATGTAGGGGCCAATTCTCCTAAAAATGCTGAATTGGAGGGAAAACGGTTCTAGATCCTAACTTCTTTCTCAGTTCAGCTTCTCACCTGAATAGCCCACATTCTGTGCAATGCAGAGATCACAATTGTGAATACCATTAATAATCCAGGTGGTGGGGCCTATTTGCAGCAAAGAGTTGAAATTGATGGGATGAAGGGGAACTCGCACACGTGCGCATCACTGAGAGATTGCTGGAAAGTCCTCTCAGCATCCAGATCACTGCCATCCAAGCTCCACACACATCGCTGGCCTCCTCAACCCTCCCACACACATCACTGGCCTCATCACTAGTCCCCACAGCCCCACCACACACATTGCTGGCCTCATCACTGGCCCCCACATCCCCTCTCCCCCACACAGGCATCGCTGACCTCATCGCTGGCTCCCATAACCCCTCCACACAGATATCGCTCATGTCATTGCTGACCACCCCTCCCATCTCCCCCCACACACAGACATGGCTGCCTGCTTACCTCATGTCCCCATGGATCAGATAATGTGGGTACATGGTCCCTCCATCCTTGCCATGGAGCTGGTAGTGGGCGATGGGACATCCCAAATTGTCACTAATGGGCAGGTCTGCATCCAGGATGCAAGTGAGCAGAAGCGTACCTTCAACCTTCAAAGAGCCCAGCAATGTCTGATTGCCAGAGCACAAAGCTGTCATGGACACTTCCTGGGTAGTGTGCATCGACCTGCGTGAGCTTCAGTTGATGGTCGCAGACAATTTGGGAGTGAAACCCTTTCCTGTCCACAAATTGCTGCAGTCCTGCATGGGGGGGCTGGCAAGGCGATGTGCGTCCCATCCACTGCTGCCTGCACATTCGGAATCCCGGCGATGGATGTGAAGCCGAGAGCCTGGGCCTCCTGCTGTGCATGATCCACATCGAAATTAATGAACTGTCCTGCCCGGGCTTACAGGGAATCTGTGACCTGCCGCACACATTTGTGCACGGAGACCTGGAAGATTCCAGCTAGGTCACCATTGGGAGCCTGGAATGATCTGGAGGGACAGAGATTCAGGGTAGCCATCATCTCCACACCCAGAGGAAGCTGGAGGCCGCCCCTTCTCTGAGGTGCCAGGTGTGAGAGCACCTCATAAATGTGTTGCACTGTGGTCTTGGACAGGCACAGCCAGCAACGGCATATCTTCTCTGAGAGAGCTTCAAAGGAATTGGCTGCCCGTCCTCAGCAGCTATTGCCTTTTGTGCACCCTCTTGGGACCCTGCGTACCTAACTCCTGGCCCTTAGCAGCAGCCCCCTGCTTTCCTTTGTGAGGATCTGGTAATGGCTGCTCTTGTGGTGGAGTCTCCATGCCCACCACTTCGTATGCAGCCACCTCCTCCTCCTCTTCCGCCTCTGCTACCATCAACATGGCCAGCTCCAATCGAGCAAACCAAGATCCATCTGCACAGTTGGGTTTGGAAAGAGCTTGGAATGATGGATTATTCTCATTGGCTGCATAGACCCAGCACCACCCCAATCCAGGGTAAAACATTATAATATGAACAAGAGTGGCAAAAGTAAACGCTGGTCCTATAGAGGATGAGAAGAGGGATGTAACAATGGAAATGAGAAAATGGCTGAGGCATTAAACAGGTATTTTATGTTGGTCTTCACAGTGAAAGACACATTGAAAGAAATTGATGACAGGAAAGCTATGGCAAGTGAGAACCAAGAAACTGTCATTATCATGAAAGAGATAGTGTTGGGCAAATGAATGGGGTTAAAGATAGACAAGCTTCCTCGTCCTGATGGAATGCATCCAGATACTAAAAAAGATGGCAGGAGAAATAGCAAATGCACTAGTGGTTTACTAAAATTCACTGGACTCTGGGTTGTTTACTGCAGATTGGAAAACAACAATTGTGACGCCACATTAGAAAAAGACGTAGACAAAAGGCGGTAACGAAAGGCTGGTTAGCTTACTTTCTGCAGTAGAGAAAATGCTTGAATCTATCATCAAGGAAGAAATAGCAAGACATCTGGATATAAATTATCCCAGTTGTAAGATGCAGCATGGGTTCATGAAGGAAGGTCATGTTTGGCTAATTTAGTGGAATTCTTTGAGAACATTTCATGTGCAGTGGACGATGGGGAAACTGTGGATGTGGTGTATCTAAATTTCCAAAAGGCATTTGACAAGGTCCACACCAAAGACTGCTACATAAGATAAAGGTGCACAGTGTTATGGGTAATGTATTAGCATGGATAGAAGATTGGTTAAACAGAAAGCAAAGCGTAGGTATAAATAGGTGTTTTTCTGGTTGGTGATCAACGGCTAGTGGTAAGCCTCAGGGATCAGTGTTGGGACCACAATTGTTTATGATTTACATAGATCATTTGGAGTTAGCAGTCAAGTGTAGTATGCAGATTCACAGGTGACACTAAGATAGGTGGCAGAACAAAGTATGCAGAGGATACTGAAAGTCTGCAAAGGGATGTAGGTAGTCTAAATGAATAGGCAATGGTCAGGCAGATGGAGTACAATGTTGGTAAATGTGAGGTCATCCATTTTGGTAGGAATAACAGCAAAATGGAGTATTATTTAAATGGTAAAAAATTACACCATGCTGTGCATCTTGGCGTCCTTGTGCAGAAATCTCAAGGGGTTGGTTTGCGGCTGCAGTAGGTAATTAAGAAGGCAAATGGAATATTGTCCTTCATTGTTATAGAAATGGAGGTTAAAAACAGCAAGGTTATGTTGCAGCTCTATAAGGTGCTGGTAAGGCCACACCTGAAATACTGTGCACAGTTTTGGTCTCCTCACTTGATAAAGATATACTGGCATTGGAGAGGATGCAGAGGAGATTCACCAGGTTGATTCCAAAGTTGAGAAAATTGGCTTATGAGGAGTGCCTGTGTTGACTGGGACTATATTCATTGGAATTCAGAAGAATGAGGGGAGATGTTATAGAAACATATAAGATTATGAGGAGAATAAGTAAGATAGAAGCAGGGAAGTTGTTTCCACTTGTGGGTAAACTAGAACTAGGGAGCATAACCTCAAAATAAGGAGAAGTAGATTTAGGACTGAGTTGAAGGTGAACTTCTTCATATGGAGGGTTGTGAATCTGTAGAATTCCCTGCCCAGTGAAGTAATTGAGGCTACCTCATTGAATGTTTTTAAGGCAAGGGTAGATACATTTTTGTATCTATCCTTGCCTTAATGTAATGTAAGGGTAATGGTGAACGAGAGGGTAAGCGGAGCTGAGTCCACAAAAAGATCAGAATAGCGGAGCAGGCTCAAGGGGCCAGATGGCCTACTCCTGCTCCTAGTTCTCATGTATTTGTTCTTATCCCTCCCTTGAGCCAGTACGCCCACTTGTAGGAGCTGGCAACACCACACAATCCATGGTGCCATGCGTGGCCTGATTAGGGTTTTGTGAGATTTCCATCATGACAAATGTTGACACAGATTATGCATTTCAGTGTGCAGGCGTGGGCAATGTGCACCCTTGAGCCATTGCTATCTGTGCAACTGCAGCATCTGTTCCAGACATGTTTTGCTGTTCTGTGTCACAGGGCAGGGACAGATGGCAAATCAGCTCCAGATGTGTGCCCAGTGACAGCAGATTCCTGCAGTCCATGTCTGAACGTCTGTACCCCGGCCTGGAGCAGCAGTTGCTTCACCTGGTTAGGCCTTAGTCAGCACATGGTAGACTCCTCCCTTACCCATGGAACATCAATACTTGGTTGAGCCTCTGACCACACTGCAAAGTGCCGTGGAGGGGGAGAGTGAGTGGGAAACCTCAAGGCTGCTTCCCACAGTATGCGACAGTGCTGCCTGGTACGAGGGGTGGGAGGGCAGGTGCAGAGGAAGGGTGGGGGGAATAACAGGACTCCTTGACAGAATCTCACTCAAACAGCTGTGAGGAAATCCCAGCACCTGGTCCCTAGCCCTGAATGTTATGAGGTGCCAAGCAGTCATCCAGATACTTTTTAAAGGATATGAGGCAAACCACCTCTACTACCCTCCCAGGCAACACCTGACCCTCCAGACTCTTCCCACCCTCTGGGTAATGAAGTTTTCCCTCACATCTCCCCTAACCCACCCCTTGGACCTATGACCTCTTATGACTGACCCTTTAAGTAGGGGGAACAGTTGCTCCTTATCCACTCTGCCCATGTTTCTCATAACCTTATACACCTTGATCAGGTCACCCCTCAGTCTCCTTTGCTCCAAAGAAATATTGTGAGCAGTGACTCAAGTAGACTAAATTGAAGGAAGTACCTGTAAATTGTTGCATCACCTGAGGAGCTGAAAGATAAAAGGATTCTCTGGCCTCACTGACAATGTCCAGGCTTGGGTTGACAAGTGGCAAATAATATTCATGCAACACAAGTGCCAGGCAATGGCCATCTCCAACAAAAGTGGGTCTAACCATCACTCCTTGATATTCCAATGGGATTACCATTGGCCAGAAACTGAACTGAATTAACTATATAAAAGCTGTGGCTACAAGAATACATCAGAGGCTAGGAAACCTATGGTGAGTAAATCACCTCTTGACTCCACAAAGCCCCTGTCCATAACCTACAAAGCACAAGGCAGGATTGTGTTGGAATACTCTTCACTTTACTGAATGAATGCGGCTCCAAAAACACTCAAGAATCTAAGTGCCATCCAGAACAAAGCAGCCTGGCATCCATCCACAACATTCACTGCCTTACAGAATGTAGATGGTAGCACGCAGTAGCAGTAGTGTGTGCCATCTACAAGATGCAGTGCATCAACTCTCTAAACCTCCTTAAACAAAACCTTCCAAACCCACTATCACTACTTTCTAGAAGGACAAAGGCAGCATAAACATAGGAAAAATGCCACTTGAATGTTCCCCTCCACACCATTCACCATCCCGACCAGGAAATCCATCATTGTTGTAGGGTCAAAATTCTGGAACTCCCTCCCTGATGGCACTATAGGTGTACCTACAACACAAGGACTGCAGCAGTTCATGAAGGCACCACCTTTTCCTCAAGGGCAATTATGATGTGGAGTTGCCAGTGTCAGACTGGGATGGGCACAGTAAGTAGTCGCATAACACTAGTTTAAAGTCCAACAGGACAGTTTATTTGGTAGCACAAATGTTTGGGTTGCTGCACTCACCAAATGAAGGAGCAGTGCTGCGAAAGCTCATGCTACTAAATAAACCTGTTGGACTTTAACCTGGTGCTGTGAGACTACTTACAAGGGCAATTAGAAATGGGCAATAAATGTTAACCTAGCCAGTGAAGCCCACATTGCTTGAATGGATTTTTAAAAAGGGGAACTCTATAGTGGTTCTGAGGGGAAGGGAAAGGGGTGAGAGCGGTCGTAGTGGAAATGAGGTGCGCATGATCATGAGGCCTGGCTGTCACCACTGAGCGAGGCCATCCTCATTTGAATAAAAAGAAAGCATCTTGGAAACAGCGTTATGGAAGTTTGCATCATCAGCAAAAGTGGAATGAAGATAGAAGAACTGGGAAGATGGATTTGTATCCTTGTAGGGTATAGGGTTTGATGAAGTGTAGCTTCATCAGTGAGTTTTTAATGAATATTAGTTGACAGCCTTTTGCTAGAAATAGAGATAGAGAAATCAGAAAAGGAAGTGATGATTTGGAGACAATGTAAAAGTCAGAGAAGGATGGGAATTGGAAGAAAATTTGCTAAAATTTATCCAATTCAGGTTGAGAGAAGGACGTGGCAAGGATACAGATGTCAATATATCAGAAAGCAAGTTGAGGGAAGGAATCCCTCAATAAGTCTGGAACAAGAAATGTTCAACATAGCCTATAAAACAGTAGGCACGGCTAGGAGCCATATGGGGAGGACAGCCCTGTTTATGAATGTAGGGAGTGAGGGAAAAGAGAATTGTATGGGGCCATCAGATGGGACTATCAGATGGGAAGCCATGGCTGGAAGATCACTGGAGATGAGGTCAGTGACTCTTCTGGAAACAATTGGTGGGACTTTATGACCTTGCTTGTCTCAAAACTTGTAAAATCTTGCCCAAGATCATTGGGTCTTTCAATGGTCCATCCCTCGCCTGCTCTGATTCCTGTAGCAGCGGAGTGGGAAAATTCTGGTCAATGGCTTGATGTTCGGTGATGGGGAGGTTATAGTCCAGGGGGTGGGAGGAGGATGTTTCAGAGCTCATATGGGCTCTGCATCCAAACTTCTTTGCTTTACCACTATCACATTAAGTCCATGCGCTAGGTGGTAGAAACTCCAATATCAATCAGTACAGAATGCAAGTTGCTTAAAGCTCAGTGACTTATTTCTCTTCTCCACTATATTATCAGTCCCATTTGGTTATGCCTGATGCTTCCTCTCCTGTGCTGACTGGCATCAGGAAGCCACAATATGAGCCATTTAAATGATAATAGCAAAATAATTAATTATTTTATAATGTGTCTTGCTGTCTATTGGGTATTACATATCTGTATAAACCAGTGATGACTTTCAGTGCCCTTTCTCCAAATATGACATTGAACTGTGCAAATTGTGGTTAACCCCTCAACTGAGTCAATATATATCGAGGTGATACAAAATTATCGGTTAAAGTACTCCAAGTACAGCTTTGATGTAAAAAAAATCATGACAGAGCAAAGCTAGGATGTTCACTCTTTGAATAGGGCACTCAAATGATAGGCGCAGCACAGCAAAACTTAAACTCACTCTGCAAGTCCTGCCACAAACAGCATCTGGTACTGCAGGAGACCACATTTTCCATCTCTCATACCAGACATCCTATGGTATCTGAAAGAGGTTGTCAACTTTGAGGTAGAAACTTCCTTGTGGCTTTTTTTTTAATGAGTTAGTTAATGTGAAATTCCTTTGTTCCCTATTTGAGCGCAGCTTGTTTAAAATAAATGGGTCGACAATTTTGCTAAAAAAGGACACAGAGGAATTTCAGTCCTTTTATGTCAATTAGTGCTGAATTATGGGCAGATTTGTACTGTGGACTCACATCTGCCAGAGATTGTCTAAATTCATTTCATTTACAGCCATCAGAGAGAAAAGACTTTCATCTCATCCGCCTGGACTCAATTCAAACCCATGTTTCAAAGGTGAAAGAGCAATGTTGAAATTCACAGTGCTATTCAGTCTACTTACATCTATAAGACAGAGAACAGTTTACACTTGAAAGATCCATTGAATGAATTGGACTTCTGATAAGTAAAGTTACGGTCTTGTTTATAGTCAAGGAAATTCAAATGTGTTTTTAAAAAATATTAATAACTGAATTTATTATTGAAGCTCCGAATTACTAAACGTGCAATGTTCTTCTCAATGTACAAGACTGAAAAGTTGCAGGAAAACAAAATGTATTCAGTCTTCTTGAAGAGCAGGCAAGTTCTCAAAGGGGAGGGAGGAGGAAGGGGTTCGTGTGCATGACTAATTGCTCGACAAGGATTACTCAGTCCGAGAATCAGCTGCAGTCCAAAGTCTGCTAATTGAAAGCAGAACAAGTCTTCACTTCAGGCTAGAAAGGAAATATTTTATCTCCTCAAAGGTTTGAAGGTAATTGTTTCAGAAAAGTTCAAGGTTTCCAGAGATCCATGTTTTCAACCATGAGGAACAACTCAGCAAGTATGCATAAATCACTGAGGGTGGTTATAGGTCTCCTTATCATTGTCTCTGTTAAAATTCTATGTGGAAGATTATATTTTGAAAGCAATAATGACAATAAAGTTATGTAAATACATTTAGGCTTCATTAAAGAAAAACTGACATCATTGAACATGAAAACTATTAACATTTTTGCATTTAAGTATTAACACATTCGTAGACTGACTTTCAATTGAAGAATATTTATTATAGGAAGGTTGTTGAGTTTGAATAAGACAAACAGAGGTTTTTCAGGCACATTGTGCAATGAATGCAAAGCACACCAATTAAGCAGTTGAGTACTCTGTGAAATTGTTGGCCTCACTCCTAAATTCCCAGGCAACTGTTTAACAGAGGTGTTGGACCCAGTGCCTGTTCTGTACCTTGTTATGCAATTAGGCAAATGTTTGGCCCACTCTAGAATTTTCGGTGACTCCTATTAGGATGGCAGATTTGGGTTAACAATGCTATCTCACATAGTCAGGGACGCAGGTTCAAACCTGTCCTTCGGTGGCTGTCTGCGTGGAATTTGCACATTCTCCCTGTGTCTGCATGAGTTTTCTCCAAGTGCTCCTGTTTCCTCCCACAATCCAAAGATGTGTGGGTTATGTTGATTGTTTGTGCTAAATTGCTCAGGGGGTTTAACAAGGTAAATACACAAGGTTACAGGGAGAGGGCCTGGGTGTGATTGTTGTTGGTGCAGCCTTGATGGGCCAAATAGCCTTCTTCTGCACTGTATTATTGTCACCATTATTTTTAATTTTCTTTCTGGAGAGAAAAGTCTTTCTATGAAACCAGATTGTACATGAGTTCACCTTCCAACTCCCCAGACATAGCAATCTTGAAATCTATGCATTGCCTATTTGAACATCTTGTCTTGAAAGAAGCCTGAGGATGTGTTGGCAAGACAAATGGCCCACAATTTAAGATAAAAATAAATTACTTTGGATGCTAGAATCTCACTTCCCATCTTTTCCTCACCTCACTTGAGCCGTCTGATACATCTCGGTCATCCTTTGACACTCAGCTTACCTTTGTTCTGCCATCTATACATTCTGATGTCTTAATGGCCCCTATTAACACCCTTCTCAGCATTCATCGCAATCATTTATATTCCCTTTGGATTCTTTTTGTCAATGGCATCATTGTCAATTAACCCCCTCTAAACTTACAGTACAAATCTCATCCTATTTTCTTTATCTTCTGTTTTGACAAAGGTCATCCAGACATGAAATGTTAGCTCTTTTCTTTCTGCACAGATGCTGTCAGACCTGCGGAGATATTCCAGCATTTCTGTTTTCATTTGAGCCAAATATTCACTTCTGGAGATGGGTGAGCAGCTTGTGAAAATGCAGCAGACTTACCCAAAATATTTAGCTGAGACTCCGTGGCTGAACTCAAACTTCTTTGTTACCCTCTATTAAATAAGTTATAGCAGGGCACTTGAATAAGACTAAGGTAATCAGGCAGAATGAACATAGTTTTGTGAAAGAAAAGTCATGTTTAATCAACTTACGGGAGTTCTTTGAGGAAGAGAACTTGTGTTGTGTATAAAGGGGAACAGTAGATGCACTGTCCTTTGATTTCCAAAATGTTTTTGATAAGGTGCCACATCAAAGGTTATTGTAGAAAACAAAAACTCATTATGGGGGTAATATATTGGTATAGAAATAAGATTTTTTAGCGAACAGGAAGCAGAGAGTAAGTACAAATGAATCTTTTTTAGGTTGGTAAAATATAACATGTGCTGCAGGATCAATGTTGGAAAATGACTTGGATGAAGGGATTGAAGGATGGTTACCAAATATGCTGATGACACAATGACATGTAGGAAAATAAGCTGTGAAGAGGACATAAGGAGGCTACGAAAGGATACAGACAGGTTAAGTAAGGAGTCAAGGATCTGGTAAATGGAGCATAATATGGGAAAATGTGTAATTGATCATTTTAACAGAAACAGTAAAAAAAATATCTAAATGGTTAGAGATTGCAGAGCTTTGAATTGCAGAGGGATCTGGATGTCGTAGTGCATAAATCACAAAAGGTTAGTATTAGGAAAACTAACAAAATGTTATCATTTATTGTGAAAGGAACTGAGTACGAAAGTAATGAGGTTATGCTTCACTTGTACAGGGCACGAATGAGATCACATTTTTAGTCACATATATAGTATTAATTATTTTATTCAAGCAAGGATGTAAATGCATTGGAAGCAGTTCAGAAAAGGTTTACCAGATTAATATCTGGAATGGGTGATTTGTCTTATGAGAAAGGGATAGACAGGCCAAGTTTGTATCCACCAGAGTTTAGAAGAGTAAGAAATGACTTGATTGAAACATGTAAGACCCTGAGGTTTCTTGACAAGTTGGACGTGGAGAGAATGTTTCTTCTTGTGGGCAAATCTAGAGCTATGGGTTCGCTGTTTAAAAATAAGGGGTCATTCATTTAAAACAGAAATGAGGTGAAGTTTTTCTTTCAGAGGGCCGTGAATGTTCAGAACTCTCTTCCTGAAAAGACAATGGAAGCAGAGTTTTTAAGTATTTTTATAGTAGATGTGGGTAGATCCTTGATAAGCAAGAAGAGGTGATAAGGTATTGGGTGGAATAGGTGGAGTGCAGAATTGAGATTACTATCAGATCAGCTCATTATTTTATGAAATGATTGAGCAGACTCGAAGGGCTGAATGGCCTAATTCTACTCCTAGTTCATGTCTGTATTGATGTAAGGCGTGTATCCAAAACCAGATCCAGACTACCTGAGTTTGTATGGTTGATGAAAAAATATGCTTTGGAGAACCACTGTGAAAATCACTTTGTTTAAGTTCAATTGGTATAAAAACATCCATTTTCAATATGAATATAGGAATAGGAGATGTCATTCAACTGTTAATCACCCCAACTTTCCATTCTAGCTGAATTTGCAATAACTCCTTTCTCTTGAAACTTTTCCCCTCCTTTCAAAATTAGCATCATCTCCTTCTTCCTCAAATCTCCCCATCCCACCTTTAACCCTTTGTTCTTGAAAATTGTCACCCTGACTACAACACCCTTTTCCACTTCAGTCCTTCACCATGCTGTTATCTCCTAAATACACTTCCCCTGTAACTTCAGTTAGCTTTCTACCTCTGTCACAGCAATGAAATGGCCTTAATCAAGGTCACATATGGCATCCCTTTGATATTGAACATGGAGCTTTATTGGTCCTCGTATTCCTGATCTTTCTCCAATCTTATGTACAGATGACCACATCATTCTCCTGGAATCCTCCAAAAATCTAACCTTTGCCACTTTTCCTCATTTATATGTTGCTCCTTGATGGTATTATCCACAGATATAGGTTGAGTTTCCACCTGAATGCTGATGATATCCTGTTCCATTTCTCTATCATCACTCTCAACCCTCTCCATTATCTCTAAGTTATGGACTACTCAGCCAACATCCAATTGTATTAAACAAATTCCACTGCCTCCCTGGCTATTGTCACAGAGCCAGCTCCTACTGCTGTTCTTCCTGTCTGTAGCTTTCCTGTCGCTGCAACCTTAAAGTTTTCCTATGGTAAACATTCTGTGCTGCAATAATGCTCCAAGTAAACTTTATCCCAAAGTCCCATTTTACACTCAGTTAAATGATGATCCTTATTACTGATATCTGAACTCAAAGTAATAGGCTGAAATTTCCCATCCCTTCCTGATCTTTTAGTCCTGCCAATAATGATCTCTACAGGGTGTTCCCTGGAGACAGAGGGTGTGGGGTTCACCAAATCCAGTAGACATCAAAGGGAACATTAGATCCCCCTCACAAGCCAATAGTATGCCACTTCCACTGCTAGAAAATACATCACATGGGGATGGAAATTCCCACCCCTCACCTTTCCTTCTTCAATCTATCGAAGCCTTTCATAATATAAAAAAGCGATAAGTTGGAAACTAATGTTTGCTGTTAAAGGTTAAGCTGCGTTATTTTTTAGAGTTATATATAAACTGTGCTATTAAATAAGGTTTGTTTTATGATAAATGATCCGAACTTTGTCAGTGAAAATTTTCCTGAAAAGAAATATCCTATCAGCACATTTAAGTCAAAATCAAATAATTGTTGGGGTCCAATCTAGCTTCCTAATGTAACTTGGGGTTCTTGTATCAACAAGAGAAAGACTATGCCTCTGTTTTCTCTGAGGCCTCTTTTTAGGGTCATAGAGGTTTACAGCATAGAAAACAGACCCTTTGCTTAACTTATCCAAGTCATCCTTTTTGTTTAAACACTTAAGCTAGTCCCAACTGCCTGCATTTGACCTATATCCCTCTACATTTATCTTACCCATTTAATTGTCTAAATGCTTTTTAAAAGACAAATTGTACCTGCTTCTACTACTACTTCTGGCAGCTTGTTCCAGATACTCACCACATTCTGTGTGAAAAATTTGCCCCTCTGGATTCTCTTGTATCTCTTCCCTCTCACCTTAAACCTATGTCTTCTGGCTTTAGACTCCCCCACCTTTGGGAAAAGATATTGACTATCTAGTTGATTTTTGCCCCTCATTATTTTATAGACCTCTATAAGGTTACCCCTCAACCTTCTGTGCTCCAGAGAAGAAGTTCTAATCTGTAGCCTCTCTTTTTAATTCAAACCATCAGATCCGGGTAGCATTCTAGTAAATCTCTTTGCACTCTTTCTGGTTTAATAATCTTTTTTCTAATAATAGGGTGACTAGAACTGAACGCAGTATTCCAAATGTGACCTTACCAATGTCTTATACAACTTTAACAAGACATCCCAACTCCTGTATTCAATGTTCTGACCAATGAAACCAAGCATGCTGAATGCCTTCTTCACCACTCTGTCCACCTGTGACTCCACTTTCAAGAAGTTATGAACCTGTATCCTTAGTTCTCTTTGTTCTGTAATGCTCCCAATGCCTTACCATTAACTGTGTAAGTCCTATCATGGTTCAATCTACCAAAATGCATCACATCGCATTTATCTAACTCCATCTGGCATTCATCAGCCCACTGGTCCAATTGATCAAGATCCCATTGCAATCTGAGATAACCTTCTTCACTGTCCACTACACTACCAATTTTGTTGTCAACTGCTAACCATGCCTCCTATATTGTCATTCAAATCATTAAATAAAATGACAAATAACAGTGAATCCAGCACAAATCCCTGAGGCACACTGCTGGTCACAGGTCTCCAGTTTGAAAAACAACCCTCTACAACCACCTTTTGGCTTCTGTCATCAAGCCAATTTTGTATCCATTTAGCTGCCTCACCTTGATCCCATGAGACTTAATCTTATGCAACAACCTACTTGGCGAACCTATGGCCTTGCTAAAGTCCATGTAGACAAGCCAGTTGAGTCTTTTTTATTTCTGCTCACCTCTCCCAAGCCCTTCTAATGAGTTAGCTTGCAGGGGTCAGTCATTGGCAAAGTATGGATACAGTAGAAAGTCACAAAACGTTTGCAGATTACTGATTAGAATGCGAATCTTTACACCTAACCTGATATTCAAGTCTTAAAGTGGTCGACAATGTGTGTGGACGAAGCACTGAGCACAGGTTAAAAAGATGTGTATTGTCTCCAGACAGCACAGTAAGTGAGGTTTTTTGCTAACCCAGGCATCCAAGTTCCATCCCACCATCAGACTCACCATGGAATATTCTTCAGAATCGGTTGCATTCTTGGACACACACATCTTCATTAAAGATGGTCACCTTAGCACCTCACTATATTGCAAGCCGACAGACAACCTCACAATGCTCCACTTCTCCAGCTGCCACCCTAAATATGTTAAAGAAGCCATCCCCTATGGACAAGCCCTCCGTATACATTTGCTTAGATGAGGAGGATCATGGCAGACACCTCCAGATGCTGAAAGATGCCCACATGAGAACAGGATATGGCGCTCGACTCATCAATCGACAGTTTCAATGTACCATAGCGATAAACCGCACTGACCTCCTCAGAAGACAAATATGGGTCACGATGGACAGAGTACCCTTTGTTGTCCAGTACTTCCCCGGAGCGGAGAAGTTACGACATCTTCTCCGGAGTCTTCAACATATCATTGATGAAGACGAACACCTCGCCAGGGCCATCCCCACGCCCCCACTTCTTGCCTACAGACAACTGCCCAATCTCAAACAGACCATTGTCCACAGTAAACTCCCCAGCCTTCAGGAGAACAGTGACCACAATACCACACAACCCTGCCACAGCAACCTCTGCAAGACATGCCGGATCATCGACATGGATTACATCATCACACGTGAGAATACCATTCATCAGGTACACAGTACATACTCTTGCAACTCGGCCAACGTTGTCTACTTAATACATTGCAAGAAAGAATGTCCCAAAGCATGGTACGTTGGGGAGACCATTCAGACACTATGACAGCGGATGAATGAACATCGCTCGACAATCACCAGGCACGACTGCTCTCTTCCTGTTGGCGAACACTTCAGTGGAAACGGGCATTCGGCCTCTGACCTTCAAGTAAGCATTCTCCAAGGGGGTCTTCATGACACACAACATCGCAGAGTCACTGAGCAGAAACTGATAGCCAAGTTCCACACACATGAGGATGGTCTCAACAGGGATCTTGGGTTCATGTCACACTATCTGTAAACCCCATGACTTGTCTGGGTTAGCAAAAAACCTCACTTACTATGCTGTCTGGAGATAATGCACATCTCTTTAACCTGTGCTCAGTGCTTCGTCCACACACATTGTCGACCACTTTAAGACTTGAATAGCAGGTTAGGTGTAAAGATTCACATTCTAATCAGTAATCTGCAAACACTTTGTGCTGTTATAATGTGCTGCTTAAGACCAGAACACCTCATTCACCTGACGAAGAGCAGAGCCTTGAAAGCTTGTGTGAGTTTACTATCAATTAAATTGGTTGGACTTAAACCTGGTGTTGTCAGACTTTTTACTGTGTTCACCCTAGTTCAACGGCGGTATCCCTACATCATAAGTATGGATACCCAGGAAGTTGAAACCCAGTGACTAGTTCATTATGTATAAAACTTCTTGGTATGCAGTTATTATCCATCTGATGAATGTGTCCGAAACACAGACATCATTGGCTTAACAATAAATGTATGCTGATGGAATTAGCACCATACAGGACTTTGTAGCTGGTGACTTTATGTTGCTAAAAGATGTTGAGGATATGTCTCAGTCAGTGAAGCTGGATTATGCTCAGTCTTTTCTCCTATCCAACATATGTTCAGGTCTCACCACTGTCAAGGAATGCACTGAGAACATAGGCTTGGTAAGTTCACAGTCTGGTATTCTCAGTCAGATTGCTGACACTCTCAGACATGGACACAAAAGTTCTACTTGTTATGATGCACATATTAGTTTCAACATCAAGTGACAGATTGCTGGTTATTATGGAGTTGAGATATACGAAACCATCCAGCAAAACATTGTCAATGCTGACGAAGGATGATAAGACATTTGTCTTTCTGGTGCTCAAATCAAACAATTTTATTTATTCTTTCATGAGATGTGGACATTGTTGGTAAGTCCAGCATTTGTTGCCTATCCCTTTTTGCCATTGAACTGAGTGCTTGCTAGGCTATTTCAGAGGGGAATCAAGAGTGAGCAACCTTGGAGTCACATGTAGGCCTGCCCAGGTAGGAGGGCAGATTTCCTTCCCTCAAGGACATCAGTGAATCAGACGTGTTTTTACAATAGCCAATGATAGTTTCATAGCCACCATTACTGAGACTAATTTTCAATTTCAGACTTTGTTATTTGAATTCAAATTCCACCAGCAGGAATTGAACATTTGCACTCTCCTTGCTTAAGAAGGCATATGATTTCATTAGAAGCTGTGCGTGCAAAGTTCTGCCACTGTTTCCTGGAATAAAGAGCTTACCTTATGAGGAAGGTAAAAGAAAAAAGATGAAAGATGTGTGAGAACACTACCACCTCTAATTTCCCTTTTGAGTCACACATCATTCTCATTTGGACATAATTTATTGTTCTTTTATCATCTCTTGGTCAAAATCCTGGAACTCGTTGCCTACCAGCACTGTGGAACATTTTCATCACACGGACTGTAATGCCTCACCTGACACGCATGTCAGGAAACTACAGCTGGTCAATAAATATCTCGATCCTGAAAATGAATTAAAAAAGAATTCCAGTTTATGTGAGAATTAATATTAAAGCAGTAAAGATACAGTGCACCAGTAGATTAATATTGAAGCAATAGAATAACAATGCACTTCTGGTACTCTAGCCTGGAAATCTGAGTGTTGTATTGCAACTACAAAATAACTTATGTATAATTGAAAATCAAGAGCTACTGTGGTAATTAAATTAACATAAGCAATCCTCCCTTACCCATCTTTCAACTTAATGCTTATGTCAAGGTGTCAAACATACAGGACTGAGGCTGATGCTGAAACAGCTAATGTCTTGCTTGTGAGGTAAATTGAAATAACCTTTTTGTCTTCCATTTAGCAACTGGGAATATTTGTCTGAAATGTTCTCCACTTTCATCTTTTTGTTTTGATATAGGACTTCCCTCTTTGAGACTTAACAAATAACATGTAGGAAAAATATCCAGTGGTGTGAGGCAGAAGAGGAGGGAAGAAATAATGATTATAATCCAAATGTGATTTAAAAATCAAATTTCAATGCATTAATGGCAAAAATGTGTTTTAATTAACACACTGACTGGGAAACTAATTAACAAGGATAATGTGAAAATACAGCACTGTAGTGAAGTGTAGCACCGCACCACAGGACAGTCTATTGTATGAAGGATATTAATAACATTGTCCCAAATTGTTCTGTGGCTCTGCGTTTTCTGAATTAAGTCATTGAACTGACAGATAACAGTCAGCCGTTGCCAAAGTTTATTTGTTTCAATTATAGTCATAGAAAGCAATCAAGACTAAATCCTATTTAAGTCCAATGCCTTTCAGCTAGGAAGAATTAATCTCTCGGGTTTTATTTGCAGTTACTTTTATTCCAGTTCAACCACTGTGATTGGTACAATGCTCCCATAATTGTGAAACTTTTTTCCAGTTATTTTGTATAATGTAGACAAAGCTGCAACTGCTTCATGCAGAAGACAATTAAGAACTGCTAGGATAAATGACTTGAGAAATTACGCCAGAAAAAGCAGAATATGTAGCATGCATTTTTCATAATGTGAAGTAACAAAATTTAACGTGGAGCCGCCAACTATGAAATAAATCTTCCATGTTTTCACTGCAGCTTTAGCAAGTTAAGAAAGCGTGGAATGAAAAAAGAAGCTTTTCAGCCTATTGGGTCCTCTCCACTTTTGGGTTTGCTCTTCAGAGGGAAAGTTTAGCATAAATGCTCCATTATTCCTGAAGATGAATCCAAGCCAGCCTATTTATTCAAGCCTACCCTGGCTGACAACCGAGAAAGTGAATGATATAACATGCTCTTTCTAGTTTAATTTATAAATAAGATGAATAAACATTACTAATTGAAGCATGGGAAAGGATTTTATTTTGGCCATTACATATTGGTAATGCTGCTACATTAAACAAATGTATAAAAATATTCATTTAGAATTTGTTTACAGTTTTTCCAGAAGCAATCTTCTCACTATGTTTACAACATCTCAGGTATCTAACAACCAGAGGAAATCCCCTGCACCCTGCGCCTTTGAACAACTTTTCAATCGATTTTTTTTGTTCAGTGTTCCACATCATCCTCAATCAGTCAGGGAGTATGGCTCCATTTCACCTTCCCGTATTAATGAAAGGGTTAAAAGGCTTCTTTTGTCTTACTAGACAGCTTATAATTTCTGGTTTGGGATTAATAACGCAAAGCACCTTGTCCATTGGGTCTCGTTAGCAGCTTCATTTCCTCTTCTGTATCTGTCAATGAAAGGGTTCTGTAAATACCTCTGAGCCGAAAAAAATCTCTCTGGGAGTGTAGTAGTACTGGAACAGCAACAAAGATTGATCGGTCTGAGAATAGGGAAACGTTCCAAGAATTGCACTGTTGGATAGATCGTTCTTTATTTTCAACAATTATCTGCAAAACATGACTTATGTGATTATAGCAAATTAAGCAAAATGGGAGGAAATTACATTTGCAGAGAAATAAAATGCAATCTTTTACTCTGTATCATCACTGTATCTGTACAGCTTCCTTTATTGCTTGTGAAATATTAAAATGGTGTACAGCCTTTAGAATCAACACTAGCTAAATGTCAAAAATATCGGATGAAATGCCTCCAGTTAGCTGCCTGCCCAATGAAGCATAAAAAATTGTGTATAATCTTGCACAGTCATGACTTGATTTTTATTCTTGTAGCAACAACTATCATTGTTAGAGTGCTTTCAATATAGCTCAGGGGAGCATAATCTGAAATAAAATAGGTATCAAACCAAAGACTAAGATATTACAACAGGTGATCATAATTTTAGTCAGAGAGAGACTGGTCTTAAAGGGGGAGAAAGTGTGGATTCAAATATAGGCAAGAGGGATCTCAGCCATTAACCAGAGAACTGGAAATCCCAGCATTGCCTCTTTTCAGAA
Organism: Sphyrna mokarran; assembly: GCA_024679065.1. Taxonomy (NCBI): domain Eukaryota; kingdom Metazoa; phylum Chordata; class Chondrichthyes; order Carcharhiniformes; family Carcharhinidae; genus Sphyrna; species Sphyrna mokarran. Next base: position 72,256,859 of record JAGIQG010000001.1, on the reverse strand, counting down.
AGGTCCACCATTTTCATGTCATTTGAGCAGATAGGCCTGTGGTGGGGCTTGTCCTGGGAACAAATACCTACAGAAGGTTGCCAGCCAATCAGAAGTGGCAGCTGTTCAGTACTCAGCAATACCTCTGAGGAGGCGATAGCTGCTGGGACAGCTGTAGAATCATAGAATCCTACAGTGCGTCGAGATTGCACTGACCACAATCCTACCCAGGCCCCATCCCCATAACCCCATGCATTTATCTAGCAAGTCCCTTTGATGCTAAGGGGCAATTTATATTGCCAATCCACCTAACCCGCACATCTTTAGACTGTGGGAGGGAACCAGAGCATCTGGAGGAAACCCACACAGATGTGAGGGGAATGTGCAAACTCCACACAGACAGTTTCCCGAGACCGGAATTGAATCCAGATCCCTGGCATTGAGAGGCAGCAGTGCTAACTATTGTGCTACAGTGCCACCCTGTCTGAGGCCTTGGATGAAGGAGAGATCCTGGCACAGGTAGCAAGGGCAGAAGGTTGGCTTCAACAGCGACAACTAACCCCAGTGCTCTCCCTCACCCATCCTCCCACACACTACTACCCACTCTTTGTGGTGGGACCATTGATCAGGCACTGAGTACCTTTCAAACTAGGGACCCTTCCCACAAACCGACGAGCAAATACGTCAAAGCTTATTTGTTGTACTCCCTGTGTGGTGAGTCCCTCATGTGCCACTGGGATAATTCTTAAGAAGGTGAAATGAAGTTGGGCATCTACTGTCCAAGTAAGGGCCTCCCTGAGACTTCCCACCAGGAACTTAATCGAGGTGGCATGGCCTCCTTCAGTCTCCCACACAATCAAATACTCCCCCACTACCAAACTCTCTACAGCAGAGAGTGCAAGATTCCACTCAAAAACTAGATATCTTTAAGGAAAGGTCTCGTGAGATTAGGGCCAAGTTGACTTTAGGTATTCCCATCAATGGTGAAGCAAAGGAAAACGCGGGTGCACAGTCGAGGATTATAGCATTTTTGAAAAGTTGTAGAATTGGAAGAAGTTACAAGGATGCAAGTGTGGAGAGGGGAATGGTGTTTTGCTGCACGGAAGAGGCCATAACAGGCATTTAACCACAAGAACATGAATTTCTGTTTAAGGCATTGCTGGACTGGGTGTCATGTGGTAAACTCAGTAAGTGGTCTGACAACACCAATTTTAAATCCAACCGATTTATTTGATAGTAAACTTGCTATCAAACAGAGACTGATATCCAAGTTCCGCACACATGAGGACGGTCTTAACAGGGATCTTGGCATCATGTCACACTATCTGTAACCCCCATGACTTGCCTGGGTTAGCCAAAAACCTCACTTACTGTGCTGCCTGGAGACAATACACATTTCTCTAACCTCAGTGCTCAGTGCTCCTTCCACTCACATTGTTAGCCACTTTAAGACTTGAATAGCAGGTTAGGTGTAAGGATTCACATTCTAATCAGCAATCTGTAAACTGTCTGTGCTGATATGTGTGCTATTGCAGACCAGAACACCTCATTCGCCTGACGAAGGCTACAAAGGCCGAAAGCTTATTTTAGCAAGTTTACTATCAAATAAATCGGTTGTATTTAAAATTGGTGTTGCCAGACCTCTTACTGAGTTTGCCCCAGTCCAACGCCAGCATCTCTACATCATGTCATGTGGTAGACAGTGATGGTATGAAACAAAATTTGATGATTTGGTGAAACAAAAGTAGAAAATTCTAGAAATTCTCACTGGGTTAGGCAGTATCTTTGGAGAGAAAAATAAAGTTAACATTTCAGGCGGAAGGCCTAGTGAGTAATTCCAGTATGATTTTATTTTTATTCTGGATTCTCTGCACCTCAGTATTGAGCTTTAGGATTTGTTATGGGATAGGCTAAGAATGGCAAAGATTTAATTGAGTTTTAGTGTATGGAAGGTGAGAGGCTAACAAGGAGAAGATTAAAATAGTTGATTCGGGGGATAATAGAAGCGTGCATGGATTGAAGCAGCAGATGGGCTAAATTTGAGATGGAGACTGGGAAAATGATGGTGATGGAATTAGAGTGAAGCACTCTGACAACACAGACGTAAGGGAGGGATAGTTCCATGGATCAGTTGGATATTATACAAGTTGATATCCAGAAGGGAAAGCAGTTGAGATCAATATTCTTATTTCCCTGTTTTACTGGTTTTTCCTTCTGGATTTTGAGGGATAGGGAGGGGGCAAGAAATAACTCATAATGCTTTTTTTATTCACTCGTGGGATGTCAGCCATGCTGGCTACCTCAGCTTTTATTGCCCATCCCTAATTTCCCTTGAGAAAGTTTGATAGGAAGCTGCCTTCTTGAACCGCTCCAGATCATGTGGTGTAGGTACATCCACACTGCTATTAGGAAGGGAGTATCAAGTCAGGATGGTAAGTAATTTGGAGGGGATCTTCCAGATGGTGGTTTTTCTCATGTACCAGTTACTCTTCTCCTTCTATCTGGTAGTGATTGTGGGTTTGGAAGGTGCTGTCTGAGGAAATTTGGTGAGTTCCTGCAGTGTATCTTACAGATGTTACAGATGGCTGCTACTCTCTGTCATTGGTGGAGGGATTAAATGTTTGTGTAAAGAATACCTTTGGAGTGGGTTGCTTTGTCCTAGATAGTGACAAGTTCTTGAGTGTTGTTGGAGCTGCAGGCATCAGGGGCAAGTGGATAGTATTGTATTACACTCCTGACTTGTACCTGTAGATGGTGTATTGGGGAGTCAGGAACTGAGTTAGTTTCTGCAGTGTTCCTAGCTTCTGACTTACTCTGGTAGCCATGGTATTTAAATAGTTAGTCCAGTTCAGTTTCTGGTCAATGGTAACACCTATGTTAATAATGGGATAGACAGCGATGGTAATTCCATTAAATGTCAACAGGAGATGGTTAGATCCTCTCTCGTTAGAGATTGTTATTGCCTGGCATTTCTGCAGCACAAATGTTACTTACCACTTGTCAACCGAAGCCTGGTCTTGTTGCATTTGAACATGGATTTCTTCAGTGTCCGAGGAGCCATGATTGATGCTGAACATTGTGCAACCATCATTGAATATCCTCACTTCTGATCTTATGATAAAGCGAAGGTCATTGATGAAGCAGCTGAAGATTGTTGAGCCTCAGACATTACCATGAAGAACTTCTGCAGCAACGATTGACCTCCAACAACCACAACTATGTTCTTTTCATTCGGTATGACTCCAACCAGTGCAGAGTTTCCCCCAATTCCCATTGAGTCCAGTTTTGCTAGGCGTAACTCCAAAAATAATGGTACAAGAGTAGGGAGAGAAGCAATAGCAGGAGATACGTTAACTGTTACTGGTTTGGTAAGACTGGAAGCAGGCAAGTGCTGTGCCATTCAGCTGGACAAAGGAAGAGAAACATTGGAAATGGATGATCTGGTTCACTATGTTAAACATTCAGACAGGTTGAGAAGAATTAATTTACAATGGCTATAGACACAGGATATCTTTTGTGACTTTGATTAGGGTTGTTCACTGCTGTGGCACAGACAGAAAGCTGATTGGAAAGCTACAACTATGGGATTGCAGTAATTATGGACATTGATTAGGGGAGTTGAGAATGTGTTCACGGACTTTGGAAAGGAAAGATGGCTGGAGATGGAACTATATTTTACAAGGAAAGAAAGATAAAGGATGGAATTTTGGAAGTTAAAAGAAACACATCCACCGGTTCTCCTTGGTCAACTCTACTAGTTACATCTTCAAAAAAATTCCAGTAGATTTGTCGAACATGATTTCCCCATTGTAAATCCATGCTGACTTTGTCTGACTGTACCATTGCTTTCCAAATGCCGTGCTATGAAGTCTTTGATAATGGATTCTGGCATCTTCCCCAATACCAATGCCAGGTTCACTGGTCTATAGTTCCCTGTTTTCTTTCTGTCTCCCTTTTTGAATAGCAGGCTTACATTAACTAACCTACAATCTGTAGGAATCATTCCAGAGTCCAAAGAATTTTTAAAATGTGACCATCAATGAGTCTACTATTCTAGGATCACTTCTTTAAGTACCCTGGAATGGAGATTATCAGCCTTGGAGATTTATCTGCCTTCAAGGTGGGGAAAATTGTCCCTTGCCTCTCCAAAATTTTAGGGCATGTTGTGAACTCTCAAATTCAGCCCCAACTTTCTTGGAATTTCATATTTGAATTCCTCCACGGATCAAAATTGTTCTCACCAAAGTCACAAGTGACATCCCATTTGACTGTGATAAAAGTAGGCTATCCTTTACTTTCCTCCTTGAATCATTTGCAGCCTTTGACATTGTTCAACACACCATCTTCCTCCAATGCCTCTCCAGCTGGGTGAGACTGTTCTCAGCTGGTTCCATTCTTATTTATTTAATCATGGCATCACTTGCAGTGGCCTCTTTTCCTGTTCTCTGTAGTCTCTTTTGGATCTATTCTTGGACCCCTTCCTATTTACCATCCCTATATTGCCCATAGCAACATCATCTGAAAACTCAATTCGATTTTCAAATTTGCTGATGACACCATCATAGTGGGATAAATCTCAAACAATGACAAGACAGAGTACAGGAGTGAGATAGAGAATCTGGTGAACTCATACGGTGACAATAATCTTTCCCTCAATATCAACAAAATGAAGGAGATTGTCATTGTCTTCAGGAAGTGTAAAGGAGATGCCCCTGTCTACATCAATGGGGATGAAGTAGAAAGGATCGAGAGCTTTAAGTTTTAAGTGTCCAAGTTACCAACAACCTGTCCTGGACCCCTGTGCTCTGCCCAAGACCACAAGAAACTACAAAATGTAGCCCAATCCATCAGGTAAACCAGCCTTTCATCCATTAATTCTATCCATACTTCATGCTGCCTTGGAAGAGCAGCCAACATAATTAAGGGCTCCACTATTCCCGGACATTCTCTCTTCTACCTCCTTTTATGGGGAAAAAGATACTAAATTCTGAGGTCACGGACCAACTGACTCAAGAACAGCTTCTTCTCTGCTGCTGTCAGACCTTTGAATGGACCTACCTTGCAAAAGGTTGATCTTTCTCTACATGCTAACTATGACTGTAGCACTATATTCTGCACTCTCTCGTTTCTTTCTCTCTGAATGATATGCTTTGTCTGTATAGCGCACAAGAAACAGTACTTTCCACTGTATGCTAATACATATGACAGTAATCAATCATATCAAACCAAATCAAATCATACAATGAAATGCTGGAAAATTTCAGCAGATCTAACAGCATCAGTGGAGAGACAGTAGAGCCAATGTTTTGAGTCTAAATGATCCTTTGGCAGAGGGAAGGCATTGGCTCCATTCTCTGTCCACAGATACTGTCGGACCTACTAAGATTTTGCAGCATTTTTTTGCTTTTGTTTCAAGTTCTAGCATCTGCAGTATTTTGCATTTATCATTTGAAAGCAGTATTAGTTTTCACATGAATGATGATGACATCCAATTATACCTCACCACAACTTCTCTCAATTCTACAAAATGATCAAACAGCTTGCCCAACATTTGTCATGCTTAGATTACAAATCATTGTCACAGTGTTTGGCACGTTTGTGTTAAGAGCCAATAACGTAAAACGTTAGTAGTGGAAAAGCTAAGGTTTCCTCCAGTAAACATTGGGAAGACCAAAGCCATTGTTCTTTGTTCCCAATACAAATTCCATTCCCTAGCTACCATCCATCTCCCTACAGCAGTATAGGACCTCGGATCATAAGATGAGCTTTCGACCACATATCAATGCCATTGAGAAGATGACCTACGTTCACTTCTGTAACGTTGTTCCTGCTTCAACTCATAAGCAGCTGAAGCACTCATCCATTCCTTTGTTACATCTAGACTTAATTTTTCCAATGCTCTCCTGGGAGATCTCCAACATTTTACCCTCTGTAAGCAGGAGGTCTTCCAAAACTGCTCATGATCCTATCCAGTCCCGTTCAACCCTGTGCTTCTTGCACTGCATTGATTCCACTTAAAAAGATGTCTTGAATTTAAAATTCACATTTTTGTTTTCAAGTCCTTCCCTCTGTGCTATCTCTTTACATCCCCACAACACTGTGATATCTACATTCATTTAATCCTGACTTGAGCATTTCCAATTTAGTGATTGTGCCTTCAGCTGCCTGAGTCCTCAACTCCGGAATTTTTTTTCTTAAAGTTTTAAAGTTTATTTATTAATCACAAATAATGTGTATATTAACACTGCAATGAAATTACTGTGAAATTCCCCTTGTCACCACACTCTGGCACCTGTTCAGATCAATTCACCTAATCACATCTTTCAGGCTGTGGGAGGAAATTGGAGCTCCCGGAAGAAACCCAAGCAGATATGGGGAGAACGTGCAGACTTCACACAGGCAGTGACCGAAGCTGGGAATTGAACCTTGGTCCCTTGGTCCTTTATGCCATCACGCCACCTCTTTCTGTGTTGCAAATCTCTCTGTGCTTCATGTTTCTTCCTTTAAGATGCTTCTTGACATCTACCTCTTTGATCAAACTTTTGGTTGTCGGCCCTAATATTGCCTTTTGTTTCTGTTAAGTGCCTTGGGATATTTTCTTATGTGAAAGGTGCTATATAAATACAAACCACTGTAACAAAAGCATATTGCCATAAAACTGCTGGAAGTATTCAGCAAGTCTGGCAACATTGTGGAGAGAGAGAGAGAGAGAGAAGAACAATTAGTGTTTGAGATTGATGACCTTGATGTTAGTTGGAGTCGCAAGTCCTCTATTTATACTGGCGATGGCGTTGGCCCACAGAACAAAGCAAAATCTTAATTGGAACTGTTTACAAACAAAAAGACTGCAGTGATCCAAAAATTATGTAAAATAACACCAAGTGTGCTTACATTGGCATGCACGGAAACAAGGCCATAATGAATGATAATTCACGCACAGTGTTTGTTGTTTAGTTTTGTAACACAGCAGTTGTTTTCCTGTGGAACAATAAATAGTTCTAAAGCTGAATGAAAACATGAATTATTCAGCTCATTCATATCTAATCCACGCTCTTTATTTAGAGTCACCAATACTGAAAGAGATGGTGTATTTGTATTAATTATTTTGTTGTTTAGTACACAGTCAGTCAGATGTATGAGATTAAGATACAGGCAAAAAGAACTCGGCTGCCCAAATCTAAAGTATATTTTCTTTAACAGTTAAAGTAATGAAATATATCAGTTATTTAATTGTGATAGTCCATGCTGCCTCCTGATCCTTCATGGTGGAGTTGCCTTGAGATGGACCAACTGAATGCTGTCAGGACTGACTTAATGTGTGCATCCCAATGAATTTTATCATGGATTTTGGCCAACCAGAATTTTATGAACTTTCCTGCAAATACAAGTTGACATGAAGTGATTGGTGAATGTTCATGAAAGGAGTAAACCAGAGGACAGGATAGGGGGAAAATATGAGCTAGATACTGGCAGGAATTTAGAAGATAAGTTCAGCATATGAGGGTGGAATCTTCCGGTAATGGTGAGTTTATTGATGGCAGGAATGGGAATTGTGTGACCGTTCCGCTTGGGAACAGGGTGGCTGGCCACACACAAAGAACCAGTATCCAGCCAATTAGTTCTGCAGGGTCGAGCCACGAGCATTAGTCTGGCAGTTGTTCTGGAACAATTGACTTTATTTCACACCCTCCCCACCCCCATGGAAAAACCATTGCTGATCCCATCATCAGTCATATTTCAGAACAGACAAAGAGTGACCCCATGGTTCAGCAATGCCCTGTTGCAGATTCTCCTTATAGCCACCTGGGAAAAGCAGAAAGCATTGTTTCCCAAAAATGACAGACAATATGAGTGGACCTTGTCTGCAGCTTTAAAACTTGATTAGCTGTAAAGACTTGCATACTAATCAGTATTCAGTAAACCGACTGTGTGCCTTTATATGCCTTGTTTGTGATCAGAACTCCCCACTCATCTGACGAAGCGGCAAAACCCCAAAAGCTAGTGGCGTTTGCTACCAAATAAACCTGTTGGGCTTTAACCTGGTGTTGAGAGACTTCTTAGTATGTTTACCCCAGTCTAACGCCGGCATCTCCACATCAAGATCTATGACCAGCCACATTCTCGCAACCCATACACTCTCACTGAGACTGTTCCTTCCACTGCCTAATACCCTCCGTTCTACACCAGGTGTGGACCAACCCCAATCTTTATGCCCATCTATCTTTGACTAGCCTTGCCCAGAAAACCATATCATTCTCCCTCCCCCAGCAATAGCATGACCACGCCTTTCCCTCCTCCTCAAGTCCCTGCACCATTGCTTTCCCTTCCTGTCTTCCTCGCTCCCTGCTCCTAGCAGCTTCCCTCTTTCCTACCTTTGTTATTCTTGCCTCATGCCTCTCAGACTGCACCCTCCCTCCCTCCCTCCGTCCCTCCCTCTCTCCCTCCCTCTCTACCTCTGGGCCTTACATAGCCTTGTTCCCTTGTGTTTTGACTGCTGCTACCCAATCTCAATTATTTACTTTCATGAAACAGTGCTCCCCCAATCAGATAAAGCAGTAGTGACTCATTCTCCCTCTAGCAGGTACGCCACCTTGCTCGCTGCACGCCATTTATTTGTAGTCATGAACTTGAAGGCGCATATTTCTTGCTCACCAATAACTTAATTTAAAAACTGCTTAATTCTGTTGAGTTTAATGTGCATGCATGACGTGCAGATGCATGCAAAAGGGCTTCCTGATTCTTGGCGTAGGGAACCTCAATCCATTTTCAAACTCCCAAGAGCTGAACACCTTAGATTCATCCCACTGCCAGGATGCTGATTGTTGGCCTGTCTCCCGATTATGTTCCCCACCCATCTTGCGTGCCACTCCTAGCAAACAGCACAAGATCCTGAGTTACTTAACAGAGAAAAATCATTGAACCTGATTGAAAGTGGAGCTCTTAGATCAAGTCACTGATGTTTTCAAAATTTAAAGGAAGCAACCTGTGGAAGGTATGAAAAATAATTTCATTGATAGTTTTACTTTCACTATTCAATTACTACGGGGAAATTTGGATCAGCAAGTAACTTCCACTGTAGAAAAATTCAGATCAGTGCCTAAAGCATGATAAACCAAAATACCAACAGATCCCATTTTAAATAACATTTTTTGAAGAATACCGTGCACAAAGAAACTCCTGTGCCACATTTATGCAATACTTAATGAATCACCTCATGATGTGTCAGATCATAGAGAAGATTTTAATCTTATCCAACTGGATAAGAAATATGACTTGATTTGAAGGACAAAAAAGTAAAGTTGTACAAAAAAAAACAATTTTTTTGCTATTGTTCTGATTGGAAGCAAAATCAACAAGGATCTGTTACTGTAAATGATTTTTCCTATCAGATATTCAGTTCAGACATTACTTCATACCCAAGATGCAAAGGGTAAAATCTGCCACACATTGTACATCAAAGAAAGACAATTCAACATTGCACCAGCTCTCTAAAAGATCTTTCTACCTTCCATTCCCTGCCTTTTCCTATATGTTTTTCAACTTATTTTTCAAATGCTTATTCACTTCATATTTAGAAGGTTTTAATTCCTCCCTGGCACTAAAACCATTTACTCTTTTAGGGAAAAAAAATCTCCTTTCATTCATATGGTGGTAGGCTTTAGTTACTGACTCATTAACTGGTGCCATTAACTTTCTCCAATTTATTTCATCAAAATTCCATCATCATTTTTAACATCTCTATGACGTATTTTAAGTTACTTTTCTTGAATTACAAATGACCGGTTTTACAGGCTTCTCTTGCATATTTCAGGCTCTGATAGCTTTTGTAGACTGGCTGATTACTGGATAAGAACGTTTAATGGTTCAGAGGACTGGTGTAAGCCTAAAGCCACTTGCCATCTCTCAGGCCAGTAACTTGCGTCAGGCCTCCAATTCAGAGTACTGGACCACACAAGTCAAATGTAGAGAAGCAGACTAGACTTTCCAGCACAAACTTCAGTGCTGTAGATGAGAGTGACTCTTGATCAAGCTATCATGATTCTCAGTAGTCTTCTGTGCTATGAGGAAAAACAATGGAGGGGAGGGGGATTTTAACAGCACTTCTGTCTGAGGTTTCTATAATCCGCCCAAGGCCAATGTTGAATGCTGTTCTCCGAGCGCCACCTGTCCCCGGAATCGGGGAGAATGTGCCAGTAAAATTCTGACCACTACCTATATCAATATTGATCATTGTATTTCATGCAGGATGTGCACCTAGATAAAAGAAAACAAAACATGTCAATGCATCGATAAGAAGCACAGTTCAAAGATAGAAAAAGATGGTTCCTGGTGATATTTGTTCTGTTGAAAATAAAAGAGTAAGGGATGGCATACGTATTTTGTGCTCAATTATTTATGGATCATGTTATGAATTTCCATGTCTGATATTGGCAGTGGTGGTAATTCAGACACTTGAAATAGAGCAGAATACCTGTTAATTATTAAATTCTGATTCTTCTTGCACTTTCTTCTGAGAAACTCTTAGTATGCCAGTTCTCCTAATACTCCTCTGTTTCCTCAGGAGATTCCACATAAATTATTTGGTACTGCAAATTTGAGCAGGGCAGAGCAATCTATCACTCTGTGTGACATGTTGTTCAGATGAGATATTAATCTGAGACCTCATGTGGCCTTTCAAATGGACATAAAATCTCCTATAGTGGGCTTTTGAAGAAGAGTAGTGGAGTCATGTAATATTTCTCCTTCAATTATTGGCATATTGCTGTTTGTGGGTCCTAATTGTGTGCAAATTGGTGATTGCATTATCTCCATTACAACCATGAATACACTTCAAAAGTATGACTATAAAATTATTTGGGATAGCATTGTGTAAGATGCTACATCAGTGCAAATACTTCCTTGGTTTCTACAAGCCTGGGATTATGATCTATTAAAAATATAAAACAACACATTTAAGATCCCTATCATTTCCTATTAGTAAATGCACATGCCTTGGAAACAGACCCACTAATGACTCCTAAACACAAAGTGGATAAGTACTTGAAAAGGAAATTAATTGCAACTCTTTCAAAGATCTGGCAGAAGCCAGATGGACCAAGAGGCCTCCCACTTTGCTGCATCATTCTAATATTCTCTATGGTTCCAAAGAAAGCAATGTGACAGCTACTTTGCATAAATTATAATGAGCTCCTGTCACACAGACACAAGAAAGTGGAAACTTAATAAAAATGCCATCTGACCTAAATTGCAGAACTCAATCAATTCAATGAGGCATTCTAAGTCAAAGGAACCCTGAAAATGTTTTTGATCTTTCTGTAATTTTGCATTTAGATCGCAGAATTTTTCTCCTCTTAAAGCCTCCTGGAAATTGTGTGCCTATTATTCGACAGTTATACCATAATTACCCAGTCAGACCGTTCAGGAATGAAACTTTTAAGATGCCTTTAACTGCCATAATTACTAAGAGCTGAGTGTATTTTAAAAGTTGTATGAAAGCGAGTGTAAAGAGGAACTTAAATTTGCAATTTAAATGACATTTCTGAAATACTTCTGTTTTGCTCTGAGCTCATGTTTTGATCTGAAACCTTTATTTCAGTTCTCTCTCCTTGTGTCCTCTCCAGGCAATGGTGGCTTGTGGAAGGGTATCATCCCATGGACATGAAGTTCCCTTTAACAGTGCTCATTTCTCATGAATGAACTAAAATAGTGAGCATTTGTCAGGGTGAAGTGCATTTCAACCAAATCTGAACCCCACTTGACATCTAGATACATGTCTTTTAAAGTTTAGTAATCCATTAGGAAATTGGAATCAGTACCAGAATAAGAACATAAGAAATAGCAGCTAGAGTAGGCTATTTGGCCTTTCAACCTTGTTCCATCATTCAATAAGCTCATGGTGGATCTGATTGTGGCCATAATTCCACCGTCTTGCTTGCCCCCCTCCAAGTTTTACGCTACAGACTCTATTGTAGGTCAAAAATTTGTTAAAGTCAGCTTTGAATATATTCAGTGAATAGCCACTCACTACTCAGTCACTCAGGCATTCAGACACATATTCAGTCACTCACTCACACATTGGAACATATTTTGCCATTATGATTCTAAGTGCTGGGTGGACTTGAAACTGGGAGTGTTTCAGGTCTGACTTTTAGTCCTGTTCTGAGGTGCCCCCATATGCACTCTGTCTGAAAAATATCAGCGATTCTGAATCGCACGGCCAAAGCCTATGGGCGGGCCTTAATGCACTCAAATCCCTGCACCTCCAATTGGCACCTCCAACTGCGCATGCTCAAAAAAATCGAATGGTGCTTCCCTGCCACTTCCCTCCTGGGGGGGATAATATCTCTCTCTCGCCCCCATATACATTGCCTCCCCCACCACAACATTACTTGACCTCCTTATCGCCCCACCGACCAGATTAATCATGGACTCCTCCCTCTTCTCTCCCACCGATCTCAGGCAGAGTGGCAGTGGACCCCTCTTCCCTTTCACTGATCTCAGGAAGAGTGGCAGCAGACCCCCTTTCACCCCCACCGATCTCAGGCAGAGAGGCAGTGGACCTCCCTTCCCCCGCACTGATCTCAGGCAGAATGGCAGCAGACCCCCTTTCACACCCACTGAGCAGATCCACCTAGCCCTGACTCCGATTTCAAGCAGAGAGCCCTCCGACGTTAGGCACTTATTTCCTCACTAACTGGATTGACTGAATTGGGGTTTTGTGGAGCATGTCTGTTTCACTCCGATTCTGGATGGGCAAATGAGGTGGTAAAAAAGGAAGTGCTGATAAGGTTGGGCATGCAGTCCACTAAATCAACTTAAATGCATTCAAATACATTTAAACGGCCATTGCGTCCATTTTCGGCTTAGTCCTGACGACAGCTATTTTCAGGCCTTGGTAAAGAGGGAACTGGTGTGGAGGGGGATGGATCACACTACTTGCCTCTTACTCAACTTTTTCAAGTTTTTGCGCCCAAAAATGGATGCAACACAATAGTAAAATCGGGCCCATTGAGTCACACAGTTACAAATTCAGTCACTCAGTCACACTAGAAGGCACTCAATCACTCACTCATACATTTAATCACTCAGTCACACATTCAGTCACTATCCATAATATTTATATGGCTAGTGCAGTTGAGTTTATTATCAATGAAATCCCCCACTTGATAACAGTGAAGTATTCAGCGATGATAATGCCATTAACTGTCAAGGGGAAATACTTACATTCTCTCTGGTTTTAGATGGTCATTGCTGGCACTTATGTACATATTGTTTGCCATTTATCAGCCCAATCCTGAATGTTATCCAAGTCTTTCTACCCATGGGCACTGACTGTTTCAGTACCTGAGGAGTTGCAAATGCTGCTATCAAACCTCAACATTTTAGACATTATGATGGAAGGAAGGTCATTAATGAAGCAACTGAAGAATGTTGGGCCTGGATACTACCCTGAGGAATTTTTACAGTGATGTCCTAAGACTGAAGTCATTTACCTTTAACAACTACAGTGCTTTGTGCTAAGTATGACTCAAACCAGTGAAGCGATTTATTCCTTGTTGACTCCAAGTTTGTTAGGACTCCTGGGTGCTTCACTAAAATACTGCCTCGAAGGCAAACACAGTGAATATCATCTTACCTCTGGAGTTCTACTCCTTTGTTCATGTTTGGATAAAGGCTGTAGTGAGGTTAGGATAGAAGGACCCTGGTGGTACCCAAGTTCTGCATCAGTCAGCAAGTTACTGCTGAGTTAAAACCACTTGATAATATTGTCAGTGACACCTTCCAACACTTTGCTGATTATCGAGTGTAGGCAAATCGGGTGGTAATTTGTCAGGTTGGATTTATCCTGATTTTGGGGTCCAGGCCATACCTGTTACCTGGAAAATTTTCCACAATTCTGGGTAGATGCCAGAGTTGTACATACACTGGAAATGTCTACCTAAGACAATGGCTAGTTTGGGAGCAAAAGGTTTCAGTACTATTACTGGAATATTGTCAGCATTCATAGCTTTTGCAATATCCAGTGCCATTAGCCATTTCTTGATATTGCATCGAATGAATCAAATTGGTTGAAGACTGACATCTGTGATGTCGGGGACATTTGGAGGAGTTAACATGAATCATCCACTCAGCATTACTGGCTGAAGATGGTTGCAAATGTTTCAACCTTATCTTTTGCACCAATATAAGACCATAAGACCTAAGGCATTGGAGCAGAATAAGAACAGAATTATGCTCTTCCCATCATTGAGACTGGGGATATTTATGGAGCCTCCTCCTCCTGTCTATTGTTTAATCATTGACCACCATTCACAACTGAATGTGGTAGAACTAGATAGTTTATATCTAATACATATGTTGTCGGATTGCTTAGCTTTGTCTATTGCCTGCTTCCTCTGTTTGGCATGAAAGTAGTCCTGTGTTGTAGCTTCACCACAACAAAAGATCAAAATGCTGGAGAAACTCAGTAAATCTGACAGCATCTGTGGAGCAAGATTAGAGCCAATCACAATTTTCTAAATATCTTTAAAAATAGATTCCAGCATTTTGCCAGTGACGAGTAGTCGGCTAACTGGCCTATTGTTTCCTCTTTACTGTTTACCTCCTTTCTTCAGTAGAAGTGTTACATTTGCAGCTTTCAATCTGGTGAGATCTTTCCAGAATCTAGGGAATTTTGGAAGATTACAATCAATACATCCACAATCTCTGTAGCCAATAGTTTAAAGCTGTAGGCCATCAGGTCGAAGAGACTTATAGGTTGTTAGTCCCATTAGTTTTCCTTGTACATTTTCTCTAGTGCCAGTGATTGTTTTAAATTTCAGCCCCCCATCCCCAGCTTGTGTCTTCACTCTTGTGTTAATACATTTCTTATGTGTCACATTCTGATTATCATTCTGCATATTGGTAGGCTGTACCATTGTCTTTATCTTTATCTTTAACTATCAGATCTCCCCTCATATGAATCCTCTCCCTACTACAAAAGCTAAAGCCCTCTCCACATGACTAGTTATTCAATTTGCCAAGCAGTGGTGTGGTTTAGGGACTCAGCATAGCTCTGTTTTTTTTCCCAGTAATGGTGCAAATGGCCCAAGAATTGAAACTAATTTTTCTTACAAGCATTTAACTCTCTGATTTTTTTTAGCCTGTGCTAATTTGCCTGTATCCCATTTGTAACCCAAAGATTATTAGTTGCATCACTGGAGGTGGACAGAAGGTATATTTTCATCTTCTTTCTCTGTAAACAATATGGATCATATCTTCCATTCTGAAGTATACATTGAGTGAGGAAGCAGAAATGAGAGTGATGTCCACTTGGGGATGGAATCGTTGACATCCAGGATCTCATGCTGTTTAGCTCATTACATGTGCCTGTGGAGCACAGCAATGCCCACAGCAGGAGTGGCAGGAAGTCACCATTCACACCCTTGTCTCTTCTGGTCAGAGGTGCCATATTTAAAGGACACTCAAAGACTGTTCATTCACTACAAGCCAGGAGCTCTGAGTTGTAAATAGCACATAATGTCCCAAAATAAACAATGTGTGGCTCCACTTACAGGTGCTTCAGCCCACTGGGGAATGGAGTGTACTGTACGTTCTGATGCATACATTTGCCACAATGGTTCTATATATCATCATACAAAGGCTCAAACTACCAGCAGGGCTGAAGTTAAGAAGTGCAATTTAATTCAGCAATCATAAGTCAGGGTGCATGAGCACAAAAATGAGCCATTGGCTGTTTGTCAGCAGAGAATTGAAAACCAAACAATAAAAAATATATGTTGGCAACTTGCTCTGCCTGGAGCTATTAGATTGTCATGGGCTTGTCTGCCACATTGTACCCTTGCAAAGACTCCTGCAAGTGTCTCTGCAGTATCCTGGCCCTCATCATCACCATTGCTCTACCACCTTCATTGTCAGTGGTGACATCTCCGTCCTCTATGGCTCCCTCAACCAAGTTGTGGAGATGCTGTAGTTGGGCTGGGGTAAGCACATTAAGAAGTCTCACCACAGGTTTATTTGGTAGCACAAGTGTTCGGCATGTCACTCCTTCAGGTGAATGAGGAGTTGTGTTCGCAAATAGGGTATACGTAGACACAAACTCAATTTATAAGATAATGGTTGGAATGTGAGTTTTTACAGGCAATCAAGTCTTAAAAGTACAGGCATTGTGAGTGGAGAGAGGTTAAGCACAGGTTAAAGAGATGTATATTGTCTCCAGCCAGGACAGTTAGTGAGATTTTGCAAGTCCGGTTAAGTCGTGGGGGTTACAGATAGTGTGACATGAACCCAAGGTCCCAGATGAGGCCGTCTTCATGTGTGCAGAACTTAGCTATTAGTCTCTGCTCAGTGATTCTGTGTTGTCGTGTGTTGTGAAGGCCGCCTTGGAGAACGTTTATCCGAAGATCAGAGACTGAATGCCCGTGACCACTGAAATGTTCCCCAACAGAAAGAGAACATCCCTGTCTGATGATTGTTGAGCGGTGTTCATTCATCCATTGTTGTAGCATCTGCATGGTCTCACCAATGTATCATGCCTCAGGACATCCTTTCTTGCAGCGCATCAGATAGACAACATTGGCTGTGCCACAAGAGTGTGTACTGTGTACCTGATGGATGGTGTTCTCACATGAAATGATGGTATCCATGATAATGATTCAGCATGTCTTGCAGAGGCTGCTGTGGCAGGGTTGTGTGGTATTGTTCTCCTGAAGGCTGGGTAGTTTGCTGCAGACAAGGATGTTTTTTGAGATTGTGCAGTTGTTTGAAGGCAAGAAGTAGGGGTTTGGGGATGGCTTTGGCAAGATGTTTGTATTCATCAAAGACATGTTGAAGGCTCCAGAGAAGATTTTGTAGCTTCTCTACATCAGGGTACTCTGTTTGCCATGACCCACATTTGTTATCTGGGGAGGTTGGTATGGTCTTTTGCTATAGCACTTCGGAACTGTCGATCGATGAGTCGAGCATCATATGTTGTTCTTATGAGGGCATCTTTCAGCATTTGTAGGTGTCTGTTGCAATCCTCTTCATCTAAGCAGATCCTATGTATACAGAGGGTTTGTCCATAGAGGATGGCTTTTTTAATGTGTTTAAGGTGGAAGCTGGAGAAGCAGAGCATCATAAAGTTATCTGTGGGCTTGCGATACAGTGAAGTGCTGAGGTGACAGTGCTTGATAGAGATGCGTATGTCCAAGAATGCAACCAATTCCAGAGAATAGTCACGGATGAGTCTGATGGTGGGATGGAACTTGTTGATGTCATCATATAGTTGTTTCAGTGATTGTTCGCCATGAGTCCAAAGGAAGAAAATGTCATCGACACATCCAATGTATAGTGTTGGCTGAAGGTCCTGTTCAAACCTGTGCATGAAAATGTTGGCAAATTAAGCTCGAATTTGTTCCCCATAGCTGTTTCATGTGTCTGGATGAAGAACTGGTTGTTCATAATAAAGATATTGTGGTCCAGGATGAAACGGATGAGTTGTAGAACTGAATGTGGAGATTGGCTGTTATCGGTGTTGAATACTGAGCAATACTGTCATCGGTGGGGGATGCTGGTGTAGAGTGCTGAGATATCCGTTGTGATGAGGAATGCTCCTGGTTCAACTGCTCCATGTGTGCAAAGTTTCTGTAGAAGTCAGTAGTATTGTGACAGAAGCTGGGGGTCCTTTGTACAATGGGTTTCAGGATGCCGTCAACATAGTCGGAGAGGTTCTCACACAGAGTCCCATTGCCTGATACAGTAGAACATCCCTCAACCAACACAAACTTCCTTTGATGCATAAGGTTCCTCTTCATTTGAATGTGAGCCAATAAAAAGTCAGGGTTTCCTGGAACATGTATCAGATAGGCCTCAAAGGTTCTCTGAGTGAATTGCAGTGATCTACTTAGTGACCATATAATTTGTAGATTAGATTCCATCTCTCAGCATCTAAACTAATTAGAAGCCCTATATGCGGCTTCTGTCTAGACATGGTATTCCCATCCCATCCCTTTGTGGTGAAGGACATCCTGGAAGACATTGATGAGTGTTCCTCCCATTCATATATGATTAAGTACAAAGACATTGTTCATTGACTGGTGTAATGGCAGCCATGTTTGAGAATCCTCCCTCAGACACTATTCAGCTTGTCTCTATGGGAAATCATTGCCTTGGCATTATAGAAAGACTTGTCACATCAGCTGATGCCACTGTGCCCAGGGAACATTTTTCCTTCCTGTTGCATTACACTGTCCGAAGCTTGTCTCCAGCCCATCAACATGGAGCTGAAGTTTCTTGAGCTGCAGATACTTAAGTGGATGACATTGGTATCCACCAACATCCACATACTATAGCTGCAGCATACATCTTTGGCCCTGAGACATGAATTACATTTTATTTAATCAATTAGCCTTACAAGTTTAGAAATGCCAGTCAATAATTACTTGTGTTGTGTCATATAGTTTAACGAGCTAAATTATAAATGTAATATTTATATTGTGTTAATTTAATATTAAGTACTATATTAAGTATTAATTTAGTACTTACATTAAGTTGGGCGCACAGTAGCACAGTGGTTAGCACTGGTGCTTCACAGCTCCAGGGACCTGGGTTTGATTCCTGGCTCGGGTCCCTGTCTGTGTGGAGTTTCCACATTTTCCTCATGTCTGTGTGGGTTTCCTCCGAGTGCTCTGATTTCCTCCCACAGTCCAAAGATGTGTGGGTTAGGTTGATTGACCATGCTAAAATTGCCCTTTAGTATCCTATGATGCGTAGGTTAGAGGGATTAGTAGGTAAAATAGGCAGGGATATGGGGATAAGGACTGGTGGGATTGTGGTCAGTGCAGACTCTTTCTGTACTGTAAGGTTCTACGATTCTATGATGTACTTCCAGTAATAGTTTAAACTTTTATTTGTCCAGTTACCTAATTACTGCCTCTGGACTTCAGCTCAGGTCTTGATGCCTTGGGCACATTTAACAAACCTCAACTAGTGAAAACAAGTGTCAACCATTATATGTAGATATACTCCAAACAATGCTGGCAACAGAGACTTGTAACATTTGTTTGAAGCTATTATACTGCCTGAAACTGACAAGACTTTGCACCTGAAGAGTTTTAATGAGAAATTGCTCTCCATTGACATATAGACCTAGATATTAGTCCCCAGTATTGTGTGGGATACAGATTGGGAAGACTTACCTATTGGAAACACATATTCAAAATACCACACATGCATCCACCATAACAGTAAATTTAATTTTAATTACCTAACCTGGAGGAAAGTAAGTGGAGATGAACTTAAAATAACATTGAAGCTCTGAGTTTGAGTTCCAACCTCAGATTTGAGGTGAAGTGCTTTCATTATGCAGACAGATTGATTGGGTATAACCCTACAGACCTTCCAATGATAGTTGATGAGATTGGGGGAGATTCCTGGTCTGTAAGGTGATGGAAAAAGTGTTGAAGCACCTTCCGTCACTTTCCATAGCTCCAGACAACAACATGCGTGTAAAAATACATTTTGTCAAAGTAACTCAGACTTCCTTGTACTGGCCTTCATTAATAGAGGGATTGAGTTTAGGAGTCAGGAGGTAATGCTGCAACTTTATAAGACCCTTGTCAGACCCTACTTGGAGTACTGTGTGCAGTTCTGGTTGCCTCACTATAGGAAGGATGTGGAAGCTATTGAGAAGGTGCAGAGGAGATTTACAAGGATGTTGCCTGGATTGGGGGACACGCCTTATGAAGATAGGTTGAGAGAGCTAGGTCTCTTCTCCCTGGAGAGATGAAGGTTGAGAGGAGACCTGATAGAGGTTTATAAGATGTTGAGAGGAATAGATAGAGTGGATTCTCGGAGGCTATTTCCCAGGGCTGAAATGGTCGCTACGAGAAGACACAGGTTTAAGGTGCTGGGGGCAAGTACAGAGGAGATGTTAGAGGTAAGTTTTTCACTCAGAGGGTGGTGAGTGAATGGAATCGGTTGCCATCAGTGGTCGTGGAGGCGAACTTGCTGGGGTCTTTTAAGAGACTTCTGGATGAGTATATGGAATTCAATGGGATTGGGAGTTACAGATAGTTCTATGTCCTGGTAGGTATAGATATGATCGGTACAACATGTGGGCCAAAGGGCCTGTTTGTGCTGTAGTGTTCTATGTTTTATGTTCTATGTTCCTGAATGATCTATAACGTCACCATCACAGCCACCGAACAGAGTGACCTGGATATATCTTGCCACCTTCAACGAGGTGAAGGAAAATGCATTCATTATGCAGACATAACCTTCAATGAGGTGGCAGGAAAGGTTTACGAGCTCAGTTAATAAAGCTGAGAACATTCTAGTCTCTATTAATAGGTCCTGAACTATTGAAAGTTATGTTAAACTTGTATAAGACAATGGTTCAGCCTCA
Source organism: Sphyrna mokarran (assembly GCA_024679065.1). Classification (NCBI taxonomy): domain Eukaryota; kingdom Metazoa; phylum Chordata; class Chondrichthyes; order Carcharhiniformes; family Carcharhinidae; genus Sphyrna; species Sphyrna mokarran. Next base: position 72,236,494 of record JAGIQG010000001.1, on the reverse strand, counting down.
TTATTACGTTCAGTTCTGGGTGCTGTCGGTTTGAAAAGACGTGAAAGCATTCGAGAGAGTGCAGAAAAGATTGACCAGAAAGCTCCCAGGGGATGAGGAACTTTGTTTTCGTAAATAGGTAAAAGTCAGATCTTTTATCTTGGAAAAAGAATTTGAGAGAGAAAATCTTCAAAACCATAACGAGTCTGGGACAGAGTGGATAGAAGAAAACTGTTACCCTTGTTGGAAGGATTGAGAACAAAGGGAGCACAAATTTAAGATAATTAGCAAAGGAAGTAATGATGGTGCAATGAAGAAAAGCTTCTTCACGCAGCAAGTGGTTAGAATCTGGAATGCACTGCACGTGAGTGTGCTGGAGGCAGGTTCGATCTAAGCACTCCAGTGGGAATTGGGAGAATACACAATGCTACAGGGAAAAGGAGGGGAAGTGACATTCGGTAAATTGCTCTCACAGAGAGTCGCCACAGACACAATGGCTTCTCCTGAGCTGTAACAATTCTGTGACTTTGTGATTTAAATGAAGAGCTCCCATTAAAATTGGTAGCGTTTCACTTCCCTAACATTTTACACCCAAGCTACTGTGCTTCACCCAACTTCCACATTAACATTGGACTGAGTGGTTCAGGCCAATACATTCCCAGTCGATATTAATCTGAAATCTGCAGTGTTATTTCAGCAAGTTGTCACCCATGAAACACTCAACATTTAATTGCATAGTGAGGGAAAACACACGAGATTCTGAAAACATTTTTTTTGTTTGATTTACAAGGCCCGTGAGCTTTCAAAAAGCTTCTAAAATAGAGGACAGACCTATCTATCAACACTCATGTGAAACAGCAATTGTCGAAAGAATAGACTAAGCCACTTTTCCCCTCCATAACTCTATGATGCTTTGTTCTATATAAGGAAAGTGGACTTGTTTTCAGACTATGCTTTAAGGTGCATGAGCTGTTTTAAACAAACTGACTATCAATGCAAGTAATTATTCTAATTAATTAAATAACTGCATTGTGACAAGCTTTATACACTTAATTTGAAGCAGCGGGTGATTGACAGGGTCGTCCATCTCGACTGTCTGCCCCTTTACTGCGGCTACATTCACGGCCAAGTATCCCTGGAGAGGGAGCATGTCCACGGGCGCAATTGATGCCTTCCACGCCCGCTGGGGTGTATTATAGACGCCAATAATCACATTTTGATTTAAAGTTTTAAGTTTCCTTTCGATTTTGGTTTTTGTTTGGACCATCCCTTCCTTTTTTGGGGGGCTGCCCCTTTTAATTTGTCCCTAAGTTAATTTGAGTTGTTTACTTGTTTGGTATGCAAATGAGCACTTGATTGGTGCCTAAAAGAGCTACTTAATTTGACTGGATTTTTACTGATATCAACCATCATGAAAAATCCGTTATGCACTTTAACAACTGACTGCATTTAAACTCCAGAGGTGATTTTCCGGCTGTGCAAAATGCATGTGCAATAGCTGGGAGCTACAGAACAACAAAAGACATTCCCGTGAGATCAGTCAACCATAAATTCCCCGTAATTTAACAAATAAAATCTCTTTTACATCTGTGGCATGAAAGAGCAAGCAGAGGTGAGCAAGTTAAAATATTCAGATTAGTAGCAGCAGAGACTGTTCAGAATCGGCTGATTTGAAAGTGTTAACTACACAGCGTCCTTTGGAGAGACGAGTTTATTGGGTGGGGGAAGCAAATTGCAGATCAACTGATCAAGCATTAAAGAAAAACTTACATCTAAGGTGTAATAGAATACAAAAACACACCTGGCTTTAAAACAAATTGATATTTAATACTGTGCCAACTACATTAGCTGTTCTTGAAATGGAATTAATGAAAAATTCAATGTATAAGAAAATGGTCAGAGGAAGTAGGAGTGATACTTTGTGTTATTGGCAAACCTCAGAGGAGTAATCCCAGCAAGTTGTCATCAGAAAATGTGTAGCTTGCAAGCGGTGGGCCCCTTTTATGAGCCTGCTTTGACACGCTTTTAATCTGTGCGCAAAATAAGGTGAGGCGAGGAGGGAGGTGAGGGAGTCGATGGCTGCAGTTCACATTAGTAAATAATCAGCGATCAATCCGAAGATATCGAGATTTAACTGGATCGTGAGCAATCCAGAGGCGGCAAATACTGGGGGGTCAAATATTTGCCGGACAGCTGCTAGCAGCTGTCTTTGTGATAGTTCTAGCCCCATAACAGAAATTTGCTGGGAATTTTGTTTTCTCTTAATGTAGCTCCACATTTGAATTTAATCTACATATTAAATTCAAAGTGAGACAAGTATGAGGAGCAAGTGTAAAGACGAACAAATGTACTTTATAAAAAAATGCATGCGAGATGTTACAAAACAGTTTATTTGGAATGTTGCAAGCAGTTGATAGTTGAAGTATTTACAAGTCCTTTACTTTTTAGACAGTGGTTAAATACAGGATCCCAGACAGACACGACCTTGTGATGTCTTCTCATCATCCGTTAGCAAACCTATTGAGCTCAGCCATGAATTGTAGCACTCTTCTGTAAATTAAAGTCTAAAGTGCTATCCCGGCTTTTTGTTTGCTACAGGAAGTCAGCTGATGGGCTGGTCTCCCTCGGGGATAAGTCTTGAGTGGGCTGTGGCCTGCAGTAATTTGGTATTATGTGCGGTAGCTTGTAATAACAAGTTTCTGAAGAAAAGGGAATACTCTTAACTAGTGGCGCGGAGATTAATCTGTTCACAATAGAACGCAGTTGTTATGGTTAAACCCCTTTTTAATAGAACGAAAGGAGTTTAGCGATCGTAAAGTGATCCATGTGTTATGTGGTTTGATCGTGGAAGTGAGTAAGGCAATGTCTTGAAGAAAATTGACCTAAATTAATATTAAAGGTCCCACCTTGTCCATTTTTCTGTTAGGATATGAGGATTTCATGTCATCGTGTAACCTAAAGGCATTTCAGTATTTTTTTTAAAAGTTACCTTGCTCTTTGAAGTCAAACAGTCTGCTGTGAGCTGGATGTGTGCAGCTTGTTGCAATTTCAAAGTAAAAAATTCCATGATTGCCATATTTGATCACCCTTGACTGGTCTCACTTTCTTCTTGCCAGAATTTTTTCAGAGGCAATACTTAAGCCTCAAATTCGAGTCTGTTGTAGCTTTAACCCCTTATTTTTCTACTTATGACTGAAAACTCCTTTTAAGATCTACTTCATTTTACTTCAGTGTTCTGTTAATATTTTAATTAATGTGCATTTCTTTCCTAGACTGCCAAACAAAAGAGAGGTTCCTTGCGTTAAGACAACTAATAACTTTTAAACAGTAGTATAGGTTAATGCTTTCCAGAAGATTGTTCTTTCAGTCTGTGTAGAGGTGGATACCAATGAAAGGGGTCAAAAATGTGCTTTAAATGAATGACAGGAATGAAAATTATAAAAACATGTCATGAAATGAAAGTAACTGTTTCTCAGATGTAGAAAAAGTTTGTCCCTTTTGATTTTGTTCCCCCATTATGTGATTTTGTGCTTATCTGATTGCTTCTATGTACTGTACAACCCAGGAACACTGGAGCTTTCTCCTAATTGTATAAAACACAAGTTCCTCCTCTCATAACTTGCTATAGCTGGACATCTTAAAAAAAGGTAAATAAAAGGTAGAAAGCAAAGTTTTTAATAGTCTTTAAAAAGTCTTACTCAGTGACCCTCATTACTGCTCTTTTCTTCATTTCTCTGTTTCTACTAAAATTTTCTATTCAATTTTATACTCTTTTATCACAATGTTTTTATTTTTTGATGACTGATTTTTCTTTTTGATCTCTATTTGCATTTTCTTGCTTTATTTCTCTTGTGTTTAGCTATATGTTTTCAATTTATTTTATCCACTTATTCCTCGCCATCGCTATCCCCACAGTCTCCAGGTCCTCTGTCTGGATGATCTATTGGCCTTGAAGCAATTTAGCAAACACTGATTTGGTATTACATCCACAGATACATACAGCACTATTTTAGCTGAATTTTAAGTTATATTTTAATTTTAACTGGTTTGGAATAGTTTGAGAACTGCTAAAATGAATACAAAATATTTCTGCATTATTTATATTGAGGCATATTTTTCAGGTCAATTCTCTATTTTAAGTGCAACAGTTTTCACACAATGTAACATCTCGCAAGTGCATTATATAATTTGCAGAAAGCTATGTAAGGAGGACACGTGACCAAAGACTTGAACAAGAAGGACAGATTTGAAAAATGCCATAAAGAAGTGGAGATACTCAGACAGGTTTAGGGTGGAAATTTGAAAGAATATGGCTTAGACAACTGAAGAAGGCACAATAGCAGAAAGATTAAAATTGAGATGTGCAAGTGACCAGAATTGGAAGAGTGTAATGCTTTGGGGGTTTGCAGTACTAGATTGGAGGTGTGAAGCCTCCAAATTGAACAAAGAAATTGAAAGTAAGATTGAGCATTAAAATTGAGACACTTCTAAACCAACAACCAACCTGGCTCAGCAAGTACATGTGTGAGTGAGTCATGCCTGACATACAGGCAGCATGGTTTTGGATTTATGCAGAGTGGGACACCGGAATTAAGTCAGCAGGGCTGACGAGTCTGAAAACAGCAAGGGATAGAAGTGGGTTTCATTAGCAAATGATTTGAGGCTTGGATAGAGACAGGCAATGTTACAGAAATGGAAATAGGTAGTCTGAATGACGAAGCAGATCTGTTATTGGAAGCATTTCTCCCATATGACAAATTGACAAGAGTAGCGGTTGCTGATTATTGAATACTGACTGTTGAACTGAATATTGATTTGTATGAGTGTGGGCTGCCTGGTGCTTGTGGGGATGGGGAGAATGGTTGGCCTGGTCCTTCTGTATGGTGAAAGGGGGGAGCTTTACTTGATTCTTGTGTTAGGGGGCTGTCTTTTTGCTTTTTGTGGGGGTGAAGGTTTCCCTGTTGTTTGCAGTGGAGGACAGACTTTTTACCCATTGCTTGTAGGGAACAGGGGAAAGTGTTTTTAATGCGGTTTGGCACCAGATGGTGATGGAGCTGGCATTGGTTCTGCCAGCCTAATGGCATAAATCACGTCTTCAGACTCTCTCTACATGGTGCCAGAGAATTTAGAGAGAGAAATCAGCTGTACCACTGTGGGGCTACACACCAGTTTTCTCACTCCAGCCAGCACTGAGTACAGAATTCCAACCTAAATGTTCAAGATTCTCAGCAGGTCAGGAAACATCTATGGAGAGTGAAACAGGGTTAACATTTCATTTTGATGATCTTTCTCCACAGGTGCTGGGCATTTCTAGCATTTCTTTGAGATTTCCAGCATCTGCAATACTTTTCTTTGATAAAATTTGAGGTTTGGTGGACTGGAAGCCAAGATATATCAGCAAGGGCAGGAACTATGGAATGAACTGATGCTCATACAGGATAGAAGTCTGGCCAGCTGAAGTTTGGAACAGTCAAGTCTTTGGGGTAAAAGGATGTTTTTCAGCACCAGCAGGTTGAGGCAGATAGGAAGATGGAGGTGAGGATAGAAACATGGAAACTTAGAAACTAGGTGCAAGAATAGGCCATTTGGCCCTTTGAGCCTGCACCACCATTCTTGATACTTTCAGTATCCCACTCCCACTTTCCATTACCTCTTTATCCCTTTACCCACAAGGGCCACATCCAGCTCCTTCTTGAACATATCTAAAGAACTGGCCCCAACAGCTTTCTGTCGTAGAGAATTCTACATGTTCACAACTGAGTGAAGAAGTTCTTCCTCATCTCAGTCCTCACTGGCTTACCCTTTAATTTTAAACCATGATCTCCTAGTTATGAAGTTTCCTGACATTGGAAATATTCTTCCTGCACCTAGCTATCGAGTCCCATCAGGATTTTATTAGATTCTATGATATCCCCTCTCATTCTTCTAAATTCCAGTGGGTAGAAACCCAGTCAATCAGGTCTCTCTTCATATGTCAGTACTGCCATTCCAGGAATCAGTGTGGTGAACCTTTGCTGGACTCCCTTAATAGCAAAAAGTGAACTTCCTCACACTAGGAAACCAAAATTGCACATAATATTCAAGGTATGGCCTCACCAAGGCTCTATATAACTGCAGCAAGACACCTTTATTCCTAGAATCACATCCTCTTGCAATGAAGATCAGCATGCCATGAGTTTTCCTCACTACCTGCTGCATGCCAACCTTCAGTGACTGTTCCACCATGGCACCCAGGTCATGTTGCACTTTTTTTCTAAACTGCCACCATTAAGATAATCTTCTTTCCTGTTTTTGCCACCAAAGTGGATAACCTTGCATCTATCCACATTCATTACCCTTGCCAACTATTTGCCCACTCAGCCAGCCTGTCAAATCACCTGCAACTTCTTATCAACATTCCTGCACCACGCACTGCCACCCAGCTTAGTATTGTCTGCAAATTTGGAATTATTGCATTCAATTCCTATGTCCAAATCATTGATGTATATAGTGAGTAGCTAGGATCCCAGCACTGAACCTTGTGCTGCTTCACTAGCCACGACATGCCACTCTGAAAAGAAGTCATGTATTTCCATTCTCTGCTTCCTGTCTGCCAACCAGTTCCCCATCCATGCCAATATGTTACCCCAATTCTATGAACTTTAATTGTGCTCACTAATGTCTTGCGTGGTATCTTGTCAAAAGCCTTTTGAAAGTCCACATGCATAACATCCAGTGCTTCATCCTTATCCATTGACATCCTCAGAAAAATCCAGATTTGTCAAGCACAGTTTCCCTTTAGTGAATCCATGCTGACATGGACCAATCGTGTCACTGCTTTCCAATTGCATTCTTAATAATTGACTCCAGCATTTTCCCCGCCACTGATGTCAGGCTAACCGGTCTATAATTCCTAGTTTTCACTCTCCCTCTTTTTTTAAAAAGTGGGGTTATGTTAACCATGACCCAATCCACTGGAACTCTTCCAGAGTTTATAGAATGCTGGAAAATGATCACCAATGAGTCCACTATTTCTAGGACCATTTCCTTGAATATTCTGGGATGTAGAGCATCAGGCACTGGGAACTTATCGGCTTTTAATCCCAGGAATTTCCAAGTACAATTTCCTGACTAATCAGGATTTCTTTTAGTTCCTCTTTTATGCTAGACCTCTGTCCTTTTCTTGTTTCTGGAAGTTATTTATGTTCTCCTTAGTGAAGACAGATCCAAAGTATTTGTTCAGCTGGTCAACTATTTCTTTGTTGCCCATTATGAATTCACTTGATTCTAACTGTAAGGGACCTACATTTGTCTTCAACAGTCTTCTCCTCTTCACATATCTATGAAAGCTTTTGCAGTCAGTTTTTATGTTTTTTGCAAGCCTACTCTCAAATCCCAACTTCCTCTTCAGAATTAAACCTTAGTCTTCCTCTGCCAGATTTTAAATTTCTCACAGTACTCAGGTTTGCTGCTTTTTCTGGCCTATTTGTATGCCTCCTCTTTGGTTTTAATACTTTGCCTGATTTCCCTTGTTAGCCATGGATGAGCCGCCTTCCTTATTTTACCCTTACGAAAGCTGGGTGTACAGTGGTTGAAGTTCCTTCATGTGTTCTTGAAATATCTGTCATTGCCTATCCACTGTCAACCCCTCAAGTATCCTTTGCCAGCTTATTCTAGCTAATGCATGTCTCATACATCAAAGTTAGCTTTTCTGAAGTTCGGGGCTGTAGTCTCAGAATTAACTGTGCCATTCTCCATCTTAACGATGAACTCTACCATACAAGGATCTCGCACCACTAAGTTGCTAATTAATCCTCTCATTACACAATACTCAGTATAAATGGCCTACTCTCTAGATGGTTCCTGAACATATTGGTTGAGAAAGCCATCTCTTATACATTCCAAGAAATCCTCCTCCACTGCTTGAAGTCACCCACAATAACTGCTGTACATTTGCTGCACACATCTCTAATTTCCTGTCTGACACTATCTACAAACTCACTACTACTGTTTGGTGGTCTGTATACAATAGCCACTAATGTTTTATGTCTTTTGGTGTTCTGCAGCTCCACCCTTACAGATTCCACATCGTCTAGGCTAATGTCCTTCCTTACTAGTACATTAATCTTCTCTTTAACCAGTAATACTACCACATCCCCTTTCCTTCTATCTTTCCTGAATATTCCTGAATGTTGAGTTCCCATCCCTAGGCACCCTGGAGCAAAGTCTGTGTGATCATAGTTACATCATATCTATTAATGACTATCTGTGCAGTTAATTCATTCATCTTATTACAAATGCTCCTCGTGTTGAGACACAGAGTCTTTGGGCTTTTTTTTTTTGGCATTTATTGCCCTCTTAGAATTGTGATGCAATGTGACCCTTTTTGATTTTTGTCTTTGATGTCTCTGCCTTCCACTTTTTCCCTTACGCCTTTTGCTTTGGTCTCCACTTTGAACAAAGAACAAAACAGCATGGGAAACAGGCCCTTCGGCCCAACGAGCCCCTGCCACCATCCCGATGTTCCCACCTCTACCTGTGATCCCTGTCCATGTTTATAGATTTATGGATTAAAACCAAATTTGAGACAACTTAGGGAGAATTTGTTTTGCCAATTAGCCTAAGAGCACATCTTTGGGATGTGGGAGGAAACCGGAGCACGCGGAGAAAACCCACGCAAGCACAGGGAGAATGCGCAACCTCCCACAGACGCAGGCCCAAATCCATGTATCTGCACAGCACAGCGATAGTCACTGAGCTGTCGTGTTGCCCATCAAATGGTCAAGCATACACGAACGACGTGAAGCACTAGGATGCTCTTGAGAAAGATCCAAGAGCAGCCCTCTCACGACCCATCGCGTGTATGCCCCTTGTTAGACAACAAGGTGGACCAAAGCATCTGTAGGATCCCTCTGACTTCCTGCATTGGTTCCCATCTCCCTGCCAAATTAGTATAAATTCTTTTCAACAGCATAAGCAAACACTCCCCCCTAGGACATTGGTCCCAGTCCTGCCCAGGTGGAACTGTTTGATATTTGCTGGTTTCACCTCCCCTAGAACCATTACCAATATCTGAGGAATTTGAATCCCTCCCTCTTGCACCATCCCTCAAGCCACGTAGTCATCTTAGTTATCCTGACATCCTGACTCTGATTAACATGTGGCACTGGTAGCAATCCTGAGATTACTACCTGTGAGGTCCTAATTTTAGTTTAACTGCTCACTCCCTAAATGCAACTTGTAGGACTTTATCCTTTTTTACCTATATTGTTGGTGCCAATATGCACCATGACAGTTGGCTGTTCATCCTCACCCTCTAGAATGTCCTGCAGCCATTCTGAGACAACCTTGACCCTTGCACCAGAGAGGCAATGTACTATCCTGGAGTTTCATTTGCAAGTACAGAAATGCCTGTCTATTTCTGTTACAATGGAATCCCTCTGCCACTTTCTTTCCTGCCCTCATGCAGCAGATAAGCCAAGGTGCCATGAATTTGGCTGCTGTTGCTACCTTCCCCTGGAGAGCCATCTCCCCCAACAGTATCCAATGATATATCGTTTTGGAGTTGATGACTGCAGGGGATCCCTGTACTGCCTTTCTACTCTTCCCCTGTCTGGTGATCACCCATTCCATATTTCCCTCCGTAGTTTTTATTTGCGATGTGACCAGCTGGCTGAACGTGCTAGCCATGACTTTCTCAGCATTGCAGATGCTCCTGAATGAATCCATCTACAACTCCAGAGTTGTCAAGCAGTATAACAGGAGCTGCTGTTGGGCACTCTTCCTGCATGTGAAGGAGCATAGAAGGGTCTTTGAATTCCTGTATTGCACAAGAGGACATGACGTGGGATCCCTTGCCGTGACTTAACCCTTAAGTTAACTTACAGCAATAACAACAATGCCAAGAGAAAAAGAAAATCTCTTTACCAGTCACTAGCCAATCACTTATGTGCTGGCTGTTGACATCACAGTTAAATTTCTTTCTATCTCTGACTTGCCCTCCAGTCTCCCTTGCAGGTCTACCTCTCCACTCCTCCTGAAGGTGAGAACCTCTTTCCCCTCGGCACTGAATGCCCACTCAGCTCCAAATTCTTGATACCCTCACTCTGGTTGAATCTCACGCAAGTTGCAATCTCTCTCCCACTGGTCCTACGCTGGTCCAAAGGAAAAGTTAGAGGTAAGGAAGATAATCTCTGAGTTCAGGATGGCATGGTGGCACATTGATTAGCACTGCTGCATCACAATGCCAGGGACCTAGGTTCAATTCTGGCCTTGTGTCACTGTTAGTATGAATTGTGAACCTGACGTCACTTTAAGTGAATTTAATTGTAGCCCTGCATGCCTCATGTTTCAGTCTGCAGACACAGGCTTGCTCAGTTTTGGGAAGGAAACCTTGGTCTAGAATATGTGATGAGCAGCAGTAGGGGTATATCATTATTTCTGTTTCAAATATCATTCATTAACAACAGCAAATTTTGTTGAAACATCTTAGATTATCAAGATGTGGAAACAGTTAGAAATAATTTAGCAGCTCATGATCTGTAGCACTCTTACTAAAGTGTGTGAAAAATATCAAGTCATTTGTCTTGTTAAAAAATCAATGTAAATATATTATCATCAATTAATATTTGCATTACAGTAATTAGTGCTATTAATACAGCTTGGGAGCCTTTTTGTCTAAACCAAGGCAAATTTTGAATAAAAATCTTGACGTGATCTGTTTTTAATACATCTTATACAAAGTAATTCAAGGATGAGGCAAGCCAGCATGTGGTCCCATTTACCAGTTAATTTCAAAGACCATTATGGATGATCTAGATTAAAGACTTCTACTAATAGATGGCCTAACATGGCAACACATGTATCTCTTTGATAATAGCCTTAGAAAGGCAATATGTTAGTGTTCATATGACATCATTTGCTGATCTGAGTAAACCATATTTTACTTTTAAAAAGATGTAATTTATAAAATGAGGATGAGTGTTTTAATAATGAATTTACTAAAAATTGAAAACAATGATTTGTTACATTTCTTTATTTTATTCAAAATTACTAAGTAATAGAATTATAGAGTTCCTGAAATATTTCAAAAATATAACTTACACAGTTGGAAAAGCTAGGTAGTTATGCTAGACCTTTATAAAACATGACTTTTAACGCCTGCTGGAGTATTGTGTCAAGTTATGTGTACCATATTTCAGGAAGAACTTGAGATTTTGGAAAGGGAGAAGAGATTTAGTGGGATGCTTCCTGGAATGGGGAATTACACAGATGAACCAGAGATGTTGGAATTGTTCTCCTTAGGCCAGCAATAGTTAAAAGGAGATGTGACAAGAGATGTTTAAAATCATGAAGACTTTAGTTAAGAATATTGAGCAAAAGCTGTTTTGAATAGCAGTAGGCTCAAAATTTAAAAGGCACAGATTTAAAGTGAATTCTGAAAAAAAACTGAGGTAACATGAAGAAATCTTTTTTCCTTATAATATGCCTGGCTCGGATTTGAAATGCTCTGCCTGATAGGGAGGTGGATATAGATTCAATAGTCACCTCCAAAGGGGAATTGGATACATACTTGTGGAAAGAGTAGAAACTTGAGGCTACAAGGATTGTGTTTTTAAAAAAGCTGATGTGCACTTGATGAATGAAATGGTATCCTTCCATATTCTACTAGTTGATCATTCTATCATATTTACTGTATAAATCAGGTCATGTTGCTCGGAAAATCCCTGTCAGTGTTTGTGCTGTGCACAAGCTTTCTCACCCCCTTCTTTCTTTAATCTTCTATTAATTTTTCTCTGTTGCATTTTTTCAGTTGGGATTCCACCACCCCCGTGACATGTTTTGTAACAACAGAGCCGACCTGCCTTTGGCCAATGGTGAGATCTTCCAGTTCTGCTGCTGTCAATGGGTTTTTCTGTTTCTCATGCCCTTCGCTGCCAGGGAACCTGTGACAAGGGGTCGCTATTGGCAGCACAGAAAGATTGCACTGACAGGAATGGTTGCAAAATCCTGCCCTTAGTTATCTGCTTTAATTATTCCTTGTGGTTTTGAGCTGTATATTGTGACCACAGCTGGATAAAGAAGTTTCTTCTCAATTTCCTAATGGATTTATCAATGACTAACTTATCATCTGGTTTGGGGCTCTTTTGGAGCGTGGGAGGAAACTAGAGTACCCAGAGGAAACTCACCCAGACATGGGGAGAATGTGCAGACTCCATACAAACAGTGACCCAACCCAGGAATCGAACCTGAATCCCTGACAATGAGAGACAGCAGTATTAACCACTATGTCACCATGCCTCGTGTATGCCACATCTGAGAAATTCCCGGCCTGTGGCATACATATCCCTAGTAGACACAGTAAACCAATGCAGTTTTGTGAATATCATCTGCATTAGCTTGTCCTGGCACTCCTGCAGACTTCATAATACTGAGCTGCTAAACGTCAACTGGACTTAGTCAACTACGTGCAAAAATTGATATAATATTGTGAATCCCTTCTGGAAAATTAATCCAGGTTTGTGAAAAGGCCAGGTGCAGTTAGTTTCTATCACATTGCAATTGTCAAAGAGTCTAACAAGTACACATTATTTGCTTAGTCGTCAAGCTGATTATACATGAATAGTATGTGGGGATTAAAGCAACAGGGAAGAACAAGACATTTGATGTGTTGTAGAGATACTGAAAGCAATGGGTGTTCAAAGTTCATGTATTAATTTCTGTGCCTAGTTTCTGTGGCTCATTCCAAGAACAGTGTGATGTACTACTTTGTTTTGATGTACAAACAATTTTAGATTCACAACTGCTTGTGTGGATTTACAATTACGTTGCTTGTGCCATTGTTACAGAACTGAATGTATAAATAAGCAAATAATGAGAGGTTTTTATCTTCTGTGAAAGTAAGCCAAGGTGGAAAGGAATAACATTTTCATGTCAAGCTTTGAAACCTTTCTGAACTTGACTTTTCATCACAGCCGATTCAGTGACATAATATATTTGGTGTTAGACTTGCTGATTTTCAGTACTGCCTCTGATACAGGTGACACTTGTACAGACTATTAATCATTTCCTCCATTTCAGAGAACAACACTGCAATGCTCACAACCATAAATGCTGTGTTTTCTTCAGTCTGTTATTTTATTTTTCTGTCATTGAGTAATACCTATAGTATAAAACAATAATTGTTTCCTACACAAAAATTCAAATAAAATAAATAATGACAGGGAATATCAGTTCATTTGATCTTGCTATCAATGTTACAGACCATCTACCCTGATATGTATTAAGTTTAACCAAACACAACTGTAATGGATTACTGAGCAATTGTGAAATACCAATTACTAGCTCACTGATATGGCTAAATAAGTCAATTTACCATGTTGATTTGATTTTATTGTCACATGTATTAGCATACAGTGAAGAATATTGTTTCTTGTACGCTGTACAGACAAAGCATACCATACATAGAAAAGGAAAGGAGCACAATGTAATGTTATAGCTAGAGTGTGGAGAAAGATCAACTTAATACCAGATAGATCCATTCAAAAATCTGATTGCAGCAGGGAAGAAGCTGTGATGAAGCTCTGACGCAAGGTCATCCAGACTCAAAATGTTGGCTCTATTCTCTTTCCACAGATGCTATCAGGCCTGCTGAGATTTTCCAGCATTTTCTCTTTTTGTCTTGAATAATGTTGAGCTTCTTGAGAGTTGTTGGAGCTACATTCATTCAGGCAAATGGAGAGTATTCCATCACTCTCTGACTTGTAGCTTGTAAATGGTGGACATGGAGTTCATTTACTCTCCATAGAATTCATAGTCTCGACCTAATCTTGTACCTACAGTATTTGCATGTCTTGTCTATGTTTCTGCTTAATTGTAACCCTGAAATGTTGACAATGGGGATGTCAGCAGTGATAATGCTATTGAACATTAAGGAAAGATGGTTAGCTTTGTTAGAGATGGTTATTGCCTGTCACATTTATAATTTAAATGTTTTTTGCCACTTACCCTTGCTCAGTTCTTGTGGCATGCAAGCAAGGCTACTCCAGTATCTAAGGAATACTAAGGCATAGAACACTGTAATCATCCCTACTTCTGACCTCAATATGCAGGGAAGGTAATTAGTTAAAACAACTGAAGATGGTTGGGTCTTATCCACTACTCTAAGGAACTCCTGTAATGATGTCCTGTGTCTGAGATAATTAATCTCCAATAACCATAACCATCTTCCTTTGTGTTAACTGACTCCAGTTCAGTGGAGAGATTTTTCTAATACCCATTGATTTCAATCTCTTAGGGAACCTTGATGATACATTCTGTCAAATGCTACCTTGATGTGAAGGATATCCTCACCACAATTCTGGGATGTAGGTCCTTTCTCCATGTTTGAAACACAACTATAATGAGGTCTGGAACTGAGTTGCTCTGGCAGATTTCAAACTAAGGGTAGAATTTTCCAAACCAGCCAGGAGCGAGAGTTGTGTGAGTGGGGCCACAAATCTTGGCATTATAGCAAAAGTCAGTTTCCTGCCAGCGGGAAATTGGTTTGGAATTTTGTTTCCCAATTTTTCATGTGGATTAAAGACTTCCCACATTTGCATTCGCTTCCACCTCATAATGCTCCTTGACAGGCCAGCTCACTGGAATTTTGTTCTTCCAAACTAAATGATCTGCCAGTGCATGATTAGAGTAGACAGTTTCCTGACTGTTTCAAGAAACAATGGTCACATATGCTGTGCAGAGGAGCGTGGATGCTAGTGTATTGGTCTTCCAGGGTCCAAGTGCATTGGTCATTGCATTCAAGGTACCATGCTTGCAGTCAGGACAGAAATGCAAGGACTGTGTATCCAGATTTGTTTTAAAGGCCACTGGAGGATAATCAACACAAGGCTGACTGTGGCTCCTGAGACTTGGGTCTTTGGTTCCTATAAAATACTCTCATTGTGAATGTACATTCACATCTGAAGGGAAATATCAATCAGATTTTATTCTTCAATATAATATCATTGTGCAAGGCCTGCTTGGCTGTGGACTGTATTGCTACCTTGTACACGGAGGAAAACAAATCAATGGGAATTACCATTGATCACTCAACTGTCGTAGAATTTTACAGCACAGAAAGAGGCCCTTCTGCCCATTGTGTCAATGCCAGCACATGGTCTGCAGCCTCGTATGCTGCGGCATTTCAAGCACTCATCTAAATGCTGCTTAAATGTTGAGGGTTCCTACCTCTAACCATCCTTTCCGGCAGTGAGTTCCACATTCCCACTACTTACTGGGTGAAAAAGTTTTTCCTCACATCTTTAAGCTTAACTGCCCCTTAATTTAAAATCTATGCTCTTGGTTATTGATCCCTTTATTAAGGGGAAATGTTTCTTCCTATTCCCCTATTTATGCCCCTCAAAATTTTATATCTCAATCAAGTCTCATTTCTGCTCTGAGGAAAATGATCTCAGCCTATCCAGTTTCTCTGGATAGCTGAAACACTCCAGCCCAGGCAACATCGTGGTGAATCTTCTCTAATGCAATCACTTCCTTCCATAGTGTGGTGACCAGAATTGCACACAGTACTCTAGTTGTGGCCTAACCAGCATTTTATACAGCCCTATCATAACCCTCCCTTATCTTACCTTCAGTGTCTCAGCTAATAAAGAAAACCTCCTATATATGTTCTTAGCCACCTTACTTACATGTCTTACTGTCTTCAAAGATCTATGGACATACATAACAAGGTCACTCTGATCCTTGTACTTCCTAGTGTCTGATCATTCATTGTATATTCCCTTTTTGTATTAGTTCACAAAAGCAAGTAGGAGTTGAGAATTCAAGCTGCAGGCAATGCTGCCTTCTTGACAGCTTTGATGAGAATAAGAAGTCGATGTCTGATACAGCACATGGGAGATTTAAAGGATAAGTGCTAACGGGGCCCCAGCAAGATGCAGATGATGAAGACAAGGGGCAAAATCCATGATTTAGGAAGACATGGGGTTTTGAGAAATACAGTGCTACAGACACCTTCACTTGGTTGTGGATATGGTAAATCAGACTTTCCACATCTCTGTGAGGAGCTCATATTGCCCAGACACGAAGGACATTAAACACTGGTTCAACATTATTGAGAGTGGATCCTTCCAGAGCTCCACAGGGGATGTCTGTAGAATCTCAGAGTATGTACATACATACATACATATGGAAGGTGACAGATACCTCTTTCAGCAAAGCTCATAATTATGTTCAGTTCTGCGTGGATGACACTAAGCTGCCAAAGCTTGTAGGAGTTGCTGCAATCTCAGAATTCCTACAAGTGCAGACTATGTAGCATTGAGAGTGCCCTGGAAGCCACCTCTGAAGTTCACCTCATACTCTTTCTCCTGATTAATCTTCTAGTCCATCTCTGCTGTTCTTTATATTCTGACCAATCTGACCTACCACTTACCTTTGTGCACTTATATGTTTTTTCCTTAAGTTTGATGCTTTTCTTAACTTTTTTGGTTAACCACAGTTGGTGGGTCCTTCTCTTTGAATTGTTCCTAAAATAGAAACTTATTTCACGCTGATTCACATCATTATCATCTCTTCCTGCTGGATCTTGCTAGTTGTCATAAAGTGTGGGCATGCGTAGCTCTTCACGAAGACTGTTCTGTGCACTTCCTGACAGAAATGTGTGTACACATTTCAGATTCCATCTGTGAGCCTCGTGTGGCTGTGTGTTTTAAAAAAAAGGAACCGGTTTTATCTGGTTCAACTGAGCTCCATCTTATATTCCTACTGGATATGTAACTGCTGTTAGAATCAAAATATTGGGATCAATATGCACTCACAGCAGGGAAATTTAAGAGCTTTAAAAAAGCAATGACTAGAAACACTTTACACTGATTGCAATATCATGCTTGGATAATTTAAAGGCACCACAACCTAATTGAATACAAGCAGTTTTTAAGAAATTTGATTCTTCCACTGGGAGCTAGACTTTGCATGGAGTGCATTTTGTGAAATGGAGCATGTACAGCTCATAATTCAAAAGTGCATAGATGGGAAATGATTTTCTCAGGAGATGCAGGTGACCAATCCAGACTCAGTGGGAAGATTTGTCAGAAAAATCTTTTCAGGAGACTATTAAAATATGTGATATTTTAATAGCATGTTCATCTTTAAACCAGGAAAGCTCAGGTTTTCTGAGGCTGGTACACCCACCAGATAAAAAGGCACAAAGGACTGGTTCCATGTGATAAGCACTGATTGTGGGCCGGAGCAGCAGGAATATTCGCCTTGGCCCAGATTAACAAAGCACAATCTGTCTTTCACAATTCCACACTGGCTTAGTTAATTCAAGCCTCTCCAAATGCAGATAATTATTTTTCCTCATTTTTGTTCCCAAAAACTTACCCATCATTGATGTTAAACTGACCAGCCTGTATTAACTTATGCCCTTTCTTAAACATGGTGTCGCATTTGGCTCTCTCCAATCAATTAACAAGTCACTCATATCTAGGAAAGATTGGGAGATTGTGGCAAGTGTTCTCACCATATATGAGCCTGGGATGCAAGCCATCCTGACCTGGCCACATATTCACTTCAAATATGAATTGAAGTGAATTCCATCTTCCCATTCATTCTCACCCCATTCATTGTAGAGAATTCTCTCTCAATGGGTAGAGGTTGAATTGAGGAATCAATATAGAGCGTTTCAGACAGTTTGTGGAGCAAATGATTTTGTTTTATGAATTGTAAGTGCAACTCTCTTTGATTAGTCACGTGACATGTTTTCCCTCTCTCCCGTTCTGGGCTGTATGCAAGCAATACAATACCTAGTTACTAAAGCTCAATTAACTGTCTTTGTGTTGCTGGCGGATTACTTAACCAATCTCCTCTACCCCCTCCCAATGAAATTCTGCAAAAAACAGGGACGGGAGGGAAGGAAATGAATCCAATAAAAAATACAACAGTCACTACATTGAAGACAGGACACTACAAAGGACAAAAGGAAGGGGAGAAAAGCCAAAAGGAAAGGAAAGGGAGCAGAAGGAAAGTGGAACACAATCCCCTCCCCCTTTTACTCAACACAAGATTGGGAGCACAGACATCACTGGTCCTCAATGATCCAAAGCCAACAAAAAGAGGAGGATAGGGAAGAAAGGCAAGAATCCAAAGCAAAAAAAAGAGAATACTAAAACAACCAGCTCCACACCTAGAATTTAACCCCCCATCCACTCTCTGTAGAGGGAGGGAAAACACCCCCTCCTCCCTCACCACTCTCTGGATTCCAACACAACAAACCTGGATAAACAAACTCCTCTCCTTGAATGACCCCTAAGAACATCACATAGATCCAAAACAGAATAACCTCCCATCCTATAAAAAAGGAACCCTTCAACCTCTTATTCAACCACCAACACCCCTGTCAGGAAATCCCTCGGTACTCCTTTCTGCCCCACCTAGCCTTCCACCCCTAGCAACCTACCTATTAGCCCCCAGAAAAAGCCCCCCCACCTCCCAAACTCAGCAACATGCACACAAACCCTCTCCACCCAGGAAACCCAAAAAAAAGTGAACCCCTTTCTACAGAACTACGCTCCAACATACATACCACCTTGACATCCACCCCAGCTCCCGGGAACACCACAAATGTTCCCAATGTAACAGCCCTCTAACACCTCAACAACCACCCCTCCTCAACACCAAAAATACAGCAGAACCCACTATCTTCTTCTCCCGACAAGCCCTCACTAACATCTTTTCTTCCCCGACTTTTTTCCCCTTTCCTCCCAAACCACCATAGTACAAAGAACATTACAGCACAAACAGGCCCATCGGCCGACAAGTTGCGCCAATCATATCCATACCTACCAGGCCATAGAACTATTTGTAATTCCCAATCCCATTAAATCCCATCTCTCCCACATGTACACCAAAAACCTCCCAATGTTCCTGACAAACAAAAGAACCTCCTTTTCCTTCTCCCATGTCCTACACAATACTCCCCTCCAAAAAGGGGAATAGTTCCATGAGACAAGAAGACAACAAGCTACAATATAAAGGAAAGACACAAGGGGCAACAAAGGTTGGATGTCCTTTCTCCATCTGACCCCAAAATTCTTTTCATCCTTTTGTCTCACTGTACAAACGAGCTAATCACATTAATGTATTACATGTTGCTTCAGGTTTATTTCAATATTTATTTTAATCATTATGATCTCTAGTTTCTAGGCCTCATTACTTCTTGTTTCCTTGTATCATTTAAAGTAATTTTTTTTTATTGTGTTTCTAACATTCATTTCATCACTGCTGTCCTTGTCTTGGTGTGTTTCTCACAAAGATATATTTCTTTTGTCACATCTCTTAATTTAGTTACAAAATAAGTTTCCCTTTGGATGTGATGCTTTCAATTCCATTCACTGCAAAATCCCCACTGGATGCCCTCTTCTTGCTCAGAATCTGGACTCCTGACGTGTACTACATTTGATTTGTGATTTTTATTTGATCCTATTTCTTTAATCACAATATGAAGTCTAGTTTTACAAAATCTCAAGTATTCACTTAAAGTTTTTCAAGTTTAGTTGTAATTTAAGTTAACTATTGAGGCAGTTACATATTGAACATGCTCAATCAATCAATTCAATCCTTCGTATAATTCATTAAACAACAGTCACTGTTTATCTCTGACTCAAGAAGGAGTATTTTCCACGTTTGGGGAGTGAATAATGGATAATAGGAATAAAACTATGATCATGAGAGTGAGGGTCAGGTTAGGAGGCAGAGTTAGGTTAAGGAGGCATGGTCAGGTTTCTTCTTTACACAGAGAATTCTTTTCACAGAGAATCAATTATCTGTTACATCTTTTCAATGACAATTAAGGGCAAGATTTTCCAGATGGTGGGTTTCCTGCCCCACCACCCTAGGGTGGTGCCAATCATTAGCAGCCCCACAACCATTCATTAGCTGGAGATGGTACTTCTGTTGCACTTGGTTGTTAGCCTGACTCCAGCAGGCTGATTAGCCACTCTGAATCACAGACAGCTGCCTATTCTCAGCTGCACCCTTGGCAGCAGTGGCTCAGGCTGCGACTACAGGCAGTTCCCAGATTTGAAGGCCTGGGGTGGGATTTTCGGGTCCTTCCTGCTGGTGGGACTAGAAGGCAAACACCCTCCCCCCTGCCGTGGCAGGCAGTGTAGGAGTTCCTCAAACTCTAGTGGTCTGCTTCATGAGAGCTGTTGATGATCCAAGGATCTGATGGTAGAGTACAGCCATTAAGGTCAGAGGTTTAGTGGCATACCAAGAGCTCACAGAGGGCATCTTACCAGAAACAGGCAATTAAGAACTTCTACCAGGATCCCTGTTCAGGTTTTGGTTTTGATTCTGTAAGGAGCACTACAATCTGAAGTGGTTGCAGCTAATCTGCAGGCAGTAAGAGAGGTAGCCTTCACAATGAGATCCGTGGAAGGACAAAGAGGATTTATTGTGTTACACAATCTCGGGCTAAAGGAACAGAGATGATGAGGAATTTGTTCAGCCAGAGAGTGGTGAATCTATGGAACTCTTTGCCGCAGAAGGCTATGGAGGCCAGGTCATTGAGTGTCTTTTAAGACAGAGACAGTTAGGTTCTTGATTAATAAGGGGGTCAGGAGTAATGGGGAAAAGGCAGGAGAATGGTGATGAGAAAAACATCAGCCATAATTGAATGTTGAAGCAGACTCAATGGGCTGAGAGGCCTAATTCTAGTCCTATCCTTATGGTGTTGAGGCTGGAAAGGCATACCCCTGTGACTAGGGGGATGAACCTTCCAATGGCAGTGTCAAAGCAGTGGGGAGAAGGAGCGGAGTGGAGACATGACAACAGGGACCCCTCCATAGGACATGAAGGCCCAAAGAAGGAAGGCTCTTTATGCCCAGGAAGCTGGTGGGAGATTGCCTTGCAGTACCTGATGGTCCCCTACATTCTGTGGACCATACTGACATCAACAAAATCCCAGTGTCAAGCTAAAATGACCAGTAATTGGTCAATTAATTGGATTTCTTGGCTGTCCTCCTCCAGTCGATGGGATTGAGCCTCTGGTATTCCCCAAATATCCCTTGGCAGTGGGAAGACATTAGGCATCCCTATCAACACCTTCAGCCAGCATTTTTCCTGCCTCCCAAACCTTTTCCCAAGGGTTGGTAAAATGCAGCCCAAGTATGGGTTCATGAGAGCAGTCATGAGCTAAATATGAGAGAGATGGCCTTGTAGCCAAGCAGCCAGTCTCTAATTCCCTACTTAGGGCAAATAGTGGGAGATTGGGCTAAACATGTCAGATACAACAAGATAAGTAGAGAAACTACCTCCACCTCCCTTATTACTGTCATCATTATTTTATTTCATGACAAACAGATCTCCTAATTCGCTTGAATTATCATCCAAACTTCAATCATTCCACTCTTTCCAAAGTCCTCAAATGTATTTTTGCCTCACATTTATGCTCCTTCCTCCACCTGTACTTGTTAATTCAGATCCTTGAATCTAGTCTGCATCTCACCCTGAGCAAAGATGAGTCAAATCACAAATACCTAAGATAATGGTTTTCATGTTCACCTTACATGACCTCATTATCAAGAGTGAACATTCTATCGTTTTTTTAACATCCCACCCCTTACGGGCCAGCACCATGATACTGCTCCCTACTGGGTCTACCATTCTGTCACATTGCAAGTATTACATTCCCTCCAACACCTTCACCTCCTCTGCTCTTACAGTCACTTGCAGTGTATCACAAGGTCCATCCTTGTTGCCCTCATTTTTCATTTACGTTATGATTTGGAAACCTGCATTCGTGGGTAAACACAATTGACTCTCGTTGTTTGCTTTCTTCATTAATTTCAAGACTTTTCTCATACTGCCTTGGACTAAAATTACCTTGGAGGGGTCAAAATTCCACAAACATAATGTAAGCAAGAAAAACAATTATTCCCACCATCTTTTGTCTACATCTACCTTTGATTCTCTCAATCATCTCAGAATGTTAATAGCTATGTGCGCTTCACGCTTTATTAAACTACGCCCAGCTTTCTATACCATATCCATTCTGTTCCTTGGATTACCTTCATCCAACTCTCCAATATTGTCTGCTCTATGCCTCCAGTTACTGAAATCTTAGTTCATGACTTCTACACTTTAATTCTCTAATGTCCAAGCCTTGTCTGATTCTCCATAAGATTCAACACATCTAAATCTCCACGAGTTACATCTTCATTTTGATTAAATCCTATAGTGCCATCACCTCTGTCTACTCCAAGCTCTTTTATTCTCCAGATAAGAACAGCTGACTTAATAAAGATTATAAGAGTACATAAGCCTGTGCTACTAGAAAAATTTAATTAAGTGCTCTGCACATTGCAATATTCTCATCCTTGGTTGTAAATAACTCCTGGGCCTCACTTTGCCTATTTTCACAGTCACTTGCTGCCTCATATCCATATACATCTCTGATCCTCAAATATTGTTGGTTTCTTTTTGTGGAGGTGTCAGAGTCCTGCTGCTAAAGCTGGAAGTGGGAAGCATATCCACTTTGGTGTGCGCTGGTACCTGGGACCGAGGGAGATGTATTGCCAATGGGCGACAATTGAGTTGTTGCCATTCACTTAAGGACAATGGTCTACTCCCAAGAGCTGCTGATCCAATCAGAAGGCTGGCAACTCAGCAGCCGCACCACTTAGTGGCCATTATGGAGACTGCTGCAGGCAAACAGTTTCAATGGTTGGGCATCCTTGTAAAAAGGTAATTAGGATAGGTGGAGTGGCCTCTCTGCCCTTTTCTGCTAATTATCAGATCCATGCCCTCTGTTTATCAACCAGTATGCCAATGGAAACTGTTTGGCTTGCCTATTAAAATTCAAGATCATTGTCTGCTCTGTGCCTCAAAATGTTGGAGAGTTGGATGAAAGCAGTCCTGGGAACAGAGTAGATGTGGGATATAAAGCTGGACACAGTTCAATAAAACTCTAAGCTCATAGAACATTCTGAGATGATTGCAGAGCATTAACACAAATATAGACAGAAGCTGGTGGTAGTAATTGTAGTTTTTGCTTACATTATGTTTATGGAATTTTGATTCCTCCAAGATGACTTCCACTGTTTTCCAAGGATTCTCTCAGTGATGGGTTGTGGGAGTGAGGGAATTTGATAGGAGGCCAAAAAATCAGTTTAATACTGGAATAGATTTACAGTTGGATCTTTTGCTGATAAGGGTGGCATGGTGGCACAGTGATTAGCTCTGCTGCCCCACAGGGTCAGGGACCCAGATTTAATTCCTGGCTTGGGTCACTGTCTGTATGGAGTTTGCAAATTCTCCCCGTGTCTGCATGGATTTCCTACAATAATTCAAAGATGTATGGGTTAGGTGCATTGGCCATGTTAAATTGCCCCTTAGTGCCCCAGGATGTGTAGGTTAGAGGGATTAGCATGGTAGATATGTGGGGTTATGGGACAGGGCTTGGATGGGATAGTTGTTGGTGCAGACTTAATGGGCTGAATGGCCTTCTTCTGCACTGCAGAGATTTCATGCCCACTATGACAAATTTGGGAACTTGCTAGAAGCTGGCAAGAAACTCATTTGCATCCCACCAATGGAAAGCAGATGAAGGTTTGACCAATTCTGTGCAGACCGCGCAGGAAAACACGCTGGTGTGAAACACATTTGGAATACTGTGGTGTGCCGATGTTCAGGTGATTCCCAACAATGTCTAGGGCTGCCTGTTTGGGATGGAGGCTGATGGTGACTGTGGAACACTATAGCAGTGAATCAGGGGACATCTGCAGGTGGTCCTTCCTGATTTAGCACCTGGGAGGAGGTCCATCATCCAGCCTCAATGTCCTTGGAGGTCCACCTTCTTTCTCAAGAGGCCCATTTTCTGGTCTCAGGATACTCCCTGAGATCTATCTTTATTCTAGGCAGGTTCACCTTCTTCCTTCAATTATGGGTCAGTGAGGTTGGGTACGTTTTCAGTATGGCGTCCAGATAGAATGGCAGACTACTTGCCATTAGGTCAATCTGCCATGGAACATGACGCAAAAACGCATAATTAATGAGTTGGGGCTGGAAGGTTTGGCATGTTTTCCTGCCAACCTCCACAGCTGGAAACACTCTGCATTCCTATCCCCTCCACGGGACTTAGTCCCTACTCTCAGGAATTTCATATCTTGTACCGTCTATGTTTCACTTCCTCACTGGTTTTCAAACACCTCCTTTGAGTCGATTTTTTTTTCTCTGTCTCCACTTGATGTGAAATCCATTAAGGTATATTCATGCATATTAGAGTTATTTGCAGTTTAAAGCATTATCAGTATTCATGCGGAATAAAACATGAAGCATCAGTATTAGACAATCAAATAATTAAATGTAGAAGTAATTCATATTTGAGGAAGGTTCATTTATGCTTTCCAAATGAACGTTCTTAGAATATGTGGCTAAATATCTTCCAATGAACAAAACCCACATAAATGCTTGGCAATTGCAAAAATTGCTTTCCTCTCTCTGCCAAACCTTCTTGATTTTAATTGATTTTTGAAGCTTTACTTAATGATTCAGCCTTAACATAGATACATTTCAAAGATACAACGCATAGTTTAAAACAAAATTGTCACAGGAACAATGACGAATAACCTTCTGAAAATTACACTTGTCAAATTTAGATCTTATAACAATGCATTCCCCTCACAAATCGAAATACATATGGTTTAGGCAAGACTGGGATTGCACAGCTGTTCCTCACTGTTACAATTTCCAGACAAATGATTTTAACATTCAGCTGTGGCCAAGGATATACCACGGTTAGCAAACTGTTCAATTGAAAACACAGAACCATGGCTTTTGCCAACAAGTACATAAATTAGCACATCAAACTTGATTCCAAGACAGTTCAAAGGAGATCCTTATGCTGGACCAGCCAGTCTGGTGCCAGGCTGCCATTTTAAATTTAAAGGGACATGACTTGACATCTTTTTCCACATGTACTGAAAGGTGTCCTTGTAGCTTAGCTTTCAAGGAGTTTTAAGATGTAAGTACAGTCCTTTCAATATAAGATTGTTGGCTCATTATTATAATGCCACAGTTTTAAGAGAATAAAATGTTTTTATTTTGTTGATTAGATTTCTATGTTCTTTGAAAATAGAAAATCTAACTCATAAGAATATTGCATGGACTGAGTAAAAATTCCCTATCAACTGAAAGAGGAGAGTCCATCCAAAGGGTCTGCAGTAATATACAATATATCGAGCTTTAATGTCCAAACTCCGGTTTTCTGTTTGGGGTCAAACTAATGATAGTTAGTTAGATGTACAAGGAATACATCCACACCCCTCTCCCCCAACACTTAATATGATTTCCCACATAAGATCCACATGACAATTACCTGAGAAGTGCAAATTTCCCTGGGCAATTGCCTTGCACTGGGAACCTTCAAAAAGTTTGATTTAAATCTCAAACCTTGGTTGCTTCCAGCGGTGTTACATCAATAGCTACCTAGACAAATTAAAATCACTTCTAACTTCTGGGTAACTATTGTACAAACACACACCAACCCCCAAGGGATGCCTAGCACCCCTTCACCATTACCCACCTCAATGAAGATTTGTTACCCCCATGGGATGCCCCCATGAGACTCTTCACCCACAAAACTCCCCACAAATCCTCACCCGCATGGATTTCCTCCCCCCCATCCTCACCTGCACAGATTTTCTTACCTGATTTCACCCACAAAAAAGAAACCGGAGCCTCCTAAAATGTAACTGAGCTATCATGGACACTAAGCCTCAGGAACGTGCTGCACTGCCTCGATCCCACATGACCTGAGTCAAAAAGTTGGACAAGATGGGATTGAAAATAATTTCATGTAACCAAGTAAGAGTGGAGTGTCAATGTGACTCTGGCTGCAACTTGGTAGAAGTTCAGGTACAACATTTTCTACCATTCTTTACTGGATTTGTGAAAATGTGACCAGGTCAGTAGCAATTACAGCTGCAAAGATTATTTATCAGAAACAGCTGATTAGATAACCTGATTCCATAAAGAAGTGTATATAACTCTGGATAATGCTTTCATTAATAATTTTTCTACATAGCATTTAAATATTGAACAGTATCTCTTATCTAATCAAAGCTTTCCTATTGCACATGGCTGAATTTGATTTCTGGTGTGCTTTCTACAATTCTGACTGGGGTTAGTTAATTCAGGAAAGCACTGACCCAGCAAGATTTGGTGACACCTACAAACAAAATAATTGGAATTTTATCTCAGCAACGGTAATTCTTCTATAAGCTTTAACAGACATCTAATGACAGTAATAAAACATGACAGGTAAAAAAATGAAAATGAACTCTTTTTGATTGTTGTCAACAAACCTCTGCTAAACCAGCTATGCACTGTCGTCTGAACAATCCATCTGACAGCCTTCCTTTCCTAGCGGTTGATAGGTAATGTTGGCAATCAAAATGGAAAAAGATCAAAATATGTGAGAATACTCCCAGAGTAGGTAATGAGGGATGGGAAGCAGATCCCTGTGGAATGGAGATGTGAGCTACTGAATAGCACAGTGTAACATATTTCTGAACTGTGGTTCAGGGTTGAAGAGAAAGGAACAATTTAAAATATTAATTTTAAACTTTCTACACATGATAAGAGTGCAATAAAACTCACCATATAATTATCAGGGTTTTAAATTGAGTTGTGAGATTTTATATGTTTCTAATTTCACTCCATTGCACTGTGATGTGGAACCATATTATTGTGCGATAGGTCGGGCTGAGCAAGAAATTGTACGCATAAGATGGAAAGGCAAGGTGGCACAGTGGTTAGCACTGCTGCCTCACTGTGCCAGGGGCCCAGGTTCGATTCTCGGCTTGGGTCATTGTGTGGAATCTACACGTTCTCCCTGTGTCTGTGTGGGTTTCCTCAGGGTGCTCCGGTTTCCTCCCATAATCTGGAAGACGAGCTGGGTGGGTGCATTACCATGCAAAAAAAACCTCTCTCATTGTACCTGAAGAGGCACCAGAGTGTGGCGACTAGGGGATTTTCACAGTAACTTCATTGCAGTGTTAATGTAAACCTGCTTGTGGCACCAATAAATAAAATAAATTAAAAAACACTATTGGCATATGTTGGAAGGATTTAAAACGTGATACTCTAATTCCTTGCCCACATTATTAATGGCTTCCTTGACTGTCAAATCTTGGAGCAGGACCTGAACCTAAAGCCTCTGGATCAGCAGGAGGGATGCGACCCATTGCACAACAGGATCTCCTCAAACACTTCCTTCCACACCTACTTCCTTAAGAACACTGGGTTGGAAATCATCAGGTTCTGGGCAATTTTCATCCTTTTGCCATTACTTTAAGACTGTTTTCTTGCTTACATCGACTTTAATGAGTTATGGTCCTTGTATTTTTTTTATTGGTTTCCCTGGAATGTCAGGTATATTACCCACTTCCTCTACTGTGAAGACAAAATAATCAAAAAGTTGATCCAGTCAGTAACTGCTGACAGATGATTTGTACATGTGGGCCATCATAGCTAAACCAAACCCTTACTTAACATCTGTGCACTTCCAGCAAAGGTTGCTGTGCAGCACTTGAGAGCTATGGGCACAGTCTTGAGCCACACTTACTTCCCATCAGAATGCAGCAGAGGGTCAAGATTTGGAAGTCACGGTCCTTGCCAACGAGAATGCAATTTTGAATCTTCTCCATTCCATGATGGTTGAGTTAATTCTGGTTTTGAATGAATTTAAATGTTGTTAAGCCATCTCTTCATCAGATATTGACCCCTCACCGTATATTGACATTGCACTGATGTGACGTGTTTTACAGCAGGTTCACACAGACATGAACCTGCACCGGGGGTCGCTTCAGGAGTGCATGAACAAGAACAGCCCCCAGGGGAGAGGGATGTGGCCAGACAGTGGCCTGGTATGCCCCCTTACACTGCCTCATGGCACAGGTTGGCACCATACCATGCCAACTTTTGCCAAGGGACGAGCCTCAGTGGGAGCCTCCTGGGTGATGGGGGGTTCATTTAGATGTAGTGGAATGGATGGAGGAGTTGGAAGTCCCTGAGAGCTCCATGGTGGGCTGGAGTGAGGTTTACTTACGTTTTGATGTGGTGTCTTTTAAAGAAGGCACCCCTATCTCTGAGCAGCCGGGTTTTGCTAGTGTGTTGAGGTCCCTTCCCTTTGAATGACAACGTGAAACACACACTCCCTTGATTTTCTTTGGCAGTATCATAAGATCTGGAAAGAAAACGTCTCACTGGAAGCAACACTCTGCCATGTTTTGATATGATTTAGTCCAATATTTCTCCAGTATTTGCCATTATGCTGAGACCAAAGCATAAAGTTCAGGTGAGCTATCCAGAAAAAAAACAAATTTGATAACATCCAAGCCAGCATGGTTCAGTGCAGCAGTATCAGAATTTGGGGTTATGCACCTCTTCTTGGCAGGAATAGATATTAAAGTGCTCAGATCTTTGCTCCCAAGTCATAAAATGCGAGTTCGGGAATCTCCTGGTTCATACACAATCATCAGATAAAAGAAACCTGAATAGTGCAACTTTCACTCTGGAAGGACTGTTGCAGGATGGAACCTGACTTGCTGTCATAGATATAGCTCAGAAATGGCCATAGGGTCTGCTGAATGCTGACCAGAGCTGTTTGAAATGTTTGCTTCTGGAATTTCAGCTCATTTGCTTTGTTTAATATTAAATCTTCATTTCTCACACCTCATTAACTATCCCCTCCCCTCCCCACCCCACCCCACCCACACCCATGTCTGATACATGCCAACTCAAGGAACCCACTGAATCAAATGGCATCTTTTAAACTCATGCCATTTTATTGTTAACCTATGCCAATCACGTATGTCACTCAACACTTTTTTCCCTTAGACATTCCATGTCAATTCACCTAGTATTCACCATGGGTAGAGCTCTGGCACAATGTTGAGATTAAATTTAAACAAATCTACATGTCTATTACGATTTTAATTGAAATTAAAAAATCACCATTCAAAACTTCAAAAGCCCCTCAAATATTTAATCCCTTTTCAAGGAAATTGACTTGTTTTTGTTAGACCAAATCAAAGACAGACAATCATTGAACTAAGTTATTGATCTGTCAATCATATTCTCAATTTGCAACATACCCCACCTTGCTGTGATTATCATAGATTGTGGAAAACAAACAATTATTAAAAATATAATGATTGCTGTTTGGATAATATCAGCAAACAGCTAATGTAATTGCTAGAACAGTTTTTAATTTTCATACAGGCTGGCTCTTTTAATTTTTAAAGAGTTGGGGATTTAAATAATTTTATAGCTTGTTAGTTCTACAGACTATATTTGCCCTTCAAAAACATTTATGTCTAATCTAAATCATTTATGTTTAATCATACTGTAAGTCTCTTGCCCACATTGAAAATGGAGCCTGGTTGAAATCCACACTCATTTCAGATGGTCCTGCTGAGTTCAGGTTTCTCATGTGTGTGACTCACTCCACGCTCCGTTTCCCCTCCAGGTGAAAATAGAATCAATTGGAAGTCATGTGAGGTTCAAAAACCCCTTGAGTACTTAATCCCTTCTCAATGAAATTGACTTGTTTTCATAACCCTAAATTAAAGACAGATGATCTTCAAATTACGTTGTTGAGCTGTCAATCATATTCTCAATTTACAACACTCCTCCCATCACTGTTTTCTTTTTAGATTATGGAAAACAAACAACAATTATTAAAAATATCATGATTGCCCTTTGAATAATGTCAGCAAACATCTAATGTAATTGTTAGGACAATTTTTTACTGAATTTTTACTGACACAGTGAGAGTTAAAAGAAATCTGGGTTCTGGCCACCTTTTAAAGGTCTCCAGAGCCTCCACAACTTGTGAAAATTCAAGCATCTTTTATTCAATTAACCCCTTTCTAGCCCCAGTGATCTTCAGCTACATGTGTAGGCGAACTTTCTTTGACAGTCAAATATAAGAACATAAGAAATAGGAGCAGGAGTAGGCTATACAGCCCCTTGAGCCTGCCCCACCATTCAACAAGATCATGGCTGATCTGTAGTGGTTCAGTACCACTTTCCCACCCTTAATTCCCTTGTCAATTAAAAACCTATCCACTCTTAACTTGAACATATTCAGTGAGGAAGCCTCCATCACCTCATCAAGCAGAGAATTCCAAAGATTCACCACCATCTGTGTGAAGAAACCCCTCCGCAACTCCGATCTGAACCCCCCCCCACCCCTCCCTAATCTTGAGGCTGTGCCCTCTAGTCCTGCTATCTTTGCTAAGCGGGAAGAGTCTCTCAACCTCTACCCTATCCATCCCCTTCATTATCTTATACGTCTCTATAAGATCCCCTCTCAGCCTTCTAAACTCCAAAGATACAAACCTAGCCTATGCATCTCTCCTCGTAATCCATATATATAAAGCTCATGATCCAAATATATTTGATATACACAAGAAATACCCACAGACAGTTTCATGTTCCCAGCTTTTTGCTGCAGATAAGCTCTTTTATAACTTGACATAATTTTCCCATACTTCCACAATCTTGGCATATTTTCTATAATTTAACCCATATGTCAGTGTTCCTATTTTGCTGCCACAAAAAGTATCTAATAAAGTCATGTTAGCTTCAAATAAAGTAAAATTGGGCTGAGGTTTTCTCCAATATCAGCAAAGTATGATTTTGGGTGGGAAAAGTAGTGTTGAAGCCGCCCATGGCAAGGACAGCTTTCTCTGCCATATACCACAGCACATACATCATGGAATCATGAATTATCATTGGCAGCCAGCCCCTGAATTGCTCACCCTGCCATAAGTCAGACACTTGACAATCCAGTTGCCATTTATAAAGGCACATCCAGCACACACCTCGCATACTAGAAAAGAATCTTCATCCAGGTGCCCCTGGCATCCTCCTGGAAGTCTGTCACCTCCATGGCAGTACCCTGGCATCAAGCTGGCACCACTGGGCACCATCCTGTTGTTATTTGGGCATTGCCCTGGCACTACCCTCTCCCCCAGAGCATTCCACTCACCTCAAGCACACCTGGGAGTACTGATGACCAGTTGCAAGTCTTCTGAGACCAGTCGTGCTTCACCATGTTCTGAAATCATGCCGCCATGGGTGGATTTTCTGGCATATGGGCCTGATAATTATGATTTATTGTAATGAAGTTCTAGACACTGACCATCAAGAATTGCAGCCCACCTCTGATAAATGCAAGGAGGTAATTACTTCCTGGTTTGACAACTTTGCCTCCTCCTGACATTTCCTGCTCCCCTCATTGAACCTGTGAGTGGAGTGGAAAATCCATCCCAGAGCTTAACAATTCATCTTTCAGTAACCTGATAATCTTACAACAGCTATCAATGCATTTATTTTGCTGGAGCATTGGAAGTTAGCATTGAAAGTTAAATTGCATAATATACATATATTGCAAATCATCATATTATAAAATTGTCTATTATGTTTTCAGCTTAAATTATATGCAGCTTTGTATATATTGATTAGGAAGTAACAGTACAGGTTATATATTGGATGACTCAGTCACTTTAAGCTTAATACTTTTTTAAATTTCATGTTTGTTATAATTATGTTCTCGAGGGTTTTGTGAGTACAATATGATCTATGTAAATATACTCTTGATTTAGAAAATAAATGAATTTCAATGGCCTAATGTATATAAATTGTTCAGTCATACTTCTGCTCTTTAATGCAATCCATAATTATTGAGTTAATGGTTATATGAAAGTATCACGCTGTAACAATTGCATTTAGCAATAGTTCACTGAAGCTTCATTGTGTGCCCCAGATTAAAGCAATTTGATGGTCTGCTGCTGACTTTACCAGCTGAACAAAATCGAGACATTTGCTCTCATTTGATTACAAATACTGAGATGCTAATTCAGGCCTAACTAAGGAAGTGAAGTTTGCCTTGGGTAATAGCACAAAATGGAATGATTCTACCAGCCGTTTATTCTCCACTTCATTTATTTAATCACTTTAATGGGACAAAGTGTAAATGGGTTGTCAATTTACTATTACCTATTTTATGTACTAGTCAAATTACAACTCTTAACATTGTTGATGAAGGAAGAACCATTAAAATAGTAATGAATAAACTTCTTCCACATGCCTGGACTGTATGCCAACTGTTGACTCTATCAAATCAACAAAAAACACTGAAGCTGATTTAAGAATGAAGTACTGTCATCAGTTAACATAATAACCATGTAAGGAATATAAATACAGGAAATCCAGTTCCATTGTCACCTCACTCCTCTAATACAAAGGTTGGTAGAATTTTTTGAGGAGGTGACGAAAACGGTGGATGAAGGGCGAGCTGTTGATGTTGTCTATATGGATTTCAGTAAGACGTTTGACAAAGTCCCTCATGGGAGATTAGTTGAGAAGGTCAAGGCTCATGGGATACAAGGACAGGTAGCTAGATGGATAAGTAAGTGGCTTGGTAATAGGAGACAGAAAGTAATAGCGGAAGGGTGTTTTTCTAGCTGGAGGTCCGTCACTAGTGGTGTGCCGCAGGGCTCGGTACTGAGACCTCTTCTATTTGTAATATATATAAATGACTTGGAAGAGGGAGTAAGTGGAGTGATCAGCAAGTTTGCAGATGATACAAAGATGGCTGGACTTGTGGATAGTGAGGAGCATTGTCAGGCGATGCATTAGGACATAGGCTGGTAGCTTGGGCAGATAGATGACAAATGGAATTCAATCCTGATAAATGTGAAGTGATGCATTTCAGGAGAAAAAATGCAGGGGGATGGTATATGATAAAGGGTAGACCTATTAAGAGTATAGAAACGCAGAGGGACCTGGGGTTGCAGGTGAACAAGTCGCTGAAGGTGGCAGAGCAAGTGGAGAAGGTTGTGAAGAAAGCATATAGTATGTTAGCCTTTATAGGAAGGGGAATTTAGTACAAAAGCTGGCCTTTTATGTTGCAGTTGTATAAAACGTTGGTTAGACCTCATTTGGAATACTGAGTCCAGTTCTGGTCGCCTTAGTACCGGAAGGACGCGGAGACTCTGGAGAGAGTGCAGAGGAGGTTTATCAGGATGCTGCCTGGTATGGAAGGTTTGAGTTACGAGGAGAGATTAGGCAAATTGGGACTGTTTTCCTTAAAAAGACGTAGACATAGAGGAGATCTAATAGAGGTGTACAAGATTATGAAGGGGATAGATAGAATAAACAGGGTTAAGCTTTTTCCTAGGATGGACTCAAATAGCATGAGGGGTCACAGGCTTAGAGTGAGGGGGGGTAAGGTATAATTTGGATGTTGGAGGGAGATTTTTCACACAGATGGTGGTGGGGGTATGGAATACGCTGCCAAGTAAAGTGGTGGAGGCAGGTAATCTGGAGTTATTTAAGAAATACTTAGATGGGCACATGAACAGAATGGGAATGGAGGGGTTTAGAAAACTGATTTAAAATAGAGATCATGAGCCTTGGGAGTCCCTGGGAAGTGTGTAAATAGATGATGATATTGATGTACTTGTTTTTATCCTACAGGTGCTTTGGTCCACCTTGTTGTTTAACAAGGGGCATACACGCGATGGGTCGTGAGAGGGCTGCTCTTGGATCTATTTTGAGAGTATCCTAGCGCTTCACATCGTTAGTGTACGCTTGACCTGGACCATCTGATGGGCAACACGACAGCTCAGTGACTATCGCTGTGCTGTGCAGATACATGGATTTGGGCTGTGTCTGTGGGAGTTTGCGCATTCTCTCCATGCTTGCGTGGGTTTTCTCCGGGCGCTCCGGTTTCCTCCCACATCCCAAAGATGTGCTCTTAGGTTAATTAGCAAAACAAATTCTCCCTAAATTGTCTCAAATTTGGTTTTTAATCCATAGATCTATAAACATGGACAGGGATCGCGGGTAGAGGTGGGAACATCAGGGTGGTGACGCGGGCTTGTTGGGCCGAAGGGCCTGTTTCCCGTGCTGTTTTGTTCTTTGTTCTTTGTTCTTTTTAGGAACCGGAGGACTTATGTGACTCAGATGAAGTAAAAATAATGAAAATCAGATTAGCAAACTTGTGATGCTTGAGAAGCATAAATGATATTTGCTCAATACTCCATTTTATACTTAAACATTTCTGTCCAAAATGTCTGCCTTAATTACTTCATCTTTCTGTTCTCAACTTTGGTAAATGAGTGCCTGACTTCCAACATCACTCTCCAATGAATTGAAAGTGGATGGGCACATTAAATTCAACAGATGGCTTGCCTACTTGCATGTCCTGCCCCCACCATGATTATACAGCAGCAGGAGTGGCATTGCCCCATTAAAGGCTGCCAGCATTTAACTAGTGGCAGGAGAAAGCCAATCAAAGTGATAAATCTGGCAAGTTTCCCTCTGTGGGCTGGTGGGGGAGGGGTAGCACATGCAGGGAGGGGCACCCTCCTTAACTGGGCTCCTAGACTTGTAGGTTGTCTTCCCCAAGCTTGTCCTCCCCTCATGGTCTCTCAAACACCGGACACCATCCCCATCACTGACACCCTTGGCTGACCACCAAACACCCTCAAAGTTCCAACACATTGCAGCCCATCTTGTCATTGCCCAAGTGCAATACAGACAATGGTGAACTGTCCTGTGTGTAGAGTATAGGGTTAATGGTAGGACTCTTAATAGTGTTGATGAACAGAGGGATCTTGGTGTATATGTGCATAGATCCCTGAAAGTTGGCAATCAAGTCGATAAGGTTGTTAAGAAGGCATACGGAGTCTTAGCTTTTATTGGTAGGGGGATTGAATTTCGGAGCCGCAACGTCATGTTGCAACTGTACAAAACTCTAGTGCGGCCGCACTTGGAGTATTGTGTGCAGTTCTGGTCCCCGCATTATAAGAAAGATGTGGAGGCATTGGAGAGGGTACAGAGGAGGTTTACCAGGATGTTGCCTGGTATGGAGGGCAGGTCTTATGAAGAGAGGCTGAGGGATTTGAGGTTGTTTTCGTTAGAAAGGAGGCGGCTAAGAGGAGACCTTATTGAAACATATAAGATGATTAGAGGTTTAGATAGGGTGGACAGTGATAGCCTTTTTCCTAGGATGGAGAAAGCTAGCACGAGGGGACATAGCTTTAAATTAAGGGGTGGTGGTTTTAGGACAGATGTCAGAGGTAGGTTCTTTACCCAGAGGGTGGTAAGGGTATGGAATGCCTTGCCTGCGTCAGTTGTAGATGCGCCAAGTTTGGTGGCGTTTAAGAGGTTAGTAAATAAGTTTATGGATGAAAGGGGAATGGTTTAAGTTAGAGGGTCACTGCTTGTTCCTAATTGGTCAGCGCAACATCAAAGGCTGAAGGGCCTGTTCTGCGCTGTAATGTTCTATGTTCTATGTTCTATGTCCTGATGGCACTGCTTATGCAGAGAGAGCTTCTGGCCTCTGGCTTGCAGATTTACTAAGCGGAAGAAATCTCCCCATCAGCCTATTTATTTGGCCATGAAATGACTCCAGAGTGGTCATTATTCCCCTGGTGGACTCTCTCTACTGGACTCTCTACTGCCCCATAGACCATGATAGAGTGTGGTTGTAGAGAGTTGTTTTTTAAACTGGAAGTTGGTGATCAATGGTATGCATCAGGAATCGGTGCTGGGGCCACTGTTATTTGCTTTTATATTAATGCTTTGGATGAAAATTTAGGAAGCATGGTTAATATGTTTGCAAATGACACCAAGACCGGTAGCATAGTGGACAGTGAAGAATGTTATCTAGGATTGCAATGGGATCTTGATCAATTGGGCCTGTGGTCAATGAATGTCTGATGGAACTTAATTTAGATAAATGTGAGGCGATGCATTTTGCTAGATCGAATCGGGGCAGGACCTATTCAGTTAATGGTAGGGCATTGGGGAGTGTTATAGAATAAAGAGATCAAAGGACACAGGTTCGTAGCTCATTGAAAGTGGAATCACAGGTGGACAGAGTGGTGAAGAAGGCATTTGGCATGCTTGGTTTCATTAGTCAGAGCATTGATTACAGAAGCTGGGACATCTTGTTGAAATTGTACAAGACATTAGTAATCTACAATTGGAATGCTGTATACAGTTCTGGTAACCCTGTTATAGAATGGATATTGTTAAACTAGAAAGAGTGCAGAAAATATTCACTAGAATGCAACAGGACTTGATGGTTTGAGTTAAAAGGAGAAGCTGGATAAACTGGGATTTTTATCCTTCAAGCATAGGAAGCTTAGGGGTGATGTTATAGGGGTCCATAAATAATGAGAGGCATAGATAAGATAGATAATCCACATCTTTTCCCAAAGGTAGGGGAATCTAAAACTAGAGGGCATAGGTTTAAGGTGAGAAGGGAGAGATATAAGAGGGTTCAAAGAGGTAATTTTTTCACTCAGAGGGTGCTGTGTGTCTGGCACAAGCTGCCAGAAGTAGTAGTAGAGGTCTGTACAATTTTGTTTTTTAATAAGCATTTAGACAGTTACATGGGTAAAATGGCTATAAAGGGGATGTGGACCAAACACAGGAAATTGGGACTAGCTTACTGGTTAAAAACTGGGCGGCACGGACAAGTTGAGTTGAAGAGACTGTTTCCACACTATAATCCTCTGACTATATGATTCAACTGCATATTTCTATATTTTAGATATTGCATTCATTACATTAATTTATTGTTAACATTTTATTCAAGTTCAATTAAGAAAAATGGCATTATACATTGATATCGTAAGTAGAATGCTAATTCATTTTTGCTCTCTTTTAATCAACTTCCCCAATACTTAATTATGATTAGAAGGTTGTTATTTGAAAAATCAAGTGAGCAACAGGCTGAATTTTGATAGTTCAGATGAAAGTGATAAAAGTAATGAGAATCAAAGAAAGAAGATGAGAGGAGACAGGCAGCTTGAATTTGATTTGATCTTTTATTGTCACACGTAAGTGTACAGTGAAAAGTATTGTTTCTTGCGTGCTTATACAGACAAAGTATACAGTTCATAGAGAAGAAAACATGAAAGTGCAGAAGGTAGTGTTACAGTCGTAATCAGTAAAGAACAACTTAATATGAGGCAGATCCATTCAAGAGTCTGACGGCAGGAGGGAAGAAGGTGTTCTTAAGTTGATTGGTACATTACCTCAGACTTTTGTATCTTTTTTCTGATAAAAGAAGATATATCTGGGGTGCATGGGGCCCCATGATAATGTTGGCTAGCTGCTTTTCCAAGGCAGTGGGAAGTGTAGACACTCAATGATTGGTAAGCTGGTTTGCGTGATGCTCTGGACTTTGTTCATGACCCTTTGTAGCTTCTTGTGGTCTTGGGCAGAGCAGGAGCCATTCCAACCTGTGATATACCTGGAAAGAATGCTTTCAATGGTATATCTGAAAAAGTTGGCCAGAGATATAGTGGACATGTCAAATTTTCTTAGCCTCCTGAGAAAGTATAGGTGTTGGTGGGCTTTAACTATAGCGTCGGCATGGAGGGATACGTTGTTGGTGACCTAGAAACTTGAAGCTCTCGACCAATTTCATTTCAACTACGTTGAGGTAGACATGAGCATGTCCTTCACTAGGCTTCCTGAAGTCAATGACTATCATTTTCAGTTTGCTGTCGTTGTCAAGGCATTAGAAAGACTGCCGAAAAGATGTATGAGAATGGTTTCAGAGTTGACAGATTTGAGCTTAATGGACAGATTGATGAAACTAGGGCTGTTCTGTTTTGAGAAGGTAAGGTTGAGAGATTTGATAGAGGTGATCGAAATAATCTGGACAGAGTAGATGGGAGAAACTGTTCTCATTGGTGGAAGAGTCACAAAACAGAGGACACCAATTTAAAGTGAATGGCAAAGCACCAACAGTGGCATGAAGAAATTTTTTTTGCAGTATGTGGTTAAGATATGGAACACACCGCCTGAGAGTGTTCTGGAGGTAGATTCAATTATAGTCTGCAAACAGGAATCAGATAATTATCTCAAGAGCAAAAATTGTCAGGGTTGCTGGGAAAGAGTTGGATTCTGAGACTCAGAATTAGTTCCTGCAGAGAACTGAATGACCTCTGTTTGTACTGTATCCATTCTATGATTCTACAATTAGCACAATAACTTGCATCATAAACACAGGGAAAGATACTAATACAATACAATTACATTATGGAAGCGATAAATTAACATTATCATGATCATGTGAATGAGATTAATGTTTTTATTTGGTTTTGATAACTTACTATTTAACAAAAAACAACTGAGCCAATGACATTACCATTGCAGCCGCCAACCAAATAACATTTGGATCACAGGATATTGACAAAATAGTACAGCATGTCTCATTGTGCCCATTGAATTAGTCAGGGGCCCATTGTGCTCAAAAGCACTTAGCGTGACATTTATTATAAGTATGTCAGTGGAAGAATTTCAAAGAAAATGTGGAAATGTTAAAGTCAATTCTGTGATACAGCTAAATTTGAAGAACCTAGTGAAAATGGAGATACCGATAATGTGAATCTGAATGAGAACAGCAGCAGCCTGGATGAGAGTGGAGGTAGGGAGTCTGGAGTAGGTGTGGCTGAAAACCTAGTGTAAAGATTATCAAGGTAGGCATTAAGGCTATACTGGCACATGAAAAGAAGTAGCGATTTGAAGTGGTCCATATTCCATCGGTGAAAGAGCAGGATCAGATTTCAGGATGGAAGCTGAGCATCTGAACAATTTGGATTTTAAAGGACTGGCTTTGGGGTAGAAGTCTGGGTGACTGAGGGAATGCAATTGGAACTGCATTGATCAAACCGCAAAATAACAAGAATGTGATAAAGATTGACAAATCTTTATTTTACCTGTGAGCTTTAGCAAAACTATTAGCTACTAGAAATTGATATATTTTTGTGGTGTGATTTATAATTATTTAATACTATTTTATTTAAAACACCATGTGTATCTGCAAAAGAAAAACTCAAACAACAACAAACAAGGAAATATTACTCTGAATTCAGTTTGAAAACCTGAAGAAAATGTGCAGAGTAAATCCACAAAACTCAGATGCTTTAATGTGAAAGATTCAGTTAGCTATCTTTAACTTTCCAAATTTTGCAATTAGCTAGACATCCTCTTCCCAAACACTTGCAGGTTTAAATGTGTTTTCTTCTAATATTTGCTGGTTGCCCTTCATGTCTTATCTTAATACTCCCATTAGCAATGAGTCAATGCACATCACAAGCAGGAATAAAAATATTAGGAGGAGAAAGTAAGAAATATTAGCACACAAAAGGAATCTTCCTTCCATCACTAAACACACAGGCTAAAGAAATCAAGATTGAATATTTACTTTGCGCATATTAGAGAAGAAAAGTAATAACAGGCAACTCTAAATCTGAGATTGTTCTTTTCCCCGCCTTGAAACATCAATAAAGTAATTAGGTATGTCTGATTCTTTTTGTTTAGTGGTTTCTATTGATCTGGCAAAAAATAAGCACAATGGACTAAATGTGCTGTAAATTTCTAAGATTGCATGGGATAACTGGAAACTAGTAGAGTTTAGTGAGGACAGAGTGATGGATGAACAGATGAGTGGGTGATGACATTTTGGTTGAATTGGAGTTTATGTAAGCTAGAGCTGGGAGGCCAATTGTGATGTTTAATCTGGAGGTAATGAAAGCCCATATAAAGGATTTAACAGTGATGGGAGTGAAATAGGAATGGGGAACAATGACATTCAGAGGTCGAGGTTGCTGGCTTGTTAATGGACCAGATGTGGGTTTGAAACAGAGCTCAGAGTTAAATAGGAAATTGGAACTGCATACTGCTGTGTTCTACCCAAGTGACCAGTTATCAGATAGAGAATGGAAACAGGGGAACATATTTACTGCTGTGTAGGGAAAACTTTTGGCCCATTGTAGTTTATATTGGAAAGGAGGTCAGACAATATAACACCAGTCATGGGTTCATTTCTTTGGAATTTTGCAGTTATTCTGAAATAATTACAATGGATGACTGGGATGAAATCTGGCAAAATTCAAACTCTTTGGACCGCAGCTCAGATCAATCCATGCGATTTTTCTTTTTTAATCTCACTAATTGTTGATCACTGAGGAGCTGATATAACAGACATGCATGTTCTGAACTGTTCTTTCACTCATAGTGATCATAGTTAATCCATCTGCTTCTACGGAGGAGAAAATGTCTCACAACAGAAAGGAGAGAATGAAGACCAGAGATGTTATCTGAGCAAAGGACACTTTCCTTCCATGAGCTTGCTGGAGAGGAGGAAGATCATTCCTGTCAGAAGATCAGATTGGTCTCCCCCAAGAATCTAGTGAGGACGAACCAAGTATACATTGCCCACATGCAAACAATGACTGTGAGTGACCTGTAGGAGCCTGCTTTTCCAATCATTCATTATCTCTTCTCTCTATTCCAGCTACCAGCACAAAAAGGTAGAGGAAGAGCTCCAACAAGTGCCTCAGTCCCAGCTTCCAGGCTATCTCAGCTGAAGTGGGAGAGCAACTTTCAGATGAAGACCGTTAATGCTGTTTACCTCCGCCTTTCATCAGCACAGATACACACAACTTGGTAGATCTTAGTTCTTGAATAGGCTTGAGTTCACAATCTGGGGATCAGCTCACAGACACGTGTGGATATGAGAATTGGTCATCAGGGTTAGTGATTATCCTGATGCTGTTACTCTGGCATTTCTTGTTTGTGGATTTTGCAAGTATTTGTCATGACCAATATTGGTGTCTTTTCTCCCAACTGTATTGTATGTTGGCATTTATTTTATGACTGAGGGTTTGTGACAAACAGTATTCATCATTAAGCGACATAGACGTTCATGCCTCCCTGCAGCACGTTTTCATTTCTGTGTTTAAAACTGAACATTATCCCTTTCTAAGTTCCCATTTTCCTCACGCATGACTCACGATGATTGAAATTCGTTCCACTTGGTGACATTTGAAATATCTGCTAGAGGGAAATGAGTGTGTGATATTAGAGGTTTGTGCTCACCAGATGAAGCTGTGAGGATCACACATTGCTTCTGAACGGCTGCCTTGCAGTGTTTTACGGAACCTTCTGTAAAAGGCACAGTGTGAAATCTGGTATGGAATTTATTGCATGATTGTGCATTCATTGATTTAGGGCAGACAGAAAGGATTGTCTTTTGTGAGATGGACAATATGGAGGACTAGAATGCTATGAAAGCAATGTTTTAGCACATCTTCTGAATGCTCAGCAGGACCTATGAAGGGAAGAAGTTGTTTTAAGTTGTTGTGTCAATACTGACTGGGCCACATCACTCTCCAGTTTGAAAGCATTGCAGCATATGGATTTCTAACTTCTGACAAATGCAGAGTCTTGAGTGTTTGTAAATCATAGCGTCATAAATCCCTATAGTGCAGGAAGAGGCCATTTGGCCCAAATGACCCTGCAGTGACAACAATCCCACCTGGCCCAATCTCCATAACCTCATGTATTTACCCTGCTAATCCATCTATTTACCTTGATAATCCCACAATCCTTAAGGATCAATTTACCACAGCCAATCCACTTAAACCGCACATCTTTGGAGTGTGGGAGGAAACTGGAGCACCCAGAGGAAACCCATACAGACATGGGAGGAATCTGCAAACTCCACACAGACAGTGACCCAAGCTGGGGATCGAACTCGGGTTCCTAGCACTATAAGGCAGCAGTGCTAACAACTGTGCCAGGAGAGGATAATACTAACCTATTTTGTAGCTTTGAGTCTATACTGTAGATTAATGGGTAACCGCATCCTGATGCCTGAATCACAATGGCAAGTTGATGCCTCTGCATTATTCATTTATGAGAGCTGGCGTTTGGGGAAATGATGCTGTCCAGATGCTATTCCCTCTTGAGACAGTCAAGCACTAAACATTGATGAATACTTCTTCTGTTAGTACCATCTTGGTAAGCTGCTGTCGTACTGATTTGAGAGCATCCATGTATGTGATAGTGTGTCAGCTGCTTGCAAACTGCCATGTCCACATGGCAGTCTGCAAACAGGTTGAAAGGACAGCATGTGGAATTGCTTAAGGCAGTGTGCTAGTGGAGCGCTGATGACATTCCACAGCAGTCGCATGTTCCCTTAGCTAATGTGCCTTCCAAGGATGATACCATATTTAGGGATGAAATAGACTTTTTTCTGCTTCCACGATCATTTTTCAAAAATTTATTAGTGTCACAAGTACGCTTGCATTAACACTGCAGTTGTACAATTACTGTAAAATTTCCCTAGTTGTTATACTCTGGCGCCTGTTCGGGTACACTTAGGGAGAATTTAACATGGCCAATGTATTTAACCTGAACATCTTTGACACGTGGGAAGAAACTGGAGCACAGGTGGAGGAAACCCACAAAGACACTAGGAGAACATGCAGGTTCTGCACAAACTGACCCAAGTGGGAGTCAAACCCAGGTCCCTGGTGGCAGGACTAACCACTGTGCCATTGTGAGACTGATGACTTTACACTATGAAGGAAGGCTTTTTTTGTGTCCTCGTACATTGAAGCCCGAAGAGAACATCAGCTTAAAAATTCATTGCCACCTCACTCCTCCTGGAATCTTGCAGCAATGAGGGTATATGCTATGTCGTGCCCTTGCAATTATATTGTCTTGTGGCTCATCTGTCTTGTGACCATCTCGTTCTGAGTTTGCCTTGTCCGAGGATATATTTAGCTGCTCAACATGTTCCCTCTGGCAACTCATCCCCCCTTTGAAGTGCTATTTGCAGCAAATAACAATGACGTGGGATACTTACTGCAGTGAGTGTTGGAGAATTCCACCTGACCAGTCTAAACATTGGAAACACATCTTTAACAAGCCAATAGTCTGCTCTATTTTCTACTCTGTGTTGGGTAAATACATGGGGTTATGGAGATAGGGCCCAGGTGGGATTGTTGTTGCTGCAGGGTCATTTGGGCCAAATGGCCTCTTCCTGCACTACAGGGATTTATGATGCAATGATTTACAAACACTCAAGACTCTGCATTTGTCAGAAGTTAGAAATCCATATGCTGCAATGCTTTCAAACTGGAGAGTGATGTGGCCCAGTCAGTTGCAATTTCTCCTCGGAAGCATTTTCTGGCTGATGAACAGGTATCATTAGCTAGGGTCCGAGAGTACCTCTTATCACCAAGGAGCCAACCCTCTAAATGCCGAGCCAATCCTCTAAATGCCGAGCTCTCTAATATCTTTGGCACATGGGAGTGACTCAAAACGTATCAGTTGTGAGAGCTTCCCGTCCACTGAGCACAAACATGCCAGATCTACTTCCTATGATCATACGTTAACTAAACGTTCAGAGAGTGAAATCTTTTTCTATTAATTAATCTCAAGGCTGCATGTATGTGTGCAGTCAGAGGCACACTGCACTTAGGGAAAGCTGTGATGCAGTGAATCTCACAGCTCTGGCAGCCTGACATGCTGAACTGCGTGTAATGGTGAGATTTTATTTTAGCAATGTAAGTCCCACACTGAAAAGCAGAAGCATTTGAATTCATCTGGGACCAGGTAACTGAGAAGTATGAAACTTTCCTTAGAAACTGCTAGTACAGGCAGGGCAACACAGAAGGACAGAAAGCAAATTCCTGAAGCTAAATAAAATAAAATTTTAGAAGCCAGGAAATAAAAAAGAGGAAAACTCTAGGGAGACTGAAGTCAAGGAGTCATACGAATTGAAACCTGAACAAAGTACTGTGACCTGAATTTAAGATGTGGCGATGCTGGCGTTGGACTGGGAATGGGCACAGTAAGAAGTCTCACCACACCCAGTTAAAATCCAACAGGTTTATTTGGAATCACAAGCTTTCAAAGTGCTGCTCCTTCATCAGGTGACAGACTTATCAGGTGGGTTCACGACCGCTTTCTCGCCTCTTGCAATGTTATCCGCCTCTTCCTCAGTGGT
This sequence comes from Sphyrna mokarran, assembly GCA_024679065.1. Classification (NCBI taxonomy): domain Eukaryota; kingdom Metazoa; phylum Chordata; class Chondrichthyes; order Carcharhiniformes; family Carcharhinidae; genus Sphyrna; species Sphyrna mokarran. Next base: position 72,192,633 of record JAGIQG010000001.1, on the reverse strand, counting down.
TGTGAACTGGGGCAAGCAATACCTCTTGGGCTCTGGCATTGGCAGTGCCAAGGTGGCTGGGCCTAAGGAGAGAGATAGAGAGAGAGAGACAGCATCTGAAGGGGGCAGGCCTGAAGTGGGTGGGTCCACGATGGGAGACAGACCCATGACAGGGATGTGAAGGGATTGTATTCTGCATCAGGAATCAGCAGGGTGGTGATCATCTGGGAAGGTGGGTAGATCAGGGTCAGCGATTGGTTGTGGGGGGGGGTGGTGTAAAACAGGACCAGCGATATTGAGGGAGTGCAGATATCTGGGGGGTGGGGGGGACAATGTCTGGGGCTATGGGGAGGATTAACAGATTTCTTGGTGCGCTATTCTACAGAGGCCCCTACAGCTCAGTAGCTGACCCGCCAGTGTGAAAAGACTCTGCCCATTTTCCTTCTAGTGAGAATTGCATTTTGCCTCTTTTTTTTCTAAATGCCATATGACTGTGTTCAGGAACTCACTTGATAAATGGGCATGATTCTCTCCTGTTTTCACGCTTGCTTGATGCTTTGATCTAACCAAAAACATTCTAAGTGTTTTGTCTAGCTTTGGGTGCCATTCAATTCCCCCTGTTGTTACTGTGCCTCCTCGATACCTGAAGCATTTTCACTTTGAAGGCTTCCTATTGAACTATGGCAGTTTGTGTACTAACTATCAATTCCAGCCCAGTTGGGCCAGATCCCTACTCAACTCACTCAAGTTAACCTTCCACCCATTAAGCATTTTTATGCTTTGCTGCTCCTTGTCCTTTTTCACACCCGTTCTAAAGCTGATGAAATGATGACCACCTTTCCCCAAATGACCCCTCACTGCATATTGGGGTAATTAAAGCTCTGTTCCATTATCACTGTGCTGGAGTTCTATCTACGTGGTATCTGCCTGCAAATTTACTTTTCTGTCTTTTTCCTTTGGTGGCTTGTAGTAATGAATTAGATTTAATTATGATTACCTGGTAGCAGTGGGGCAATTACCCATTTATTTGCATTTGTAACTGTGAGAAGAAGAATTGAAGGTACACCTGTTTTTTTCTGGCAGTCTATAGTGTTTGCTGAAATCATAATTATTAAGATCTGCAGCCAAAGCTTGAAAATCTCTGGCTTCTAACCTCTCGTCCAATTAAACAGCAAAACTATATTTCAGTATTATTTTGTGAACAATTTGGCAGAGTCAAAAGGAATCTGGTTTGTTATTTGATCTGCACTACTTTAATTGTATAACTCACTTAATTGCAATGTCACCAGCTCAAACTGGCCACTTGTCCATGTTCATTAGTTGCAACTGAGTTTCTTTTCCCTTGTCAACTCCTTGAGACTGAGCAAATCTGTTTTACCTTGCAACAAAATTAGGTATATTCATCCTCAGCGCACACTGCGTGACCAGCCTGAGTTCATCTATTATGGCAGCTATGTATAAGATATATTCACATTCATCGTCTATGCCTGCTACACAATTGTCACTTCAGTCTTCTAATTATGCTTCAAACATGATTTATTTTGTCTTCTTGCTACTTTCAAGGACAAACATATTCAGATGAAAGCAAACCATTGAACAACCATGGAAAACTCTGCAGCCTGATGTTTGCAAAAGCTCTTTCTTCAACTTGCGAAGAAGAGTGCTTGCTTAAAAGACATGAAAATTAAACTGTGACTATATTTCAATAATGGAATATTATTGTTGGGACATAAATGCACAAAACTGAAGGTGTTGTGAATTATTTATTTCGCAAATGCAAAACCCTGAAGCCAAGTAATTTCTTCCAGTCCTAATATGTTGAGTGTGGATAGCTCTTCACTAAATTTGTGGATTTGACATTCTTCTATGATGTGGTGTATAATTCACTGTCTCCCACAGGTACATAGGCAGCTAGCACCATCTGTAGATGTTGGCTAAACAGAGCTGTTTCTTGTCCTGAATCTGTTGAAGATGGACCACTCTTTCTTTGGAAGATTGAAACCAAGCAACCGTTAGGTTGGGTGGTACTTGTTTGTTGTGTCCAATGATTCCTATTCATTTGTCCAGGTGGAATTCTCATTGATGTCCTGTGTGGGAGGGTTTTACCAGATCAGCCTTCTTGACCTCCTTGTTGGGAGTTGTACTTCAGGTGAACTGAACAGATCAGCGTAAAGGAGGAGGGAGGGTTGGGAGTGGTTTCAGGCCCATGATGCCCCCAAATTAGAGAGTTCTAATTGGAAATACTTAGAGGTAGGTTAACACTAAAAACAGATCAGTTTTTTCTGTTCAGGATTGGTGGAATATAATGAAAAATAGTGATCTTGGTGTTGCCTGCCTGAGTGTCAGCAGTGTTGGGCAGATTACTATTAGTGAAACATAAGTTGGGATTTTATTGGCATTCCCAAAGTTGTTGACCAAATGTGGGTGAGTGATAGGATGGTGGCAGCCATTTTACTGCTGTCTCATTAAGGAGAGTGGAGTGCCTCTCTGAGCTGCCAACCGGATCAGTGGGCTGGTAGCACTTTAATCTCTGAAATTCCACCGTTAGAGGTAGCTGTTGCTAAGGCAACATTGAGAAAAAGAAGGTGTCCCCGTATTGAGGCATCCTTCAATGGCTGGCATTAAAAATATTGATATGTCAGGTCCAGGGAGATGCAATTGAAAGGTTGAACCCTCCTGCATCAGATACTGGGCATGGGGTTGACCATTGCTTCCAGAGGACCCCTCCATGAGTCAGGAAGCCTCTGGAAAGGAAGATCAGCCAAACAAGCTGCTGATAACTGCCTTGATGAAGTTAGCAGATGTCTCATCCTGTAAAGAGACTTGTCTGGCACTGATAAAATGCTGATGAGTTGTGAAAATGGATATCAATAACCCAATTAATTGGCTTAATTGGCCTCTGTTGGCAGATGGCCGACCCCTTGTTGTTCTGACTGTTGGGACTATCTCTTGGCAGTAGTAACATGTTAGGCTTTCCTCCTGATGCCTCCTGCCACACAACCTATCTCCAACCATGGAGGCAGGTCAACATAAATTAAGCAGTTCTACTGCAATTATAGTTGTAAGTTTAAGCATTAAGCTTTGATTACATCCCTGGTGTCAATTTGAGTAGTTTTCTGTTTCTGTTCAATGGAATAAAGACCTTGCTTTGTAATTTTGATTTTGGACGAATGTGTAAGACAGGCAGTATGAGGCCATTGACTTCACTGGTGATCAGCCATGGTCAAAATGAATGACAGAACAGGCTTGAAGGGCCGAATGGCCTACTTCTGCTTCTGTTTTCTGTGTTTCTATATGTCAAAATGATAATCGAGAGAGAGAAGCATAATAAATGGGTGATCTGATATTTGTTTTGTAGTAATTGTTCAAAGTGAAAATGAAATTGAATGCATTGTGTGACCACGTAATAATGTAGATCCTGAATCAAAATTGTTGGTGGTCCCTGCTGATCTCTGCAGCCAAACATAATGCATTCCCATCTATCACCTATTTATCATGTGGCCACATAAAATCCACATAAAAATCTCACAGATTGGTTTTACGTCAGCTATATCTGTATTGACATGTCCGTTCTTTCTAGATGAGCTCAAGAAATGAATAAACAAGTGGAACGAAATGACATTGCTCAGCATATTGCTCAGGGTGAGCAATTTCATAGAATTAATACACTGAATAGTGAAATTTTTGGATAGAGTGATGTGGAGAAGATTTAATTTAAGGGCACAGCCTCAGAATTAAGGGACCATTCTTTAGAATCGAGATGAGGAGGAATTTCTTCAGCCAGAAGGTAGTGAATCTATGGAATTCATGGCCATAGAAAACTGTGAAGACCACACCCTTGAATGCATTTAAGACAGAGATAGGTAAGTTGTTAACTGGTAATGGGATCAAAGGTTGCAGGGAAAAGGTGGGAGAAAGGGGTTGAGAAACATATCAGCCATGATCAGCAGTCTCAATGGACCAAATTGCCTAATTCTGCTCCTGTATCTTATGGTCTCATAGGACCTAATCAGTTTTTTATTCATTCTAGGATGTTAGTGTTGGTGACAAAGCCAATGTTTTTTGTTCACTCCTTATTACCTTTATGAGCAGTTCAGTTGTAGGTACATCTACAGTGCTGTTGGAAAGGCAGTTCAATATTTATACCCAGCTGTACTTCCTGCATTTCTGCAGCAATAGCAGCATTAATTGATCCCCGATGTGCTTCCTAACAGTGGGGGACAATGGTGTGATTCCCTCTTAATGGAAGGAAACTTGACTTTCCTCTGTAGATGCTTTTGGTGTGGTCCCCTGTTGGCTTGAAGTGATAAGCTAGGATAAAGCTGGAATCCCCTACAGCCACCATTGGACACACATGGGATTGTATTGTTTGGTGATCCTTGCTCTGTATTTACTTCATATGCAGAGACATGTGCCTTTTGCAGGAGGCCTTGCTTCTCTTGTGTGCAATTTTGGTGCTGCTGCATGTGGCTTTCCATAGGATTGGCTATTCTATCTAAGGAATAGTTTGCACCCTGAGCACACCAAATGTCCCAACTCCATGGGATTAAAATAAGGTGAGCATGAGAGTTCTTTTCAGGAAGTATTCTTACAGCATCAGGAATTGGCACCTCAAAAGGAAAAATCCAGATCCATGAATCAAAATATGAATAAATTTAAATTTTCTCATTGAAGACAAACATCTGACAAATTCAGCAAAATGGGGCAAATTCCAAATCTACCACTGTAACATAGAACATTACAGCGCAGAACAGGCCCTTCGGCCTTTGATGTTGCGCCGACCAATTAACAAAAAGCAACGACCCTCTAACCTAAACCATTCCCTTTTCATCCATAAACTTATCTACTAACCTCTTAAACGCCACCAAACTTGGCGCATCTACAACTGCAGCAGGTAGGGCATTCCATACCCTTACCACCCTCTGGGTAAAGAACCTACCTCTGACATCCGTCCTATAACTACCACCCCTTAATTTAAAGCTATGTCCCCTCGTGCTAGCTTTCTCCATCCTAGGAAAAAGGCTATCACTGTCCACCCTATCTAAACCTCTAATCATCTTATATGTTTCAATAAGGTCTCCTCTTAGCCGCCTTCTTTCTAACGAAAACAACCTCAAATCCCTCAGCCTCTCTTCATAAGACCTGCCCTCCATACCAGGCAACATCCTGGTAAACCTCCTCTGTACCCTCTCCAATGCCTCCACATCTTTCTTATAATGTGGGGACCAGAACTGCACACAATACTCCAAGTGCGGCCGCACTAGAGTTTTGTACAGTTGCAACATGACGTTGCGGCTCCGAAATTCAATCCCCCTACCAATAAAAGCTAAGACTCCATATGCCTTCTTAACAACCTTATCAACTTGATTGCCAACTTTCAGGGATCTATGCACATATACACCAAGATCCCTCTGTTCATCAACACTATTAAGAGTCCTACCATTAGCCCTGTACTCTACACATTTGTTATTCCTGCCAAAGTGAATTACCTCACACTTTTCCACATTAAACTCCATTTGCCACCTCTCGGCCCAGCTCTGCAACTTGTCCAAGTCTCTCTGCAAACTATAACACCCCTCTTCACTATCTACCACTCCTCCGACTTTGGTGTCATCCGCAAATTTACTAATCCATCCTTCAATACCCTCATCCAGATCATTTATAAAAATTACAAACAGCAGGGGCCCCAAAACAGATCCCTGAGGTACACCACTTTGTAACCAAACTCCATGATGAATAATTTCCATCAACCACCACCCTCTGTCTTCTATCAGCTAGCCAATTCCTAATCCAATAAGCTAAGTCACCCTCAATCCCATACATCTGCATTTTCTGCAGAAGCCTTCCATGGGGCACCTTATTGAATGCCTTATTAAAGTCCATTTATACCACATCAACTGCCTTACCTCCATCCACCTCTTTGGTCGCTTTTTCAAAAAACTCAATAAGGTTAGTAAGGCACGACTTACCCTTCATAAAACCATGCTGACTATCCCCAATCAATTCGTTTCTCTCTAAATAACTATAAATTCTATCCCTAATAATTCTTTCCAATACTTTGCCCACAACAGCAGTAAGACTCACTGGCCTATAATTCCCAGGAAAGTCTCTATTCCCCTTCTTGAACAATGGGACCACATTCGCTATCCTCCAGTCTTCTGGCACTATACCTGTGACCAACGATGACCTGAAGATCAGAGCCAGAGGCTCTGCAATCGCCTCTCTTGCCTTCCAGAGAATCCTAGGGTAAATCCCGTCCGGCCCAGGGGATGTATCTAACTTCAAACCCTCAAGAATATCTAGCACATCCTCCCTATCTATTTCAATACTTTCCAGTTTACAACCCTGTATCCCAGTGTTCTCCACAACTACATTTACATCTCCCTGCGTGAATACCGAAGAGAAATATTTGTTCAGTGCCTCTCCAATCTCTTCAGGCTCCACGCACAACTTCCCACTGCTGTCTCTGACTGGCCCTAATTTTGCCCTAACCAATCTTCTATTCTTAACATATCTAAAGAAAGCTTTAGGATTCTCCTTAATCCTATCAGCCAAAGTCTTCTCGTGTCCTCTCTTAGCTCTCCTCAACTCACTCTTTAGCTCCCTCCTGGCTAATCTATAGCTATCCATTGCACTAACTGAGCCTTCAAGCCTCATCCTGACATAAGCCTCCTTTTTCCTTTTAACCAGCGAATTAACTTTTTTAGTACACCATGGCTCCCTTACTCGACCATTTCCTCCTTGCCTGACAGGGACATACTTATCAAGGACTCGCAGTAGCTGCTCCTTGAATAAGCTCCACATTTCAGATGTTCCCAGTCCCTGTAGTTTCCTAGTCCAACCTATGCACCCTAATTCCCTCCTAATGGCCTCATAATTACCATTCCCCCAGCTATAACTACTGCCCCCAGCTTCATGCCTATCCCTATCCATCACTAAGATGAACGTAACCGAATTGTGGTCACCATCACCAAAATGTTCACCAACTTCCAAGTCTAACACCTGGTCTGGCTCATTGCCCAGCACCAAATCCAATGTAGCCTCACCTCTAGTTGGCCTATCTACATACTGAGTCAAAAAACCTTCCTGCACACTTTGTACAAAAACTGACCCCTCTAACGAGCTAGAGCTATAGCTATTCCAATCAATATTAGTAAAGTTAAAGTCCCCCATAACAATTACCCTATTACTTTCACTCCTGTCCAGGATCGACTTTGCAATCCTTTCCTCTACCTCTCTAGAACTTTTAGGAGGTCTATAAAAGACTCCCAACAGGGTGACCTCTCCTCTCCTGTTTCTAATCTCAGCCCATACTACCTCAACAGACAAGTCCTCATCAAACTTCCTTTCTGTCACTGTGATACAGTCTTTGACTAATAATGCCACTCCTCCTCCCCTTCTACCTCCTTCTCTACTCTGACTGAAGCATTTGAACCCCGGAACCTGCAACAACCATTCCTGTCCCTGCTCTATCCATGTCTCTGAAATGGCCACAACATCGATCCAGGTACTGATCCAAGCTGCAAGTTCCTCCACCTTATTGCGAATACTTCTTGCATTAAAGTATACGCATTTCAAACCATGCCCTACTCCATCCGTACGCTGCTGTGCTTTACAGTTCTTGTCTATGACCCCCCTATTCTCATCTCTCTTAACATCCAAGCTACTCAGGATCCCACCCCCACTCTGAATCAGTTTAAACCCCCCTGCATAGCCTTTGCAAATTTTCCCCCTAAGATATTGGTTCCCCTTGGTTCAGGTGGAGACCATCTCTCTTGTAGAGGCCCCACCTACCCCAGAATGAGCCCCAGTTGTTCAAGAACCTGAACCCCTCCCTCCTGCACCATCCCCAGAAGAAGATAAGCAAAAATCTTTGTAGATTGGTATCAACTAACATTTGTAATCAGTTGTGACATCTCACTGCCAATCTCCTGCTGTGAAACCCTGGCCAAAATTCCAAGTGGATATATTAGCTTAGTAAACTGTGTGAAGATTAATAAAAAGTATCCTGTTGCACATTGTATGCTGTACACCAGGGATGTGAATTTCTTTGAGGCCACTCCAAGTACAACATGTACTAATAGGCTTGCGGGTGAACTTCTACTAGATGTACAATGGTACAATGATGGAAGCCACAAGGGAATCTACACTATAATTACTGGGAGCTTAAAGATTAATTGGATGAAACACATCAACATAAAACAAAAGCAGATTGTGGAATTTAGCGGAAAAAATACAAAGATGAGGAGCAGGAGTGAAATGGGCCATAAGAAAATTTGTGGACTTTCACCAATGGAGTGAAGGCATTTCAAGTCCCACACCTAGATAGAATATCGTATCATAGAACGATATGCCAAAGAGGGAGGCCACTTGGCACATTGAGCCTGGTTTTAGCTTCACCTATGCCTTACTTGAAATTGGCTTAATATTGAATATCACTAGATTTGTTACAAATATAACAACACTAGTTCTGCTGAATAATACTTGTGCCAATGAAACACATCTTTTAGATTCACATTTCACACAATGAGTAAATAGACAGGAGTTGAATGAGCTGCTAACACTATTAGATGTTGGAGTAAAATGGAATGATGGTTGTTTGGAGGACATTAGAGATTGTTTAATAGATCATTCCACAAAACATGGAAAGGGATATTCTGGATAGCAATAATTGTGTTGGTTACTTTTCATCCCTGAAGTGGTGTCCTAGTTTCATTAAATATCACAAAGTGAAAGCAACATTATTACAAAGCACCACGATTTCACCCTGCCTAGAAACATATACCATTTCCTTATTACAGTAAGAAGTCTCACAACACCAGATTAAATTCCAAAAGGTTTATTTGGAATCATGAGGTTTCGGGGAGCTGCTCCTTCAACAGATGAGGAAGGAGCAGTGCTCTGAAAGCTTGTGATTCCAAATTAACCCACTGGACTTTAACCTGGTGTTGTGAGACTTCTTACAGTGCTCACCCCAGTCCAACACCGGCATCTCCACATCATAGCTAATTTTCCTTATTACAAAATTGAAAAAAACACTCTCACTAATCCTTACTTCCACGTTTCTCACCATCAGCATGTATTAAGAAGCAGAAAGCTTTTAAATAAATATCCAGTCTGTCAAGAAGTTGACATTTCTAACTTTATTCACCTACTTCCAAATCCCTGACCAACTTGGTCAACCTATCTATTCATGGCCGCCATTCTTCAGTCTTGCATGCCCCATCATCTCTGCCAGCAAGAATAGAGAATTTGGCACTCAATCAAATCTCCATTCACTGCAGGGGGACCAGATAGTCCCAGCCACAGGTGAGATTCAGGAATTCCAGTCGTGGTTGTTATCGATTTATCTTGGTGTGGAATATCTTCGTAAATGTAATTACAATATACAACACAACAATAACTTGTATTTGACCTTTAACATTGAAGAAACATCCCAAGGAATTTCATAGTGCTCCATGTTCTCGGAAGGGTGACCACAGTTTTGAACAAATCAACATTAAAAAAATGAAAGCCATGTGCAGAAATGTCTGGAGTTTTCAATTCCAGCAGCACTAGTCACGGTGAAATTTGTTGTGCAACTTTAGGCATTCCCAAAATTTATTGTAACTTGATTGAAAGTTTTAGCTACTTACTCAATGAAGAGAAAATGCATCAGAAAATAAAATGAACATTTGTTACAAACCTGGCAATTTCTCCCTCCTGCGCTCTCTGAAATGAAACATGACCATGGATATCCACATTTAAGATGCATTTTTCTGAGTAAAACTGCAGTTCTATCCAACATTATCAACTTTTCTTATTTCAGGATATTTTGGGCGGACTGTTCCACTTTGATTCAAAGTTTTGGATCAAGCAAGAGAAACAATGTACTGCTTGCTGGCAGCAGCACTGACTTTTGTTGCCATATTTTCCAATACTGGAAGTTTACCCCACACTGTACACTGGCAGATGAGGCCAGAAAAATCTGTGAATCCTGAGAATAGCACACCTGATCTCTGCTTTAAAAAAAATGGATAGTATTAAAAAAAGGAATCTCTACCATCCCTGATCCCCCCCCCCCCCGAATTCATGGAGAAATCTTCACGCCCATATATGCCCCTCCTTATGGACACAGCACTCCCCCCTTCCCCATCACCAACGGTGCTCCCTAGAGACGACCAGCCGCATGTGGCACTGTCTCCATTGGCACTGCCTTTTCTGTTTAATCACTTGCGGGCAGTTTTCTGCATTACAATGATGATTGCACTTCAAAAGTACTTCATTGACTGTAATAAAAACACAAACTTCTGGACGAGGCAACAGTCTGGTTTGAGTGTTTTAATTTTCCATTGACACTTTATTACACATCTCTTTCCATCACATTGGCATTACTGTGGCTATTATGAATGCTAATTTTTCATTCTTCAGCTTCTCACTGAATTTCACCATTTCATGGATTATACCTTATATCTCCATGAGTTTTGCTTTAATTTATACTGATTTTATTGCTCTCCTCTCCAGGTACCCCAATCTGTTTCCCCCTTGCAATTTGACAGACTTAGATTGACTTTTAGTTCTTCTGTACATGGTTTTGATGATATAAAGCTGAATTATCATCACTCATTCTGATTTATGGCCACCTCTGGTTAATTTGCCAACATCTGGGAGGTAGCAATAATCCATTTTTTAAAATTCATTCATGGGATGTGAGCGTCGCTGGTTGGGTTAGCATTTATTGTCATTCCCTAATTACCCTTTAAGGAAGTCTTTTGAGAATTACCCTTTCCCTATGCCAATTTGCTCAAGAACTTCACAGTCTCTCTCCTTGAGTTTCACACCACTGTCCTCATTTCTCTTGGGTGAAAACGGATGTGAAGTATTCACTCCACACTATACCAATGTCTTTTGCTCCACCAACAGTTTACCCCCTTTGTCCCTAATGGGCCCTAATCTTTCCCTGTTATCCTTTTCCCATTGATGTACAATATCTTGGGATTTTCCCTACTTTTATAAGCCAGAGCTTTCTCATATCCTCTCTTTGCATTCCTAATTGCTTTCTTAAACTCCACTCTTTACCTTCTACACCTCGCCAATGCCTCCAATGATTTGCTCCTGTTGTACTTTTTAAAAGCTACATTTTAAAATTTCTGGGCATTTGTAATGTTTTATGTGCATTCGTTTTGTGGTAAGTTTGATATCCTGTGGCATATAGTTTTTCATCAATTCTACTATCATCATAGTCGTATCTCTGAGTTTATGGGTGGGATTCTCCCGCTGCGCTTGCCTGAAAAGCAGAGATGCCTGCCAAACTTCAATGAACCTTCACATGGTCCACTCTCTGCCCAGTAGAATTCCAGTGCAGGCTTGCTGGGAGAATTCCGGCTTATGTTTCCAGGCTTATAATTGCGTACATTTTTGTTAACATGTACTTGTTCAGATTTGTGAAAGGCAGAAAATTGAAACCAGGTGCCACTGTTTTGTTTCACTGGCAGTGATATGATGGGGTAAAGGGGCCATATTTAAATATAGCAATGTTTCTACAATTTGCTAAATAATCTAGTTGATAAATAAAAAAAAATGGAGATTTGAGCCTGGTAATTATGCATTTGAGATTAGTGATTAATACATCCTTTCATCCATTATTTTTAGCAAACATGTTAATCCGTTTAAATGAAGTGGGTTGACACCTGTGTTAAAAGAAAGGACAAAAGAACATCATTGGAGGTTGTTAGGTGTTCAGCAATAATTTCTAGAAAATTCACTGCCGGATTAGTGATTTATGACACAGGCGAACTTAGAGTCATAGAGGTTTACAGCATGGAAATAGGCCCTTCGGCCAAACTTGCCAATGCTGCACTTTTTTTAAAAACCCCTAAGCTAATCCCAATTGCCCACATTTGCCTCATATCCCTCTATACCCATGTTACCCATGTAACTGTCTAAATGCTTTTTAAAAGACAAAATTTTATCCACCTCTACTACTACATCTGAATGTTTGTTCCAGACACTCACCACCCTCTTTGAAAAAATTGCCCCTCTGGATCCTTTTGTGTCTCTCCCCTTTCACTTTAAATCTATGCCTCTAGTTTTAGACTCCCCTTCCTTAGGGAAGAGATATTGACTAGCTGATCTGTGCCACTCATTATTTTAAAGACCTCTATAACATCACCCCTCAGCCTCCTTCTCTCCAGAGAAAGAAGTCCCAGTCTATCCAGCCTTTCCTTATGACTCAAAATATCACGTCTTGGCAGCATCCTAATAAATATTTTTTGCACCCTTTCTAGTTTAATAATATCCTTTCTATAACAGACTGACCACAACTGTACACAATATTCCAAGAGTGACTTTATCAATGTCTTGTACAACTTCAAGATATCCCAACTCCTGTATCCGATGTTCTGGTCAATGAAATCAAGCATGCTGAATGCCTTTTTTAATACTCTGTCCAATTGTGACTCCACTTTCAAAGAGTCTGAACCTGTAACCTAGATTTCTTGGTTCTGTAACTCTCCCCAGTGCCCTACCTTACAACTGAGTAAGTTGTGTCCTGGTTCAATCTACCAAAATGCATCACCTCACATTTACCTGAATTAAACTCCAACTGCCGTTTGTCAGCCCACTGGCCCAATTGATCATGATACCATTGCAATCCGAGATAACTTTCTTCACTGTCCACTATAGGAGGTTAAACTTTACAATCAAGGTTCCTGGTGCAAACCAGGAAACATGAATCGCTGGATGGGATTTTCCTCAGTAAGAATTTAGCAACACCAATTTTAAATCCAACCGATTTATTTGATAGTAAAATTGTGAGCTTTCAACACTCTTGTGTCTTCATCAGGCAAATGCTTTGTCCTGGTCTGCAATAGCACACATCAGCTCAGATGTGTGAGATTAGAATGCGAATCCTTACATCTAACCTGCTATTCAATAGCAGGTTAGATGTAAGGATTTGCATTCTAATCAGCAATCTCTGACTGTCTGTGCTGATGTGTGCTATTGCAGACCAGAACACTGCATTTGCCTGACGAAGACACAAGAGTGTTGAAAGCTCGCAATTTTATTATCAAATAAATCGGTTGGATTTAAAATTGGTGTTGCTAAATTCTTACTGAGTTCTTACCACCCCAGTCCAACACCGACATCTTTACATCATGGGATTTTCCTGCCATTCCCACTCACAGGATTTTATAGTCCTGCTGATGGTGAACCCCTGTTCTGGGTTTCCCAGTGACAGAAGATGTGACAGATTCCACCGCCAGCCAGTGGTGGGTTGCTTCTGCTGCCACAAAATGTGTTATGAGGGGAGTGGTGGTAGAGGGGATGGGGGAAAACTGGGGGGGATATGTTGGGGAAAACTGGAGGTGAATTGAGCACACCAGAAGTTCCATTGTATAGTGTTGCCCAAAAATATATTGCAAAAATATATGAAATAATAATTCTTTTTTCTTATAATCATGATCTATAATAGTTATAACCATTGAATGAGATAATTTTAGGCAATGGATGTTTGCGTGTTGAAGAATCTGACATTGGATACCCGGAGTTAGATTTCATAACCTAGAGTATATTCACAGCAAATCTTTATTAACAATTCATAACAATGAATATATTTACAGTAGAGTACAGGTATACAGCTGACTCCAGTCGAGACCTTTACCCTTTTCTGACCATCTGTAGACTGACCCTGGCTTTGGATCATGTGTTCTCTAACATGACTGTGTGGGTGGTACTGTGCTCAATTCCATGTTAAACCTTTATGTATACATAAAGGTATGCACAAATGTCTTCTGGAAGCACTGTAAGGTAACAATGTTACAAAATGTCAAAAATATGCTTACTGTGATGATAATATTGTTTACTTAAGATACAGCACCCTTTATATATGATCATGCCATCTGATATTACATTTTAATTACACGTTAATTATTGTGTAATATTTGATACTAAATAAAATAATTAACTAAATTAGATTTGATTTCTAATCGTTAAGTTGCTCATTTGTAATCATTGTTCATGGAAATATAAAAAAAGAATACCACAAAAATTCTTTTGAATAAATTATATCTGACTGCATTGAAGAGCTACTTGATATTCACGTGGGATCAGTTACATAAATAAAGCAGCTTTCATCAAGCTACACTTTAAAAAGAAAGTTATTTGGCTTTGCGCTTTTGAATTGGATTCTTTTCATTGAAGTTAAAAGTTGCCAAGTGTAAATGCCAAGTTCTGTACTATGCACGTGTGAACATGATGTTACTTTGCAAATCTGTCTTTGCTAGTTAATAATGCTCGTTTTGATGGTGTGATTTCTGATATGACTATATTTTCATGTTGTTTTTTGTCACTAATGGGTGGCAGGTATGTCCAAAATGACTAAATAATAGGTTCCAAATCAACTTACTAACGCTGCAAGCTGTATCCTTCCCAGTCACTTCAAAGTTGAATCTCTTCCTCAATATGCTTGATGTGACAAGGTTCTTTATTGTTCTCAAGTTGGAGGTGTAGGGGGGAGACAAGGGGGCGAGGGGGCAAAAAATGGGGTACAGTTTGCAGATTGGAGATAGATGCATGGTATACTTTTGTATGTTCAAATGTAGCAATCAAATCATGTAATCTTCTTTTCACATTGGAATAAAAGTAAAATACTACAGAGGCTGGAAATCTGAAATTTTGAACAAGAGTCATATGATGTTGTCAGACCTGCTGAGGTTTTTCCAGTATTTCCTGTTTTTATTTCACATTTGACCCTTTAGCAATGTGGTTGCAAAGATATTCATTGCATCTCTGGCGTTGTTGAGAATTTCCATTGGTGTTAGAGGCGATTAAATTACAAAAGGCCACAGTTTGTCTGAAAACCAATCTGTTCCACAATGCCATTGAATTATATTCCTGAACTTCCTTGCATTAGTCCCTTAATATCCTGGTTGCCGAATAGATAATTTTCCTAAGATTGATAACCAGTTGCATGGTTAATGGCACAGGCTCATTATGGTAACATTACCCCTTGAAGAGGCAATCCTTCACCAGCCACTTAACCACATGACCAAGTCGGACCTAATGGAATATGTGCGTGCGACTTTGACCAATTGGGAGTGAGGGCACACAACCATGGGACTGGAAGTTGACAGAGGGAGTTAAGGAGTTGTTGGAAACAGATCTATGTTGTTGTGTTACAAATCCTTCTGTTGTACACAGTTTATTCTCACTAAATAAATCTTGTTTTATAGCTGCCATGCTGAGTTGCCTTGAGTTATCATCCATGTTCAATATGACTAAATGCCCTGACATCAGGATTTGGGATGGATTAGATCTCGCCAATTTTCTCTGCATTGTATACTTGTGATTGATTTACAATCATTGTGTTGCAGATTGCATTAACCCAGATTTTACTTTGTTTTCCCCTGGTCTGTTCCTTGTTTATCTCATGAAGGCACTCACTGCTTGTTGGCTGGCAGAATATTTTACATTGTGTCTGGTGAAAGAAAATCATTGCATTTGAGACTGTTGTGGATCATTTTCCCCCATCAACAGCATTTCTGAAATGGTAAGAGGCTAGAAAATATTGAACTTCAAAGGAACTTGGGTGTCCTTATTACTGAGTCTCTGAAAGCTAATGTGCAGTACTACAAGCAATTAGGAAAGCAAATGCTATGTTAGCCTTTATAACAAGAGAGTTTGAATATTGGAGTAAAGATGTCTTACTGCAATTATTGCCTTGGTAAGACTGCATCTGGGATATTGTGTGCAGTTTTGGTCTCCTTACTTAAGGAAAGATATACTTGCCATAGAACGAGTACTGCGATGGAAACTTTTCCTATGAGGAAATATTAAATAGACTGGGTCTATATCTTCTGGAGTTTATAAGAATGAGAAGTGATCTCACTCAAACCCAGGAAATCATTACGGTAGATGCAGGAAGAATGTTTCCATTGGCTGGGGCAGTCTAGAACCAGGGGGCATTGGCTGGGATTTTCTGGCCCCATTTGAGGGTGGGCATTACTGCAGTATTGGCAGAAAATGTTGGGAGGCAGAAAGTTGGTTTACATTGTTGTACAGCCAGGTCATGATCATCCACCTGATGTGTTAATGGCAAGCTGCGTACCCACCATGATATGTCAGTTTAATCAACCTGCATGTTGGATCATGTGGGCGTGCAATTAGAATAGTGCCTTTCATAATAGTACATAAATGACATGCAACTGGTGATCTGCACTTTGCTTGTGACTTTGAGTTTAATTCACTTACCTTGGATCACGCAGTGCTCACAGGAATCAGCAAGAAGGTTTTCAGGCAGCACTTTCAGGGGATCTCACAGGCAAATCTTTACCTATTAGCCCAGATATGGTGGGGGTCCTTTCTCAAGGGATGCAGAATTAGGGCTCTATGGTCTCAAGTTCTGCTCTGTCACGACCAAAGTCTCGGTACAATAGACACAACTGCAGGGTGAGCGATGTTGAAATCTGGGTGTTTGAGCAGCAATGCGCTAATGTGAAAAGCTTCATCATTTGAGGTGGTAAACTGCTCCCATTTATTGAGATCAGTAAATGTAAACTCTGAAAATTGAACATGTAGTTTGTGACAGAAGTGCATGTAAGCTCCGAATGTGGGCTCAGATAGGAAACCCTGTCCAGACACAGAGATCACATGAAATTACAGGATAAATGACCCTTCTCCATGCATGAGCACATCTCTCTGTATACTACACTTTCTACATTCCAGAATGCAGACAAGATAGGAGAATGTCACTGCCTTAATCTTAGGCAGCCAAGAATAAACATAACGTGACCCTGCAAAGCATGCGAATAACATTCATTCCACAAACACACTTGACATTATGGTTGAGGCATCATTGATGTTGAGAATGATCAGGAAAAGGGTTACAATCTGGCTGTTTAATGCTACAATGAGGTTACTGTGAAAATCTCTTGAGACTGAGCTAAGGAGGAATTTCTTCTCCCACATTGTGTGGTGATATGGGAACATATTACATAGACAAGAGGCACATGATAGTGACATCTGCAATAAGCGGGGGAAGGACCATGCATTTGTGACAGCAGTAAGAAGTCTCACAGCACCAGATTAAAGTCCAACAGGTTTATTTGGTAGCAGAAGCCACTAGCTTTCGGAGCACTGGCTGCTCCTTCGTCAGGTGAGTGGTCTTTGTGACAGCAACACAGTGCATCATAAAAAGGAGGTATATACATGAGGGGATGGTGAAATTGGTATGCTTGTATATATACTTGCGTTCATGATATACATAGAACATTGAACATTACAGTGCAGTGCCCTCTGGCCCTTGATGTTGCGCCGACCTGTGAAACCAATCTAAAACCCATCTAACCTAAACTACTATAGTATCATCCATGTTTATCTAATGACCATTTAAATGCCCTTAATGTTGGTGAATCCACTACTGTTGCAGGCAGGGCATTCCATACTCTTACTACTCTCTGAGTAAAGAATCTATCTCTGACATCAGTCTTATATCTATCATCCCTCAATTTAAAGCTATGTCCCCTTGTGCTAGCCATCTCCATCAAAGAAAAAAGGCTCTGACTGTCCATCCTATCTAATCCTCTGATCATCTTATATTCCTCTATTAAGTCACTTCTTAACCTTCTCCCTTACAAAAACAGCCTCAAGTCCCTCAGTCTTTCTTCATAAGATCTTTCCATCATACCAGGCAACATCCTGATAAATCTCCTCTGCACTCTTTGCAATGCTTCCACATCCTTCATATAATGTGGCGACCAGAACTGTATGCAATACTCCAAGTGCAGCTACACTAGAGTTTTGTACAGCTACAACAATACCTCATGGCTCCAAAACTCAATCCCACTTCCAATAAAAGCTTTCACATCGTACAATTTCTTAACAGCCCTACCAACCTGGGTGCCAACTTTCAGGGATCTATGCACATGGACACTGAGATCTCTTTGCTCATCCACACTACCAAGTATTTTACCACCAGCCCAGTACTCTGTATTCTTATTACTCCTCCCAAAGTGAATCACTTCACAGTTTTCCGCATTAAACTCCATTTGCCACCTTTCAGCCAGT
Organism: Sphyrna mokarran; assembly: GCA_024679065.1. Lineage (NCBI taxonomy): Eukaryota > Metazoa > Chordata > Chondrichthyes > Carcharhiniformes > Carcharhinidae > Sphyrna > Sphyrna mokarran. The sequence continues at coordinate 72,174,609 of JAGIQG010000001.1, read as the reverse complement.
TCTGCAGCTTATCTATGTCCCTCTGTAATCTGTAATATCCTTCTGCACTGTCCCCAACTCCACCAACTTTAGTGTCATCTGCAAATTTACATCCTTCTATATTCTTATCCAGGTCATTTATAAAAATGACAAACAGCAGCAGCCCCAAAACAGATCCTTGCGGTACACCACTAGTAACTGAACCCCAGGATGAACATCAACCAACACCTTCTGTCTTCTTACAGCTAGCCAATTTCTGATATAAATTGGTAAATCACCCTCAATCTCATGCCTCCATATCTTCTGCAATAGCTTACCATGGGGAACCTTATCAAACACTTTATTGAAATCATGTATACTGCATCAACTGCTTTACCCTCATCCACCTCTTTGGTCACCTTCTCAAAGAACTCAATAAGGTTTGTGAAGCATGGCCTACTTTTCATAAAACCGTGTTGACTATCCCTAATCAAATTATTCCTTTTTAGATGATTATAAATCCTATTTCTTATAATCCTTTCCAAAACTTTGGCCACAACAGAAGTAAGTCTCACTGGTCTATAATTATCAGAGTTATTTCTACTATCCTTCTTGAACAAGGGGATATCATTTGCTATCCTCCAGTTTTCTAGCACTATTCCTATAGAAAATGACAACCTAAAGATCAAAGCCAAAGGCTCTGCAATCTCCTTTCTAGCCTTCCAGAGAATCTTAGGATAAATCCCATTTGGCCCAGGGGACTTATCCATTTTCATACTTTCCAGAATTGCTAACATATCCTCCTTATGAACCTCAATACCGTCTATTCTAATAGCCTGTATCTCAGTATTCTCCACAACACATTGATTCTTTCCTGTGTGAATACTGATGAAAAATATTTATTTAGCACTTTTCTGTCTTTTTGGACTCCACACACAACTTTCCACTACTGCCCTTGACTGGCCCTAATCTTACCATAGTCATTTTTTTATTCCTATAGAAAACTTCAGGTTTTCCTTATCTTACCTGCCAAACACCTGCCAAATACATGTGGTGAACACCCCTGTGACTGTTGTGTGCCTAAATCTTTCTAACGTTCCTAACCTTACCCCTACACCTTGGTGTTTCCTTGACATCCACAGCCTTTGGAAGGCTGAACCAAGGAGGGCCCTGTCCTGGTGTGAGTGTGCTGCTGTAGGGCAGGTGCACCATCTTGGGTCTGTGGAACTAATAGGGGTCACTGGAAAAAGGGGTTTGGATGCAGATAATTCTGAAGACACCAGGGTGAATAGTCTTGGGGTATCCAGCTGATTGGCCTCCTCCCTATAAATGCCCTGGCTGACTTGCTGAGGAGAAAAGGCAGCTGGAGTGAGATTGCTTACCTTATCTTTTTATTGACGCTGATGAGTGCCGCTAATGAGTAAAGCAATGGAGTACAGCTTCTGCAGCAGTGAGGACCAATATTCTAGACAAAGATTTCCACAGTGGCTTCTAGCTGCTGTGTTGACCTGTAAGCAGTTCAAAAAAATATTGACTTCCATGCATGCTACCATACAGTGGAATTCAAGGAAAATTCCACTATTGTCTCAAAATAAGCAGCAGGCCATTTAGGTTTTTTTTTAATTTTTATTTATTAGTGTCACTAATAGGCTTACATTAATACTGCAATGAATTTACTGTAAAAATCTCCTAGGACTGAGCTAAGGAGGAATTTCTTTTCCCAAACTGTGGCGAAGCTTTGGAGTTCTCTGCCCCAAAGAGCTGGGAAGACTTAATTGTTGAGTATGTTGGAGACATCAAGTATGTTGATAGATTTTTACATATTAAAATCATCAAGGGATACAGAGATCGTGCAGGAAAATGGAGTTGAAGTGGAAATTCAGCCATAATCTCACTGAATGGCAAAGTGGACTCGAAGGCTGATTGATCTACTCTTGGTCCTATTTCCTATCTTAACATATCTAACATATGATAATGTTTTCAGCAAAAGTCACTGGGGGGGAATCTGGAGTTGGAATTGAGTTGATTTTCCCATCTGTGGCCAAACCCACACAGCCTTTTCCAGCTAAATCATCAAGGTATTTTGCATACATAAAATGTAAATTCACTTTATATAATTTATCTACCCCCACAACCACTTAGCTAAACAATAGTGCAGAAGGAAGGCCTAGAATTATAAATGCAGCTGTACCTTCTGTATTTGCCCTTATTATGGTAACTACCTGTGTTTGAATCTGAAAATGCACATTGATGAATTTAAGGAATTTAGTTTTAATTTAAGTCAATACTGAAAGTCAATAGTGTGTTTAGTTCTTCCTAAACTGTCAATAGACAGCACAATGAATTAAACAAGTCATCAATATGATTTGGTCAAGTTCTGCCTCCCTGCCAGTCAATTTTAAAATAGGATCAAGTCCCTGAGATGTTAATGAATCAGTCCTCCACAACTTCAGCTTGACTGCTGTTCTGGGGCACAGGTCTTTTCATTATTAGAGTAAATTAGAATTTGATTAAAGGTTTTGACAAATAATATTATTACTAAAATTGCAAGTCTGAGCATCTGCTGATTACGTTGCCTGCCTCTGAGCTATATTGGGTAGAATTTGATTTTGTGCAATAGTCTAAAGTGTGCTAGTGAATCACAGGCCATTTTACACCTCTCTTGATTTTTATTTTAATTGGCTTGATGGAAATAAAAATTAAGAGAAATGTAAAATATACTGACAATTTATTTTCAACCACTTAACTTTTAATTTATACATTCATGGATTGAGCATCATTGGAAAGGCCAGCATTTGTTGCTCATCCCTAATTGCCCTTGAGAAGGTGTGAACTGCTGCAATCCATGTGGTGTGGGTATACCCACAGTGCCGTTGTGAAGCAAGTTCCAGGATTTTGATCCAGTGACAATGAAAGAACAGCGATACAGTTCCAAGTCAGGATGGTGAGTATCTTGAAGGGAGCTTCCAGGTATTGTGTTCCCATGAATCTGCTGCTGACGATACAAAGATGGCTGGACTTGCGGATAGTGAGGAGCATTGCCAGACAATGCAACAGGACATAGATAGGCTGGTAGCTTGGGCAGATAGATGGCAGGTGGAATTCAATCCTGATAAATGCTAGGTGATGTATTTTGGGAGAAAGAATGTAGGGGGGAGGTATATGATAAAGAGTAAACCTATTAAGAATACAGAAATGCAGAGGAACCTGGGAATGCAGGTGAACAAGTCTCTGAAGGTGGCAAAGCAGGTGGAGAAGGTTGTGAAGAAAGCATATGGTATGCTAGCCTTCATAGGAAGGGGTATAGAGTACAAGAGCTGGCCTTAAATGTTGCAGTTGTATAAAATGTTGGTTAGACCTCATTTGGAATACTGCGTCCAGTTCTGGTCGCCTTAGTACCGGAAGGACGTGGAGACTCTGGAGAGAGTGCAGAGGTTACCAGGATGCTGCCTGGTATGGAAGGTCTGAGTTACAAGGAGAGGTTAGGCAAATTGGGGCTGTTTTCCTTAGAAAGACGTAGACTTAGAGGAGATCTAATGTACAAGATTATGAGGGGTATAGATAGAGTGAACAGGGTTAAGCTTTTTCCTAGGTTGGACTCAAATAGCACGAGGGGTCATGGGCTTAGGGTGAGGGAGGTAAGGTATAATTTGGATGCTAGAGGGAGTTTTTTCACACAGAGGGTAGTGGGGGTATGGAATGCGCTGCCAAGTAAAGTGGTGGAGGCAGGCACTCTGGAGTTATTTAAGAAATACTTAGATGGCACATGAACAGAATGGGAATGGAGGGGTATAGAAAACGGATTTAAAATAGGGATCATGAGCCTTGGGAGTCCCTGGGAAGTGTGTAAATAGATGATGATATTGATGTACTTGTTTTTATCCTACAGGTGCTTTGGTCCATCTTGTCTAACAAGGGGCATACACGCGATGGGTCGTGAGAGGGCTGCTCTTGGATTTTTTTTTTCAAGAGTATCCTAGTGCTTCATGTCGTTAGTGTACGCTTGACCTGGACCATTTGATGGGCATGGGCAACATGACAGCTCAGTGACTATCACTGTGCTGTGCAGATACATGGATTTGGGCCTGTGTCTGTGGGAGTTTGCGCATTCTACCTGTACTTGCGTGGGTTTTCTCTTGGTGCTCTGATTTCCTTCCACATCCCAAAGATGTGCTCTTAGGCTAATTGGCAAAACAAATTCTCCCTAAATTGTCTCAAATTTGGTTTTTAATCCATAGATGTATAAACATTGACAGGGATCACGGGTAGAGGTGGGAACATTGGGGTAGCGTGCGGGCTTGTTGGGTCGAAGGATCTGTTTCCCGTGCTGTTTTGTTCTTTGTTCTTTGTTAATCTTCTTTGTGGTATAGATTACAGATTTGGAAATTGCTGTCAAAGGAGGCTTGGTTAGTTCCTGCAGTGTATCCTGCTGCTACTTTGGTGGTGGGGAGTAAAAACTTAAGACGGTGAATGATGATCAAGAGGGCAGTTTTTTCTTGAGTGTTGTCAAAGCTGTCCTTACCTGGAAATTAGAGAGTATTCCATCATGACCCTGGTTGTGCCTTGTGGGTAGTGGATAGATTTTAGTACATCAGGAGTTGAGTTACTCACCTCAAAATTCCCAGCCTCTGACCTGTAATTAGAGTATTGATATATCTGGTCTGGTTCTGTTTCTAGTCTGTAGTACCAAATGTTGATGATGGGGCATTCAATGATGGCAATGTCATTGAATTTCGAGAGATAGTTAGATTCTCTCGTATAGAAAATGGCTATTGCCTGGCATCTGTGTGGTGTGACTGTTATTTGCCATGCATCAGCCCAAATAGTATGTTACCCAAGTATTGTTACATGCATGGATTGATTCAGTGTCTGAAGAGTTGTGAATGGTACTGAACTGCAATCACCACACAAAGTCGAATTGTAACCTTATGGGGCAAATTTTACCATCCTGCTCGCCACAGGAATTGGAGTAGGCGAGGGGCGGACCAGGAAAAGATATGTTGACCTCAGGCAGGATTTTCTGGTTTTGAGCAAGGTTAGAAAATATTCCTTTTTAAGTTTAGCTGACCTTCAACTATCTCCCTTTCCAGATCCCCATGGTGATGTATTCACATCAAAGGTTATTAAACCTGTCAAAAGTTATTTATTTTGAACGCTCAACGTCAAAACAAAAAGATGCAATTAAAAATAATTCTTAATGTTGCAAACATCCTTCTGATGGAAAGTTGAGCAGCTTTTGCCCTCTGGCAGCAAGCACAGATTTTCTGTAGTGTATGCTCCAACAACTTTGCTTCAGCAAATGCTACGTAAGCCTGCATTTAAATGTTTCTGTATAAGGAATAGAGTCTCAGATAAGAAAATCTCCTGGGAGAGAATTCCATCAACAAAAGCAACAGTGTGGAAATGTCACTGCTGATATTCCTTTTGGATTAATATGTTGAATTGCATCTGTGATAGATCTAATGTTTCTGACGTAAGAGTCTTGAGTGGCAACACATTTTGCTCTATTATAAGCTTGCACAGGATGCGGGCTAACTCAACCACGTTTCTTGACATTGCAAAGTTTGAATGATAATTTGGCTTTCTTTCTGGAATAGATCATCTTCACCAATCTGTGGATAGTGCTATTTTCAGGATGGGTTTATACTGCTTATCAGTAAACCAATACTATTCCTCCAGTTGGTGAATATAGAATTTAGGGGATATTCAGTATTCCCAATATTGATTTTCTATTCATTTAATAAATATGAGCTATGACATTGATCTAAATCTTCTGCTCCCAACTGCCATGGATAGTATTGCAGCCCGAATGGAGAATTCCAGGGCAGGAGAAACTGGAAAATCCTGCTTTCTGCATCCAATGCATTCTGGGCACATGTGGGCAGGAAATGATTGTATTTTCCCAGTGGCATCAAATAGGACAAAGCTCCTCTTGAATTTACTGTTTTTACCTTTTGTCTTTCACTCAGTAAAGCTTGAATTTAACATGGTCTCAATCTAAGGATCTGAATGATATTACCAGAAGGCATTTGTGATTGTAGTTGGGTAGAAGAGGGAAAGAGCACAGTCTGTTTATCACTCCCAAGTCATTGGCTTGGTCTTATCAGAATTTTAGTGACATAGTTATTGTCCAATTTTGCACTGTCGCATTTTTCATGTTTTATTGCTAGATGTTTTCTTATGCATAACAATCACCACTTTCAGTTGGACATTGTGTTTTCTATGGTCAGGAGTGCAGTTTTTACTGCTCAATATCGAGATAAATGTCAACATAACATGATGATTGGATCACCATATACCAGCACTGAAATGTCTCAAGTGCCAGTACGTGCATTCTCTTCTCTTTATGGAACACAAACTAAAACTCTCGATTGAAAGAGACATGTAGGTGGGATTTTATGGCTTCACTTGAGAGAGAGCAGAAATTCCTACCCGAGGTCAACAGACATTTTCATTGTCTGCCCCTTGCCTGCTGCAATTCTGTGGCAGTTGGGGGTCCGGGGTTGGTAGTGGGGTAGAATTCCGGTAAAAGTTTCAGGTGAATTGTCAGTTTATTTTAGATAAAATACATGAATGTATTTTTTCTGATAGGTCAATTTTCTATTGTCCTGCATTAATGAGAAATAATCAGATGCAACTGTGAATATAGCTTCACGAACTATAATTAGATCTTGTTTTTCATTCATGGTATATTCACAAACTGAATCACTTACCAGACCATTTCAGAGGGCACTTGAAAGTCAACCACATTGCTTATAACCTGGAGTCACAAGTAGTCTAGCCCAGTTAAGGATGGAAAATTTCCTTATCTGAAGAATATTTGTCGAACCAGATTAACTTTGAAGACAATTGACAATAGTTTCATGGGTCAGGGTTTTTAGGCTGACTGGGTTTCCCTTCCTACCTGAGGCCTAAACCCAATTTATTATCAGCATTCTTTTATACCTCAGAACTCCTCCTGCCAGCCAGGAAATTGAGAGTGGGCAGGAAACAGGCCTTAACTAAATGGCTACTTACGGGAATCAATTTGGGCAAGAATGGGCAGACTGGCTAAGTCCTCTCTTGCCATAGCACAAAACTGCAGAGAGACTGGGACAGGGGGAAACCCAGTGGGAAGCCCATTTGAAAAATCTTATGCCCACCCACATCTACAAAACTAATGGTGGGAGAAGCCATGATTGCAATTACTGAGACTAGCTTTCAATTCCAGATTTATTAATTAATTGAAATTCTGCCAATTGTCAGAATGGGATTTGACCCTGTGCCACAAGGCCAGATGTGACATTCACCTGGGCCTCTGGATTACAAGACCAGTGACATTACGGTTACGCACCATTTCCTCATCTCAAGGTGAGTGTTCAATAGATAGCTTTTCCAGTAGTCAGGATTCATAAGCAAAATATTGTGGATGTTGGAAATGTGAACAAGAACTAGAAAGTTTTGGAAATAGTCAACAGATCTGACAGCATGTCTGAGGTGAAGAAACCGAGTTAATATTTCAGGTCAATGATTTTAATGAGAGGCCAGTAACCTGCATTGTTCCAGAGATGCTATCAGGCCTGCTAAGTATTTCTTGCCAATTTACGCGCTTTGTTACAGCTACATGATGTCTGATAGGACAGGATATGCAACTAGAGACTCATTCACATTGATTACTCTAGTTACCGAGTCACCGAGAGCTGCAGACTGGGTTTGTCCTTAGATAAGCAACCAGTATACCCTTCAATGTTTAATGAGCTCTGAAAAGCAATTTATCACCAACTTTTGTTGATAGCCTGATATGCTTCTCAATGACAGTGACTATTTTAATTAATTAACCATTTGGGATGTCCCATTGTTTTAAATCCATAAAAAATTGTATAAATAAGAATCATAGATGTCAAAATGCCTATCTGTGATGGGCCAGTAAGTATTTCCTCTCAGGGTAAGAATCATCAATTCAAATAATCATGTTGTCCTTGATTGAGTATTCATAGGACAACCATTACAGGAGTATTATAAATTTTAAAATCCTGTCCAAGCAACACAAAGAACAAAGTTGATACACTTTCCAAAGGGATTTACTTATTGCACTTCTTTCGATGAACATTTAACATGTTGTGGAGGATTACATTATTTTCTTAAGTCAAAAGAACATTCCATTCAGTACTACTCTCTGTCTTCTATCCAACTTCCTGAGAAGAGTGTAAATTGTTTTTCCCTTTACAGTTTAGTAAATTGTCCTGATAAGTGCAAAATGAAAAGCTTTGACAATACTTTTTTTTCAGCAATTCTCAAATTCTTTACTGCCAAAAGACAACCTTTAATTTCTTCTAATCCCTTTTAAAATCAAACATTTTTATTCACAGGCCAACTTCAATGACTTTATAAAGATTAGGAGCTATCAATCAAACTGAGCTGACAGTTAAAATGGGTTGTGAACTCAGTTACGCAGCAGTAATCCTATAATGTCAACAAGCTGTTTTTTAACACTACAGACAGTTTTTATTTCAAATATTTCAAGGGCGGGAGATTTCAAATCCTTGACATAGAGTCATAGAGATTTATAAGCATGGAAACAGACTCTTCGGCCCAACTTGTCCATGCCGTCCTTTTTTTTAAATCCTGAAGCTAGTCCCAGTTGCCACTTTTGGTCCGTATTCTTCTATACCCATCCTAGTTATGTAACTGTCTAAACAATTATTAAAAGATAAAATTGTACCCGCCTCTACTACTACCTTTGGTAGCTTGTCCCGGACACTCACCACCCTCTGTGAAAAAATTTCCCCTCTGGACACTTTTGTATCTCTTCCCTCTCACCATAAACCTATGCCGTCTAGTTTTAGACATCCCTATCTTTGGGATATTGACTATCAAGCTGATCTATACCCCATATATAGGCTATTTTATAGATCTCTATACGATCACCCCTAAGTCTTAAGTCCCAGTCTATCCAGCCTCTCCTTATAACTCAAATCATCAAGTCCTGGTAGCATCTTGTAAATCTTTTCTGCACACTTTCTAGTTTAATAATATCCTTTCTATAATAGGGTGACTAGAATTGTACATAGTATTCCTAATGTGGTCTCAGCAATGTCTTATACAACTTCAACAAGATGTCCCAGCTTCTGTAATCAATTCTCTGACTAATGAAACCAGGCATGTCGAATGCCTTCTTCACCACTCTGTCTACCTAAGACTCCACTTTCAAGGAACTACGAACATGTACCTGTGGACCTTTTTGTTCTTTAACTCTCCCCAATGCCCTACCATTAACTGAGTAAAGTCCTGCCCTGGTTCAGTCTACCAAAATGCACTACCTCGCATTTATCTAAATCAAACTCCAACTGCCATTCATCAGCCCACAGGCCCAATTGATCAAGATCCCATTGCAATCCTTGATAACCTTCTTCACTGTTCACAATACCACCAATCATGGTGTCATCTGCAAACTTACTAACTGTATGTCTTGACAGTTCCCATTAATAGTTTTTTTTTCACAGCTCTCTTAGTAATTCCAATGCATTTATGTGCTTTTTATATGCATTTGTGTCTAGTTTAACAATCACAAAGGGCACTTGATTTTTCCCAAAGTATCTTGGGACCATGTCTAAAAAGATTGCCTTCCCTTTCCAGAAGACTACCCTACTTCTCCAAAGAAGTTCGGTAAGTTTAGACCTTCTCCAACCAGACCTAAAGTGTACAAGTCATGCACATACCACTGACAAAAATAAGACCTGACTAAGTCAGCCGCACTTTAGCATGCATAGTTATCTCTGTGAACAGTGCATATGCTATTTAGAACCCCACCCCCATTTGTCCCATTACCCCCACACCATGGAAATGGTGAATGCAGAGTTTGTGGATGGGATTCGTATCTCTGCATCATCTTCACAGAGATGGACAGAACCTCTTCGTCTGCTTGGAAATTTAGGCTTATATTGTTATTCCAAGTTGAAAATTGAACCAGCGACTCACAATTTTTGCCTCCCAAAACCAGACTAGTTAGATTTGCTTGTCTCAGGTGCCCAATTCCCCTCATTTTATGTGAATTATTATCCTGCTGCTTATTGCCCTTTCTTCAATGCTGTTAGTCTTCCCTCTCTTCTACTGTGACCTGGTGCCCTCCCTTAGTTCAATAAACCGTCCCCCAGAGAACTAGTTAACCTCCAATTGAGGACAATGATTGCAGCCTTGTTCAGATGTAAATCTCCTGGTTTGTAAAGATCTTTCCTTCCCTACAGTTGGTTCCAATGCCGTAGGAAACTGAAATCCTCCACCCTGCAATGCTGCTTCAGCCATGCAATTATTTGAATAATCTTTCTTTTTTTTCATCTAATCAAACATACAGACATCACGAAAAATCCAAACACTTCCACCTTGGATATTCTTCAATCATTGACCAATGGTAGGCAGGGACTATTATCATGTGAGAAAAGCACCAGGTGAACCCTGGCATCCTGTGTCAGAATGGAGACCCCTGCCGGTAGGAGGGTAGGGACCTATCTCCTCCACTAGCATCACCAATACCTGCATCACCTCCTCTTCCATTCCCCCACATAGCACATGCATCCTATTAGGGCTTCCCTGGCTGCTCTCTGCATCTCCACCTATGCAATAATCTTCATTTGCAGGCAAGCTGCAATAGCAACACTGGCCAATGTTGCTGGTGGCACAGATGGCCAACAACTCTCCAATGGCAAAACATCAGCTTTTCTGGGGAGGCAGTCTGGTAGGAAAATGCCTCTTGTGGAGCCAGGAACCTCTGGAATTTCAACTGGGACTTAATCCCAACAAAGTTCCAGAAATGGCTGTGGTGGGGTTCCCACCTGCTCTCCAGCCAGTGGATGGGCTCACTGCTACAACCATTATATTCTGCCCATTAACACTATTGAAATTACAATAGTGACTGCATTTCAAATATACTTAATTGGCTGTAAAATGCCTTGGGACATGCTATGATTGTGAAAGACTTACACAAAGGTCTCTCTCTCACATGTTGGCTGCCTGACCCAATGAACATTTCCAATATTCTCCATTTTTATCTCAGATCCATAGCAGTTGTAATACTTTGCTTTTATCTTAATATTGATGTATTGCTGACATTTGGAAATTAAAGCAATGGCTGTAATGTCAGCGTTAAACCATCCCTTCCAAGGGTCAAATTCCTCTTTCAAGAAGTCGGGAGTTTTAGGAAATGTTTTGTAAGATGATGAGTGAGCTTGTCAGTATTATTAAAAGCAGATAGCTTTGGAAAGGAGTTGTTTTGTCTAAATCCTAACTGGCAATTAAAAATACTTAAATCATATTGCAGATTGCTCAACCCCCTCACAAAAGACAAAGCTACATTTCCTTCAACTGCATGCACAAAAATGTCAGGAAGGGCTTAATCAGTAAGAACAAGCAAGCTTGCCAAATACTTGAGAATCAAAATAAATGGGATGAATACTTTCTAAAGGACTTCAATGGATTTTACAACAAATGGAAAGTGAAACTTTCAGTTGCCTTGGATTGACAGACACATTGGTCCCATCATCTTTTCTCATTGATTTGAAAAGAAAGTCAGACGCCTATAAATATACGAAGAAGTCGTAGATTTCAATTGCCAAATGGTTGTGGATGAGTATATTGATATATTTCAGTTTCTTACCATGACTGTTTGTATTAGAAGTAGTGCGGGTCAAGTGTTGAGGCAATTTGTTTGTTTTATGTTTCTGGGTATTAGTTAGGCCTGAGGACTGGGAGAAAAAGCCGTGCAAAGCAATAGCTATGCCGAGTCAGGGGGGGTGGGGGGGTCATTGGCCTTCACTTTGTGTCGAGTGTGCCTTCAAAAATAAACATTTGACTGCTTAGTATTCTGCCACTTCCAGGCAGGTTCCATTTATCATTCGTTCAAATTGTAGCAATTGCTACTAGTTGTTGGGGACGGGGATAGAATTTTAATCATATGAGTTCTCGTAGCAGGAATCCTTCAACTTACAGCGGTGGTCACAGCAAGAGCTGAGATCCAGAATGACTGAATCTGGGACATTAGGTAAAGGTGTGCTGGATAGTGCTCTGCTGACCATAGCTGTCTGATATCATTTAGTATGGACAATTAAATTTATAATTGCATGCATGATACAAGATCTTAAATTGTATAAGACCTGTTTCCATATGTCTCACCTTGTTCCTCTCATAATGGGTGGCCTAAGTCACAGTCATTGAGTCACAGAGCTTCACAGCATAGAAACAGACTCTTCGGCCCAACTTGTCCATGCTGTCCTTTTTTTTAAACTCCAAAACTAGTCCCAGTTGTCCCCATTTGGCCCATATCCCTCTGTACTCTTTTAGACTATAAAGTCTAAATGCTTTTTAAAAGACAAAATTGTACCTGCCTCTACTAGTATCTCTGGCAGCTTGTTCCAAACACTCATCACCCTTTGGGTGAAAAAATTGCCCCTTTGGACACTTTTGATTCTCTCACCTCTCACCTGAAACCTATGACCTCCTGTTTTAGACTCCCCTACCTTTGGGAAAAGATATTGACTATCTAGTTGATCTATGCACCCTCATTATTTTATAGACCTCTCAGTCACCCCTCAGTCTTCTATGCCCCAAAGAAAAAGTCCGGTAACATCCTAATAAATCTTTTCTGCTCTCTTTCTAGTTCAATAATACATTCTATGATAGGGTGACCAGAACTGTACACAGTATTCCAACTGTGGCTTACAGTCTTGTTCCCAGATTTCACTGAAGTTTCATGTCCTGATTTTTGTCATCGAGGTGTGCAGAATGCAGAGGCTTCCACAGGAATCTGTTCAGGTGTAGGGAAAGAGTTCACTGGAGTTATTTTCCATTGTACGAAAGACTCCTTTTTATCTCTATTACCTTTACCTTCAGTCTTCTCCAAAGAAAACATTTCCAACTTCTTCAATCTGCCCTCATTACTGAAGCTCCTTATCCATGGAACTCTGCACTTTCTCCAGTGCTGTTTACATCTTTGCTAATGCGTGGCATCCAGAACTGGACACAATATTCCAGCTGAGGCCGAACTAATGTCCTGTAAAAGTTCAACATAACTTTCTTCTTCTTGTATTCTACGTCCCTGTTAATAAAGCCTAGGATACTGTTTTGCTATGTTAAGTCTGCTTTCAACTGTCCCATGCCCTTCTGTTCTTATACTTCTCTAGTATTGTACGTTGATTCTCTTTCTACCAAAATTGATAACTTTGTATTTCTCTGCATTAAATTTCATATAAATTCATTCTCTGGGTGACTATACTGGCGGGGATCTGACAGCAGCTCAGGAACAATGTGCACTCTCTGGGAAATGAACACACAACTGGAGAAAGTGCTTTGTGTGGTATAGACCAGGTGAACATTTTGAGAGTGTAAGTCCATGTGGTTCATGAGCTGCACTCCCTGAATCCACATGGCATGGAGATCCATGTTGGTGCAGCAGTGGAAAGCCAGAAATCTGAGCCAATCCTATGTCCCTTGCATCCTGGCAAGCCTGATTCTGGTCGAAATGGATGTAATTGTGAGCCCTGTGGTGCATCCATCACTTCCTTGATTCTGTTTTGTGTAGAGCGTGTGAGATGCCACAAAGATCAGCTTTTGGAAGAACATGTAAGTTGACTGCAGCTGTGACTTTCAGTGCCAAAGGCAGTGGATGCCACCTAATTTCCCATGGGGACAACTGCAGAAGGGCAATAAATTAATCTGTTCTTTTGACAGGTGAAGCATTCCCAAACTCTAAATCTCGCTTATAGGGAGTTCCAGTGCTGTCTGTGCACCCGAGTCGGGGAAAATGACTCCAAAAGATCTCTCTCTGGAGTCCCTCTTGTGCCAATAGAGCAGACCCTGCCACCCATTCCTCCTCAGTTCTCCTCATGCCTCTAGAGAGTCGGGCACTTTTGTTGATGCCTTCTTTCCTCTCTACGTGCCAGAGGAATGAGAATCAGTTCCACAGACTCCATCTTTCCCTAGTGCTAAGCACTTCAAAAATTGAGAGAGAATTAACAGTTACTTTTGCCTCCAAGGGTTCACTCTTTTTCCATTTAACTTTGGTAGCTCCATAGAATCCCGACAGTGCAGGTGGGCCATTTGGTCCATTGGGTCTGCACCAATCACAATCACAGCCAGCCCCTTTCCCTGTTGCCCCATACATTTACCCCGATAGCCCTCCTGGCACTGAGTGGTAACTTTCCATGACCAATCAACCTCACTTCCACATTTTTGGTCAGTGGGAGGAAATCAGACCATCTGGAGATAACCCACACAGACACTGAGAGAATGTACAAACTCCACATAGACAGTGACCCAAGCTGGGAATTGAACCTGGGCCCCTGATGCTGTGAGGCAGCAGTGCTAACCACTGTTCCATCGTGCCACACTCAACTGTGTCTGGACAGCTAAAAATTAAATTTGGGGCAGAGTATTGATGGAAACTAGAAAACGCAAAAAAAACACCTTGAAAATGTATTGTGCTGCCACTACACTCTGACTCATTAATACAACAGAAGATTTCTGAGGCCCTATACAATGTTTTCTAAGCATTCTTTCCTGCAGTAATTTTTACTATTTAATAGCTAACCCTGCAACTAAATTTAAAAATTTAATACAATGCCGGGGGTATGAATTAATGCCATGGACTTGGTGCTTTTAAAATATTAAAACAATTCAACTCACAGACACCTTTCACACAAATGATCTAAAGTCAATAATTTATCCTCAAGCAGAATAAATCAGGTTAGATTTTAAAGAAAGTTGGAAAATTTGATTAAACTTTTTTTAATGTTTTCATAAAATTTCTGAATTAGATGGGTCTAAAATGTTGACTGTACGTTAGGAGGAATATGCTGGGATTTAGCATTCCCCATGATGAAAAAAAAACAACAACCCAGAATTCTCTGTATGTGAATGTGTGAGGATTCCTGTCCAATAATACACAATCCTGTGGAGTAACTATAGGAACTTATATACCAACACACTGGTTATGATTTATCTGCTAACAGCACATCTTGTTTGGATGTCGGGAGTTGCATGTATATCATTAACATCTTGTGATGCATATAGGAAGTTGCTTGAGGAATGAAAATGAAGACAAAGGGCAGAATTTTAATTGCCCTAGGAAGCATGTTCATCAAATCATAGAACCATAGAGCCCATACAGTGCAGAAGGAGGCAATTCAACCCATCGAATTTACAATGACTACCTGACAGAGCATTTCACCCAGGCCCACCCTGCTGCCCAAATGTTCCACTAATTCCCCTAAACTACACATCTTCAGACACTAAGGAGCAATTTAGCATGGCTAATCCACCTAATCTGCACATCTTTGGACTGTGAAAGGAAACCAAAGCAAGAGTAGAAATCCACAATGCTAAGAACTGTTCCACCCAGCTGTGCATTAAATCCATGGAAAGCTAGGCACTCGACATGATCCTGCTTGGACCTAACCCAGATGTATTTGCAAGTGAGTGAAGCAGTCCCATGGCATTGCCAGGTGAAGATTTATGATGCTCTAACAGACAAGTAATTCTAGCTAGTATTCCAGCTTCAATAAGTTGTACACACAGTTCACTGGGGTTAACCAGGTGAGTATAGTGACAGCCTGGGAAGCTGTTGAACATGAAACTGTGTTTAGCTAGTGCACTTATTTTGTGAATGTGCCTTCATTGTTTGGGAGCTAATTTGAAAATTCTTGGAAGTTGTTCACCTATCTTGCGCTACAGTCACCTTAAGTTGTACTCCCTTGCTGTCAGCCTTCACTGCAGCATTGGAACAGCTTATGCAGCTTTATTTTACACCTCTGATAATAAGAAATGAGTAGAGTAGCAGCACTAACAACTCCAGAAGCAAGAGGAAAACCATCATTGGCAGCAGAACCAGTTGCCTTCTCCTCTGCCACAAGACTCTCCACAGGGCAGAGTGAAGAGGTAGAGTTATCCAGCTGGAAGGAGGCAAGATCCTCTCAACACATGGTTGGAGGAGGGAGGTGTCTCTTTCAGAGGATGAGTTCTCTCAACATGTATGGGCACCAGTATCTCAGGAGACTCTGGTTTGCCTAGCAGGTTGTTACTGACATCTGCAGCCTCCTGGAACACAACTTCCTCCCTGTGGACACAGGAATCAAAAGCAGGAGCTGGCCTGCTTTGCCATTCAAAAATATCATGGTTAGTCTTCTCTCTCAAGTCCACTTTTCTGCACTGTCCACACAACTGAGATGACTGTGGTCATGACTCCACTTTCCTGTCTATCCCTTTATACCTTTTGATTCCCTTGTCAATCAAAAATCTGTTGAATTTGATCTTGATAGCTTCACAGAATCTTTACTGTGCAGAAGGAGGCCATTTGGCCCAATAAGGTTGCACTGGCTCTCAGAAACAGCCCTTCTCTGCCTTATTACTGTAACCTTTCATAATCTTTCTTTTCAAATGCAATCCAATTCCCTTTAGAATATCTTGATTGAGCCTGTCTCCACTTGACCTCCTCTTGAAATTTGTTCCAGACACCGATTATCCTCTAGGTGCAAAATATTTTGTCACATCAGTTTTAATCATTTTGCCAATCGTTTTGGACCTGTGCCCTTTAGTTCTTGATACTTTTTTGCATGGAAACAGTTTCTCACTATTTACATTGTCTGTACCATTCAGGATCTCACATACCTCTATCAAGTCTCTTCTCAGCCTTTTCTCCATGGCAAACAGTCTCAATTTCTCCAACTTATCCTCATCACCACAATTCTAGAATCAGTTTGTGAATCTAACTTATGCTCTCTCCAATGCATTTGTGTCCATCCTCCAATATGTTACCCAGTACCCCAGATGAGCCCTAACTAGTGCTTTGTACAAGTTCAACATGACTCCCTTATTCTTATATTAACTGCTTTGTTTGCCATCTTCCATGAATTATGTACACATAGATTGAGATTCCTCAATTTCTACACTTCCTTAAGAATTTCTCTCTTTATTTTGTAGTCTTTCCATATTCTTTGTGCCAAAATGAATTATTGAGTTCACCTGTCTACCCCATCTACCAACATGTCTATATTATTTTCAAGCTCAGGACTATCCTCATCACAGTTGACAAGGTTTTTAATCTTTATATCATCTGCAAATTTTGAAATCATGCTGTCTGAGAAAAGAGTTCCAGGGACCACTGACCCTCTGAGAGATTAAAGATTAAATAGGAAATCTCTCATTTCTAAACTTGTGTTCCCTAGTTCTAAACTTCCCTGCAATAGAAACATTCTGTCACCATCCATCCTTTTAAGCCCCCTCAGGGTCTTGCACATTTCAGTCAGATCATCTCTCATTAACTTGAATTGGTACAGGCCCAAGCTGCTGAATCTTTCCTCATAAATTGACCCTTTTATCCCAGGAATCAGTTGAGTGAACCTTCTCTGAACTGCTTCTTATGTAATTATCTCCTCTTTAAATAAGGAAACCAACTTGAACCCAGTACTCCAATGCAATCTCATTAAAAACTTTTTAAGGTTAAGATAGTCATCATTTATAGCCAATCCCCTGATGTCTACGACTTTCTCCAGGCCTACAGCCCCTGCCAAGTTTTTGCAATACAGGGTCGGCACTAAGACATCCAAAGACAGCATGGCCAAGCAGGGTGTGCATGCACAATCTCTCTGGAGGTACATTGCCAGGCATATGTAAAAGGCAGAAAAAGAGGTATCAGAGCCTGCACCAGAAACAACTATTAGGCCCTTTAAATATACAAGAAGCAGCCTGTCTGAGGCCCCATTTTCAAAATGGCTGTGCCCTAACTACAACCTACCTGAGCCACCTGCAGTATTGAAAATCTGGTCAACCTGCAGCCTATGCAGTTGTCCTTGAAGGGACACTGCAGTGTCAAAGATTGGCTCTCAATCAGCATGCTCACAACAGCCTGTCAGAGTGAATCAATTTCCAGGCCTCTATGTTTACCCAGTTATTTTTGATCTCTATTGAACAGGTCATTGTTGGATATATTTTAATCTACTTCTTTTAGAAGAAAGGAAGAAGGCATACAAATGACATTAAATCTTTCCAACTGTCTACTCATTCATCTATCTATTTCTGCCAGAACTGAAAAAAAATGGTTTTATTCTTTTCACAGTCAAGGTCCCGAGGGTACAAGAATGATTCCTTCTGAAGTTTTGTTTAATCTGACAGGAAATAAAACAATAGCAGAAGCAACTCATTTAAAAATCAACAGAAAAAAAGTAGAAATATGACTTCAGAAATCATACTGTAGTTTATAAGCAGCAGATTTGGAAGTAAACTTTCATCAGTCTTGAAAATTAATTGGGTCTTTTTTTTAAATAGTTATGTCAATTTTAATTAAAAGATGGTAGAAGCAAAATACAAGAGAAATGTCTTCAAAGATGTTCAATTTCAATAGTTCCATAAAAAGGATGTTTTTCTCTTTTAAAGATGAGATTTTTTTTTGGCTGAAAGTTAATTTTGTTTCAGTTGCTTTTAGAAGAAGGGATTAGAAACAAAGTTCCCCAGGCACGGCTTTTTAAAGGCAAGTCACACTCTCTGGATGATAAGTTTCATTTTCATAGAAACCCGACAGTGCAGCAAGAGGACATTCGGCTCATTGAATCTGCACCGACAGCGATCCCACCAAGAACCTGTCCCCACAACCCCAACTATTTACCCTTCTAATCCCTTGACATTAAGGGTCAATTTAGTGTAGCCAATCCACCTAATCTGCACATCTTTGGACTGTGGGAGGAAACTCACACAGACATGGGGAAAATGTGCAAATTCTGGCTTTGGAGAGGGTATAGAAAAGATTTACTAGAGCGTTGCCTGGTATGGAGGGCATTAGCTATGAGGAGAGATTGGAGAAACTTGGTTTGTTCTCACTGGAACCATGGAGGTTGAACATAGAACATAGAACAATACAGCACAAACAAGCCCTTCAGTCCACGTGTTGCGCCGATCACAACTACCAATCCACAGACCTACCTATAACCCCCTATCCTATTCTTTTCCATATACTCATCCAGAAGACCCCAGTGAGTTTGCCTCAACAATCTCCGACGGCAGTCGGTTCCATTCACTCACCACCCTCTGAATGAAAAACCTACCTCTGACATCTCCTTTGTATTTGCTTCCCTGCACCTTAAGTCTGTGTCCTCTCGTATTGACCATTTCAGCTCGGGGAAATAGTCTCTGAGAGTCCACCCTATCTATTCCTCTCAACATTTTATAAACCTCTATCAGGTCGCCTCTCAACCTACGTCTCTCCAGTGAGAAGAGTCCCAGCTCCCTCAACCTATCTTCATAAGGCCTGCCTCCCAATCCAGGCAGCATCCTTGTAAATCTCCTCTGAACTCTCTCAATAGCCTCTACATCCTTCCTATAATGAGGCGACCAGAACTGCGCACAATACTCCAACTGAGGTCTGACAAGAGTCTTATAGAGCTGCATCATTACCTCCTGACTCCTAAACTCTATTCCTCGATTAATGAAGGCCAGTACACCGTACGCCTTCTTGACCACTTCCTCCACCTGTGAGGCCGATTTAAGAGTCCTATGGACCCGGACCCCGAGATCCTTCTGCTCTACAACACAGCTAAGACTCCTACCCCTTATATTGTACTCCTTCATCCCATTATTCCTGCCAAAATGGACCACTACACATTTATCCGCATTGAAGTCCATCTGCCACTTCTCCGCCCAGTCTTGCATCCTGTCTATGTCCCGCTGCAACTTTTGGCATCCCTCCAGACCATCCACAACACCACCGACCTTTGTATCGTCGGCGAACTTACTAACCCATCCCTCCACTTCCTCATCCAGGTCATTTATGAAAATGACAAACAGCAGGGGTCCCAGAACAGATCCCTGGGGCACTCCACTGGTTACCAACCTCCATGCAGAACAAGACCCATCCACAACCACTCTCTGCCTTCTGCCGGCAAGCCAGTTCTGGATCCACGAGGCCAAAGCCCCTTGGATCCCATGCCCTCTCACCTTCTCCAGAAGCCTTGCATGGGGGACCTTATCAAACGCCTTACTAATGTCCATGTACACTACGTCTATTGCCCTTCCTTTATCAATGTGATCAGTCACATTTTCGAAGAACTCAACTAAGCTCGTAAGGCATGACCTGCCCTTGACAAAACCATGCTGAATATTTCTAATCAGTCTAAACTTCTCCAAATGTTCATATATCTTATCCCTTAGAAGCCTCTCCATCAGCTTACCAACCACTGAAGTCAAACTTACCGGTCGGTAATTTCCTGGACTATCCCTGTTCCCTTTCTTAAAGATAGGAACCACATCCGTAATCCTCCAATCCTCCGGAACCTCTCCCATTTCCATGGACAACGCAAAGATCATCGCCAGGGGCTCTGCAACCACTTCCCTCACCTCCCACAATAACCTGGGGTACATCCCACCCGGTCCCAGAGACTTGTGTATCTTAATAGAATTTAACAGGTCTAACACATCCTCTTTCCTAACATCCACATACTCAATCTTTTCCGTATGCTTCAAACCTGCAGTGCAATCTCCCAGTTCACTTTCCACTGTAAATACTGAGGCAAAGTACTCGTTAAGCACCTCTGCCATTTCTTCCGGATTCACACAGACTTTTCCCTCTTCACCTTTCATAGGCCCTATCCCTTCTCTTCTCATCCTTTTACTTTTCACATATTTGTAGAAGGCCTTCGGATTCTCCTTAATCTTACCTGCCAAGGCCTTCTCATGACCCCTTCTGGCTCTCCTAATTTCCTTTTTAAGTTCCCTTCTACACACCTTATACTCCTCTAGATCCCTAACATCCCCTAGCTCTCTGAACCTTTTATATACCTTTTTTTCCTTCCTAACTAGGTTCACCACTACCTTCGTGCACCACGGTTCCCGCGTCCTACCAGAACCTCCTTGACTCCTCGGAACGTTGTCTTGCAGTGCCCCAGACAAACATTCCTTGAAAAACCACCACTTTCCTTCTGTACTTTTCCCCAAGAACACCTCTGTCCAGTTTATGCGTCCAATTACCCGCCTAATGTTTTCATATTTCCCCTTACTCCAGACATACACCTTCCTAGCCTGCCTGATCCTATCTCTTTCCATCGCTATCATGAAAGAGATAGAATTATGATCTCCATTCCCAAGATGCTCACCTACCGTGAGATCCAACACCTGCCCTGGCTCATTAGCAAGCACCAGGTCAAGTACAGCCTCTCCTCTTGTAGGCTTTTCCACGTACTGTGTCAGGAAACCTTCCTGAACACACCTAACAAACTCCACACCATCCAAACCCCTTACCCTTGGGATATTCCAGTCGATGTTTGGGAAATTGAAATCTCCCATCATGACAACCCTGTTATTTCTACATCTGTCTAGGATCTGTTTGAGGGAAGACCTGATAGAAGTCTATAAGATTATGAGAGGCATGGACAAAGTGGATAGTCAGAAGCTTTTTCCCAGGATGGAAGAGTCAATTACTAGGGGGGCATAGGTAATGCCCCTAGTATTACTAGGAGGAGCAATGTTTAAAGGAGATGTACAAGGCAGATTTTTTACACAGAGTAGTGGGTGCCTGGAACTTGTTGCCGGAGCAGGTAGTAGAAGCTGATATGGTCTTGACAAATACATGAATAGGATGGGAGTAGAGGGATATTGTCACTGGAGGCGTAGAGTGTTTTACTTAAGTTGGGCAGCATGCTCGATGCAGTCTTGAAGGGCCTTCGGGCCTGTTCCTGTGCTGTAATTTTATTTGTTCTTTGTTCTTTGTTCCACGTGGACAGTCATTTTTAAAATGGCGACTGATCTAGTTAAAACTGTGATAGAATTTGAAGTGTCAACACATTTACTTGTGCTTTGCCTGTTAACATTTCATTATTTTCATGCATGTATGCTTAAGATGTAGTCAGGGATAATTGTCACTCATCAAAACAACAGGACAATTTATAGTAAAGACAAACTTTTTTTTTAGTTCATTTAGACAGTAACCAGCAATGATTTTTGGAAACAGTAAAATTCAGCTTTGCAGGGGTGCAGAGCAGCTGTTATCGAATGATTGTACATGCATCCTTCTTGAAAAATCCTGGGAATGTGCCTCTCTATCTTTATTAAAAAAATTAAACATTTGCACGAGCCCTGGCCAAGTCACAGCCTTTGATCTCCCTACACCTGACCAACTGCTTTTGTTAGCATAAAGGCCACCCAATGTTGCACTTGACTGGGGACAAGGACATTCCTGGGCTGGGAATCCCCATATCATTTAAGTTTACTTTTTATTAGTGTCACGCGTAAACTTACGTTAATGCTGTAATAAAATTGCTATGAAATTCCTCTAATTGCCACACTCTGGCGTTTGTTCGGGTACACTGAGAAAGAATTTAGCACAAGCACTGCATCTAACCAGCATGTATTTGGACTATGGAAGGAAACCGGAGCACCCGGTGGGAATGCACGCAGACATGGTGAGAATATGCAGATTCCACACAGATTGTGATCCAAGCTGGGAAACAAACCTGGGTTCCTGGCGCTGTGAGGCAGTAACAAGTCTCACAACACCATTAACCAACAGGTTCATTTAGTAGCAAAAGCCACTGGCTTTCGGAGCTCTGCCCCTTCACCAGGTGAGTGGGAGTTCTATTCACAAACAAGGCTTGTAAAGACACAAACTCAATTTACGGAATAATGGTTGGAATGCAGGTCTTCATAAGTAATCTAGTCTTAAATGTATAGCCAATGTAAATGGAGAGAGCGTTAAGCATAGATTAAAGAGATGTATATTGTTTCCAGCTAGGACAGTTAGTGAGATTTTGCAAGCCCAGCAAGTCATGGAAGTTACAGATAATATGACATGAAGCCAAGATCCTGGTTGAGACCATCCTCGTGTGCAGAATTTGGCTATCAGTCTCCGCTCAGCGACTCTGTTTTGTCGTGTGTCGTGAAGGCTGCCTTGAAGAACGCCTACCCAAAGATCAGAGGCCGAATGACCGTGACTGCTGAAGTGTTTCCCAACAGCAAGAGAACAGTCTTGCCTGGTGATTGTCGAGCGGTGTTCATTCATCCGTTGTCATAGCTTCTGCATGGTCTTCCTAATATCCCATGCCTCAGGTAAACAATATTGGCCGAGTTGCAAGAGTATGTATCATATACCTGGTGGATGGTGTTCTCATGTGAGATGATGACATCTGTGTCGATGATCCGGCACATTTTGTAGAAGTTGCTGTGGCAGGGTTATATAGTGTTGTGGTCACTGTTCTCCTGAAGGTAAAAATAAAAGTAAAAATGCTGTGAGGTAGCAGTGCTAACAACTGTGCCATCATGCCACTCTTGCATGGCAATGCATCTATAATCAGATGTCCTTGTTTGGAGCAGGCAGAGACTGTATCTCCCAAGCAAGTCTCTGAAATCTGTCAGGGAAGATTATAGGTGTGGCATTCATGTATCAAGACATATTTCTATTGGAATTAACTGTGGAATTCAATATTCCTGTCTCTATTTGTATTCAAATGTAGACTAATGATGGAAATATGTCAACCACCTCCCCACTTTTTTCCTCTAAAGGCATCTTTAAAACCCACTTATTTTACCAAACTTTTGGTCATTGCTCCTATAATTTCCTTCCTTGGTTTACTATATCAATGATCCTCTGCATTCAAGTTCTATATGAATGTAATTCAATATTCCTGTTTTTGCAGCAGTATCCTGCAGGAAATGCAGCCTTAAATGATAACTATGAATTAGGAGAGCACCTTGAATGTCAATAAGTTTGAATATTGCTGCCTTTATCATTTTGATATTGTTCCCAGTTTTCTGGACTAATAGTTTAACCTTTACCTCAAAGCATATAATTTAATGCCTGGCAAATATTGCTGCAATTGTGTGCTAGCAGATAAAACAACTAAGGGGATTTGGCGAAATATAATAAATCAAAAATTATCCAAGTAGTAAAAATGAAAGATTAAGATTTAGAACCTTGGCTTCAGATAACATTTACCTGCTCGACCTTAATCATAAAGCAGAGTGATTTTGCATTAAGAGCTGTTTTTGCAGCTCTTCATCATCAAGGATTGTCTTAATATTGCCTGGTCACATGATGATGTCGAAATCTCCATTGAGCAAAACATCTTATTTTATCCTGCCTTTTTGATAACATTGGTATTGCTCGTTCAAACTGTTCGTGCAATCCTATGGAAGAAAGAAAGTTATTGTAATGATCAGTGTAACGTTTCCATTAATTAGTCAATTTGATGTTCAACAGTTTGATTGCAGACAATTCAAATCAAATACTGAAGTAATTGTCATTTTTCGTGTTCATTTAGCAATCCATCAAATTCAGTTTTTCATCTTGTAGTTGATTAAATTGGCAGATTGTAATTAGAGATGCAATGGCTAGTTGATTACTCCACATATCTGTGGGTGGCTCAAATTTGCATTTTCAATTAATCACCAACATAATAGATAACTCCTCCACCTTTGCAGTTCTCCATAATTCAACAGCAGGATGGGTAAAGTGCTCACCTACATAACAGTGAGAGACTGAAAAAGGCACTGGCAGCCTTGTCTTGTCCACTGTGTGACTATTGTATAGGAGCTCTCAAATGACAGCTGAATTGGCAACTCAGAGAAGACTGATTAGGACAGGTTTCTGGTGAGTACATTTCTGAGGTCATTCATGGAGTGGCAGTGTTGTCAAAACTGAAGGAGAATGAAGTTCAGCTCACTCACTCTGACAGCTATTGAGCTGCAGTGGCAGCAATTAAGAGGCTCAGTGAACGGTAGGGAGCAAATGAAAATTGGGGATTAAAAATGAGCACTCACTCATGTAGTGCGGAATTCCGGAAGCATGGTTCACATAATTACTTAAAATAATATAAGTCATTGTATTGCGTAATCTGCAGATGCTGTCATTCTCAATTAATTAAGGATTACAGCAAAAGCATTAATCTGAATCTTAATCAGCCTGAATTCAACTATCATTTAGGAAGACACATTCTGTATAAAAGGTTACAGGCAGAATGATCTGTTTATATCTTGTTACCTGAGTCACCAGCACTGCGGACATTTTTGTTTGCTTGTCTATTCTGTTTACATGTAATTTCACTTGTAGAAAACAGCCTAAATGCTCCTTTTCATGCTGGTTTGACAGGAATGATTGATAGCATGCAGCTGCTTTATTATTTTAATTTTTGACATTCCTTTTTTTAGTGGCAATGGCACAAATGCTGTTTGTATTTTGAGTTTTCTAGTGGCATTAAGAAGTTTTTTTTTCCCATCGCCTATGGGGGAGTCACCTCTCAGCAGAAATTGGGCAATCATTTCATGCAATACTTCTTTTCTGCTCTCAAGCTTGCTGTAGATCTCCTCATGGCTTATCATGTCAACCCTCCTCACATCTTCTTTACATCTCTATCTTATTCTAAATTTTGCTCCTTTCTGAAGGATTGGAACAATCTGTTCAGCTTTGTGCGGTCTCTCAGTCTGAACACTTATTCAATCAACTTCTTCCAGCCTGCTGCCAATGTTTCCCTTTCATGGTTCACTTTGCAGCCATTACTTTGGAACTTTTGTCTTTATAACGCTTTCTCACAGTCTGACCAGGATAGTCATTTGGGAGAAAGATTGTATGTATCTTTCTTTAGTATCCCATGTCACTTTCCAACCTAAAACAAAATCAATTAGCTGCCTTTTTTACTTCTGCTTTTAGCAGGCCTACATTGGCTCCTGGTCTGAACCTGCCCAGATTGAAAACTTTCCATCATTACAACTTCATACTTTCTTCCAAAATCTTGGCACTTCTCCAATTCCATTGTCTTGCATGTTCCTGGTGATTATTACTCCACCATTGGTTGCTGTGCTCTCAGCTGCACAGAATTTCCTCTCAACTTCGTAATAGCTTTCTTCTCCTTTTTAAAATGCTACCTGAACCCCTCATTTCTGACCATTCTTTTGATGACCTGTTCCCTTAAATGATTTCAACTCAAATTTTGCTTGATAATGCTGCTTGGATAGCCTTGGGATAGTTTTCCTTATTCTTTCATAGCATATAGATGTAGCTGGGAAGGCCAGCATTTATTGTTTATCCTGTTTGTCTTTGAGAATGCGATTGTGAACTACCTTCTTGAGCTGTTGCAATCTGTCACACAGTAATTTTAAGAAGGAGATTCCAGGGTTTTGACTAGTGGCAGTGAAGGATGCAATTCCAAATCAGGATAGTGTGTGGTTTGGAGGGGAATTTGCATGTAATGGTGTTCACATGCTTCTGCTGCCATCGACCTTCTACGTGGCAGATTTGGCATGTAGTGTCAAGGGAATCTTAGTGAGTTGCTACTGTGTATCTTGTATTGGTGCATAATGGTGAGCACTGTTGCTTCAAGTGCCAGGGACCTGGGTTTGTTTTCGGCTTGAATCGCTTTCTGTGTGGATTTTGCACGTTTTCTCCATGGGTTTCTTCTGGGTGCTCTGGTTTCCTCCCACAATCTGAAAGACATGCTGATTAGATGCATTGGTCATGCTAAATTCTCCTTCAGTATAATTGAACAAGCTCCGTATTGCAGTGACTAGGGGATTTTCACAGTTACTTCATTGCAGTGTTAGTGTCAGCCCACTTGTGACACTAATAAATAAACATTTAAAAAAATCTTGTATATGGTATATACTACTACCACTGTGCAAAACTTGTGGAGGGAGAGAATTTCTAAGTTGACAGATGGTGCACCAATCAAGTGGACTGTTTTGTCCTGGATAGTGTTGAGTTTCTTGAGTGATGTTGGAACTGCACTCGCCTAGGCAAATAGTGAGTATTCCATCACACTCCTGACCTGTACTTAGTAGAGATTGGACAGGATTTGGGGAATCAGGAGGTGAATTCAACATTCCTAGCCTCAGACCAGCTTTATAGCCATGATGTGGAGCTGCCGGCGTTGGACTGGGGTAAGCACAGTAAGATATCTCACAACGCAAGGTTAAAGTCCAGCAGGTTTATTTGGCATCACTAGCTTTTGGAGCCTCAAGCTTCTTTTTCAGGTACGTGAGAGTTGTGTTCACCAACAGAGCATATAAAGACAGAAACTCAATTTACAAAATAATGGCTGGAATGCGAGTCTTTACAGGTAATCAAGTCTTAAAGGTACAGACTATGTGAGTGGAGAGTGGGTTAAGCACAGGTTAAAGAGATGTGTATTATCTCCAGGACAGTTAATGAGATTTTGTAAGTCCAGGTGAATTGTGGGGGTTACAGATAGTGTGACATGAACTCAAGATCCCAGTTCAGGCCATCCTCATGTGTGCAGAACTTGACATTTATATGCTCTGTTAGTGAACACAATTCTCACTGAAGAAGAAGTTTGAGGCTCCGAAAGCTAATGTTGCCAAATAAACCTGCTGGACTTTAACCTGGTGTTGTGAGACTTCTTCCTGTTCTTTATTACTGCAGTAACCAGTTCAGCTTTCGGTTGATGGTGACACACCAGACATGGACAGTAGGGCTTCAGTGATGAAGTGTTTCCTGTCATTTCTCTTTTCCCATATTAAAGGAGAAACTCTCTTTGCAGCATTTTAATTTTTTATTTTTATATTTTCAGCATTCCTGGCTTTCTTTCATAACTGTGTGATGTGTTTGAATCCCGCGGATGAATTTTTTGACCTCGCTCACCGTTGGGATTCTCCAGTCCTGCTATAGGATTCGGAGATTTGGTTGAGCTCCAATTTCTCCGTCTTTACTGGCAGTGGTGGCAGGGCGTTACCAGCAGAAGAATTCCAGCCTAGCTGTTTGGAATGTGGAGAATCAGGACTGTATCTCAGTTTATTAATAATTCGCAGCATAAATAAAACTCATGCAGGTCAAAGTACAGACATTGACATATTCCTTTTGAGGTAAGAAACTGTCACAAAATCTAATTAAGTTGTCAGTTGCACTACTGAAGTCTGCAATGAAGCAAAAGCTCCCTGATTATCATCACAAATGAAACTGTGGACCCTGAATTCAAAATGGTAAAGTTGCTGCAAATCCTCTGATTCTAATTTCGAAGCCTGCACATGTTCCTCAAACATCCCTTTCTCACAGCATAGGTAACATGCATATCAGTGATACATTGGCACTGCATCTTGTGAATAAGTTGGAGTTGGAGTATGTACCTGGATCCATACAGTTCTCTTACTGCCTCAACAGGTCCACGGCAGATGCCATCTTCCTGGACCTACACTCAACCCTGGAGCATCTAGATAACAAAGACATCTTTGTCAGACTCCTGTTTATTGATTACAGCTTAGACTTCAACACAATTATCTCCAAATTCCATGGCCTGGGCCTTGGCACCTCTGTCTGTGACTGAATCCTAGAATTCCTAACCCACAGACCGCTGTCAGTAAGGATGGGCAACAACACCTTCTCTGTGATCATCCTCAACACCGGTGCCTCTCAAAATGTCCTCAGCCCCCTACTATTCTCCTGGTACGTCGATGACTATATGGCCAAATTCCCCTCCAACTCTATTTTCAAGTTTGCTGATGATGTCACCATAATGGGTTGGATCTCAAACAACGACGAGACAGAGTACAGGAAAGAGATAGAGAATCTGGTGAACTGGAGTGATGACAATAATTTCTCCCTCAATGTCAACAAAACAAAGCAGATAATTATTGACTCAGAAAGTGTAATGGAGAACATGTCCCTGTCTACATCAATGGGGATGTAGCAGAAATGGTCGAGAGCTTCAAATTTTTAGGTGTCCAGATCACCGTGTCCTGGTCTCTCAATGCCGACGCTATAGTTAAGAAAGCCGCTACATTCTCAGAAGACCAAGGAAATTTGGCATGTCCGTGAGTACTCTCATTAACTTTTACAGATGCACCATAAAAAGCATTCTTTCTGGTTCTGTCAGAGCTTGGTATAGCTTCTGCTCTGTCCAAGTCAGCAATAAATTACAAAGGGTCGTGAACGAATCCAGTCCATCACTCAAACCAGCCTCCCATTCATTGACACTGTCTATACTTCCTGCTGCTTCAGGAAAGTAGCCAGCACAATTAAGGATCCCTGCACCTTGGATGTTCTCTCTTCCATCTTCCATTGGACGCAGGTAGTGCAAAAAGAGCTAAGTCTAATGAGGCATGGCTTGATAGGGAGGAGTCAGGGCCTCTGGGGACGATCGGTGGGAGCAGCAGATGCAGTGGCCCGCTGCCACTCTGTATAGAGATTGCAAGTAGAGGGAGGAAGTCCAGCAATTGGGGCTGGCCATCTGGGTGAGAGGGGAGGTGGTGGGGGTTGTTCGGCCTAGTAGAGGGGAGGTCAGGTGTGTTGAATGGAAAATCGGGGTGGGGGTAAGGGGGGGTGCAGTGATCAAAGTGATGGTTGGGGGGTGGTGTTGGAGCTTGGCCTTGATATACTTGGGAGACTGGCAATGGGGATGTCTGGGTGGGGGTGGTGGTGGATGGTCAGCATTTCAGGGTTTGCAAGACTGGTCAGTGATTGAGTTTAGTCAGCAATCAGGAGGCTGGCAGTGTGGAGGTCACTGTGTATGTGCCGATCTCAGTGCTGACAGATCGGTGCATGCGCAGTGGCTTCTCAGTGCTATGCTGCCAGCCTCTACAGCGGGAATGTGCCCCATTCTCTTTTTTTAATGCAATTCACGTTAGGTCACTAAGCAGCACACAGCATGTGGGAGATTCATTTTGAAACTCCCATTGAAAAAAACAGCATGATTTACTCCAATTTTCACACAAATTTGTCACTTAGAATTATTCTGGAAGAGTCACCCCCTGTATATCTTTCCCCCTATGTATCTCTCTCCCCTTGTAAAATGAAAAGACCGTCTTTACAGCAGCCTCAGTAAACAGAATGTACATCAAGTCATTTTTTTTTTAATTCAATGTGCCCATTTTTTTCTAAATACAGAAATAGTTTTTTTGATATGAAAGTTTAAGATGACAGTGCCAAGATCTGTGAGCTTGAGGCTTATGGTTCTGTGTGATCAGCACAACGAGGCAGATAATCCACATCACAGGCACTTATCAGAAAAAGAAATGCATCCTCATAATCTCTGTACTCGAAACATCCTGGCCTACTTGTTATCAAGAGTAACACATTCCACATTGTGTTTTCATCCAGCAGATAAGCATTGGTGCCAAGGAACCACTTGATCTGCTTTAGTCCTGATAGAGATAATGCAGGTTTGTGGTCATGATTGGCTTTGCATCAAACAACCAATCTCCTATTTCAGTTAGTAGTCTTCCTGCTTGTTCATTTGTTAAAAAATATGCTTTTCCTTTACCTTGGGCAGGGCTGGAAAATCCTTTCCAATACTCAAAATCCACGGACCATTAGCTGATCCACTGCATCCCCCCCTCACAGCATATCCTGCAGGAAAATCCAAGTTTTTGGTCTTTTGTGGTTTGTTCTGGTTTTGCTCAGATATTCACATTGGATAATGGTGATGGCTGAAGAATGGTCAGCAGCATGCAAAATGTACAACAAATCATAAGTTTGGATGGTGCATTTGCTGTCAGAAATTGTGACATGGATTGAGTTAGGATATGAGTGGATTGTCCAAAGATTTTCCTTCCTGACCATTGAATTGTCCAGCATCACCATGGGATTGTGGGTTTTATCATGATGTTGGGTGATCATGAATTCCTCAGCTTGGAAACAAACTACTTCATTCTCTGTAGTGATCGCTTCCACCAAATACCATTTTGCAAACAATTTATCTGGGATGCCACTGACCAAAATGGTGATTACAAGTTTGTTCTAGCAATTCCAGTCATTTAGCATGTAGACCATTAACATCTACTTTGAGTGGTTACCGTGGGTCAGTGGCCATAAGGTTGGTTGTGCTGGAAAAAGAAAGCCTTTGAACAGTCTACTCTTATCCTAATTCAATCCCTGTCACACTGGCAGAATTTTTGGGCATGGCTTAACAGATTGGTCACTGAATGTGCAAGATACACAAACTCGAACAAACTCTGTTATTGCTGACCACCAGATTGCTTCATAGGGTTATTGTTTCATCTTAACAACACTGGATGCCCCTCATGGAAAATATAGCAATACAAATTGCCATAGTACATTTTGGATAACCATTAGAGTTCCATGTGTGGTACAGATATCCTCAAACAATGAGTTAATTGTACACACTGTAGCATAAGACCAGTTCTTTACCTATTTTGTGAGGGTCCTAATTCTTCAGTAGCATACTTGTGTACAGTTTCTGACAATGACCATGACACATAAGCACTTGGTCATTTACTTTTTTCAGTGAACTGTGAGGGTACACCTCCTGTCACATTTCCTGATGCATCTGCTGTAATGTATGTTGGTATATCTGTGTTGAAATGCATATGGTTGGCAGACATAATCTACTCCTTTCATGTGTCAAATGCTGTTTGCTGTGCAGTTATCTATTCTCATTTTATATCATTGTACACTTGTTTCAAAGAGACTATGATATCTGCATACTTCGAATGAATTTTTGATTAAAGGTAATAGTACCGAGGAATAATGTCGTCTCTTATCATTAGATAGATTTTTAAGTACTTGAATATATTTGACTTG
This sequence comes from Sphyrna mokarran, assembly GCA_024679065.1. Classification (NCBI taxonomy): domain Eukaryota; kingdom Metazoa; phylum Chordata; class Chondrichthyes; order Carcharhiniformes; family Carcharhinidae; genus Sphyrna; species Sphyrna mokarran. Next base: position 72,143,162 of record JAGIQG010000001.1, on the reverse strand, counting down.
TGTGTACATCTACGCCAGTTGCTATCTTTCTGTGCTTGAAAAAGTCAACCCAGGATGCTGCAAATGTGCAATTGCTTTTGTTGGACATCAAATTTTGATGTGCAATTTGAATGGGAATTGCTGATAATTGTTGATTATGTTCTGCTTTCTCTCTCCTATGAATAATATCAAGTAGATTGACATACCCTCAATGTCTGCCAAGACTGAAGAAATAATCTTCTGGAATGTACTGAACTAAGTCCGTAGGACATTCTGTTACACTGATCTGCGGCAGGTGATGAAGGAACCAACAAGAGAGAAAAATATATTTGACCTCGCCCTGAACAATGTGCCAGCCACACTTGCATCTGTTCATAACAGTACTGATAGGAGTGACCACTGCATTGTCTTTATGGTGATGAAATCCATCTTCATATTGAGGATGCTCTCCACATCGTATTGTGTGGCATTGCCACTGTACATAGCAGCTGCCTGGGAATCTTGCAGACATGTGAAGAAATACTTTATTGTGATCACATGCTACTTGTATGTTGAGTGAAATAATGCAGCATGAGTGCAGTCAAAGATGACCTACTCCTGAGGGAAACCTGCAATTTGAGCAAAGGCTGGGACTCTGAGTCTAACACTCAATAACCATGGGGAAACTAATGTATTCCCCAATATGAGCAAACATAGTTATTAGTTAATTCCATACTTTATCCGTGTGCTGCTGACTGGGATATTCCATGATATAGAGATGCCAGCGTTGGACTGGGGTAAACTCAGTAAAGTTTTACAACACCAATTTTAAATCCAACCAATTTATTTGATAGTAAATCCGCGAGCTTTCGACTTTACAGCCTTTTGCCTGACGAAGGCTATAAACTCGAAAGCTCGCGGATTTACTATCAAATAAATTGGTTGGATTTAAAATTGGTGTTGTAAACCTTTACTGGGATATTCCAGCCAGCTTTCCCACTGAACCCTGGAAAGAGCTTGAGACATAGAAGTTCAGTGTGACAATTACCTTTAAGCCACTGGCACATTTGTGACAATGGATAGAGACTTCACCTGCTGCACCTTGTGATAAATGTCTGTCACAGCGTCAAGATTTAACCTGAGCCTTCTCTGACACTTGTTTCTGTCATGTTGCAGTATGATGTCCTCTATCAGTACACCCTTCCCACTGAATAGATAGAACCTGATTTGCTTCCCTTTTCTCTTTCTCCTTCTGCTGGTGCTGCTGCCTCTTACCCATAATCTGCTCCTCTCTCTAGGGCTCTGCCTGGTCACTTTGACTGGCTTCTACTGCTTCTATGTGAGCAGGTGAAAGGCCAAGACTCTATGCTTCCTTAAACAAAGCACTATGAGCTGTTCTAACGCATTGATTTCTTCCTTGGTGCAATTTGCCCTAGCTGATCAGCTGCAACCCTTTACCTCCATTCCTTCCCACTCATTCCTTTGGGTCATGAGAGGACAGTGAAGGCTGAGTTCCTGGCATTTCTGAGGCACTAAATGAAAATTTCAATGTAACTTTATAAAAGCACTTCATCTCTCCAAGGAGGGGTTCCCTGGCTCTTTAAAGCAAACGCACAGAAACTAGATGATGTGTTCTGCACTGTGCACATGATTCACACAGAGTGCAAAAACCAGAAGTCATGGTGATTTAAATTTGAATTGTACATACACCAAATCTGCCGTTATGAAGATGGAAAATGCTGAGTTTGAGGGTGAAACAGAAATTGTGGCTCTTCCTGGGACTTTTTCCACGATGGAGACATTCTTCATTGTGGTGAAAATCTGGACCTGTGTTGTCCACGTAGAATGTTGCCTGACCCATAGATGCTAATAATTGCAATCAAGACTCCTAACCTGACGAGTGTCAACCAGTCCCACTCCCAACCCCTTCCATGGGTTATGCTGTAAAACAAAATGAATAAAAGAGAATTTTTATTCAATTTTATTTTAGGTTTGCGTGCCATCTCATAGTATTTGCAATCAATTGCTGCAGGGCTTCAATGGCCAAATTGTTCTTTTAATGTAAATGGGAGGGTCAGGAGTTTCAATGAACTTTCAACTCTCTATCTGAGAGTCAATTGGATTTCAGGATGATATAGCTTAGCATTGCCAGAATGTTAAAGTAAGTTTGCCTGTGTCAAACCTGCATGAACACTACAGAAAATGTCTAAATTTGTATTGTAATGAACTGTCTCAGCTGCAATCATGTGATATAATCTGGAGCAGCAGAGTCTGTACTGCTTTGAAGCCAGTAATATTTTATTCAGAGCCATCAGATTTCTCTTAAAATGCAACAATCATATTCATCACTCTGAACTTTATTCTAGCCTTAACTATCTAACTTATATTGTTAGATCAGCATGCAGTGCAAATCTGCAAATGTAGAAATGGGATGCCTACTGTTTATTTAACTGACAAGTTTATGAGATCTCTGTAATTCATGGGCACAATGCTAGATAAGGAGATAATATTTTTTTCTGTGCAACCAGCAATGTTTGATCATAGACTTTTGATAAATTCATTATTTTTCCTGCTCTTGTAAAATAGTTTTGCAGATAGCATATAAATCATGTTTAATTTCACTTACAGCTTTGGAACTGTCAAATGATACAGTTCCCAATGCAACAAATTGATAATAGGACTGTTTTAAAGTCCTTTGGTTGTCTTGAGATTATCAGAAAAAAAAGATTTCATCAAGCCTGGAATATAAATATCCCCCAAATTAATGACTGTAATATTCTTTAAAAACCATTATTTATTTCTTAACTATATAATTATAACTGTTTTCGTCTGAGTTGTAGTGATCTAAATGTAAGTTCTACATATAAAAAAATGATAGTGAAAGTTTTTACAAAAATATAAAGAAGAAGTGACTGGCTAGAGTCAATGTTGGATCCTTGGAGGATGAGAGGGGAGATTTAACAGTGGGTAATGAGGAAATAGCTGAGACTTTAAATGAGTTTTTTGTGTCAGTCTTCACAGAGGAGAACACAAATAGCATACTGAATATTAAAGATAGAGGGTTGGTAGAGGATGAAATCCTTAATGCTATTACTGTTACTAGAGAGGTAGTGCTTGATAGACTGACAGGACTGAAGGTAGACAAGTCCTTGGGACCGGATGGAATGCATCCCAGGGTTCTGAAAGAAATGGCAGAAGTAATAGTAGATGCCTTAGTAATTATTTATCAAAATTCGCGGATTGCTGGGGAAATGCTGGCGGATTGGAAAACGGCTAATGTTATGCCGCTGTTTAAAAAAGGTAGCAGACAAAAGGTAGGGAACTATAGGCCCATTAGCTTAATGTTCGTAGTTGGAAAAATGCTAGAATTCATCATCGAAGAAGAAATAGCAGGACACCTAGAAAGGAACGGTTTGATTAAGCAGATATAACACTGATTAGTGAAGGGGGAGTCGTGTTTAACAAATTTACTAGATTTTTATGAGGATGTGAATAGTGCAGTAGACAGAGGGGAACTGGTGAATATGGTGTTTTTAGATTTCCAGAAGGTGTTTGATAAGGTGCCTCACAAAAGGTTGCTGCAGAAGGTTAGGGTACATGGAGCTGGGGGTAAAGTGTTAGCGTGGATTGAGGATTGGTTATCTAACAGGAAGCAGAGAGTTGGAATCAATGGATGCTTTTCTGGTTGGCAGTTGGTGACTAGTGATATGCCACAGGGATTACTGCTGGGGCCTCAACTGTTTACCATATACATAGACAATCTGAGGAGGAGGCTGAGTGTAGGGTAACAAAACTTGCTGACATGAAGATGAGTGAAAAAGTGAATTGCATGGAGGATATGGAAAGTCTGCAGAGAGATCTGGATAGGCTGAGTGAGTGGGTGAGGACCTGGCAGATGGAGTATAACGTTAGCAAGTGTGAGGTTATCCACTTTGGTAGAAATAATAGTAGGAGGGAATATTATTTAAAGGGTGAAAAGCTGCAGCATGCTACTGTGCAGGGAGGGACCTGGGGGTCCTTGTGCACGAATTGCAAAAACCCAGTCTGCAGGTGCAGAGGTGATCAAGAAGGCAATGGAATGTTGGCCTTTATCGCGAGGGGAATAGAATATAAAAGCAAGGAGGTCTTGCTGCAACTGTACAGGGCACTGGTGAGGCTGCAACTGGAGTACTGTGTGCAGTTTTGGTCGCCTTATTTACGTAAAGATATATTGGCCTTGTAGGGTGTACAGAGAAGGTTCACCAGGCTGATACCAGAGATGAGAGGGTTAGCTTACGAGGAGAGATTAAATAGACTGGGCTTGTACTCGTTGGAGTTTAGGAGGCTGAGGGGGGAGTGTCTTATAGAGACATACAAGATAATAAAGGGGCTAGATAGTGTAGAGGTAGAGAGATACTTTCTGCTTAAAAAGGAAACCAGAACTGGAGAGCACAGCCTCAAAATAAGGGGGTTGGGGGGGGGTGGTCAGTTTAGAATGGAGTTGAGGAGGGACTTCTTCACTCAAAGGGTGGTGAATCTCTGGAATTCTTGCCCATTGAAGTGGTGGAGGCTACCTCATTGAATATATTTAAGTCATGGGTAGATAATTTCTGATAGACAAGGCAATTAAGGGTTATGGGGAGAAAGTGGGAAAGTGGAACTGATTCACTTCAGATCAGCCATGATCCTATTGAACGGCGGGACAGGCTCGAAGGGCTAGATGTCCTACTCCTGCTCCTATTTCTTATGTTTTTATGTTCTTATAATGCCAGCTGATAATACAGGACAAATCAGATCTCAAAATGAAACCTGGTTTGCTAGATCCTAACTTCTTTTTCATAAGCATGGAGAAAAGTTATTGAACAAATTCACAGGAATCTGCTGATGAACTTTTAATAACAAAAAAGAAAAATGATCTTTAGTACAATGGACAAAAAAGCCTGTTAAGTATTCAATGTAAATGCAAGAAAATGGTTCAAATTTCCACTATCATTTTACCCCAGCAATATCTTTACAAACACATAAACCAATGAAGAATTACCACTTGCTTGATATACATAGACTTCTTGATCTGTTCGTACACAGTTGCAAGTACTTTTCTTATGGTGAATTTCTGAGCATCTACTTGATTCCTTTTAACCAATTCATATCTTTCCCTGAGACACACATCAAACCTAAACTCAGTCTTTCAGTAGGATCTCTGCAAAACTTATGACTTCAATTATTTCAATAACTGACTAGTCAGTCAACTACTGTGAGCCTGGTAATGTTTTTGTTCCAGAGAGCTGAAAATTCCTGACTTCACTATCTCTGATACACACTGAATTCTCTCTTCCTTGATGTCAATGGGACAAAGTAGAAATAGTCAAAAGCTTTAGGGTTTTAGGCATCCAGATCACCAACAACTTGGCCTGGTTCCCCCATGCCGACTTGATAGTTAAGAAAACCTATCAATGCCTCTACTTTCTCAGAAGACTAGGGTAATTTGGCACGTCCTCTACGACTCTCATCAACTTTTACAGATGCACCATTGAAAGTGGTTGTATCACATCATGGTTTGGCTCCTGCTCTGCCCAAGACCACAATAAATTACAAAGGGTCGTGAATGTAGTTCAGTCCATCACGCAAATGAGCCTCTAATCGATTGACTCTGTCTATACTTCCTGCTGCCCTGACAAAGCAGCCGGTATAATTAAGAACCCCACATACACCAGACATTCTCTCTTCCACCTTCTTCCATTGGGAAAAAGATACAAAAGCCTGAGCTCACATACCAGCTGACTCAAGAACAGTTTTATCCCTGCTGCCATCAGACTTTTGAATAGACCTACCTTGCATTAAGTTGATCTTTCTCTATACCCTAGCTATGACTGTAACACTACATTCTGCACTCTTGCCCTTCTTTCTCTATGAACAGTATGCTCTGTCTGTTGAGCATGCAAGAAACAATACTTTTCACTGTATGTTAATACATGTGACAATAATAAATCAAAATCAAATCAAATGACCAGCAGAGACTGGACTACCATATTACGTGGAGCCAAGTGATTCTGCAGATAAGATCAACGGCCGCAGTTTCAGCAATCTTTTAATTGCAACCACATTGGACACATTGGAAATCTATACAAATCTAACACATCCCAATGCTCAGATGATCCCAAGACGACTCATGAAGTTGAGGTTCAATACAAAGAAAAACACAAGAATGTTTCTTGGATGAGGTTAAAATTCAGAGATTTTTGTTTATCCAGTTTTAGGCATGATTCTGGAACCATTAAGTACGGCAAGAAGCAAATCTTTGAATTCATGTATGTCATTTATAACCAGTTTGTTTTGACCATTGCAACCATTAACTGCTGGAACAGAGAAGTAGCCATCAACAAATCAGTGAGGTAAGGAAGCAAACCAATGAGCAAGTTGTTGCACAGAAAGCCACTCTGCAAGTTGAGCCCATTGGTAAGTCACCCATACTACAGGAAATGATACATTCCATCCCAACATGCATCACGATGAATCACACAGGAAGGAAGGCAGAATGACTGTTATTGTCAAACTGTGAGTTCATTCCCCTTGTAAGGAACAGGGTAAACTGGTGACCCATCTGTTAAACCAAATGGGAAGTTGCGAAAGAGCAGTTCAACTTCAAAGATCAAAAAGAGAATTAAATTCAACCAAATTTCAGAACCATGCCACACTGAAATCAAGTTCTTCTTCATCAAGGTTTATCCAGTACAACAGAATCTGCCATTCCTCCAACTGTTGTAAAGACAAGATCTTGAATTATGATGTCTCTGCACCATCTAAACCAGGAAATAGACTTGAGAGTGGGGGGTGGAGTGTTGGAGGTAGAACATAAGTAATGTAAATACATTGGGTAAACTGGAATACATTTTATATACATTAGGGGGAGGTGTAGTATAAAGTTCTGGTAAAGGAAGTGTTAATGTTGGATTTTGTACAGTATTACATACACTGTAATATAAAGGAATACATGAACTGAGTTGAGAGTAATGTCTTGTACTAGATAGAGGCATGTTTAGAGGTATTATAAGAATAGGTCTAACTTAGCCCTTATACTGTATAGCTCTATATAGTTGTGTGTGGTTAATAAACACTGTGGGACTGTTCAAGAATCAGAACCACTTTGTAAGACTTACCAAATTACATACTATTTATTTTCTTTATTCTTCCATGGGATGTGAGTGTCACTGTGAAGACCAGTATTTGTTTCCCATTGATAATTGCTCTTAGACTGGCTAGCTGGCTTGTCCATTTCAGAGGGGCAGTTAAGACTCAACCACAATGCTATGAGTCTGGAGTCCCATGTAGGCCAGACCACGTAAGGACGGCTAATTTCCTTTCCAAAAGGATATTAATGATTTTTTGATGGTTTCATAGTGACCATTACTAAGACTAACTTTCAATTCCAGATTTATCTATTGAATTTAAATTCTACTAGCTGTCGTGGTCAGATTTGAACATATGTGTCACTTCAAATTAGGGGATTATTAGTCCAATGAGTAGTACATCGCTGTCACTTCCCCAGCTTTGAACTATCTCCACATCCAGTTTAAGACTGGCTTCTGTACTGAGGTCACTTGTTCCCTTCCAGCCCAAAGCAGTGGTACTGTACCCAGTCCTATGTTAAGACATTCTATGCCCAATCCTTATACTACAATAACATGGGAGTGAGATAATAATATGATAATTAAATTTTAAGATTCTCAATGGCGCTGGCTTTCATTGATCAATTTGGTGGGAACACGATGGTTGCAAATGGCACTGTAGAAGCTACTGGTCTAACCCTGCTGGAGTTCTGTCATTTGTTGGGAATCTTGAAATGGTTGGGTGACAATCAGCAGTTTTCAGCCTTTTGTATCATTCCCAACCTCCAGCCTCATGATATAAATCTCAACTGATTCTCTTTACTCTTAGCTCTGACAGAGTCGTTTAGAATTGAAACTTTGGCTCTATTCTTTCCCCACAAATGCTATCAGACCTGCTGAGATTTTGTAGCGTTTTCTGTTTTCAGATTCTATTACTGCAGTATTTTGTTTTATCCTGTACTTCAATTGGTTACTGGTCCAATATCAAAGAGCTTTTAAATAGTGTAACTAGCAGTCCTTAAAAGGACAGCCTCAACAGTTGTTAAAATTAAAGAAAATGTGGAGGCAGTGGTTTTGCAATAGAAATGAAGCTATCAGACCTGACTTTTATTCAAGAATAAATCAGACAGCAACTTTGTTTTATTCAATTAAATATGCTAATCAGAAAGCTGCTTCAGAATTGACTTGCTCCTCCAGAAGCTGCATTACTGATATCTCATTGAGAGAGAGATTCATCATCCAAATACATAGGATGGATTTCAGTTGCATGTTTATTCGAAGTTTCCGAGGCTTGTGGTGGGGGTGTACCTCATTCAAAGGCATTTAATGCCCGACCAAGAGACCTGGCATTGGGAAAGAGGCAAGATTCCGGTGAAAGCCGTCCCACCATCCTTGTTTTCAATACCACCCACACGTCCTTGGATCTCACCTTGATGTGAGGCACTGGGTAAGTATTGCGCCAACCGCAGACTTCCTCCCTGGTGGACATTGTGAGTTCCCAGGAGCTGCTATTCTCTGGGTCCAAGCAGGTGTGACTTCCACTCAAGGGAACCTTGATCGCAAGGAGATTCTGCTAAGTAGCTGAATGGCACAAGATGAAAAGAGACACCACTGGGATCCTAGTGCCTTTTCAGCTGGTAGCTGAGATTCCTGTCACCTCCACAAAATACTGCTTAGAGAAACGGGAATCTCCCAGCCAATAGGTAAATATATTAAATGACACACCCACTCACGTTAACTTGATATCAGTAAGTATTGAAATATGACAGTGTGCACAACGATAACTTATCAAACTCCTGCCTTGCCGTATTTGGGGGCAAGCAACTACTTGATAAGCACCCCATTCACCACTTTAAGTATTCACTTCCTCCATCATTGATGCACAGTGCCAGCGGTGTGTATTGCCCATCAGACTGCAGTAATTCTCTTCAGCAGCACTTTCCAAAACTCAACACTACTGCTTAGAAAGGCAAGGACAACCAATACACGGGAAGTTCCTCTCTAAGTCACCACCACCACCTGATTTGGAAATATATCACTGTATCTTCAGTGTTACTGGGTCAAAAATCTGGAGCCCCCCTCCCTCTTCCCAACACCCCAGACATAAAGAAATCTGCTCAGCAACACCTTCTCAAATGCAATCAGCAATGGACAATAGATGCTGGCTTCACCAGTGATGCAACATCCCATGAATAAATGTTCAAAAATCATTGAGGTCCCTGCTCCATTTGCCCAGTGAATTGTTAATATAATTTTGAACACACTTAAACTAACTTTTTACCTGGCAGAAATAAATTTAAAGAATCATTAGTACTGTACTAAATAGTCAGAAATCGAATGCAACTGCTTCCTTTTATACACAAAAGTATTTGCTTTATCTCTTGGCACAAGCCCATATTTTATTTATTTGCATTCTATTTGACCAGTTTTCAATCACTATCTTGCTTTGGTCTAGACCCTGTTATAATCTACCACTTTTGTCAGCACAAATGATCAGTACTCTCTCCATTTAGGGTATTCCTAATTTTTTTGTCTCTGGTTCATATCTGCAGCAGAATGGTATAAAACATGTTTATTTGTATTCAGGTATATAAAACAAAAATAATATTTGCTTTTAAGTATAGATTTGTATCCTTTGCAAACTGTAAACTCGATAAAGTAACATCTTCAACAACAGACATTTAGGCACCAGAATTATATATGGCAATTCTCAGCCTTAGATTTTGTTGCCTCATATTTTGCTGATTGCACACTGAATATTGTGCTGTTATTCACGTTGCATGTGCTCTGCCCAAAGATAGGTCCTTCACCCATTGGCTGCTGCTGCTTCATCCTTCAGCAGTTCCTTGGCCTTTTTTTGGATTTGGGGTGGTTTGCTGTTATCTTCCACTGTCAGGGATAGGATGAGGCAGAAGGGCCCAAGTACACTTCAGCCAGAACAGGAATTGAAACCGTACTGTTGGCATTCTTCAACACATTCTAGTTAACTGAGCTAACCAGTCCCCATACACTGCTAGGCATTTCGAGGGGAAAATATTCTAGGGCAACTGCTACATGCCTCATTAATGATGGAAAACAGGGCAGCTAGCAGTTGGGACTATTTTTTAAATCAGCATGCCAATGCTTGAATAACCTCAATGGTTGCTAATTAGCTTGACCAATTTTATCTTTGAATACTCTCATATCCAGAAATGTCTCTTAATGGTCTTAAACCTATCGTAGTACTTTGTTAAAGCTGCCAAATGTCTGTTTGTCAAACCTCTAATCTACACTGTTACTCTTCAAATGTATTTGAATGAGGCACAACCATAACTTTTGATCATCTCCTACTATTCATTGGCCCTCATAAAATGATTTCAGGCTCATCAAAATGTAACCAAATTTCTTTTGGCATTTTATTATCTTATTTGCCTGCTTTTGCTCTTCTGTAGAATTCCCTTATTGGATTTCTTGCTTGTCTTCTTATTACACTGTGATTCAATCTAAATGCTTTCTGCTGCATTTAATCTGTCTTCATTGGGTTAGTTTGAATTCTAATAGGAACCAAATCAAAATTGCCTTCAGTCCTCTAACATTTTTCTACTGTACATCTTACAAGTATTATTATGCTCCAATTAACCTCTTACATCATTTGCATTCCTTCAAAGTGTGCTGTGTTAAAGTACATAGTTTTTATGTGGCAATCTTTTACAAACATTTGCATGAATATTTTAATTTCAAAGGTACTGTTTGCTGGATGTTGAATGCTCCTTCACTATTCCGTGGTGTCAAGCTGTATTTGAGTGGAGGGACCAGGTTGTTAGTGATCAGGACATGAGAAACTTGAAGCTCTTGTCCATTTCCACTTCCTCACTAAAATATTGTGAAAGAAAAAAAATAAAATGCACAGAATTCAACTTTCTGTGATCTGCAATCAGTATCCAAATGCACCAAAACAATTTATATGAAAGAAGCCTCTCCTGAGACAGGAATATTCTGATTTTTTTTTATCAGTTTAACTTTGGAACCTAGCCAATAAATGGCAGTGCACATCCCAGATGATTTCAGTACCGGATATTCTCATCAATCATTTAATGTCAATTTTAAAGAAATCAATGCACTTGATGCTAACTTTTACAAATTTATTATAAAGGAACAATGAACTTACATTTATATAGCACCTTTCATGACCTCAAGAAGTTGTAAAACATTTTTGTAGCCAGTGAAATACTTTGAAGTGCAGTCACTGTTGCAATACAGATAAATGGGGTGGCATTGTGGCACAGTGATTAGCATTGCAACTTCACAGCGCCAGGGACCCAGCTTCAATTTCCGACTTGAATCCCTGTCTGTGTGGAGCTTGCACGTTCTCTCCGTGTCTGCGTGGGTTTCCAACAGAGGCTCTGTTTTCCTCCCACATTCTGAAAGGTGTGCTTTTCAGTGCATTGATCCGAATAGGTGCCGGAGTGGTGACTAGGGGAATTTCACTGTAACTCCATTGCAGTGTTAATGTAAGCCTTACTTGTGACTAATAAGTACACTTTTAAAACTTAAAAAAGTGGTCGCCAGTTATGGAAAGCAGCTCTCATAGACAGCAATGAGACAAATGACCAAATAATCCTTTTTTGGTAACATAGATTGAGGGCAGTGACCAGAAAATCAGCTGTTCCACTTAGTTTAGTTCTATCTGATAAAATGGACAAGGCCCTAGTTAAATTTCCATCTCAAAAGCATCCCTGAAGAATGTAGCGCTCCCTCAATACTGCATAGATGTACCCGTACGGGTTGTGTAGTCAAATCTCTGGAGTGAAGGTTGAACTATACAAACAGCACTTTAACATGTTTTATTACTCATTATATTTTTGTAAACACAACCAGTGGAATTAATTAATGGGTGTCTAGTTTGTTTAAAAGAAATAATGGCTGGGATTTTCCAATGCTGGGTTTAATGGTGCAGAAAGCGAACATGCAGCAGGAGCTGAAAAATCAGTTTCCCACAGGTGTGAAATGAACAATGGGAACTTGACATCGGCTGGAGAAAAACAAATGTGCATTGAATTAATGGGATGTAGATTAAGAACCAACTGGAATTTCCCATGCCAATGGGATATCATGCTAGTCCAGAGCACAGCTGCACCAATGCAGCATGGGCATGTTGGGACTGGCCTGAAGACGGTAAAATGTAGGTCTTCAGCAACTCTGGAACACCGCCTGCAAACATGGGTTAGTGGAGTATTGACCACATAGATTGTAACATTGCAGGCTCTCCCAGAACATGATCCTTCTAGCTGCAGGCAGGTGAGGTACTGTTGGGTGGCGATGGCCTGTGCCAAGGGAAAGTGTATAGGGTGGAATTAGATGGGGAGGAGAGGAATGAAGAGTTGGGATGGATGTAGAGGCCTAAAGGGGAGCAGGATGGATTAGAAGTTGCAATGGAAAGGTGGAATTGGAGGCATCTCACCATTGGAAGTTGGTGGAATCTTCCATTCCCTTTGAAGTCAATAGCCATTTGAATTGATCATCTGTCACACCGCCAAAGTACCCACGGCAAGGTGTCACTGTCAGCAGGACCAGAAAATCCCGCAGGCAGGAAGGGCTAGAAAATCCCACCTGGTATGTGATTTGATTTGATTTATTATTGCCACATGAATTAACGTACAATGAAAAGTATTGTTTCTTGTACGCTATACAGACAAAAATACTGTTCATAAAGAAGGAAATGAGAGAGCAAAGAATGTAGTGTTACATTCATAGTTAAGGTGTAGAGAAAAAATCAACTTAATGCAAGGTAAGTCCATTCAAAAGTCTGACAGCAGCAGGGAAGAAGCTGTCTTGAGTCGGTTGGTACATGACCTCAGACTTTTGTATCTTTTTCCCAAAGGAAGAAGGTGGAGGAGAATTAATAATTCTTAATTAAGTCAGCTGCTTTGCCCAGGCTTTGAAGTGTAGACAGAGTCAATGGATGGGAGGCTGGTTGCACACATGAGATGTATGTGCGCAATGCATCTGCAGTGACTGACTAGTAGAACAGTTATTAACAAACAGTAGATCTTTCTTAACACACTAGCTATGACTGTAACACTACATTTTGCACCCTCTCTTTTGCTTTTCAATGAATAGGATGCTTTGTTTGTATAGTACACAAGAAACAATATTTTTCATTGTATACTAATACAATAATAAATCAGATCAAATAATGCATGAGAACAGTGGTAAGTTACAGTCACACAGGATTGTGCACGCAAATCTGCCTTGTTCACTGAATAAGAGGGAATACTTGTATCTTTTGTTCAATACGAAAGGATGAACATTTTAGTTTTGAAACCACAATCTCACGAAGTGTACTACCAGCTTTCCATAGGCATGTGACTCGTGCTGCCACTGCTATTCAGTTCAATAAGCAATGTGGTTGATTCTTAACAGCCCTCAGGCAACTAGAGATGGGCAATAAATGCTGGCCAGCCAGAGTAGCCCATGTCCACAAATTAATAATAAATAAAGTCTCTCACTGACTCAAGATAAATAATTCTGTAGTCCCGATATATGAAATATTCCTGATGAGAGGAGAATTGATGAGAAGCAGCATGATTGAGTTTGAAGAACTGCACATATACAGTCAGTTATTAATATTGTCAATTAATGGAGTTGTATCCAACAGGATTTTCCTTTTCCAGGGAATGCTTCAGGAGGCAATGTGATTCTCGCTGTCATTACTAATGGGCTTTCCCTCATGGGGACAAGCAGATAAATTGGACTTCAAGCTCAGGGAGTCGCAATTTATTAGATTCAACAGAACTTGCAACATCTGGAGTTGTTATTAAACAGTGGGTACATATGTGACATGTAGAGAATTGAAACTTTATAGTACTTAAATACAATTCTTTCAAACTATGAAAGCGAACTAAGTGCATTGTCTCACACAGAACAATTATAGCAGTCGTTTTCTTTGGATCAAATGAGTGCATTTATAAGTTGCTGCCCATCTGTTTCTGCAACAGTTGAAATAATTTAAACTGTCGGAACAGCTGCTGTTTCCAAGATTTAAGCAATTATTCTCATTGAAGTGGAGCTTGTTTCAAACAAAACAACAAAGCTATTCCTAGAGCTTTCTGTTTTAAAGTGAGATGCATTACAAATGCTTGATCACCAACAGTGTTAATGAAAATGATAAAAATCAATCTTTAATTCATGAAATATTCTGCACCTCATTTGACAGTAGTGGTGTATATCTGTTTAACGATGATTTGTCTTTGCATTAACCTGTACCATGTTGACATGATCAACACTTTGATGCTCAGCTTCACAATTCAGTGTTGATTATTCAATGATCATGTAGAAGCTTCCATGCCATAAATCTCTGCTTTACCAAAAATGAAGGTGCTTTTATTCATTCATTTGCTTTATACATTTTGTAAACATCGAAATGAAAGATACTAGGAAATGAAATAGTTTCCTATTAGAGCAGCCAATGTAAACGGTGAGCAGTGCCAGCTAAAATAGGAGCACCAATACTCCAATAATAGGAAACATAAGGGACAAATTTCCTCTGACCTTTTTCCACTTTGCTGAATACATGGCAGACTCTCTACCAATATGCAAGATTTTTGCCTTATGCCTGCCAAGATTCTGATGGTAGAGAAGAGAAACTTCCAAGAAAATGTATCCTCATGATTCTCAGCCTTCCCAGTGAACAGTTTTGTCTGGGCCTGCAGAGCATGTCGTTCAGTTTTTCAATGGGAGTCCCCCCCCCCATCGCTTGCTTGTTGCCACATGAGCAGGTTTACATGTAGACAAAAAGATTATGCAGAGAGCTTAGCCTGTTGCACACTTGGATTGTGATCAGAACAAGAAAAAGGGAACTTATCTGAGGCCACAGGAGGCCATTAAAGCAGATGCTGTGTTGTTGAAGAAAAATTGAGTAATTGTGGCATAGTAGAGACCTATGAGTAACGCTACAGCATTTAATGTTGCTAAGTACCCAAATACTACAAACTTGACATTTTTATTCTTGTGTTAAATCAGTTCTTAACCTCACATTTCATTATCTCTGTAACCTCCTCCAGCCCTACAAACCCTGCTCCCTCAAGCACTCCATTCCTTAGACTTTGTCTTGTGCTCCCCCACCACCTATGCCAGACTTGTTTTTCTTTCATTTACTTTGCTATTGACAATTGTGCCTTTAGCCAACTAGATCCAAGTATGGAGTTCTCTCTTAATCCATCAGCGTCTCCACTCTCTTTCTTTTTTAAGCTCCTTCTCTAAAGTCCACAATCTTATGCAAATTTTACATCACTTCATCCAAGTCTGTTTGTAATCTTAAAATTCAAGCCAAGCCATTTGGGAACAAAATCAAGTGAACTTTTTTGCAAAGTAAACATTTGAAACTCCCTTTTCTAAAAGGTTTTAGGTATTGAGACAGCTGGAGCATTCAAGAGTAAGAATGACTGACAATGGATTTGAGTGTAGATCAGTTATGATCCACTTGAATGTCAGAAGAGGCTGAATGACTATTAGTGTTTCTATGCTTTGGCTCAGAGTCCATTTTTGATTTAAGCATCTTGGGATTCTTTGCTATACTGAATTGATTACAGAAAGTTTTTATTGTTTGTTGCCTCTCATAGGCATGCAGATGACGAATCATTATATGGTGTAGTTGCAATCTACACTAAAACAACTTGTATTTCAGACATACTGTACCCAAATTTCATCATCCAGGGTACATTATTATGAACACTGTTCTTGGATTGCTTTTCTGTGCCAAAGACATTATAAGGTACAGATTGTTGCTGTAGCTTTTAACAAGGCTTTTTGAACTCAATATCCATCTAATATGGGTGAGGAGCATGACAAAGAATAAAGAAAGGTGCAGAACAAGAACAGGCCCATTGACCCTCCAAGCCTATGCTGAACATGATGCCCTAAATAAACTAAAAGAAAACCTTTTCCCTTGGTCCATATCCCTCCATTGTCTCCCTATCCATCCAGATGCCTCTTAAAAGTTGCTAATGTGTCTGCTTCCCCTACATCCTCTGACAGCACGTTCCAGGCACCCACCAGTCTCTGTGTGGAAAAGTTTCCCCTGCACATCTCCCTTAAATTTTCCACCTCTCATCTTGAACCCATGCCTCCTTGTAAGAGACACTTGCACTCTTGGAAAAAGCCTCTGACCATCTATCCTGTCTAATCTTGTAGACCTCTAGCAGGTCTACCCTCAGCCTCTGTCTTTCCAGCCATGGCAAACCCTCATTTGTGGGTTGCAACTTGGGTAGAGGGTAAAATTTAACTTTAATTAGAAATCACACAAGGTCCATTCTTGCCATTCTGCATTTTGCCATTGAAAATAGGGGCCGCAGCTTAAAATTCCATGAATGTGCCGTAACTCTAACATTCGGCACCAGTGTGACATTTTTGGCATCAATTTGCCATCTTGAGCCTCTGTTGATTGAATTTGCCATTTCATTAGCAAAATTTTGGTGGAAAACCTACAAGACTTGGATTGCCCGGTTTAATTTCATTCAAGATTATTGTAGACAGCAAAACATGGGAAACTTTTATAACTTGTTTTTAAAAATGCATGTTTTTTCATCCCCTCTTGCCTCTTTAGATCTCCAAGTGACAAACATAATAAGAGAAATTTTAATCTCAACAACATGAGTGGGTTTGGATCAGATACTGCTGCTTCACAGCTCCAGGGTCCTGGGTTCGATTCCTGGCTTGGGTCATTTTCTGTGTGGAGATTGCACATTTTCCTCGTGTCTGCATGGGTTTCCTCCGGGTCCTCCGGTTTCCTCCCACAGTCCAAAGATATGCAGGTTAGGTTGATTGGCCATGCTAAAATATTGCCCCTTAATGTTTAGGGATGCATAGGTTAGAGGGATTAGTCGGTATAATATGCAGGGATATAGTGTAGGGTTTGGATGGGATTGTGTTCAGTGCAGACTCAATGGGCCGAAGGGCCTCTTTCTGCACTGTGGCGTACTATGATTCTATGAGTGTATTAAACTATGACAATTTGTGTTTCCCAATCCAAACCTGTCTTCATCTCTTACATTTGCAGCTTTAACTGAAATAGGAAAGTGGGTAGGTGACCAAAAGAGAATATGCTAGAAAGCCTCAGCAGGTTTGGCAGCATCAGTAAGGAGAGAAAAAAGCTGACATTTCCAGTTCAGATGACCCTTTGTCAAAGCTAAAAGGCATAGAAAGTGGAAGATATTTATACTGCAGTGAGAGGGAATGAAAGATGAGTCATAGCCCAGAAACCTGGAGAAAGGCTGCTAATAGCTGTCCATAGAGAGAACACAAGGTTGAATGGCCAAACAGCAGAGAACCTGAAATCAGAGGATAAGTGTTGACAGATGAAGATGTGGGGGGAGGGATGGAGGGATGAGTGGGAGAGAGGTAAAATGAGGAAAAGAAGAAAAGGGGAAGCAAAGGGGAGAAAAGATAAGGAAAGGCGGGATCAAGTAAGGGGAAAGAAGGTGAGGGAAGAAAAATAAAGAAAGACAATAAGGAAGTAAAAGTTAACGAACAGTTGAAAATTAAATAAAATGAAAACAAAGGGGTGAGGTGGGGTAAAACTAATTATCTGAAGGTGTTGAATTCGATGTTGAGACTGAAAAGCTGCAGCATACCTCGCCAGAAGATGAACTTCACTGAAATATTGCAGCAGGCCAAGGACAGACATATGGGTATTGCAGCAGGATCATGAGTGGGTGACTAACTTGATGAGTTAGAACTTTAAATATGGTGATTAGTTGTAGGACTCATTGTCATTCTAATGTTTGATTTTAGCTGCAGTTCACAAACCCAACAGTTTAAATGAGGTAAGGATTTGCTGGATTTGGGAAGTAAACTTTCTAACTAACTCCTGAATCCACTTGTCTGCCAGTGGAATCTCCACGTCTGGAATCTCCATGTCTAGAGATTCTGAGATCTCTGACCCTACCACAAGACTTCCAATTTGGTTTCCTTTAGGTCTCCAAAGATTCAACCTAAAGTACCCAACCTGGCCCCAACAACATTTTAATTCCTTCCCCTACCCAACCTCAGAATTGGCAGCCCACAAACCACTCAATTGACTCACTCTATTCCCAAGATAGCATAAACCCTTGGTCTCCTGCCCAACTACCTGATTGATTTACCAGCTAGGCTGGCCTGTCCTTGGGAAACTGATCCATGTTGGCACTAACATGCCATGCAGTTAAAATTCCACAGTGTGGGAGAGAGGGCTGGAATCCCAAATTTCAGGTTCCACACAATTTTCTAAGCAGTCTGCTCCCAGCAGATCAAGAAGGCGAAACATTAGCTCAATTTCTCTGGGCGAAAAGTTAAACTTTCCCTATATTGTTCTATAAATAACTACAGGAGCTGCACACGAGTCTTATGATTTGGGCATGTTGATTTATTTCTTCCTGCTTTTCTTTTGCTCAGTCTTTCCCTAATGAAGCAATTGAGATTTGCAACCCATCAAATGGGGAATTTCTTCTGCCAATTTGGTAATGTAACTCTTTCTGAATATGGATTGATTTACAATTTCTATAAAGCTGCTTTATTTCAAATAGAATTATTGCCTCGTCAACTAGTTGAGGTATATTTTACTTTGAAACAATCTGAATAGGGAAGGCGAATTTGAAGAATTGTTATTGTGCATAGTGATTAGACAATGATTAGTCATTTGTTTTTCAGATTGTGCATCTACTCATTTGTCTTTTATTTGGTAAAACTTTATTACTATAGAATCATAATCGTTTACAGCCATGAAAGAGACCCTTCAACCCAACTTGTCCCTTTGTTTATCACCACTAAGCTATTCCCAATTGCCTGCATTTGGCCCATATCCCTCTGTATCCATCTTACACATGGAACTGTCTAAGCTCATTTTAAGAGTCAAACTTGTGCCTGCCTTTACTATTACCTCCGTCAACTCATTCTAGATACTCACCAACCTCTGTGAAAAAATTGTCCCTCTGGACTCTTTTGTATCTCTCCTCTCTCATCTTAAACTTATGCCCTTGAGTTTTAGACTCCTACATTTGGGGAAAGATATTGCGTATTTAGCTGATCTATGCCCCTCATTATTTTATAGACCTCTATAACATCACCTTTCAGCCATTTGTGCTCTAGAGAAAAAAATCTGTCTATCCAGCCTTTGCTTATAACTCAAACCATTAAGTCAGGGTAGCAACCTAGCAAATTTTTTCTGCACGCTTTCTAGTTTAATAATATCCTTTCTATGATAGGGTGACCAGAACTGTGCACAGTATTCCAAGTGTGGCCTTAGTAATATCTTGTACAACTTGAACAAGTTGTTCCAACTCCTGTAGTCAATGTTCTGACTGATGAAACCCAGCATGCTTAGTGCCTTCTTCATTACTCTGTCCACTTGTAATTCCACTTTCAAGAAGCTATGAACCTGTACCTCTAGATCTCTGTCCAATAACATCCCAAATGCCCTACCATTAACTGAGTAAGTCCCACCCTGGATCGATATACTAAAATGCATCACCTGGCATTTATCTAAAATAAACTCCATCTGCCATTTCGCCGCTCAAGTCTTCAACTGTATCCTCTGATGGTCCTCATTGCTATCCACAATTCCATCAATTTTTGTGTCATCTGCAAACTTACTAATCAAATCAGTTACATTTTCCTCCAAATCATTTATATATGTTACAAACAGCAAAAGTCCCAGCATTGATCTATGAGGAATGCCACTTGTCACAGCTCTCCATTCAGAAATGCATCCTTCTTCTGCTAAAGTCTGTCTTCTATGACCGAGCCACTTCCATATCTATCTTGCCAGCTCATCTCTGTTCCCATGCAACTTCACCTTCTGCACCAGTCTGCCATGAGGGAACATGTCAAAGACTTTACTGACGTCCATGTAGACAACATCCACTGCCTGACCCTCATCAATCATTTTTGTCACTTGCTCAAAAAACTTGATCAAGTTAGTGAGACATGACCTCCCCTTCAGAAAGCCATGTTGCTTCTTTTTAATACGTTCATTTATTTCCAAGTGGCTGTAAATCCTGTCTCAAAGAATCCTCTCCAGTAATTTCCCCACCATTGACATAAGGCTCAAGTCTGTAATTACCTGAATTATCTCTAATATTCTTCTTAAACAAAGGAACAACATTGGCTATTCTCCAGTCTTCTGGGATGTCTCCTGTAGCCAGTGACAATACAAAGATTTCTCTCAAGGCCCCAGTAATTTCCTCCCTTGACTCACTCAGTAGTCTGGGACATATTCCATCAGGCCCTGAGGACTTGTCAACCTTGGTGTTTCTCAAGAATCCCAATACCTCCTCCTTTTTGATCTCAATATGTCCCAAACTACCTACACAGCCTTTCTCAGACTCTTCATTTTTTTTTAATTCACTCGTGGGACATGGGTGTTGCTGGCTGGCCATCATTTATTGTCCATCCCTAGTTGCCTGAGGGCAGTTGAAAGTCAACCACTTTGTTGTGGTTCTGGAGTCACATGTAAGCCAGACGGGTAAGGACAGCAGACTTTTCTCCCTAAAGGACATTAGTGAACCAGATAGGTTTTTCCAACAATCAACAATGGTTTCATGGTTATCAGTAGATTCTTAATTCTAGATTTTTTTAAATTGATTTCAATTTCTACCACCTGCAGTGGGATTTGAACTTGGATCTCCAGAACATTAACTGAGTTTCTGGATTAATAGTCTGGCAACAATATCAGGACACCATCTCCTCTTCATCATCCACCAACTCTTCAGTGAATACTGATGCAAAGTATTCATTTAATACCTTACCCATTCCCCCTGGCTTCACACATGGATTCCCTCTCTTGTCCTTGAATGGGCCAGTTCTCTTCCTGGTATCCTCTTGCTCTTTATATATATAAAAAGGTTTGGGAATTTCCTTAATCCAGCTGGCAAATTACTTTTCATGATCATTTTTAGCCCCCCTTATTTTTATTGCTTAAGTTTATTTCTACCTTCCCTATAGTTCATACTTCGTGTGTTCCCAGTCTCCTAACCTTGACAAATGCTTCCTTTTTCTCTTTGACTAGGCTCACAATATGTCTCGTTATCCAAGGTTCCTGAAACTTGACATTCTTATCCTTCATTCTTCCAGAAATGTGCCAGTCCTGAATTCCTGTCAACTTGCACATGAAAGCCTCTCACATGCCAGATGTTGATTTGCCCTTAAGTGTCTGCTCCCAATCTATGTTCTTCAGTTTCTGCCAAATATTGTTGTAATTAGCCTTCCCCCAGTTTAGCACCTTAACTTGAGAACTATACTCTTCTTTATCCATCAGCACCTTAAATCTTACTGAATTGTGATCACTGTTCCTGAACTGCTCCTTTGCTGAAACACTGACCAGCTGGCCAGGCTCATTCCCCAATACTAAGTCCAGTATGGCTCCTTCCCTAATTGGACTATCTATATGTTGTTTCAAGAAGCCCTCCTGGATGGTTCTTATAAATTCTACACCATCTGCGCCCTTTTCACTAAGTGAATTAAGTCCAGTCATATCTGAGTCCACCTATACAATAAATCCAAAACCTTTCTGAAAACAGTCAGTCTCCTTTTCACTTATTGTATACTCAGAAAATGTTATCTTTTGTATATTTAATTATGTAACTTTAGACTCCACAACAAAAACTTTGTGGACACTTTAAGGCTGTAGATGTGATGACTTTGCTTTACAGTCTATTTACCCACTTTAGCTCCAGTTTTTTTATGTCCTTAACTAAAAGAAATTGGTCTATAACCACGTTGATTTCTACTATCTTTTATGTAAAACATGAAATTAGTCCCTACTGCAAACTAGATGAAATTGGATGTGGTCTA
Source organism: Sphyrna mokarran (assembly GCA_024679065.1). NCBI lineage: Eukaryota > Metazoa > Chordata > Chondrichthyes > Carcharhiniformes > Carcharhinidae > Sphyrna > Sphyrna mokarran. The sequence goes on along the minus strand of JAGIQG010000001.1, from coordinate 72,121,314 downwards.
AAATAATCCTGAAATTTTTCTTAAAACACTTGCTTTAAAATACCTTTAACATTGCAACAAAGTTTTATTTGGCTCCTTGCTCTGAGAAAATGCCACTCAGTGGGGAAGACCATTGATGTTATTTGTGGCCATATACCACACCATCTCTGCCCTTGCATCCTCTTTAAAACTGTAAAGTTAGCCATTGCATTTCTTGTTTTTTCTTTAAAAATGTATCACTTCATGTCTAGGAGTCTTAGCTGTGTGGAAGAGCAGAGGGATCTTGGGGTCCGGGTCCATAAGACTCTCAAATCGGCCTCCCAGGTGGAGGATGTGGTTAAGAAAGCTTACGGTGTACTGGCCTTCATTCATCGAGGGATTGAGTTCAGGAGTCAGGAGGTAATGCTGCAGCTTTATAGGACCCTTGTCAGACCACACTTGGAGTACTGTGCGCAGTTCTGGTCGCCTCACTATAGGAAGGACGTGGAAGCTATTGAAAGGGTGCAGAGGAGATTTACAAGGATGTTGCCTGGATTGGGAGGCATGCCTTATGAAGACAGGTTGAGGGAGCTGGGACTGTTCTCCCTGGAGAGACGAAGGTTGAGAGGAGACCTGATAGAGGTTTACAAGATGTTGAGAGGAATAGATAGGGTGGACTCTCAGAGACTATTTCCCAGGGCTGAAATGGTCGCGACGAGAGGGCACAGATTTAAGGTGCAGGGAAGCAAGTACAGAGGGGATGCTAGGGGAAAGTTTTTCACTCAGAGGGTGGTGAGTGAATGGAATCGGCTGCCGTCGGTGGTGGTCGAGGCGAACTCGCTGGGGTCTTTTAAAAGACTTCTGGATGAGTATATGGGATCCAATGGGATTGGGGGTTATAGATAGGTCTATGGCTGGGTAGGTTTTGATGTGTTCGGCACAACTTGTGGGCCGAAGGGCCTGTTTGTGCTGTAGTGTTCTATGTCCCATGATGATTCTAGGCCTTGGCTTGTGCTTTGTTGGCAACTACCACCACTCCCACTGGAACTGGCACCATAAGGAGCTGCCAGCCTCTCAGGGCTTTCACGCCCAAGGATCTCAATCATAGAGAATTGTACTTGATTCTGTCAGGCCTCCCCAGTAGAACTGATTGGGGATCCATATTGGTTCACGTATTGGTGGGTGAGATCCTGTTGTCCCAGTAAAAACCTAGCCATCCTTCTTAATTAATACTGGCAGCCTTCCTCCTTAATTTACTTCTCTATCTTTGTCTGCAAACTGTATTGTGAAACCAATCTTTTGTAATCATTTGGAAAAGTGCAACCATTAACCACTGGAAGGGTTGTCTGCATTTTAATGACTCAATGAAAATATGTCCAGGAAAAGTCATTTGCATTTTAATAACTTTGTGAAGACTTGCCCAGCTATGAAGATTAACTCAGGGTTCTTGCTGTTCCATGTGCATTGGTAGGGAACACAAACTCATATGACCTCTCAACTCCATTTTGCTTGATGAGAAATGTAAGTTTATATTTATAGCAATTCATATTGTTTGAAAAAGCTCCAAGATGCAAGGAATGGTGAATGAAGCAAGTTATCCCCTGCTGTCAATTCTGTTCAATGTTTTCTCCAGTGATGGGCTGGATGCTATCAAAAGGCAGACTTTCTCAAGAATTGTGGAGCTGCTTTTTGCAGATGAATTTTCCAACAACACGGTCTTGCATGTTACTGTAGCGGTTCCATTCACCACTACTTTGGCTCAAAGACAGAATAACTGCAGAATATTGGAAAAAGCCACAAGCAGTGGAAATAATCAACATTCCCTGGAGGTTGGGCACACACTCCAAGTTACAACAGGGGACAAAAAAAATCATAGTTTCAGTAAAATAAAAGCAAAATACTGCGGAGACAGGAAATCTGAAATAAAAACAAAAAATGTTGGAAAAATTCAGCAGGGGCAGCTGTGTCTGCGGGGAGAGAAATTGAGTTGTATGTTTTGAAACTGTAAGACTATTTCAAAGCTAGAAGAAGAGAGAAATGTGATAGTTTTTATACTGTTTAAGAGAACATGAACTAAGTGGAGCAAAATAGAAGGTCTGGGATAGGTGGGAGCTCAGAAAAGATTGTAATGAAAATGGCATGGGTACGAGACAGAGTGAATGGTAACATTAAAGGCTAAAGAAGGTGCTGATAGTAGCGTGGGGTAAGATAGCAGAACATATCAATAGCAGAACAAGGATGAATGCTCTGTGAAAGCAAAGCTTGAACAAATGACAAGATTGATAGATGGACCTGCGATGGTGGCTGGGGAAAAATGGATTGAAAAAGGGGGTAAGATGGAGGAGAGAGTTCATGGTTTGAAGCTATTGAATACAAACCAAGGAAGGCTGTAAAGTGCCTAATCAGAAGTGAGAAGTTGTTTTTCCAGTTTGCAGTGGGCCTTATTGGAGCATTGCAGCAGGCCAAAGACAAACATGTGTGACATGAGAATAACTTGTTGAGTTGAAATGATAAGCAATAGGAAGGTTGGGGTCATGATTGCGGACTGAGTGAAGGTATTTCACAAAATAGTTACCCAGTCTACTTTTAATCTCTCTAATATAGAGAAGTCTATATTAGGAGCAGCGAATACAGAAGATCAAATTGAAGGAGGTGCAAGTGAAATGGTGATTCACCTGAAAGGAATGTTTGAGGTCTTGGATGGTGAGGAAGTAAAAGGGCAGGTGTTGCACCTTCTGCAATTGCATGGGAAAGTATTTTTGGAAAGGGATAAGGATTGGAAATGATGGATGAATGGGCCAACGTTTCACGGAGAGAATGCGGCAGGGCAAATGGTGCTGAGGAAGAAATCTGTTCAGTGATGGCACCCTTCTGTCGTGCTGCAGTTGGCAGAAATGGTGGAGGATGATCTTTTGAATGTGGAGGCTGGTGGAGTAAAGATATCTGAGAGGAGCTTTTTCCCAGGGTGGAATAGTCAATTACTAGGGAGTGTAGATTTAAGGTGTGAGGGGCAAGGTTTAAAAGAGATGTACAAGGCAGATGTTTTACACAGAGAGTCGTGGATGCCTAGAATACAATGCCGGAGGAGGTAGTGGAAGTGGATATGATTGCAACTTTTAAGAGGCATCTTGACAAATACATGAATGAGTTGGGAATAGAGGGATATGGTCCCCAGAAGGGTAGGGAGTTTTAGTTAAATCAAGCAGCATTGTTTCTGCAGGCTTGGAGGGCCAAAGGATCTGTTCCTGCGCTGTAATTTTCTTTGTTTATTCTTTGAGGGGAAGGGATGAGGGTAAAGGTTTAGAAGATAGGTCGGACACAATTTAATGTCCTGTCAATCTTAGTGGAGGGAGCTGTCAATTCAAAAAATAAGAAGACATGTCAGAAGTACCACTTTGAAAGGTAGCATCAGCAGAACAGATGCAATGAAGGCAGAGAAACCAGGGAAATGAAGTAGAATTCATCACAGGAAGTATGGTGCGAGAAGCTGTCATCGAAGTAGCTGTGGGAGATGGTGGGCTTATAATAAATATTGGTAGACAGTCTATCACCAGACAAAGTTCAAGGAAGGCAGAGACAGATCATGTAAAGGAGGGGTGGAAATTTGAAGCAAAATCAATATGTTTTTCCATGCCTGGATAAGAGTATGAAGTTTCCTCTTTACAGCATAAGCAATAGATAATTAATTGCATGGGCAGCTTAAGATTCTTTGTATTTTCATTTTAATTATTTATTTTCAAGTAAAACTTTCCATAAAGAAACAAAATATAGAACTTAGAGTCTTTAAGTCCTGTACTTATGATACTATATTCAGGGTTGTGTTTGAATGGCTCATTTTAAGTTGTCAGCTTTTATCAGGGCTGTCAGCTTTTTTAGAAAGCTCATCGTCAGTTTTCTGGATGACATTTATCAATACACAGCAGTATGTACGCAGAGAATGTTGCCATTTACAAAGGCTGAATCATACAAAATAAGCCCTCCAAATTGAATTAAATTTAGGCTTGGACAATGGTATCAGCATTTTCCAAGTTAAAGCACTTAATGATCTGTTTGCTTTGGATTACATCCTGACCTTGAATCCATTAAAATCGAGAAGATTCAAAGATTTTCGTGGGGAAGAGTAGGATAGTAAAATTTGAGCAGTATGAACTGTTAACAAAACAGCTCAATAAAATCAGAACTGCAAATCTTAAGAACATAATAGGAGCAGGAGTATACCACGTGGCCCCTCAAACCCGTTCTGCCATTTAACACAATTACAATCTCAATCTTCAACTTCATTTTCCCACCCATTCTCCTTGTCCTTTAATTCCCTGAGACCAATGATCCCTGCCCCAGCTTTAAATGTATTCAATGATGGAGCATCCACAACTCGCTGGTTTACGTAATCATAGGGTGCGATCTTACCTATTGTTTACGCCATACTCCTGTTGCATTGGCCTGCCAAATTTCCAATTGTGGTAGGATGGGAAAATTCTGCTAGCGTGAATGGTGACAAGATTCTGGTCATAGGTTTTTGCAGCACAGAAAAGATTTCTGAAGATTCACCATCCTATGAATGAAGAAATTTCTTCTCATCTCAGTCCTAAATGATTTTATCCTTATCCTAAACTGTCTCATCCTTTAGGTTCTCCCACCAATGGAAACAATCTCTCAGCCTCCACCCTTTCAAGCTCTTTAGCACTTTGTAAGTTTCAATGAGATAGCCTCTCATTCTGAGAAAATAAGTCTAATTTATTCAGCCTCTCAACATAAGACAATCCCTTCATCCCAGGGACTAACTTCGCTGTGTGGCCTCTAATGCAGGTATCTCCTTTATTAAATATGAAAACAAAAACTACACACAGTACTCCAGATGTAGTCTCACCAAAGCCCTGCACAACTGGAGCAAGACTTCTTCATTCTTGTACTCCAATCACATCACAATAAAATCCAATTTACCATTTGCCTTTGTAATTGTTTGCTGCACCTGCATGCTAGCTTTCTGCATTTCCTGTAGCAGCACATCCAAATCTCTGTGAACATTAACACTTTCAGCTTTCTCAGCTTTTAAAAAAACATTTTATTCTTGTGACAAAAGTGAATAATTTCACGTTATATTCCGTCTGCCATCTTGTTGTCTACAAACCTAACCTGTCCATATCCCTCTTTGCAGCATCTTTGTGTCTATTTAGTTTCATATCATCAGCAATCCTAGATACATTGCTAGCTATCTCATCAAAGTCATTAATATAGATTATAAATAGCTGAGGCCCCTACACGGATCCTTCAGGCAATCCACTATTCATAGAATCCCTATAGTACAGAAGAAGGCCTTTGGGCCCATTGAGTCTGTATCGACCACAATCCAACCCGGGCCTTACTATCATAACCCTCATTTACCTTGCTAATCCCCACGATACTAGGCTCAATTTAGCATGGCCAAACAACTTCATCTGCACATCCTTGGACTGTGGAAAGAAACCAGAGCACCAGAAATCCACATAAACACTAAGAAAATAGGCAAACTTCACACAGACAGTGATCTGAGGCTGGATTTGAATCTGGGTCCCTGGCACTGTGGTAGCAGTGCTAACCAATGCCCCATTGTGCTGCCCTCAGTGCTTACCAACTTGAAAAAGCTTGGTTTATGCCCACTCTCTGTTAACCAGTTGGCTACCCATATGAATGTATTTACCTTAAATTATGTGAACCTTTGCCTATTCGCCTTATGTGTGGCACCTCATCAAAAGCGTTTCATAAATTCAGGTGTACTACATATATTGGTTCCTCTTTACTGATCCTACTGATAACATCCTCAAAAAGCTCTATTAAATTTATTAAAAATGGTTGTTCTTGGGATGTTGGAACTGTCCAATGATAGAACATAGAATATACAGCGCAGTACAGGCCCTTCGGCCCTCGATGTTGCGCCGACCAGTGGAACCAATTTTATGATCCTCTATCCTAAAATATTTCAATGCTATCCATATACCTATGCACTGACCATTTGAATGCCCTTAAACTTGACAAGTCCACAACTGCTGCAGGCAGGGCATTCCACGCCCTTACTACCCTCTGAGTAAAGAACCACTTCTAACATCCGTCAACTGCTTTACCCTTATCCACCTCTTTGGTCACCTTTTCAAAAAACTCAATAAGGTTTGTGAGGCACGACTTTTCCTCCACAAATCCATGTTGACTATCCCTAATCAATTCATTTCTCTCTAGATGACGATAGATCCTATCCCTTATAATTCTTTCCAAAATTTTCCCCACAACAGAAGTAAGGCTCACCAGTCTATGATGAGTGATTGAGCAAACTGGACTTGTATTCACTTTGGCTTTAAATAATGAAAAGTGATCTCGTTAAAATCTACAAAATACTTAAAGGGATAGACAGGGTAGATGCAGGTAAGGTACTTCCCCTAGCTGGAAAATCTAGAACCAGAGATACAATTTCAAAGTAAGAGAGAAGTCAATTAGTACCAAAATGAGGAGAATTATTTTGCTCAGAGTGATTCTTTGAGATTTTATACCCCAGAGGCCTGTGAAAGCTCAGTAATTGAGTATGTTTAAAACAGAGATTGACAAATTTCTAAATACTAGTGACATAAAGTGATATAGTAACCGTGTCAGCAAAGAGCATCATCAACATTTGACTGTATTGAATGACAGAGCAGACTTGATGGTTTGAATGGCCTATTCCAGCTCCGATGTTCCTATTTCCCTTTATTTAAACCATGTTAACTTGCTCTAATCACACAATTCTCTTCTAAGTGCATTGTTAAGATGTTTTAAACAACAGATTCCAGCATTTTCCCAACAACTGAGTGAGGCCAACAGATTTGAAATTCACTGTTTTCTCTCTCCTCTCTTCAAAAGCAGTGTAATATTTGCCAATTTCAAATATAGTGGAACCATTCCTGAATCAAAGGGAATTTTGGAACATCATGGTTAGATCTATTGGCCAGAATTTTATGCTCTAACCACCCTCACCCCACCTCAGGTTCTGCAGCAGGGTTGTTGAGGTAGAGGAAGGAAGAGCATGAAATTGCATGATGGACAAAATTTCCTCTGGGATTCACCTGCCCTGATCTGCACATAACTCTATACATGGCAGGTCCTTGATGGCAATGTCAGAGCCTTCACAATACTGGCTAGCATGTACCTTCATGCCTTCACCAGTGGACTCTGATCCAGAGGCCTAGGCTAATGGTGTGGGGATGAAGATTCAAATTTCACCATGGCAGCTGAAGTAATTTCAATCAAATAATAAAAATCTGGAATTAAAAGCTAAACTCATCCAAAAAGAAAACAGTGCTGATGTTTCAGGGTTTCACACATTCTGTGTGAATCTGAATCTGATGGAGAATGGGCTGGAGAAGAGTGGATGTAAATGAGAAGAGAGACAAGTAGGAGAGTCAGTGGTTAGCATTGCTGCCTCACAGTGCCAGGACCCAGGTTCAATTCCCAGCTTAGTTCACTGTCTGCGTGAAATTTGCACATTCTCCCCATGTTTGTGTGCGTTTCCTCCAGGTGCTCTGGTTTCCTCCCATAGTACAAAGATATGCAGGTTAGGTGAATTGGCCATACTAAATTGTCTCTCAGCATACCTGAACAGGCAGCGGAGTGTGGCGAATAAGGGATTTTCATAGTAACTTGATTGTAGTGTGAATGTAAGTCTATTTGTGACTAATAAATAAACAAACTTAAACTTAAATAAATAAACTTAAACTTAGGGCCCAATTTTACCATTGAAATGGGCGCAACTGCGATATAAATGCTTTTAAATTGAATTAATAGACTGCACGCCCAACTTTATGAGCATTTCCCTCTTTACCACTGCATTTGCATATCCAGGTTTGGAATGGAACAGAACTGCCCGGCAAAGGTCGGTTTCAGGAGCTCCAGTTTCTGAAGAGGTAAGTTCACTGGCTGTCTGATTTAGGTCGATGGTGGTGGGTGGGTGGGGGAAGGCGAGCCAGATCATTCTCTGTTGAGGCAGGGAGGAGGGAGACCCGATCACTCTCTGATTGGGGCAGGGAGAGTGGTGGGCAGGGCATGGCAGAGGGGAAGGCCAGATGATTTTCTGGTGGGAGGGAGGCGGGAAGCCAGATCGTTCTCTGGAGGAGGTGGGGAGAAAGGAGGGAGACCAGGTGGATCTCTGATGTGGGGGATGGGGGGAAGAGGGAGGTGGGCCAGATGTATCTCTGGTGTGGGGGGAGGAGGAGAGAGACCAGATCACTTTCTGGTGAGGGGGTAGGGAGGGTGGAAGGAGGCAGATTAGATTTATGTCTGATGGGGAGAAAGGGGACTGCTGCCATTCTGCGGGTGATTAGAGGGTAGGGGAAGAGGGGCCGAGGGTTGTGATTGGTCTGGGTAGTGAGAGCGGGGTGGGTTGATAAGGGGGACCATTATGTTGTGGAAGTGGAACGATGTCTATGGGGACCATTGCTCCCGCTTTTCCTTCCCAAGCTGCTTTATCCACTTTTTCAGTCCTGGAGTGATGTGACAGCAGTGCATTTATCAATTTTTTTTCTCACTGACATGCACAATTCAATGCTCCGATCAGAGTGGTAGCGTTTCAAGCATGATGAGCCCTACCCACAGCACAATTCAGAGCTGTGAATTTATTTTTGAAACTAAATGCATATGGGGGTGTCTGAGAATTTTCCAAATCAGATCTGAATTGTGCACAGATTTAGCACTTAGAAACAAAATAGTAAAATTGGGCCCTTAGTCTCAGTAATTGTACCATGAAACTATTGTCAATTGCCGTAAAATATATCTGGTTCATTTATGTCCTTTTGGGAAAGGAAATCTGTGGTCATTACCTGGCCTGGTCTATATGTGAAGCCAGGACCACAGCAATGTGGTTAACTGCCTGCGGCAGTTGTAGATGCACCAAGTTTGGTGGCGTTTAAGAGGTTAGTTGATAAGTATATGGAAGAGAAGGGAATGGTTTAGTTTGGAGGGTCATTGCTTTTTATATTGGTCGGCGCAACATCGAAGGCCAAAGGGCCTGTTCTGTGCCGTTATATTCTATGTTCTAACTCTTAACTGCCCTCTGAAATGGCCAAGTAAGCCTTTCAATTATCTTAAACTGCTACAAATTCTGGAAGAAACAGAGTTCTTCGCTAACAGCATTTTAAGTGTCCCAATGCACCACATAGATCGCAGTGGTTCAAGAAGACAAAGCACTACTACCTCCTCTAGGGCAGTTAGGAATGAGCAATAAATATTGGCCTTGAATAAATAAATACAAAAATCCTGCCACTTGCAGCATTTTGATCCTGTTTTTGGCCTGCCTTTTAGCAGATGCCTATTGAAATTTGCCATTCAGCCTGTAGGTTCCCAGAGACATTCTGTGACAAGATAGTTACCTGGAAGTGGCCTTTTGGGGATTACAACTTTTGGCAAGCTAAGAATCCATGCTGCATGCCTTGATTCTGCTGCAGTTGCTGGTCCTATTCAACGCTCAGCCATGTTGACCTGGACGCAGGGGAATTTTTAAAATTTTACATTTAAAATGCTAAACATGAGGAACCTTGAAATGTTGGTACCTTCTCTCACTTATCTTCAAAGGCCAACTTTTTCTTCTTCTGATTTAGCGGGCTCGCAGTGGCCCCCTAGCTTCAAGAATCAAATTGAATGCCAAGCTCAGTATCTGGCTGCTGATTTGCTAAATAGGGGAAATCACTGATGAGTAATTGCTCCTCAGACAGTGCAGACTTCTGATTCTTTTTGCCCTTGAAATGGGGTCCAGGCACTTAATTGAAAAGAAATGGGGATTTGGGTTTAAGGCTGGAAGGTAGCAGAGAGCTAGATCGTGTGATGAACATTGAGTTACAAATAAATATTGATTTATTTTATGCCCTCGTCTACAATTGTCCAGGCTTTGTGAGTGCTGACACATCTGGGAGCTGTGACAGCACTACAGCTAAAAGGGAAATAATGGACTAAGTATTGTAGCTAAAGGCCAGTGTTTGTAATGGAGTTTTTTTTTAAACTTTATTCTTACAATGTCAGCCGCACTGCCAAATACATCATGTATTCCCCAACATGTGGCTAGTTGCTCTGAGACAATTTAAGAGTCAACTATATAGCAGCTGGAATTATATGTGGTCAGTCAGGAAGTTTCTAGATTTATTTGAGAGCCTAATTCCCCTAACAGACAGTATTATCAACAAAAGAAATTCAAGGACTCTGAGCTGGGTTTTTACAAATGATACTCTCTTCAAGTGTCACTCCTCATTGCAAGTGTTCAGTGGGTGAATCATATCTTTAATCTTCTTTCCTGTTCTTTTTAAACTGCATGTTGCCCTTCATAGTGGTCACTGGTCTATCATGGTGTCTCAGTTTTAAAAGGAAATGGAATTTCTAAGTTATTGTGGACAGAAGGTGCTGGAAAAACCCAGCAGCTCTGTATCATTTGTGGAAAGAGAAATAAAGTTAACATTTTGGGTGGAATTTTCCCGTGCCGCCCACCACAGGAATTGTACTGGGCAGGGGTGGACTTTGCAAATTAAGTTGACCTCAGGTGGGAATTTCCAGCCTTGGGGAGAGTGTGGCTGGAAAATCCTGCCCTTTGATTACATTATGAGTCGTCTTTGCAGCTGAACAGAGATATAAATATGATGGGATTTGAAATTATTCTGGAACTTGCTTAATTATAGATGTAGAAAAATTCTTTTTAAGCATCGCCTTGTGAGGCAACATAGAAAAATGATTGCTTCTGAAGTACATCAAAGATCTCCCCTTCCTGTTTCTCATTTACATGCTGCCCGCCCCCAATATCATTGGAAGACATGTACTCGTCCCAAGCGTTATATCTCCTTGCCTCAGAATGTATTCAAGAGTGGTGAGGTATAATACTTGGAGCTAATGGATCAAAGGTTATGGGGAGAAAGCAGGATTAGGCTATTGAGTTGGACAATCAGCTAAAACCATAATGAATGATGGAGAAGACTGAAAGGACCAAATGGCCTCCTCCTACTTCTATCTTTTATGTTTCTGTGACATGATGCCAGATTTCACACTTATACTGACAACACCTAGCTCTAGGACACCACCATTGCTCTCAACTTCTCCAATACCATTTTACGGTAAGCCTACTTGTTTCATATCAGGTACCAGATGAAACACTAAACATCAGATAGATTGCTGCTATTGTCTTCAATCCCAACACATGCATTTTTCTATCGCTATCATTGCTAAGTTGTACCTGAGGCTGCTTTTCCAGGTCAAAAGAGTTGAATTAAGGCAAGCTGCTGTCCTGTCACCTCTCAAAGGGAAGACCTCTAACCTATCAAACCCACCAATAGTGGCAGCACAGTAGCACAGTAGTTAGCACTGCTACTTCACAGTTCCAGGGACCTGTGTTTGATTCCCAGCTCGGGTCACTGTCTGTGTGGAGTTTGCACATTCTCCTCGTGTCTGCGTGGGTTTCCGCCGGGTGCTCCGGTTTCCTCCCACAGTCCAAAGATGTGCTGGTTAGGTTGATTGGCCATGTTAAAATTGCCTCTTAGTGTCCAGGGATGTATAGATTAGAGGGATTAGCGGGTAAATGTGTAGCAATATGGGGATAGGGTCTGGGTGGAATTGTGATTGGTGCAGACTCGATGGGCCAAAGGGCTTGTTTCTGCACTGTAGAGTTCTATGTTCTATGTTCTAGTATGGGATCATTTGATGTGTAAAGTGCTGTGACCTTCATCCAGTAGATCCTGAATTTATGATGGCAAGCTTGTCATGCTCCACCATTAGATGGAAATAGAGATAGCAGTCAGGATTTTCCAGCAGGACACAGATTATCCTGTTGACAGGATTTAGTGAAATAAGAGAAAACTATTCTGGTATTATAAAGTGACTGAGAAAATGCAACGAATTTAGAAACAAAGAGTTACAAGCAGATTTTTAGCAGAATTAATGCAGATTACTTTCTCTATTCAAATAAATCTTTATGCTGAAATAGAGCCAGTACATAGTATCATCCAGGTGGAAAGTACTTGATTAGGCTGGGAAGATAGGTGGAGTATTTAAATCATTGAGTGACATGAGGACATTCTAGCGAGCTCTGAGAAATGACTGGGAAATAAGAACATCACAGTGAGCCTCAATGAACACATCACAACAAATTACTGAATAAGGCATCACAATGTTTAATACCAGAAAGTGCCATAAACATGGTGATGAATCATTGCAACAAACAAGAGCTTTGCAGCAAATCTGTGGAATAAATGAGAATGTCGCAGACATCCCTTCTTACAATCAGCAGCAATGAAAATCAATGTATCACAAGAAATCCATGTCACAGAGGGGAAAAGAAGATGATTATGGTTGGTCTTTTTAGAAATAATATGGTGAATCTTTGTGCAACAGAAGATGAAGCAATGATTGTGTGATTGGTTTGCAAGAAAATGAGCATCTTGGTGAATCTCTGCAAGAAATGAGAGAATTATAAATAGCGTGTCAAATTGTAATGAGAAAAAAGAATACTCTGAAAAAACATAATGACTCCCTGTAAGAAATAAACATCCAAATGAATCAGAGTAAATCTCTGCAGAAACAAAAATTGTAAGATAAAAGAGCACCATAACAATTATCTTTATAAAAAGAACAAGTATCACCATGTGCGAATACAAGAAATGATTACTGCAGTGAAATATGGCTCCCACAGGAAATTGGTTTTGCATTGACCTAGTTAACAGTGTAGAAATTAAAATTATCTTACTTTGTATCTTAGTGTTTAAAACTACAAGACCATTTTTACTACCATTTTGTTCTTGTGACATGGTATTCCCTATCTCTTGCTCATCCTTTAGAAGATGAGAAGGAGGATGTAGTAACTGGAAATGAGAAAATGGTTGAGGCATTGAACAGATATTTTGTGTCAGTCTTCACAGTAGAAGACACAAATATCATGCCAAAAATTGATGACAGGAAGACTATAAGGATGTAGAACCTATCATTATCACAAAAGAGGTAGTGTTGAGCAGATTAATGGGGCTAAAGCTAGACAAATCTCCTGGTCCTGATGGAATGCATCCCAGGATACTAAAAGAGATGGCAAGAGAAATAGCAAGTGCACTAGTGGTAATTTACCAAAATTCCGTGGACTCTGGGATGGTTCCTGCAGATTGGAAAACAGCAAGTGTGACGCTACTGTTTAAAAAAAGAGGTAGACAAAAGGAGAATAACTATAGGCTGGTTAGCCTAACTTCTGTACTAGAGAAAATGCTTGAATCTATCATCAAGAAAGCAACAGCGAGTCATCTGGATATAAATTATCCCATTAGTAAGATGCAGCATGACTTCATGGAGGGAAGGTCATGTTTAATTAATTTGGTGGGATTCTTTGAGAACATTACATGTGTAGTGACAATAGAGAACCTGTAGATTTGATAGATCTGGATTTTCAGAAGGCATTTGACAAAGTGCTGCACCAAAGACTGCTACATAAGATAAAGGTGCACAATGCTATAGCATGCATAGAAGATTGATTAACTAACAGAAAACAAAAAGTGGCGGTAAATTGGTATTTTTCTGGTTGGTGATCATAACTAGTGGTGTGCCTCAGGGATCAATGTTGGGACTGCAATTGTTTAAGATTTATGTAGATGATTTGGAATTGGGGACTAAAATTTGCAGATGACACTAAGATGACTGGCAGAGCAAAGTGCGCAGAGGGTGCACCAAAGGGATATAGATAGTCTAAGTGAGTGGGTGAAGGTCTGGTGGGTGGTGTACAATGTTGGTAAATATGAGATTATCCATTTTGGTAGGAATAATAACAAAATGGACAATTATTGAAATGGTAAAAAATTGCAGCATCCTGAAGTGCAGAAAGACCTGGCTGTCTTTGCAAGGACTTGGTTTGCAGGTGCAGCAGGTAATTAAGAAGGCAAATGGAATTTTATCCTTCATTGCTAGAGGTTATGTTGCAGCTGTATAAGGTGCTGGTGAGGCCACACCTCAAGTTTTGGTCTCCTTACTTGAGAAAGGATATATTGGCACTGGAGGAGGTGCAGAAAAGATTCACTAGGTTGATTCCAGAGTTGAGAGGGTTGGCTTGTGAGGGGAGACTGAATAGACTGTGGCTATTCTCATTGGAATTCAGAAGAATGAAGGAAGATGTTATAGAAACCTGTAAGATTATGAAGGGAATAGATGAGGTAGAAGCAGGGAAGTTGTTTCCACTGGCAGGTGAAACTAGAACTAGGGGGTGTGGCCTCAAAATAAGGAGAAGCAGATTTAGGACTGAGTTGAGGAGGAATTTCTTCACGTAAAGGGTTGTGAATCTGTGAAATTCCCTGCGCAATGAAGCAGCTGAGGCTACCTCATTGAATGTTTTTAAGGCAAGGGTAGATAAATTTTTGAACAGTAAAGGAATTAAGAGTTATGGTGAATGGGCGGGTAAGTGGAGCCAAGTCCACGAAAAGATCAGCCATGATCTTATTGAATGGTGGAGCAGGCTTGAGGGGCCAGATGGCCTACTCCTGCTGTTAGTTCTTATGCTATGTGCCCTCTTCCAACCTTTCACTTGTAATCACTAGAATACAGGATTAAGAATGTATTGATGGATTTCCAGTCCGATCCTTTCTGAATTGCATAGCTGTGAAATACTTAGAAGGATATGAGTCCTGTAACCCCCAGCCCCTTCTACTACTATTCCTCTCCCAATCCACCTCCCCCACAGATCAAGCAAGTCACAGAAGTTTTGTTTCTCAATGACTGCTCTGTTTGGTGATTGGGCCTTCTTATAGTGAATCTCTGCTACTGATTTTGGCAGTGGAAGTAGCTCAAGTTTATTCAAATGAGGGCTACACCTTACCTCCCAGAAGCATCTGACACTGGCCTGCTTTGAATGGGAGGCTAAAATCCATCATGACATGATATCTAATTGATGAATGTATTCATTTTTGGATTTGCTGGTGTTTGAGTACAAAGAGAATTAAGGGCTATGAAGATAAAGTTGAAGATGAGAGATAATTTGAAAATTGTTCAGATTGTATTTAGTGGCAAAGCAGGCATGAGTGGTCACATGACATTATTATTATTTATGTTCTTCTGTTCTAAAAACATTGTGACAAGCTGCTCAAATTTGATATGCAAATTTGGTTCCGTAAGCAACTTTGAAGGAGGCAATCCTTGCAATTCTGGAAATTCAATGGCTGCACAGCAGGAATCCGTTAAAACAATATGTGTCATGATGTGGATATGGTGCTCCACATGTGCTCCATTCAATGCTGACTGAATTCTGGGAAACTCATTCACAAATTTCAGGTGAATAGCCCCTCTTGTTGCTGTCCCAAAGTGATCCTAAAACAAGCAAATTACACTATTCTACTAAAACTGCAATCTAAATCTGAGTGAGGCGTACAGTCCCAAATTCTGAAGTTCAGCAGCTTCCTGGCAAACCTGAAATCCATAGAATAGAATCCCTACAGTGCACAAGAAGGCATTTGGCCCATTGAGTCTGTACTGACCACAATTCCATCCAGGCTCTATTCCCATTACCTCTCATATTTACCCGTTAATCCCTTTGACAGTAGGATTAACTTATCATGGCCAATCAACCTAATGCACACATCTTGGACTATGGGAGGAAACCGAAACACCAGGAGGAGACCCATGCAGAAATGGGGAGAAAATGCAAACGCCACACTAATAGTGACCCAAGGCCAGAGTTGAACCCAGATCCCTAGTGCTGTGAGCCAGCAGTGCTAACCACTCTGCCACTGTGTTATAAGCAAAAATTCTCCTGGCATTAAGTACCTGTAAAAGGGGTGACCTTCAGTTGTTGCGTTTATGCCTTTTATCTGCTGACACTAGCAAAAATTATGGTTAGTAAAATGGGACAGCTGAGTATTCAGACATATTGAGCACCTATTTCAACTGAATGGATGTACATATGAGAGTGTGGGCAGACGAAATGGTCCTCCAACCGAGTCTGGAAATCCAATCATAGAATCCCTACAGTGCAGAAAGAGGTGATCCAGCCCATCGAATCTGCATGAGTGCTTTTTTGAAAGATCATCCCACCTATGCCTTTCCCTCTGCCGATTCCCGTAATCCTACACATTTGCCATGGCTAATCCACCTAACCTACATATCTTTGGACATTTAGGGGCAATTTAGCATGGACGATCCATCTCACCTGCACATCTTTGGACTGAGAGCAAACCAGAACACCCAGAGGAAAACACATGCAGACAAGAAGAGAATATGCAAACTCCACACAGTTAACCAAGGCCAGAATCAAATCCAGATTCCTGGTACTGGAATCACTGCAACACCATGCTGCCTTATGGAATAATTTTGGAATAAATTCCAGGTAATGATCACCTCCAACAAGAAGGGGTCTAACCATTGTCTTGTGATATTCAATAGCATTACCATTCCTGAAATTAAATAAATTAATGTTCTTTCTTTTTGTATCTGACCCACTGTTGTCTTACAGTGCCAGGGACTTGGGTTCGATTCCTCGCTTGAGTCACATAGAACATAGAACATTACAGCGCAGAACAGGCCCTTTGGCCTTCGATGTTGTGCCGACCAATTAGGAAAAAGCAATGACCCTCTAACCTAAACCATTCCCTTTTCGTCCATAAACTTATCTACTAACCTCTTAAACGCCACCAAACTTGGCGCATCTACAACTGCAGCAGGCAGGGCATTCCATACCCTTACCACCCTCTGGGTAAAGAACCTACCTCTAACATCCGTCCTATAACTACCACCCCTTAATTTAAAGCTATGTCCCCTCGTGCTAGCTTTCTCCATCCTAGGAAAAAGGCTATCACTGTCCACCCTATCTAAACCTCTAATCATCTTATATGTTTCAATAAGGTCTCCTCTTAGCCGCCTTCTTTCCAACAAAAACAACCTCAAATCCCTCAGCCTCTCTTCATAAGACCTGCCCTCCATACCAGGCAACATCCTGGTAAACCTCCTCTGTACCCTCTCCAATGCCTCCACATCTTTCTTATAATGCGGGGACCAGAACTGCACACAATACTCCAAGTGCGGCCGCACTAGAGTTTTGTACAGTTGCAACATGACGTTGCGGCTCCGAAATTCAGTCCCCCTACCAATAAAAGCTAAGACTCCATATGCCTTCTTAACAACCTTATCGACTTGATTGCTAACTTTCAGGGATCTATGCACATATACACCAAGATCCCTCTGTTCATCAACACTATTAAGAGTCCTACCATTAGCCCTATACTCTACACATTTGTTATTCCTGCCAAAGTGAATTACCTCACACTTTTCCACATTAAACTCCATTTGCCACCTCTCGGCCCAGCTCTGCAACTTGTCCAAGTCTCTCTGCAAACTATAACACCCCTCTTCACTATCTACCACTCCACCGACTTTAGTGTCATCTGCAAATTTACTAATCCATCCTTCAATACCCTCATCCAGATCATTTATAAAAATTACAAACAGCAGGGGCCCCAAAACAGACCCCTGAGGTACACCACTTGTAACCGAACTCCACGATGAATATCTCCCATCAACCACCACCCTCTGTCTTCTATCTGCTAGCCAATTCCTAATCCAATTAGCTAAATCACCCTCAATCCCATACATCTGCATTTTCTGCAGAAGCCTTCCATGGGCCACCTTATCGAACGCCTTACTAAAGTCCATATATACCACATCAACTGCCTTACCCCCATCCACCTCTTTGGTCACTTTTTCAAAAAACTCAATAAGGTTAGTAAGGCACGACCTACCCTTCACAAAACTATGCTGACTATCCCCAATCAATTCATTTCTCTCTAAATAACTATAAATCCTATCCCTAATAATTCTCTCCAATACTTTGCCCACAACAGAAGTAAGACTCACTGGCCTATAATTCCCTGGAAAGTCTCTCTTCCCCTTCTTGAACAATGGGACCACATTCGCTATCCTCCAGTCTTCCGGCACTATACCCGTAACCAACGACGACCTGAAGATCAGAGCCAGAGGCTCTGCAATCGCCTCTCTCGCCTCCCAAAGAATCCTAGGGTAAATCCCATCCGGCCTAGGGGACTTATCTAACTTCAAACCCTCAAGAATATCTAGCACATCCTCCTTATCTACTTCAATACTTTCCAGTTTGCAACCCTGTATCCCAGTGTTCTCCACAACTACATTTACATCTCCCTACGTGAATACCGAAGAGAAATATTTGTTCAGTGCCTCTCCAATCTCTTCAGGCTCCACGCACAACTTCCCACTGCTGTCTATGACTGGCCCTAATCTTGCCCTAACCAATCTTCTATTCTTAACATATCTAAAGAAAGCTTTAGGATTCTCCTTGATCCTATCAGCCAAAGTCTTCTCGTGTCCCCTTTTAGCTCTCCTCAACTCACTCTTTAGCTCCCTCCTGGCTAATCTATAGTTATCCAGTGCACGAACTGAGCCTTCAAGCCTCATCCTGACATAAGCCTCCTGCGTGGAGTTTGCATGTTATCTTTATGTCTGTGTGGGTTTCCTCCGAGTGTCCTAGTTTCCTCCCACAAGTCCAAAAGACATGCTGGTTAGATGTATTGGCCATGCTAAATTCTTCTGCGATGTATCTGAACAGGTACCAGAGTGTGGCGACTAAGGGATTTTCACAGTAACTTCATTGCAGTATTAACATAAGCCTATTTTGTGGCAATGATATATCATAATTTCTGACTTTGGTTGTGTATAATTGTTTTTGTTAATTCCTAGATGACTAAGAGGATTAAAATTTTGTTATCTAATTACTAGGGTTTAGCTCTTTCCTGTTTTGTGGACAGAAGTAATAAGAACAGCATGCTCCATTGACAAAGAGATTTTAATCTATTTCATAATGCAACAGTTATAGGTGAGCTGAAGTTTCCCATTTACAGTGTTGCATCTTGTTTATTCTGTGGAGAATTACTTAGTCATTATCACATTTCGTATGTGGGGATTTGCAGTGCAGAAGTGGCTGCCATGTTTCTTGCATTCTGATGGTGACAACACTTAAAAATTACTTCCTTGGCTGTTCAGCCCTTTGGGATAACCTGTGGTTGTGACAGAAGCAATATTAATGCAGATGTTTTCCATCCTTTATAAATTAATTTGCATTTATATGGAGCTCACAATACCCCAAAGCACTTCAGAGCCACTGAAGAGTTTTTGACCTCTAGGCAATTTTACTACTAAGTATATGTTCAAACAATGGGGATGAAATATGTTCAGACTTAATATTGACCTGAAAATATGTGCTTCAGGAATTCAATCTGAGCTATTGAGATGTACACCCTTTCCTGCACAAAAAATACACGGAAGACTGAGAGTCTGTTAATTGTGCCTTAGTTGTATTTAATTGCATGCAGGATGGCATTAATTGAAGTCCCATGCTGTTGATCTTTGGACACCCAGCAGTCAGCAGCGGGACAGCACATTGAGATAGGAGGAGAAGAAGGAGGAGGACCATCTCATGAATTTTCTCCTGCTCCTGAGCTTGCTCATACTCACTATTAACAGATTTAGGATGACCTGACTCTACCATGGTTATATTCATGATCAGATGTCCTTGGAGGAAGGAACACTGTCAGCACCATCAAGGCCTTCCATGCCCAGTGGACCTTGAGGGGATTGGAGTGCTTTATCAATCCCTTTAATTCCATTTTGGTTGAGGTTTTAAGCTTTCTTTGTGATTGGGACTATGCAAAAATAGTTAAAAAAAGACACCTATTGAATAATGTTGTACATTGACATGTACAGATTTTTGACATGAATTTTGTCATGGTTTTGGAACATGGTTTTGCAGGTATGTGAGAAAAATTGAATTTGACGTAGCTTTAGAAGGTTTAAAGATGGCCTGGACCTTGAAATGTGAGCATGAACTTCCTACAGACCTTTCAGAAAACCCAGGACTGTGCTTCTAAAACACAATAGAGTCAGGAAACAAGTCAGTGATCTACATTTATATTGTTAAACATTAGAAATAAGATATGAATTTCATTGGGTCCGATTTAGTGTTTTGTGTTGGAATTGGTACAATTCTAGTAAGAATCAAGTTAAACAAAGATGTTTTCATATATGGGATTTTTGGATTAGTTCAAACTGTTTTTAATGTGCCAAGAGAGAATTTGTGATGGGAAAAGTGAACATGAGCTTGAAGAACAAATGAAATGTTACTCAGCAACTTTTTAAAGAGAAGACCTTTTGAGTTTTAAGTTGTGTTTAACTGGATCTAGGCAGTTACAGATGGAACAGCTCTCAGCTCTACTAGAAACAGGAAAGATATGCAATGGAGTAATGTACCTGCAAGCAAGCTCCAGAGAACTTAAAAGACAGAGAGTTCTAGAAACTAGAAGTTTCCATGAAGTTTGAACTTAGAGTAGCAAAGAGAAACTGCCATTGGAAGAGGGGATCAGTACAAGAATAAGTTGGAAGTGTGGACCTGAGTGAAGCAGTCTAGGAAAAAGTCAAATATTTGACTTTTGTTGTATGTCTAATGCCTTTATTTCCACCCCTTAAAAACAGTTGTATTCAGTTAGGAACTGAGTACAGGAGTTTTGTGTAGAATTTGAATGCTCGTGGCAATTCAGGATGCAGGAATACTGAAAGGAATGTTGGAAAACCTGGAAGTGGCCCTTGCTAAAGTAGCTGAGAGAAAGCCTTGGTTGAAAGGAAAATTTGAAAACCTGGAGGCAGATTCTTGGTGCAAACAACAGGAAAAAGCAATGTTTGAAAGAAGATTTTAAAACATTTTTTTTGGGAGTGGAATTTGTAACACTTATGAGACGATCATCTCGAGCAATTTGAGAAGAGATCCACACAAGTTTAATTAAGTGGCACCTGTCACTGAGTTTCAGAGGGATGTGTTGTCTGACTATCATTAGCTTGTTGGGTGATGTGGAGATACCGGTGTTGGATTGGAGTAAGCACAGTCAGAAGTCTCAACACCAGGTTAAAGTTCAACAGGTTTATTTGGCAGCATTGGCTTTCAGAGCCTCATGCTCCTCCTTCAGATGAGTGAGGACTTGTGTTCACAAACATGGCATATAAAGACACAAACTCAGTTTACAAGATAATGGTTGGGATGCAAGTCTTTACAGGTAATCAAGTCTTAAAGGTACAGACAATGTGAATGGAGCGAAGGTTGAGTACAGGTTAAAGAAATGTGTATTGTCTCCAGCCAGGGCAGTTAGTGACATTTTGCAAGCCCAGGCAAGTCGTGGGGGTTACAGGTGATGGGACACAAACCCAAGGTCTTGGCTGAGACCATAATCAGTCTATTAATCCCTGCTCAGTGATTCTGTGTTATCCTTGAAATCTGGGTACATTTGTGAAGATGAGGAAGAGGAATGAAGTATATTATGTTGTAGTCAAACTTTACTTGTTTAATTTTTTAGTTGTGAAAAGCTAATTGTCATTGCTGTGATTCTGTTCCTCCATGTTTTCTAAAAAAAAGGTTAAAATTCCATGTTTTGGGCCAGTGTTCCATTTTGGGATCCTCTCATCCTGTTATAACACCATCTGGGATCATAACAGGAGACAAATTCAAGACCTCAGTTCCAGGTTTTCCATCAGGCCTACCTTGGTGATTTAACATTGCATTGGTTTTTAATGAGAGTTCATTGAACCTTTGTTGATTACTGCCATAGCCATTGTAATGAAATGCATAAAAGACATTTTGCCAAGGAATTTGATCCTTTATTTTGGTCCACCTAATTACACTAATGGCTTGAAACCTGGTATGTGCTGCTTATTATTCTGCACTTTGAGCTACACCTTGACATTTATGAATTCCTGTGTCCCAGTTCTATAAGGTTGTGGATTAATGCCAAAAGTCTCTCATATCAACATTTTTATGTCAATGAAAAACAGGCCAGGAATAAGCTTCAGAATGATGGATGGTATAATTGCTGTGAAGAAGAAAGCGCTTGTTTATGTAGAAATTTCTGAAGAAATTAATTTTAGCTGCTGTTTCATAGTCTACAGGGATACATCTTGTGGAATTTTAAGAAGCTTATGAAAAAGGCACTTATACTGCAATTCTATAACAAGGCTACTTTACAAAGGCCTTACTGAGTTCATGCTAAATCACAAAAGAGAGCAGGTAGCTTGCATTTTCATCATTCAGTGATTACAGTTGAGAGATTGAAGGCTTTTATTTAAAGACACATTTTGAATGCTGATGTTTCAGCACAATGTTGTAATATATTGACACTCAAGTGAACTTTGTCGGGGATGTGGGTGTTCATCATGAATCCCACACAGTGACTTTGTAATCTTACTTGTTCTGAGGAAGTTTGTAAAGTAAAGGTCAGACATTTCTTTGCAGAGTGAGGGAAAACTATCACCCTGGGTTGTTCGTATAAACTTGTAGAATCTATAGCGGGGAGGCCTTGATATTTCTCCAATCTTTTCAATTGGGACAGTGTGTGTAATGTGAAGGGGGAAAGAATATAGCAAATTATTCCTTTGTTTCAATTGATACGATAAACTGTCTCAACTTTATGTGAAGCATACTGGTCAAATCTTTACCTTGGTGTCATGTCTGTGGTCATAGGTTATGGGATCATAATTGGGATCAGAACTGAGTTTGGATGTTATAGATCAAGTCCCTACTTCAAGCGCTTGAGCAGATAAACTAGGCTGACATATCAATGTATTTCTTAGGGGATGCAGCGTTGTTGGAGATGCTGCACTGCCAGAAGTGCTATCTTCCAGATGAAATAATAAATGTCTCACTTCTCAGCTGAGTATAATATATTAAATGGTTGAGAAGAGCAGTGGAATTCTCATGTGTGGCTTGACTAATATTGAATCCCAACAAACATAAAACAGATTTTCTGATCCTTATCTTTTTGCTATTTGTTTGCTGCATTTCTGACAATACAACGTTAGCTATAGTTCAAAGCTATTTCATGATTTTGCAATGTTTTGTGGTCACAAAAGGTGTTATATAAAGGCAAAGCCATCTTCTCTATTATTTGTTTTCAATCTCACTGTACTGTATTGGTGTGTCACTTGTACATGAAATCACTGTGACAAATGATGCTAGCTCAAATGTTCAAAACAAAGATGGACAATTTTTGATAAAGATTGCACCTTGCTAATGTTCAAATGGCCAAATGATCATTCCCACAAGTTAGTTTCACAAAGCTTTGCTTACAGGCAAGATAAAATGTTTATCTCTCTCTTCTTGCAATGAGCAGGTTTCTTTCCTGCTCCCTATACCGCAGCTGAGAGCCCAAGCATGGGAATGTAAGCTTTCCAATGCATTAATATTAAGTTCTGGAAAATCTGTGGAGAAATTTCCAGTTTAGAGCTCACATTGATAAGATTTCTTTTTATTTTTTCTTGCATAGAGTTCCCACACAAAATTGTAAATTTTCATTACATCTGATTTGATTTGGTTTGATTTATTATTGTCACATGTATTAACATACAGTGAAAAGTATTGTTTCTTGCGCACTATACAAAGCATACCATTCATAGGGAAGGAAAACGAGAGAGTGCAGAATGTAATATTACAGTGGTAGCTAGGGGGTGTAGAGAAAGATCAGCTTAATGCAGAGTAAGCCCATTCAAAAGTCTGATGGCAGCAGGGAAGAAGCTGATCTTGAGTGGGTCAGTACGTGGCCTCAGGCTTTGTATCTTTTTCCCGAAAGAAGAAGGTGGAACAGAGAATGTCTGGAATGCATAGTGTCCTTAATTATGCTGGCTGCTTTGCTGAGACAGCGGGAAGTGTAGTTAGAGTCAATGGATGGGAGACTGGTTTGCGTGTTGGATTGGGTTACATTCACAACTTTTTGTAGTTCCTTGTTATCTTGGGCAGAGCAGGAGCCATACCAAGCAGTGATACAACCAGAAAGAATGCTTTCTGTGGTTTCTATGCTTTTTATACATCTTCATTAAGTCAAATAAAAATTGTTGTTTGCATGGACTTCTGAAGCTTTTGGAACACGAAATTGGGAAACTAGGAGAAAATCTGCGAAATTTAATGCCTCTATTTGTTAATTTGCTTTCCACTCTCTCTCTCTTTGGAAAGAAAACTCATATATATTTTTAATTGAAATGTCCTTATTTAATTGCTTCCCCAACACAATGATTTAGATAGTTAGTCTAAAACAATATAATCATATAGGTGTTGAGTTATGTAACGGGAACTCCTGCTCAATGGCTTTCATGTAGAGAACTAATTTGTAAGGTTTGAATCCTCAAACTTTTGTTGTCCATTTTTGATGGCTGGATGGAGGTGCCAAACGACATGCATCAGGTTGGAGTGGAAGGGTAAGGACCCAGTGGTCATAGTTCCATTAGGTACCAATGACATATGTAATACAAGGAAAGAGGTTCTGCTGAAGAAATAAGAGGAGATTTATAAACTAAAAAGCCACATGTCAAAGGCTATATGTAATATCTGGGTCATTACCTGAGCCCAAGGAACTGGCATAGGGTAAATAAGATTAATGAGTTTAAGACATGACTCAAAATTTGTTATGGGACAAATGTCCCATTCATGGGGCACGAGCACCAGTACTGGGGGAGAGTGGGAGCTGTATCATTAGAATTCTTTTCATCTGAACCATGCTGGGACCAGTATTCTGGCATGTTGTACAAATAGAACAGTAGAGAGGGTTTTAAACAAATATTGTGTTGAGGGATCAGGTTCAAAAAAATGTGACAAGCTAAATAGAAAGACAAGGCAAAACAGCAATAAAGGACTTGATAATCAGAGCACGTCAGGAAGGGGCAGAGGACCCTATTTTACCATTGTGCCCAAAAACGTGGTAAAGTCGGGTGTGAGGCCATTAACGTGATTTGCACCCATGTCCATGCAGATTGCACTCAAAACAGGTACAACAGAGATTTAAATGAATTTGCATGCATTTAAAGCTAATTAATGAACTGCCCGCCCAACTTTATCAGCGATCCCCCCCTTTACTGCCAATCCGGAATCATGCCAAAATGAACCTACTGAATAAAAATCTGAATTCAGTACTCCAGTGCTAAAGAGCACAGTCAGAGCTTCCAGAGATCAAAAAGGAGGAAATATTGAGTTTCTTGAGAAACATTAAGTAGACAAGTCCCGAGGGCCTAATGGGATAAGTCCCAGAATACTGAGAGAGAGGCAAAGGAGGAAATTGCTGGAGCCTTGAGAGAAATCTTTATAGCTCCACTGGCTACAAGGCAGAGCCCAGGGGATTAGAGGATAGCCAATGTTGTTCCTTTGTTTAAGAAGGGTAGCAAAAATAATCCAGATAATCACAGGCTGGTGAGCCTACATCAGTGGTAGGGAAATTATTGGAGCAGATTCTTTGAGACAGGATTTATTCCCAATTGGAAATAATTGCATGTATTAGTG
This sequence comes from Sphyrna mokarran, assembly GCA_024679065.1. Taxonomy (NCBI): domain Eukaryota; kingdom Metazoa; phylum Chordata; class Chondrichthyes; order Carcharhiniformes; family Carcharhinidae; genus Sphyrna; species Sphyrna mokarran. The sequence goes on along the minus strand of JAGIQG010000001.1, from coordinate 72,096,041 downwards.
AGAGACAATATGGTTTTGTGAAGGGGAGGTTGAGTCTCATGATCGAGTTTTTCAAGGAAGTGACGAAGATGATTGATGAGGGTAGGGCAGTGGATATTGTCTACATGGACTGCAGTAAGGCCTTTGACAAGGTTCCTTATGGCAGATTGGTAAAGTTGAATGGGATCAGAGGTGAGCTAGCAAGATGGGTACAAAACTGACTTGGTCAAAGAAGGTAAGAAGTCTCACAACACCACACTAAAGTCCAAAAAGTTTATTTGATAGTAAACCCACTAGCTTTTAGGGTTTGCCCCTTCGTCAGGTGAGTGGAGTGTTCTGGTCACAAGCAGAGCATATAAAGACACAGACAGTTCACAGAATACTGATTAGAATGTGAGTCTTTACAATTAATCAATTCTTAAAGATGCAGACAATGTGAATGGAGATAGCATTAAGTATAGTTAAAAAGATGTATGTTACCTCCAGACGGGACAGTAAGTAGGATGTTTCAAGCCCAATTAAGTCATGGGGGTTACAAATAGAGTGATATGAACCCAAGATCCCAATTGAGGCCTCATGTGTGCGGAACTTGGCTATCAGTTTCTGCTCAGCGACTCTGCACTGTCGTATGTAGTGAAGGCCAACTTGGAGAACATTTACCCAAAGATCAGAGGCTGAATGCCCATGACTGCTGAAGAGTTTGCCAACAGAAAGGGAACAGTTTTGCCTGGTGATTGTCCGGCGGTGATCATTCATCCATTATTGCAGTGTCTGCATGGTCTCCCTAACTTACCGTGTCTCAGGACATCCTTCCTTGCAGCGTATCAGGTAGACAATGTTGGCCGAGTTGCAAGAATACGTGATGTGTACCAGGAGGGTGGTGTTCTCATGTGAGATGATGGCATCCATGTCGATGATCCAGCATGTCTTGCAGAGGTTGCTGTGGCAGGGTCGTGTGGTGTTGTGGTCACTGTTCTCCTGAAGGCTGGTAGTTTACTGTGGACAATGGTCTGTTTGAGATGGTGTGGGGATAGCCTCGGCAAGATGTTTGTCTTCATCAATGACATGTTGAGGACTCTGAAGAGGATGTCATAGCTTCTCTGTTCTGGGGAAGTACTGGACAATGAAGGGTACTCTGTCCACTGTGTCCTGTGTTTGTCTTTTGAGGGGTTTGTGTGGTTTTTCACTGTGGCATGTCGGAACTGGCGATCGATGAGTTGAGCGCCATATCCTGTTCTTATGAGACATTGCCTGGGCTTGCAACATCTCACTTACTGTCCTGTCTGGAGATAATACACATTCCTTTAACCTATGTTTAATTCTGTCTCCACTCACATTGTCTGTACCTTTAAGAATTGATTAGCTGTAAAGAATCACTTTCTAATTAGTATTCTATAAACTGCTGTGCTCTTATGCTGTGTTTGAGACCAGAACTCTCCACTCCACTGACGAAGGGACAAATCATGAAAGCTTGTGAGTTTACTATCAAATAAACTTGTTGGACTTTAACCTAGTGTTGCAAGATAAAGCAGTCAACTTGATTGGCACCTCATCCTCAAACATTCATTTCATTCACCACTGACACACAATGACAGCAGTATGTACAACACATTTACAAAATGTACAATAATAACTCACCAAGTCTCCTTCAACATCACCTTCCACTGCCAACATCTGCCATTTAGAAAAACAAAGGCAGCAGACGCATGGGAACATAATCACTGTTAAGATCCTCTCCAACCCACACTCCATCCTGATTTGGAAGTAGATTGCCATTCCTTCAGTGTCATTTGGTCAAAATTCTGGAACTTCTTTTTTAACTGTTATTGTAAAACAGCACAGGGACTGTGGTGGTTGAAGAAGGTAGCTTACCAGCACGACCTTTTCAAGGGCAATTAGAGATGGGCAGTGAATGTTGGCTTAGCCAGACATGTTCACATCGCATGAAAGAATAAAACAAATCACTGACAAAAATCATTCACAGCAGAACCTGAGGGAGGAAAGTGGGGCAGATATCCCAGTGAGAAAATTTTAATCTCTCTTCCATTCCAAAGAAAACAACCTCCGCTTCTCAATCTTTCCTCGTATCTAAAATTCTCTGCTCCTGGCAACATCTTCAAAAAACTCCTCTTTACCCTCTTCAGTGTGATCACATCCTTTCTGTAATGCTGTGACCAGATCTGTGTGCAGTATTCTATCTGTGGTAGTTATTAACTTATACAGTGTTAGCATAACCTCTCTACTCTAACTGACTCATCGGTAATTGTGTGGAAGATGCTGTGACAAAGAAGCAAATCCGTGTTTCTCATTGGAGATCGTGGATGGACGGGGATATTCACTGCTTGCTGAAGTCCAGGTCATAGAGTCATAGAGGTTTACAACATGGAAACAGACTCTTCAGCTCAATTTGTCCGTGCCGTCCTTTTTATAAACTCTAAGCTAGCCCCAGTTGCCTGCATTTGGTCCACATCCCTCTATACCCATTTTATCAATATAACTGTCTAAACGCTTTTTAAAAGACCAATTTGTACCCACCTCTACTATTACCTCTGGCAGCTTGTTCCAGGCACTCAGCACCCTCTGCATGAAAAAATTGCCTCTCTGGACCCTTTTGTATCTCTCCCCTCTCACCTTCAACCTATGCCCTCGAGTTTTAGACTCTCCTACATTTGGGAAAAGATATTGACTATCTAGCTGATCTATGTCTCATTATTTTATAAGCCTCTATAAGTTCACCCTTCAGCCTTTTATGCTCCAGAGAAAAAGTCCTAGTCTATCCAGCTTCTCCTTATAACTTAAATCATCATATCCCGGTAGCATCCTAGCAAATCTCTTCTGCACTCTTTCAAGTTTAATAACATCCTTTCTATAACAGGGTGATCAGAATTGTACACAGTATTCCAAATGTGACCTTACCTATGTCTTGTACAACTCCAACAAGCCATCCCAACTCCTGTATTCAATGTCCTGACCAATTAAACCAAGCATGCTGAATGCCTTCTTCACCACTCTGTCACATGCGACTCCAATTTCAAGGGGCTATGAACTTGTACCCCTCGATCTCTTTATCCTGTAACTCTCCCCACTGCCCTACCATTAACTGAGTAAGTCCTGCCCTGGTTCAATCTACTAAAATGCATTGCATTTATCTGAATTAAATTCCATTTGCCATTTGTCAGTCCACTGACGCAATTGATCAAGATCCCATTGCAATCTAAGATAGCCTTCTTCACTGTCCACTATGCCACCAATCTTGGTGTCATCTGCAAACTTACAAAGTATGCATATTATATTCTCATTCAAATCATTAATATAAATTATAAATAACAATGGACCCAGTACTGATCTTTGAGGCACACTGCTGGTCAGAGATCTTCAGTTTGAATAACAATCCTTTACAACCACCCTCTAGTTTCTATCATGAAGTTAATTTTATATTCATTTAGCTACCTCACTCTTGTTCCCGTAAAGTTTAACCTTCTGCAATAATTTTCCATGCAGTACCTTGTCAAAGGCCTTTCTAAAGCCCATACAGGCAACATCAACTGCACTGCCCTCCCCTACCTTCTTGGTCACACCTTCAAAAAACTCAGTCAAATTTGAGAGACATGACTTTGCACTCACAAAGCCATGCTGACTGTCCCTAAATCTCTAAATGCCTGTAGATCCTGTCTCTCAGAATACCTTTCAACAATTTACCCATCACAGACATGAGGCTCACTGGTCTGTAGTTCCCAGGCTTTTCCCTGCAGCCCTTTTTAAACAAAGACACAACATTTGCAACCCTCCAATCTTCCAACACCTCCTTCTCTGTAATATGTACACTCCTCAAGACATCAATATTTATTTCCCCAAGTTCCCTAACATCGATGCTTTTTCCAACAGTAAATACGATGAGAAATATTCATTTGGAATCTCACCCATCTCCTGTGGATCTGCACATAGACAACCTTGTTGATCCTTAAGAGGCCCTATTCTCTACTAGTTACTCTTTTGGCCTTTATATATTTGTAGAAGCTCTTTGGATTCTCCTTTGCTTCAGCTGCCAAAACAATCTTGTGACCCTTTTTTGCCTTCCTGATGTCTCTCTTAGCTCTATTCCTACACCCCCTACACTCTTCAAGGGATTCACTTGATCCTAGCTGCCTATGTTTGTCATATGCCTCCTTCTTCTTGTTGACCAGGGCCTCAATATCCTGAATCATCCAGGGTCCCCTTCTTCTACTAGCCTTGTCCTTCATTTAAGAGGAAGAATGCTGGTTAACACACTTTTGAAAGCCTCCCACTTACCAGACATCCCTTTACCTTCCCACAGATTCCCCAAGTTAACTTTTGAAAGTTTCTGCCTGATACCATCAAAGTTGGCCTTGCCTCAATTTAGAATTTTAATTTTTGGGCTAGACCTATCGTTCTCCACAGCTATCTTAAAACTAATAGAATTATGGTCACTGGTCCCAAAGTGATCCCTCACTAACACTTCTGTCACCTATCCTTCCTTTTTTCCCAAGGGGAGATCAAATTTTTCCCCCTCTCTAGTTGGGCCATCCACTTACTGAATGAGAAATTCCTCCTGAATATACTCATCAAATTTCTGTCCATCCAACCCTCTAATACTGTGGCTGTCCCAGTCAATGTTGGAAAGTTAAAATCCCCTACAAATACCATTCTATTTTTCTTGGAGCTGTCTGTAATCTCCTTACATATTTGCTCCTTAATTTCCTGCTGACTATTTGGGGGCCTATAGTAGAACCCGATCAAAGTGATTTTTCCCTTCTTATTTCTCAGTTCTACCCATGTAGACTCAATGGTCGAACCCGAGGATGTACCCCTTCTCAGTATTGCCATGATGTTTTCCTGAATCAAAAATGCAACTTCCCCTCCTCTCTTACGTCCTATTCTATCTTTCCTATAGCATCTGTACCTTGGAACGTTGAGCTTCCAGTGCTGTCCTTCCCTTAGCCATGTTTCAGTAATTGCTGTAACATTCCAGTCCTACGTACCCATCCATGCCCTGAGTTCATCTGCCTTGCCCATCAGGCCTCTTGCATTGAAATAAATGCAGTTTAATCTGGACATTCCTTGCTCTCTGCTCTGCTTGTATCTGATCTGTCTTGTAATAGGATTACTGACACTGCCTTTACTACTTAATGTACTCTCTTTAACTTGTGTGCTGTCCTCAATCTTCTCTTCTATCTCCCTACTGCTTTAGTTCCCAAACCCCCCGCCAAACTAGTTTAAACCCTCTCTAGTGGCTCTGCAAATCTTCCCATCAGGTCTGAGGCATTCAAGTCTGGCGACTCTGACCTATATAGGAAATCCAGATATGATGTACTGAAATCATCAAAAATGCCAAAAGTCAGTACCGGACCAAACTAGAGCCCCAGGCTAACCATGTGGACTCCTACAACTATCGCAAGGTCTATAAGACATAACAGGCTGCAAGGTGAAGGCATGTAAAATCACTGGACCAATGCACCCCTCCCCGATGAGCTCAAAGCATTCAATGCTCATTTTGAGCAAGAAGTCAGCGAGAGCATGCCCTCCACTCTGGAAACCTTGGATGAACCGGTATTCAAGATCGCTATTGCAGATATCAGCACAGCCTTCTCGAAAGTCAATCCATAGAAAGTGACTGGCCCAGACAAACATTCAGATTCTGCATGGACCAGTTGGCATGGGTTTTGCAGGCATCATTAGCCTCTCTTTACATCAATCTGAGGTTCCTATCTGCTTCAAGAAGATAATCATTATCTCGGCACCAAAGAAAAGCCAGGCAGCGTGCCTGGTGGCTCTGACATCCATCATTATGAAGTGCTTTGAAAGGTTACTCATGGCAAAAATCAATTATAGCCTCCTAGACTGCTTAGATCCATGAGAGATTACCTACTGCTACAACAGGTCCACAGCAGATGCCATCTCCCGGGCTCTGCACGCAACCCTGGAACACCTAGATAACAAGGACACCTATAGCAGACTCCTATTTATTGACTACAGCTCAGCCTTCAAAACCATTATTCCTACGAAACTCATCCCCAAACTCCGTGGCCTGGGGCTCGGCTCCTCGCTCTACGACTGGATTCTAGATTGCTGCAATTAGTGAGCATAGCCACAACACATCCTCCACAATCATCTTCAATACAGGTGTCCCACAAGGTTGTATCCTAGCCTCCTACATATACCTCCTTAAACACCTATGACAGTGTGGCCAAATTTCTTCCAACTCAATTTTCAAGTTTGCTGATGACATCATTGTAGTGGATTGGATCTCAAACAGATTGCTGACTGAGTACAGGAAAGGCATAGAGAATCTTGTGAACTGGTGCAACGACAATAATCTCTCCTTCAAAGTTAACAAAACAAAGGAGATAGTCATCAACTTCAGGAAATGTAGTGAGGACATGCTCCTGTCTACATCAATGGGGATGAAACAGAAATGGTTGAAAGCTTCAAGTTTTCAGGTGTCCAGGTCACCAACAACCTGTCCTGGTCCCTCCACACTGATGCTATAGTTAAGAAAGCCCACCAAAGCCTTGACATTTTCAGGAGATTGTGGAAATTTGACATGTTTGCTGCGGCTCTCACCAACTTTTACAGACGCAGCATAGAAAGCATTCTTTCTGGTTGTATTGCAGTTATAATGATTCCTACTCTGTCCAAGACTGCAAGAAACTACAAAAGATTGTGATTGAAGCCCAGCCCATCACACAAACCAGCTTCCCATCCATTGATTCTGTCTACACTTCCCACTGCTTTGGAAAAGCAGCCGACATAATTAAGGACCCCACACATCTCAGATATTCTCCCTTCCACCTTCTTCCATCAGGAAAAAGCCTGAGGACACATACCAATCGACTCAAGAACAGCTTCTTCCCTGTTGCCATCAGACTTTTGAATGGACCAACTTTGTATAAGTTGATCTTTCTCTACACCCTAGCTATGACTGTAACTTTATACTCTGCAATCTCTCCTTTCCTTCTCTATGTGCAGTATTCTTTGTATAAGGTGCAAGAACAGTACTTTTTCACTGTATACAAATACATTTGACAGTAATATATCAAATTTATTACTCTGCATCAGCTAATGAAGGAAAGCATCCCCTTTTCCCCTTAACCACTTTATCTACTGGTTCTACAACCTTCAGGGAATTTTGGGCATGCGTTCCGTTTCCTTTACTGTTCTCCATATTGTAGTTAATTCTATAATTTTCAGCCTCCTCACACTTCTCTAGACTGTTTTCTGCCCAGCTGACCAGACCATTGATATCTTCCTGCAGTCTGCAGGTATCCTCCACACTATCAACCAGATGGACATCCTTGGATTACTTCTTAACCATTTGATATTCTCAACTTCTTAACCATTTGGATTGTTTTCTGTAGAGCAGAGAAGGCTAAGGGGGGACATGATTGAGGTTTATGGGATTATGAGGGATATGGACAGGGTAAATAGGGAGAAGCTGTTGCTCTTGCTTGAGGGGTCAAATGGAAGGAGGCATAGTTTTAGGGTAAGGAGCAGGAGATTCAGAGGGATTTACAAAACAACCTTTCACTCAGAGGGAATCTGAAATCCAGTGGGAAGGTAATGGAGGCCTTACAACCTTTAAAAAATATTTGGACGAGCACTTGAAATATCTTAATATTCAAGAATATCAGCCAAGTGCAGAAAGATAGGATTGCCTTTAGTGTTAGATATTGTCAGTGTAGACCCAAATGGGCCAAATGACTCTGATTTCTTCTACCTATCCAGCTTCATTTCCTAATACAATATCCAGAACTGCCTCTTACTGAATTGGAGAGTACTAGCTACAAGGGCTCTCCTGAGAGCATTTTAAAGAAGTCTGCATCTCCATCCCTTTTACATTGATTCTAACCCAATTATTATTACAGTAGTTGAAATCCCTCACTGTTACTTTTTAAAAATGATTTCATGGGACATTGCTGAACTAGGCCAGCCTTTATTGCTCATCCCTTAAGGCATTTCAGAGTTGACCACATTACTGTAAGTTGAGAAACATAATCGAATGGAGGACCAGACTCAATGGGCCTAATTTTACTCCCATATCTTATGGTCTTACGGATCTGGAATTACATGTAGGCCAGGCCACGTAAGGATGACAGATTTCCTTCCTCAAGGACATTAGTTTAGTTTTTACAACAATTGACAGTGGTTTCATGATCATCGTGATATTTTTAATTCATTTTGCCACATTGGCAGTAATTCGTGGGATGAAATGCTCATAAGTTTTGACATGTCCGAAACAGAATTGTGAAGTGGAAAAGTTCGAAAGCAGCTTTCGTAAAAAGCATAGGACATGAGAAGATAAGATTCATAGTGATCCAAGCTTCCATGGCCAAGAAGACAAATTTAAATCCTGTGGCAATTTTCAAACATAAGGCAATGCTGAAAATCAAGTTTGATGCAGGAGTGTTTATATTTGTCCAGTTGGATAACTGACAACGGAATAAATTTATCTGTAACGCATGAAATAGGTGTCCAGGTGGCATATATAAAAAATGCAGCTTATTAGTGTGGGATTCTTTTGGATCCCATATACCCAGTGAGATCATGCCGTATATGTGAGAAATAGCACCCACATTGCAGTGATGCTGGAGGTTGGGGTTGGGGGGTGAGTTGGGGTGGGTTGTGGGATGATTAGTATTTATAGTTTAGCCTTTGGAGGTGTGCCTCAACAAACATTGAAGTGTCATGTCTAATTCAGAATGGCAACCTTACAACAACGCCATAGCCAAAAATGAACTCAGAGTTGGATGCTAAAGACAGTGAATTTAAAGTGGGTTTTAAATGATTTGTTTGTGATCAAAGCTATTTTTGTCCACTTAGTTTATTTGATAAGCTGTATCACATTAATTTACTATGAAATGCCAGTTTTTTGTATTAATTCACATTTCAAAATGACAACCACCATCTCCATATCAATAGTAAGCCATGTTTCAGTAAAAGCAATGATTGACTTCCAACTGCCTATCAGTTTCCTCAACTCACTGATCTGCATTATTCACTAAATTTGTGCAATTTAAGTATGTGCTATTTCGCAAGCCAAACTCTGCTGTTGCCTAATATTTCTAGCTTTTGGGAAGGCATGGGTGGCACAGTGGTTAGCACTGCTGCCTCACAGCACCAGGGACCCTGGTTTGATTCCTGGTATGGGTCACTGTCTATGTGGAGTTAGTATGTTTTCACCCTTCTTCATGGGTTTCCCCTGGGTGCTCTAGTTTCCTCCCACAATGCTGGTCAGGTGCATTGGCCATGTTAAATTCTTCCTCAGTGTACCCAAACAGGTGCCAGAGTGTGGCAAGTAGGGGATTTTCATAGTAACTTTATTGCAATGTTAATGTAAGCCTACTTATGACACTAATAAAAAAAACTTAAACTCGAATCCTGTCTTGCCTACTCATTTATTAATTTTTTTGTCTTATATTTCTAGCTGGCTCCTAAAAAAATCTTTCGATGACTCACAACACCACCCCAAAATCATTCAAGATTCTCCCCTTTTCAAGTTTAACTTGCAGCTAAACTTCATGGATAAGTCATTAGAATTCTCACCCATGCTGCCAAATGAAGCCTGTCAGCGCCTGTAGCTCACCTGACATATTCACTTGTGGGTTGGCACAGTAAAAGGAATTTGGATTTCTCACTAGTGCTTTCAGGCAGCGTCCGGTAATCACTTAGGAAAATAGTGCGTAGAGCTAAAAATTGTATTCGCATCTGGCACAAAGTAATTTCCAGTCTTCCCTGCTTCCTCTATAAAGTGTGCAAAGCTTATTAGCATGAAATTGATTGGATTTCAATATCATTAGGGAGTTTATCACGCACGCTTCACCCCATTCTCCGTTCCTGGATTCTTCCCACTTCTTCAATGAGACACAATGCCAGTGCAAGTTACTATTCTTCTGCACTAGCACACTAGACCTGGCAAGCTGGACGTGATGTAGAGATGCTGGCGTTGGACTGGGGTAAACTCAGTAAAGTTTTGCAACACCCCAATTTTAAATCCAACCAATTTATTTGATAGTAAATCCGCGAGCTTTCGACACTATGTTGTGCCTTCGTCAGGCAAATGCAGTGTTCTGATCTGCAGAGGCACTCATATCCACACAGACAGTTACAGATTGCTGATTAGAATGCGAATCCTTACATCTAACCTGCTATTCAAGTGTTAAAGTGGCTAACAATGTGTGTGAAGGGAATCCTGAGCATTGGTTAGAGAATTGTGTATTTTCTCCAGACAGCACAGTAAGTGAGGTTTTTTGCTAATCCAGGCAAGTTACGGGGGTTACAGATAGTGTGACACGAAGCCAAGATCCCTGTTAAGACCGTCCTCAAGTGTGCGGAACTTGGCTATCAGTCTCTGCTCAGCAACTCTGCGCTGTCGTGTGTCACGAAGGCCCCCTTGAAGAACATTTACCCGCAGGTTGGAGGCCGAATGCCCATGACTGCTGAAGTGTTCGCCCACAGGAAGGGAACTGTTTTGCCTGGTGATTGTTGAGTGATGCTCATTCATCCGCTGTCATAGTGTCTGCATGGTCTCCCCAATGTACCATGCTTCGGGACATCCTTTCTTGCAACGTATTAGGTAGACAACATTGGCCGAGTTGCAAGAGTATGTACCGTGTACCTGGTGAATGGTATCCTCACGTTTGATGATGTCGTCCATGTCTATGATCTGGCATGTCTTGCAGAGGTTGCTGTGGCAGGGTTGTGTGGTATTGTGGTCACTGTTCTCCTGAAAGTTGGGTAGTTTGCTGCGAACAATGATCTGTTTAAGGTTGTGCGGTTGTCTGAAAACAAGAAGTGGGGGGGTGGGGATGGCCCTAGCGAGATGTTCATCGTCATCGATGACATGTTGAAGACTCTGGAGAAGATGTCGTAGCTTCTCCACTCCAGGGAAGTACTGGACAACAAAGGGTACTCTGTCCACCTTGTCCCGTGTTCGTCTTCTGAGGAGGTCAGTGCGGTTTATCGCTGTGGCACGTTGGAACTGTCGATTGATGAGTCGAGCGCCATATCCTGTTCTCACGAGGGCATCCTTCAGCGTCTAGAGGTGTCTGTCATGATCCACCTCATCTGAGCAAATTCTGTGTATACGGAGGGCTTGCCCATAGGGAATGGCTTCTTTAATGTGTCTAGGGTGGAAGCTGGAGAAGTGGAGCATTGTGAGGTTGTCTGTTGGTTTTCGGTACAGTGAGGTGCTGAGGTGACTGTCCTTGATGGAGTTGTGTGTGTCCAAGAATGCAACTGATTCTGGAGAATAGTCCATGGTGAGTCTGATGGTGGGATGGAACTTGTTGATATCATCATACAGTTGTTTCAATGATTGTTCACCATGAGTCCAAAGGAAAAAGATGTCATCAATGTATCTAGTATACAACCTTGGTTGAAGATCTCGTGTAGTGAAGAAGTCTTGTTCGAACCTGTGCATGAAGATGTTGGCGTACTGAGGTGCAAATTTGGTCCCCATGGCTGTTCCATGTGTCTGGATGAAAAGCTGATTGTTGAAGGTGAAGACATTGTGGTCCAAGCTGGACATGCCAGGGGGCTTGGAGGCCATCAAAGCCTCTGCATAGTTAGCGGCATGGCCAGTGCCCACCTGGCAGTGCCCACTTGGCAGTGTCCACCGGACATGGAAACTTTTGATTAAATAGAGCCAAATACCAATCACCAAGTTGCTTCATTTCACAGATTTCACTTCTCTCCTTGGAATGGGGAGAGATAATGAACAGCACACGGTGTCCTTTTATTGGGCTGATGTAATTTTTTTTGGCAAGACGTGATCTGTTGCATTTTTAGTTTCCAGCTTCAGGCCACAAACTGTCCTTTTGTTCAGAATTCAGCTGCCTGGTGAACACGTGCTTTCATTATTTCCCTGTTAATTCTGACTGCAGGAAGCAGAGAGAGTGTGCCTTCCATGCTGGCATTTGATGACAAACCTGTCAGAACAAAAAAGCAATATTGCCATTTTTCAGGATTTTGTTGATCATTTCTTCTTAGAAAAAGGTTTTGAAAAGCATGTTCCTTTGAGGGTTTTTCAGGTTAAGTTATCTTCCTACAAATTTCAAAAGTGCAGTCTCAGTAAAAGCTGCCTAAAAAGTAAATGATGTTGTTTCCAGTTAAGATTGTATATGCTAAGCATCTGCAATCCTTCCTCAGTAATTGGAATATTTGAATAATTATAACAAAAAGGAGGCCTCAGATCTTCACAGGCACGCCAGCTTTCTGCTAGAGCAACTCTTTTGGTGCTGCCCACCCCACCTTTTTTTACATAGCTCTGCAAATTTTTTTTTCAGATAATTATTCAATTCCCCTTTGAAATCCATGATTCAATCTGCCTCTACCACACTGTCAGGCTGTGCATTCTTAATCTTGCCACAGAAAGAAATTTTTCCTTCATGGCACCTCTGGTTCTTTTGCCCATGGCTTTAAATCAATGTTGTTTGGTGTTTGATCCTTCCACCGATGGTATCTCTCTATCTACTCTGTTCAGATCTTTCATGTTTGAAAACAGCTTCAGCAAATCTCCTTTCTATCATTTCTGAGGAGAACTGCTCCAGTTTCTCTAATCTATCATTGTACCTACAGACCCTTTTCCCTTGAACCACCCTCTCCAATGCTTTCACATTCCTTTAAAATATGGTGGCCAGAATTGGACACAATAGTCCAAGTGAAACAATACTTTATTCAACATAGCTATAATTGCTTCAGTTTTGAAAGCCCAGAATCCTGTATGCTTTCTTAATTGAGAGTAGCTAGTTAAAGAGTGTGGGTCTATATATATTGATTTCCATAACCTCAAGGTATCTTGATGTGATTTATAACCACAAAGTACTTCAGAAGTGTAGTCACAGATATAGCTTGTTGGTCTCTGTTTCTAGACTGCCTGCAAGAGTTACTTGAAAGAGCTGCCTTCTCTTTGCAAGGAAAGAGATACAAAGAGGCTGAGATACAGATGTCAGTCAGATTTCTAAAGTGAAAAAAAATGCAAAGGCAAGCTTTGGCCAGGTGCCAAAAAAACCATCTGGGAGAATAGTTATTAGTTATTTTGTTTGCGTCAATCATAATGACTCACTGGCATGCTGAGTGTATTTGATATTTTGTATTATTACACATAGTCAAGTTAGATTGAATGAAATGAGTCTTTTCCATCACTATTGCTCTGCATGTTCATTTGCTTTGACATAAAACTGTTTAATTTATATCTGGCCTTGGCTTACTCAGGTGTTCTCAGTCAAAACGGAAGATGCTGGAAATCAGCATGTCAGGCAGAATCTGTGGAGAGAGAAACAGAGGTTCTGTTGAAAGTTCGTTGATTGAAAAAGTGAACTCTCCTTCTCTCTCCATGAATGCTGCCTGACCCTAATGAGTTCCCTGTACTTCCTATTTTTATAGAGTGCAAGAACAAGGAAGTTATGTTGAATCTGTACAAAAATCACCTGCTGTGTTGTATGCAGTTTTGGGAACCACACTGTAGGGAAGATGTGAACACATTGGAGAGAGTGCAGAAGGTGTTTACAAGATTAGTTCCAGGGAACAGAAGTTTCAGTCATAATGATAGATTGGAATGATTGGGAGTGTTCTCCTTGAAGAGAAGGCTAAGGGGAGGTTTGGTAGAGATGCTCTATATCATGAGGGGACTGGATAGAGTAGATAAAGAGAAACTGTTCCACCTCATGAGAATCAAAAATGAGATTTGATATGATTTTCAAAGGAAACAAATGTGATGTGAGAAAATCTTTTTCACACAACGAATGGTTTGAGTCTGGGATGCACTGCCTGGAATTGTGATGGAGGCAAGTTCAATTGAAGTATTCAAGAGGCTGTTAAAGGATTGCTTGAATAGAAACAACGTGCAGAGCTTTGAGAAAAGGTAGAGTAATGGCACTGAGCCATGATGTTCATTTGGAGAGCTGGTGCAGACACAATGGGCTAAATGATCTTCTTTTGCTCATTAACAATTCTGTGATTCTATGATTTTTATTTCAGCTTTCCAGCATCTGCTATATTTATTGTTTGGTTTTTCAGTGAACCCTTTTAAAGATTGGAAAAGCACATATGAATAATAAACATATCCAATTATGATTTTAAAGAGTACTTTTTGTTTTACACCTCTGGGGTAGACAATCGTATAAGTAGATATTGGGCATTGTGAGTGCACTCAGCTATGTAAAGGATATGGGTTCAATGCAATGGGTGTGAATAGCTATTTGGCCACCTGTGGTCATAATGACAAATTGCTCAATGTCCCTGGTTACTAGACCTGAGATAAGACAATGGGTCCCCCTTGCATCTGTTTGAAACAAATTGAAAATTGTGATATTCTAAAATTGATTGTTCTGATTTTAACACACATTCTTCCATGTCTGTAGCCTACAGCCTTTTTTTAACACACCTGTGTAAAACCAGTTAACTTTAAAACAGAAACTTGAAATGTAATTTAATACGCAAATCCCTTCCAGGAGTTAAAAATTCTGAAACATTATACCTGTGTTATAAATTGCACATTTTACCTGATTATAGTACAAGAACATAAAAAAATGGGAGCAGGTGTCGGACATTTGGCCCCTCGAGCCTACTCCACCATTCAATAAGATCATGGAAACTTTGATCATAGTCTCTATTAAACCTTCCTGCTTACCACCCAAAACCCCTGACTCAGTTGTCCATCAAAAATTTGTATAACTCAGCTTTGACTATTTGCAATGACTCTCCCTCCACTACTACAAACATACGTACTTATGAATTGGGAGCATAAGTAGGCCATTTGGTTCCTCAAGTCTGCTCCACCATTCAACAAAATCATAGCTGATCTGATTGTGGTGCCATTTCCACCTTCTGCCTTCCACTGATTATCTTTGAATCCCTTGTTGTTCAAGAATCTACCTCTTTCTACCTTAAAAATATTCTATGCCTGCAGGGGGAAGAGAGTTTCAAAGATTCACAACCATCTGAGAGAGAAAATTTCTTCTAATCTCTAATCTTCTAATAAATAGCAGCCCCTTGTTTTTAAACCAAGCTCCTTGATTCCAGTCTCTCCCTCAAGGGAACCATTTCCCTGTCAAATCCCCTCAAGATCTTATTTGTTTCAATAAGATCATAACTCAACTTTTAATCTCCAATGGACACAAACCCAACCTGCATAACCTTTTTTCATAGAATGACACCCCATTATGCTACGTGTCAGTTGGGTGAACCATCTCTGAACTGTTTCTAAGTTAACATAGAACATAGAACAATACAGCACAAACAGGCCCTTCGGCCCATGAGTTGCGCCGATCACATCTACCAATCCACAGACCTATCTATAATCCCCTATCCTAAAGTTATTTATATCCTTTTCTTAAATACAAAAACCAAAACTGTACCCAGATAGGGGCAGCATGGTGGCTAGCACTGCTGCCTCATAGTGCCAGGGTCACAGAGTCGATTCTGGCCTTGGGTAACTATTTGTATGGAGCACATTCTCCCAGTGTCTGTGTGGGTTTCCTCTGGGTGCTGTGGTTTCCTCCCACTGTCCAAAGATGGGAGTAAGGTGTTAGCATGGATAGAGGATTGGCTGTCTAATAGGAAGAAGAGAGTTGGAATCAATGGGTGCTATTCTGGTTGGCAGTTGGTGACTAGTACTGCAGGGATCGGTGCTGGGCCTCAACTGTTTACCATTTACATAGATGATCAGGAGGAGGAGGCTGAGTGTAGGGCAACAAAATTTGCTGATGACACAAAGCTGAATGGAAAAGCAAATTGCGTAGAGAGTATGGAAAGCCTTCAGAGAGATCTGGATAGGCTGAGTGAGTGGGCAAGGACCTGGCAGATGGAGTATAATGTTAGCAAATGCGAGGTTATCCACTTTGGTAGAAATAATAGTAGGAGGGAATATTATTTAAAAGGCAAAAAGCTGCAGCATGCTACTGTGCAGAGAGACCTAGGGCTCCTTGTGCACGAATCGCAAAAACCCAGTCTGCAGGTGCAGCAGGTGATCAAAAAGGCAAATGGAATGTTGGCCTTTAAGCGAAGAGGATGGAATATAAAAGCAGGGAGGTCTTACTGCAACTGTACAGGGTACTGGTGAGGCTACAACTGGAGTACTGTGTGCAGTTTTAGTCGCCGCACTTGCGGAAGGATATATTGGCCTTGGAGGGAGTGCAGAGAAGGTTCACTAAGCTGAACAAAGAATAAAGAACAAAGAACAAAACAGAATGGGAAACAGGCCCTTCGGCCCAACAAGCCCGCGCCGCCACCTCGATGTTCCCACATTCACCTGTGATCCCTGTCTATGTTTATAGATCTATGATTGAAACCAAATTTGAGACAATTTAGGGAGAATTTGTTCTGCCAATCAGCCTAAGAGCACATCTTTGGGATGTGGGAAGAAACCAGAGTACCCGGAGAAAACCCACGCAAGCATGGGGAAAATATGCAAACTCCCACAGACACAGGCCCAAATCCATTTTCTGCACAGCACAGCAATAGTCACTGAGCTGTTGTGTTGCCCATTAAATGGTCCAGGTCAAGTGTATACTAATGATGTGAAGCACTAGGTCACTCTCGAAAAAAAAATCCAAGAGTAACCCTCTCATGACCCATTGCGTGTATGCCCCTCGTTAGACAACAAGGCAGACCAAAGTACCTGTAGGATTAAAAACAAATACAACAATATCATTGACTGTATACACACTTCCCAGAGACTCCCCAGGCTCATGATCTGTACTTTAAATCAGTTCTCTATACCCCTTTATTCCCATTCTGTTCATGTGCCCATCTAAGTATCTCTTAAATAACTCCAGAGTGCCTGCCTCCATCACTTTACTTGGCAGCGCGTTCCATACCCCCACCACCCTCTGTGTGGAAAAAATTCCCTCTAGCATCCAAATTATATCTTACCCCCTTCACCCTAAGCCCATGACCCCTCGTGCTATTTGAGTCCATTCTAGGAAAAAGCTTAACCCTGTTTACTCTATCTTTACCCCTCATAATCTTGTACACCTCTATCAGATCTCCTCTAAGTCTACATCTTTCTAAGGAAACAATTTGCCTAACCTCTCCTCGTAACCCCGACCTTTCATACCAGGCAGCATCCTGGTAAACCTCCTCTGCACTCTCTCCAGGGTCTCCACTTCCCTCCAGTAGCAAGGTGACCAGAACTGGACACAGTATTCCAAATGAGGTCTAACCAACGTTTTATACAACTGCAACACTAAAGACCAGCTCTTGTACTCTATACCCCTTCCTATAAAGTCTAGCATACCATATGCTTTCTTCACAACCTTCTCCACCTGCTCTGCCACCTTCAGAAACTTGTGCACCTGCACCCCCAGGTCCTTCTGCATTTCTATTCTCTAAATAGGTCTACCCTTTATCATATACCTCCCACTACTTTCTTTCTCCCAAAATGCGTCACCTCGCATTTACCAGGATTGAATTCCATCTGCCATTTATCTACCCAAGCTACCAGCTTATCTATGCCCTGCTGCATCGCCTGACAATGCTCCTCACTATCTGCAAGTCCAGCCATCTTTGTATCGTCTACAAACTTGCTGATCACTCCACTTACTCCCTCTTCCAAGTCATTTATATATATTACAAATAGAAGAGGTCCCAGTACCGAGCCCTGCTGATACAGGAGATGAGGGGGTTAGCCTATGAAGAGAGGTTGAATAGATTGGGTCTGTACTCATTGGAATTTAGAAGGCTAAGGATAGGTAGGGTAGAGGTAGAGGGATTCTTCCCGCTTAGAAAGGACAGCAGGATTAGAGGGCACAGCCTCAAAATAAGGGGAGGGGGGTGCAGTTTAGATCAGAGTTGAGGAGGGTTGTGAATCTCTGGATGGAGAAGTGGTGGAGGCTACCTTGCTGAATATATTTAAGTCACGGGTAGATAGGTTTCTGATAGACAAGGGAATTAAGGGTTATGGGGAAAAAGCGGGAAAGTGGAACTGACCCACTTCAGATCAGTCATGATCTTATTGAATGGCGGGGCAGGCTCGATGGCTGGATGGCCTAATCCTGCTCCTATTTCTTATGTTCTTATGTTATGTTCTTATGTACAGGCTAAGTGAATTGGCTGTGATAAAATGGGGATGGGGGTTGGGGAGTGTGGGGGTTGGTAGTTGAGGCTTGGAGGATGGCATTCACTGTTGTCCTCGGGCGGGATCATATGAATCTCAGGTGGATGTGCCGATAAAATTTCCCCCTTTGTGTCCTCTTCAAAAGTTGTTTTCCTGCTCATCTTTGCATCATCAGCAAATTTGGCTGCAGCACGTACTCTACAATATAGTCTATCAGTCTATTTCCTTATGTATGTCATTAATATAGATTGATAAACAGTTGAGACCCCAGCACTGATCCCTGTGACGCTCCATTAGTTACATTTTGCCAGCCTGAAAATGACTCATCTATGTTGACTCTTTCCTGTTAGCTGATTTCTTTTCATGCAAGTGTATTGCTTCTGCCAACATAAGCTCTCATCTTATGCAGTAACATTTTATGTGGCACCTTATTGAATTGGAAATCCAAATACAGGACATTCTGCTGGTTCCGCTTTTATCCGCCCTGCTTGTTCCATCCTCAAAGAACTCTAGTAATTTGTCAAACATAAACATAGGAGTGGCACAGTGGTGCAGTGGTTAGCATTTCAGCGTCACAGCCCCAAGGGCCTGGGTTTGATTCCTGCCTTGAGTCACTGTCTGTGTCAAGTTTGCATGTTCTTCCCTTCTCTACATGGGTTTCTTCCAGGTGCTCCAGTTTCCTTCCACAGTTTGAAAGATGTGCTGGTTCAGTGAATTGCCCTAAACAGGTGCTGGAATGCAGTGACTAGGGGAATTTCACAGTAACTTCATTGCAATGTTAATGTAAGCCTTACTTCTGACTAATAAATAAACTTCAACTTCATAATTTAAACTTTCAGAAAAGCTTGTATCTGACTGCATTATGATTTTCTCAGCATTCTACTTCAATTTCCTTAATAATGGATTACAACATTTTTGCAATGACAGGTGTTAGGATAATTGGTCTATTCTTTTCTGATTTCTGTCTCTTCCCTTTCCTGAATAGATGTATTATATTTATAGTTTTCCAATTCGCTGGGACCATTCTGGAATCGAGGGAGTTATGGAAGATTATAACCATTGCATGCATTATCTGTGCAGTTAGCTTGTTGAATAAATACAACAGCTGCTAGAATGAGCCGGTAAGCATTTATTTGAATGAATGATTAGACTTCTGGTATTTGAGTATTCATTAATGATTTTGACATAAATAGGTTGTCTTTTTGCTTGGGCTGCTTGCTGTAGATTTGTTCCTTTTCCCATCTGTTTATTGAACAAACTGTTTTATTTCTTTCCAAAGCAAAATAGTGGTAACCTGAAATAAAAGCAGAAAATGGAGGAAATAGTCAAAAGCTGCAGACGAGAAACAGTGTTAATGGTTTAAATTTTCCTCAGCTACTGGGGTTATCATTGCTGCCTCACAGCACCCGGGACCCAGATTCAATTCCAGCCTCGGGTCACTGTCTCTGTGGAGTTTGCACATTCTCCCCATATCTGTATGAGTTTCCTCTGAATACTCTGGTTATGTCCCACAGATATTGAAATGCCAGTGTTGGACTGTGTTAAGCACAGTAAGAAGTCTCACAATACCAGGTTAAAGTCCAACAGATTTATTTGGTAGCACAAGCTTTCAGAGTATCACTCCTTCAAGTGCGTAAGGAGTTGTGTTCACTAACAGGGCATATATAGACACAAACTCAATTTACAAGATACTGGTTGGAATGTGAGTCTGTACAGGTAATCAGGTCTTTATAGGTGCAGACAATGTGAGTGGAGAGAGGGTTAAGCACAGGTTAAAGAAATGTGTATTGTCTCCAGCCAGGATGATGTTGGATAGTTGGATTTCAACCTGATGTTGTGAGACTTCTTACTGATCCTGCCACAGCCCAAAAATGTATGGATTCTGTACTCTAGTTGTGGCCTAAGAATTGTTTATACAGCTCCATCACAGCTCCCTGTTCTTATAACCTGAACTTGAGCTAATGTAGACAAGTTTTTCCCAAATCTTCCTTATCTACCTGTAGAGATATATGGACATGCAGCTCAAGGTCCCTCTGTTGCTTTGCATTTCCTCGTGCCTTACTATTCGTTGTGTATCCCTTTCTCTTCTTAGTCCTCCCAAAATGCATCACCACACATTTTTCAGGATTAAATTCCATTTTCCACTGTTCTGCCCATCTGACCAGCCTGTCTATATCATTTTGTAATCTACGGCTTTCCTCCTCACTATTTACCATTCCACCAATTTTGTGTCTTCTGTGAATTTACTGATCATGCCCTTACATTCATTAATGTGTACAACAAACAACAAAGAACCCAGCACTGATCCCTCTGTTACACCACTGGATGCAGGCTTCCTGTAACAAAAACAACCTTCAACCGTCACCTTCCGCCTTCTGCTACTAATTCAATGGATACAGTTTTCCTTGGATCCCATGGGCTCTTACCTTCTTGATCAATCTCCCATACATATCTGTCCCTCAGAATGTTTTTCACTGTTTCCTTACCACTGATGTTGGACTCAGTGGCCTGCAATTACCTGTTTTTTTCCCTTCCTCCCTTCTTGCTGTCCTCTAATTCTCTGGGACCTCTCCTGTGGCCAGAGAGGATTTATAAAGTAGTGTCGGATTCCCCACAATCACCACCCTTGCATCACACAGCAGCCTGGGATACATCTCGTTTGAGCCTGGTATAGGATTCTCTCAGAATTTTCTTGTGCTATGGGTTATATGATCCTTTAAGATGACACATTTTGAATGGAAAGATTGTAGATTTAAAATTTATAACTTTGTCGCTTAAAAATTTTTGTCCTTTTCACAGAAATTGCTGTTTGCCACATATCAAAATCGATGTCACAATGCACAAAACCTTTTCACAATACAGTAAGAGGGGTGTTTTTAAAATCTTGACTCCAAGATGATTTATTTCCTATATGTCTCAGATGCTGATCGGAGTCTATGAGTAAAAAAGCAAAAACAAGTTCATAGTCAATGGAAGAGTTGATTTTATTATTTCTATTTGTACTCTATTCAGCTATCAATATAAAAGTAAATTATGTTCAGCTGCACTGAGCATTACAGTGAGTAAACAACTGTGCTTTGACATCTGAGAACAGAGTTATAATTCAGATTGAAGTGATGGACGTGAGGGTTTTGAATGAAATGAATTCAAAAACTTAACTCACCCAGGGCTCAGTGGCCTATCATACAAGTTATTCGTAATTTCTAAATTACACTAAATTATCATTTAGTCAGGAAGAAAATTGCTATTGAGCATAATGTTCCAACGAACCGTTGGGGCTGTTGTTTAGTAGGGGCTATCATGTCTTCATAGCTTAATGCAGTAATATCCAAATGAACTCCTTCCTGTCAACTGACGAAGGTTTTGCTGGTTCTCTTTGCCTCATGTTTGTGTACAAAACTGACTTCAGCACCTTTAATGTGGAGGAAGTTCTTGATGTTGGAAGAGTGATGAAAAGAAAGATAAAGAAAAGTAATGACGAGAAACTGAAGTGGATAGAAAGGAGAGGAAAAGGAAACAATGAGATGAGAAAGGATGAGAGAAGAAATGCAGAGAGAATGAGTCAGAAGGAGAGCAGTTTAAGAGATAGGAAACTAGGGTAATAGAGAAAGGATAAGAAGAGGAGAGCAAAATAATGCAATTACAAAGGCATGGAACAACAGGTACAAAGGAGGGAATGTTAAATGAATAAAATGGTGAGGACTGTGTAGAAAGAAAAGAGCTTGGTTGATTGCATAGTCTTACTTTTGATTGAATTACGATAAAAGATCTTTACCTCTTGTGTTTGGAAATTTGTATTATTGTATAATCAAAAATAGGCAACTCTGTGTTTTTGATCCAACTTCAAAAGGTTAGAAATTGGTTGAGTGATAGGCGACAGAAAGTAGGAATAATAGGTAGTTATCCAAATTGGCAGGATTTGACGAGTGGGGCCCGATTTCACATTGTGTTGCATCCGTTTTTGGGCATGAAAATGTGGTGAAGTTGGGTGTGAGGTCAATAACGTGATCTGCACAGATTGCCATTTTACCAAAATCCAGGAATGGCGGCAATCCGCTTTGCGCCCAAAACGAATGCAGTGACAATTTAAATGTATTTGCATGCCTTTAAATTGAATTCATGAACTGCCCACCCAACTCTATCAGCATTTTCCCCTTTACCAGCACATTTAACAATCCAGAATAGCGAAATAATGGACCTGTTAAATAGAAGTCTGAATCTGGCGCTCCAGCTGCTGAAGAGCATGTTGAGAGTTTCCAATGGCTCTCTGACTCAAATCGGGGGGGGGCAGGGGGGTGTGCGGGGAAGGTGATGGGTCAGATCATTTTTGGTTGGGGGAAGGGGAGTAAGACCACATTGTTGTTTGGTTGAGTGGAGGGAGGGAGGAGGAGGCAGGTCAGATGTATCTCTGGTGGGGCGGCGGGGAATGAGGCTGATCGTTGTCTGGTGGGGAGGGAGGAGGAGGCAGGTCAGATGTTCCTCTGGAGAGGGAGCAATGAGGCCAGATCATTCTCTGGCATGGGGAAGGGTGAGTGAGGCTAGATTATTGCCTGGAGGGAGGGGAGTGAGGCCAGCCATTCTCTTGGAGGGGGGGGGTGTAGTGTAGCTGGATCATTGTCTGTGGGGGGGGGGTGGCGAAGGAGGGGGCTAGTGAGGCCACACCACTCTCTGGGGAGGGGGTGTGAAGCTAGACTTGTTGGAGGGTGGGGCAATTGCTCATGTGTGTGGGGGGGGTGGTGGGGCAGATGGATCTCTGGTGGAGGGGCAGGGAAGTGCACTGCCCCTGTGCAGGCAATCAGTGGGGAGGTGGGGCAGAGATGGTGATTAGTCTGAGTAGTAAGGATGATGAATAAGGGGAACAGTGATGTGTGTGGGCAGTGGAGAAGTGGATAAGGGAAAGAATGATCTGTGTTTGCACTATTGCTCCCGCTTTTCCTTCCCAGGCCACTTTCTCTGCTTTGTGTAGCTTGGGAGCGATCTGACATGGGCGCGTATTTTAAATATTTTTCCATCTGTGCACGCGCAGTTCAGAGCTCCGATCGTTCCAGCAGCACTAAGCCCAGCCACAGCATGAATAGGACTGGAGATGGCTGAATGCGTATGGGGGCACCTAAAAGCAGATTTCTAAATCGGATTTGCATTATGCCTAGATTCAGCACTTGGAATGAAAATGGTAAAATCGGGCACATGGTATCTCACAAGGATCTGATTTGAGGCCTTAATTGTCCAGATTGTCTATTAATGACTTTGATAATGGCATAGAAAATCATATGTCTAAATTTGCTGATAACACAAATTTAGGTAGCATTGTAGACCATGTAGATAGGTGCATGAAATTACAAAGGGATATTAATAGACTGGGTGTATAGGCAAAACTGGATTTCAATCTAAGTATGAGATTATCCATTTTGAAACAAAAAAAGTATAGATCAAAATATTTTCTTTATGGTTGAAGTTAAAGGAGGATAAATGCGTGGCTAAGGGATTGGAGCAGGGGCCAGGGATTCTGGTTTCTAGATCGCTGGGACCTCTTTAAGGGCTGGTTGCACTTGAATCCCACAGGGACCAATATCCTGGTGGGATGGTTTGCTAAGGCTACTGGGGAGACTTTTAAAGTAGAATGGTTGTGGGGAGAGAATCAAAATGAAGTGACTGGGAGAGAGGAGGTTAGCTTGCAAGTAGAGTAAGATTGTTGACAGTGTAAGAGGGAGGTGATGGAGAAGGGGAGTGCTTAGGCCGAAGGGTTGACATGTGTCTATTTTAACGCTAGGAGTGTTGTGAACGAAGTGGATGAGCTTAGAGTGTGGATTTCTGCTTGGAAATGTGATGTGGTGGCCATTACAGAGACTTGGATGACTCAGGGACAGGACTGGATACTTCAAGTACTGGGTTTCAGATGTTATGAAGGACAGGGAGGGAGGTGAAAGAGGTGGGGGAGTGGCACTGTTGATAGTGTTTTGGCTGTAGAAAAGATGGACACCATAGAACATAGAACATTACAGCGCAGAACAGGCCCTTTGGCCTTCAATGTTGCGCTGACCAATTATGAAAAAAGCAATGACCCTCCAAACTAAACCATTCCCTTCTCTTCCATAAACTTATCAACTAACCTCTTAAACGCCACCAAACTTGGCGCATCTACAACTGCCGCAGGCAGGGCATTCCACTCCCTAACCACCCTCTGGGTAAAGAACCTACCTCTGATATCCGTCCTATAACTATCACCCCTTAATTTAAAGCTGTGTCCCCTCGTGCTAGCTTTCTCCATCCTAGGAAAAAGGCTATCACTGTCCACCCTATCTAAACCTCTAATCATCTTATATGTTTCGATAAGGTCTCCTCTTAGCCGCCTCCTTTCTAACGAAAACAACCTCAAATCCCTCAGCCTCTCTTCATAAGACCTGCCCTCCATACCAGGCAACATCCTGGTAAACCTCCTCTGTACCCTCTCCAATGCCTCCACATCTTTCTTATAATGCGGGGACCAGAACTGCACACAATACTCCAAGTGCGGCCGCACTAGAGTTTTGTACAGTTGCAACATGACGTTGCGGCTCCGAAATTCAATCCCCCTACCAATAAAAGCTAAGACTCCGTATGCCTTCTTAACAACCTTATCGGCTTGACTGCCTACTTTCAGGGATCTATGCACAAATACATCAAGATCCCTCTGTTCATCAACATTATTAAGAATCCTACCATTAGCCCTATACTCTACACATTTATTATTCCTGCCAAAGTGCATTACCTCATTACATTCCACATTAAACTCCATTTGCCACCTCTCAGCCCAGCTCTGCAACTTGTCCAAGTCATCCCATGGAGGGATTGTCTACGGCATCTCTGTGGGTGGAGGTTTGGAACAGGAAAGGGTTAATAACTTTACTGGGTGTTTTCTATAGGCCACCCAATAGTAACAGGGATGTTACTATTAGATAGGGAAACAGATCCTGGAGAGATATAAGAATAACAGAGTTGGCGTGATGGGACACTTTAATTTCCAAAATTCGATTGGAATCTCCCTAGGATGGGGGGTTTAGATGGGGAGGAGTTTGTTAGGTGTGTTCAGGAGTGTTTCCATATGTGGATAAGCCTACAAGAGAGGAAGCTATACTTGATTTGGTATTGGATAATGAACTTGGACTGATGTCAGATGTCTCAGTGGGAGAGTATTTTGGGGATAGTGATCATAATTCTATCTCCTTTACACTAGCATTGGAGAGAGATAGGATCAGGCAAGCTAGGAGAGTGTTTATCAGGAGTAAGGGGAATTATGAAGTCATCAGGCAGAAAATTAGAGGAATAAATTAGAAGGAGGTTTTCTTGGGGAAATGTACAGAAGTAAGGTGGCAGATTTTCAAGGAATGTTTGTTTGAAGTTCTGCACGACAACGTTCCAATGAGACAGGGAAGTTTTGGTTTGTTATAGGAATCGTAGTGCACTAAAGTTGTGATGAATCTAGTCAAAAAAAAAGAAAAGCGTACAAAAGGTTCAGGGAGCTAGGTAATGTTAGGGATCTAGAGAAGCATATGGCTTGTAGGAAGGAACTTAAGAAGGAAATTAGGACAGCCGAAAGGGGTCATGAGAAGGCCTTGGCAGGTAAGATTAAGGAAAATCCCAAGACATTCTACAAATACATGAAGATTAAAAGGATGAGATATAAAGGATTAGGACCTATCAAATGTGATGGTGGGAAAGTTTGTGTAGAACCAGTAGAAATAGCAGAGGTGCTCAATGAATATTTTACTTCAGTATTCACTGTGGAAAAGGATCTTGGTGGTTGTAGTGCAGGCTTGCAGTGGACTGAAAAGCTTGAGTATGTGGACATTAAGAAAGAGGATGTGTTGGAGCTTTTGAAAAGCATCGAGTTAGATAAGTCATCTGGACCAGATGGGATGTATCCCAGGTTACTGTGGGAGGTGAGGGAAGAGATTGCAGAGCCTCTGGTGATGATCTTTGCATCATCAATGGAGACAGGAGAGATTCTGGAGGATTGCAGGATTGTGGATGTTGTTCCTCTTTTCAAGAAAGAGAGTAGAGATAGCCTAGAAAATTATCGACTGGTGAGTCTAACCTCAGTGGTTGGTAAGTTGATAGAGAAAATCCTGACAGACAGGATTTATGAACATTTGGAGAGATATAGTATGATCAAAAATAGTCAGCACGGCTTTGTCAAAGGCAGATCGTGCCTTACGAGCCTGGTTGAGTTTTTTGAAAATGTGACTAAACACATTGATGAAGAAAGAGCAATAGATGTGGTTTATATGGACTTCAGCAAGGTGTTCGATAAGGTTACTCATGTAAGGCTTATTGAAAAAGTGAGGGATCCAAGGAGACATTGCTTTGTGGATCCAGAACTGGCTTGCCCACAGAAGGCAAAGAGCGGTTGTAGATGGGTCTTTTTCTGCATGGAGGTCGGTCACCAGTGGAATGCCCCAGGGATCTGTTCTGGAACACTTGCGCTTTGTGATTTTTATAAATGACCTGGATGAGGAAGTGGAGGGATGGGTTGGTAAATTTGTCAATGACACAAAGGTTGGAGGTGTTGTGGATAGTTTGGTGGGATGTCAGAAGTTGCAACGAGACATGGATAGGATGCAAGACTGGGCGAAGAAGTGGCAGATGGACTTCAACCCAGATAAGTGTGCGGTGGTTCATTTCGGCAAGTCAAATGGGCTGACAGAATATAATATTCAGGGTTAGACTCTTAGCAGTGTGGAAGATCAGAAGGATCTTGCAGTCTGGGTTCGTAGGACTCTCAAATTAGCTTCGCAGGTAGAGGATGTGGTTAAGGAGGCTATGGTGTACAATCGAGAATTGAGTTTGAGAGTTGGGAGATAATGCTGCAGCTTTGTAAGACCCTGGTCAGATTCCACTTGGAGTACTATGCTCAGTTCTGGTCGCCTCATTACAGGAAGGATGTAAAAGCCATAGAAAGGATTCAGAGGAGATTTACAAGGATGTTGCCTGGATTGGATGGCATGCCTTATGAAGATAGGTTGAGAGAGCTTGGCCTTTTCTCCTTAGGGCGATGAAGGAAGAGAGGTGACCTGATAGAGGTGTATAAGATGTTGAGAGGTATTGATCAAGTGGATTCTCAGAGGCTTTTTCCCAGGGCTGAAATGGCTGCCACAAGAAGACACAGGTTTAGGCTGCTGATACAGTGGAGATCAGGGGTACGTTTTTCACTCAGATAATAGTGGATGCGTGGAATTGGTTGCTGGGTGGTGGTAGTGGAGGTGGATTCGATAGAGTCTTTTAAGAGACTTTTGGATAAGTACATGGGACTTAGTAAGATAGAGAGTTATAGGTAAGCCTACTAAGTAGTGATATATTCAGTGCAACTTGTGGGCTGAAGGGCCTATTTATGCTGCATTTTTTCTATTTCCTATGTTCTTAAATACAGTGGATGTTCAATGAGACTTGTGGGAGGTCAGATATGAGGGGAAGGGAAGGTTCAGGTCTATAGATCTTTGTAATGCCATCTACAGGTGCAGAAAATAATGAAGAAGACATTTTTAGAGAACTGGAGTATAAAAACACAGAAGTTAGCTGCAGCTGTACAAAGCCCTGAAGTACTGTGAGCAGATCTGGGCACCATACTTAGGAAGGAGATATTGACCTTGAAGGGAGTGCACCACAGATTTACAAGAATGATAGCTGAACTTCAGGGATTTACTTTTACAAGTTAGATCTGTTTTCTCTAGAATTCAGAATGTAAAGGCATGATCTGATTGAAGACATCAACATACTAACAGGATAGATAAACTATTTTCATTGCTTGGAGATTTTAGAACAAGATGGTCTAAAAGTGAGGGCCAGACCATTCAGGAGAGATATTAGGAAGATTTCTACATATAAAGGGTGGTAGATATTTGGAAGTCTCTTCTACAAATGACAGTTGATGCTAGATCAGTTGCTGTCTGTAAATCTGAGAGAACTTTTTTTGTTAAGCAAAGATATTAAGGTTTAAGGCAGATGTATGGAATTAGGCCACAGATTAGCCATGATTTTATTAAATATTGGATCAGACTCGATGGGCTGAAGGACCTACTCATGTTCCTATGTTCCTGAATCTCTGGCTAAATCATAGTGAACTTGAGTCTGCACATAAATCATACTAGACCCATCATGGGAATGATAGATGCTGACACTTGAAATAATTATGAAAAGAAACTAGTTTCCAGCATTCATGTCTGGAAAAAAAAAGTCTCTGCTCAGTTGATGGACTATTATTAACATTCTTATTCATTTTGAGATTACCTGATAGATTTTCCACTCATTTTTGCAATGCAGAAAATCTGTCAGATCTCATGAATAATTTTTGCACTGTCTCTGGATAAGGTAATGAATGTAATTGCTTCTCTTCAATAGATGTTTTTCTGAATGAAGATATTAGCTTGATAATCCTCTTTCAGGTGAATATTTTTTTCTCAGGAATTACAAGTTTGATTTGGCAAATGATAATAGATTTCCTTTTGGAAGCTGCCCAAACATTACTGCTCTTCCATGTCATATCATTCTCTTGAGTTTCAATTGTACTCAGTCTGCACTTCCATTCATTCAACAATGACTTAAAGGACTGGGGCTTAAGAAAAACATTTTAAGAGGGAGTCTCACCATCTTCATCCCTCCCCTGCTAACAAAAAAAATCAAGTTCAGTTAGATTCAGCCCTTAGTGAACCTGGAGATCAAGAAAATGTTTATATTTTTTGGTTAATCGTTTCTACACATATGGCAGGAATATTCTTGACTGGATTGTGTGACGTCAGTTAGATGTAGTATTTAAATCCTGATGGTGGATGCCCACGTTACATGATTACACAGCTCCTCCCAGAAGTGGGGAGGCAGTGACTCATCACTGCACTAGCAATCCAGAAACCTCAGAAACGTTTTGGAGAGCAGGATGCCTGAAACGTATGCCAATGGAGGTGGTGGAAGCAAGCACACTCAAGGGATATTTTGACAGAGGCATGAGCAGGAGATGAACAGAGAGATAAAAGTTGTGCATAGGCAGTAAATGGTGGCTCTCAATAAGGACGAGGAATTGGCATAGGCTTGGTGGGCCAAAGGGCTTATTGTTGTGCTCCATTGTTCTTTATTCAAATCCTACCACATGAGATGGTGAAATTCCAATTCAGTAAAATGTCTAGAATTAAATGAAATGTCTGGAATTAAAAGTCTAATAATGATGATCATATAAACTCTTCTGATTCACAAAAATCCTTCAGGGAAGGAAATCTACCATTTTTACCTTGCTTGGCCTACATGTGATTCCAGATCCACAGTAATGTGGTTGACTCTTAACTGTCCTCTGCAATAGCCATTCCTCTCAATTCAAGAGCAATTAGGGATGAACAACAAATGCTGGTCCAGTCAGTCACCTCGCCACATCCCAAGAATTAATTTAAAAAATTTTGTGGGCACGCCTGTGTCCAACTGATATAAATTGTGACCTAGATTGATCGGAGTCCAGGCCAGAAATGCAGCTGCACCCCACTGAAAAACTTAATATCCTTTTTCCCATGTGAGCCAGCAAATACATGCAAACATTCTACAAGGCTGAATTAGCAGAGACCTCCAGTGAAAGGAAGCCTCAACTCCACCCAAGACATTGACCTTGGAAGCTACAGGAGGAGTTACTGTCCCATGATGGTTCAAATATGAACTCAAGTGTAAATTGGCATCTGGCATATCTGGGAAATCCTGACATGAAGGAGTTCAGCTTTGATGTGCAGAAGGTGTGGGACTCTTAAGGAGGCAATTGTGTTTTATCTGGAAATGACAAGGAGACTGGAGGAGCAATGCCAGTATCAGGAAGTTGGATGCAGATCAATACAGTAGATCCAACAATGACTTGCTATAAAGAACATTTGCATCTTATTTAGATGCATAACATATTTATCTATGTAACATATGTATAGAAAATCACAAATATACTGACAGTAGTTTAAGGAGTTGCACCAAACTGATGTTTTACCAAATTTAAAGCAGAAGAATCAACTGACTTACCACATGACTCAACACATAATGAATCCCATGACTTAGACTGCATGCACTTAGAACTAAAATGTGCCTCACTATCACAATAGTTGATCTGGCATCCCTGTGAAACAACATGAGAGGATAAGCTGACAAATTCTTCTGCCTTCATGACCACAAGAGAGTTATATGCACGCATTTTTGATTTCTGACCTTTTTTCTGCAGATCCAACGTAGCAATGAGAATATGCATAAAGAGGATACATATGCGAGAGCTGGACCTTCTTCCTCACCATTTGTGACAATGTTAAAGTTGTCAGGATGATAACAAACAGGAAAAGGAGTTCAGAACAAGCTCCCCAAGATCTTAATTCATGTTCGTCTCCCTCAGTCCATCACACTTATCTCTTATATTCACTTGCTGTTTTACTGTCATGCATCAGCTCGATACCTTCTCTTGGGGTGAGTCAATAACCTTAGTGAAGCCGTTGTGGGATTTTATGGCCTTGTTTGTCCAGGAATCAAAAAATCTCACTTGAGGTCAATGGACCTTCCCATGCTCCACCCCTGGCCTGTTCAGATTCAAATGATGGGCGGGCTGGTAAAATTCATGGTATTGCATGATATACTTCAACACCATGAGCACTTTGTTGGAAGGCATTAGGAACAAAACAAATAAGTTGGCTGGCACAAGAGATAGACAATGTGATTGTAGTTAAGATGACTGTTGTTATGGAGAGTAAACATACTTGAGCACTTAGAATTCGAAGTCCATTTCTATGCATTTTTGCAGCTTTGGGAGATGAATGTTGGCAGAGTTATTTAAATAACTTGGCAGATATTAACTTTGACTGTGAAGGACTTTATAAGGACATGGGGGGAGAAAAGACTGATGTAAAACCACTTTATTTGGTGATTTTTCATGATGAATGACCAAAACATCTACAGATTCATAATCCACCGGGATGGTCTAAGAACTTGGCTTTGAACAAAGGCCAAACAACTCCCATCCATCAGCACCCTCCTCTATCTGGTTGAAAGCAATTTCTGCTTTAACTTGTCTCCCTTCCTCCAAACAAAAGGATACCTATATGGGTCCTTGTTATAGCTGTCATTTTTGTGGGGTATGTTGAATATTCATTGTTCCAGATCTACTCAGGCTCACTCTCACAATGCTTTTTCTGGGACATTGATGCTCACATCAGTGCCACTAAGATCATGCTGTCAGCTTGAGCTGGAAAAATTTATCAATTTTCCTTCCAAGTTCTATCCTTCTCTCACATTCACATGTTCATCTCCAACACTTCCCTTTCCCTCTGCCTTCATTTTTAGGGATTGACTGTCAAGTAGTATACATTACAAGTCCACTGACTTATACAGCTACATTCCTCACATCCTGCATCCTATAAGGACTCCATTCTGTTCTCTTCATTTCCCATCTCAGTGAGCTTGTTCTGATGTTGCATTTTTTCACCACAATTCTTCTGACGTCCCTTTCTTTTTACTGAACCAAGGATTCCCCCTACAGGGACTTCAACCATGTCCAACCCATTTCCTACACTTCTGCTCTCATCCCACCCTCTCTCTTTCAGAACCAGGTTGGGGTCCCTTTGTCCTCATTTTCCATCTTACTAGACTCCATATTTAAAGATTAACTCTCCACCTTTTCCACTACCTTCAGAGCAATGCCACCATGAAAATCATCTCCTCCTTCTCTGTCAGCTTTCTGAATGGGCCATTCCTTCCTTGACTCATAGGTCTATTCCTCCATTGTCCCCACCATCTCAACTCCTTCCCATGGCACCTTCCCGTGCAATTACACAAGGGGTAACCCCTGCTAATTTACCCCCTTTCTCCTCATTGTTCAAAGCCCTAAACACAGTTTCCAGGAAGGCAGTAAATTACTTGTATTTCCTTCCATTTACTCTATTGTAGTCACTGCTCAAAATGCAGTTTCCTCTATATTAGGAGAATTAAATAGAAACTGGATGGCTACTCTGTGGAATGCCTCCACTCAGTCTGCAAACATGACCTGTCATTTTAAATCACCACCTTGCTCTCATGCTCTTATTTCTGTCTTCTGCCAAGTGCAATGTTCCATTGAAACCAACAGCACCTGATCTTCTAATCAGGTATTGTACAGTCTCTGGAATAAACAATAGACCATGAGTTTTGTCCTCTATTTTTATTTTCCTATATGTCAGTTTGCATCATGGTTTTTGGTTTCAGAACCGAGCTTTATTCTGTTAATAATAAAAATTCTAGACTAATTCTTGATTTATTACCACCACCATTACAATTCCCTTTACCTTTTGTTCCAATGATATCCTTGGTATTTAATTTCCCCCACCTTTAAATGATCTCTGACCTTCCTCTTTGCCTCAGTCGACAGCCATTCCCCTCACCCCTTTTTCAATTGTGTAAAACCCATGGTGTAAATTATTGTGGCAGGAAGCTTAACTAGCTTCAGAAGCAAGTTTTTCAAACTACATAGTTAGTAAGGGGTGCACGGTCAGTGTACTATGTCTAAGTGAGCTGTAGACTGACTGAGTAGTGAATTTGGTGCATGGGGGAAAACTGCTTTTACTGAGGTTTACTGGAGCTAGTAAAGTGTACTAGTATTAGTTGGATTTATCAGTGCTAGCAAGCTGTAGCAATAGTTGTAAGATGCATTAAGACCGAGTAAATGAAATTAATATAAGTAAACTAAAATGAAATGAAGTTAATGTAAGTGAAGTAAAGTTGAGGCGTGGCAAGACAGCCCAGTCATTGTTGCGTGTCATGTAGAATGTGGATAGTTGTAGATACTGATGGTGTCTGAGATGACCAAATGTGCAGGATGTGTATCCAACTGCAGAAACTTGAACTCTGGATTTAGAAGCTTGAGAAATGACTGGGGTTATAATGGTGCATCTACCATAATAAGAAGTCTCACAATACCAGGTTAAAGTCCAACAAGTTTATTTGATAGTAAACCCACAAGCTTTCAGGGTCTGCCCCTTTGTTAGGTGAGTGGAGAGTTCAGGTCTCAAACAGAGCATGTAAAGGCACAGACAGCTTACAGAATACTGATTAGAATGTGAATATTTACAGCTAATCAATTCTTAAAGGTGCAGACAATGTGAGTGGAGATAGCATTAAGCATAGGTTAAAGAGATGTATCATGCTTAGAGCTACATGGAAAGCAAGTTTATAGAGATAGTCACACTGCAGATTAGGAAAAGAAGCCAGAAACGGAATGATCACCAGGTAGAACAAGAAAACAAGGAAGGTAGTGCAGGAGTCCCCTGAGGTCTCACTCGTTAAACTATTTTTTATTTTAGATTCTGGTGATGGCGTTGATTCCTTGGAGAAATGCAATCAAAGCAGGTTCATGGCACGACAGATGGCTCAGCTGTACAGGAGATATACAACCAATTTATATTCTTTGAAGGCACAAACAGCCACGGAGAAAAGTAAATCGACCGGGGTTAATGAAATAAGTTAAAGATTGGATTAGCTCAAAGAAAGTGATTAAAGTACTGGGACTAATTTTGAACCCAGCAAAGGAGGATCAAGAAACTGATTAAGAAATGGAAAAGAGAACATGAGTGCCAACTTGCAAACAACATAAAGATAAACTGTAAAAGCTTCTTTAGATATGTGCAAATGAAAGGATTAGCTCAAACAAATTGAGCCCATTACAGATGAATTTATGGTGGAGAACAGGGAATGAAGGGATGATCTCATTGAAACTTACAAAATTCCTACAGCACATGACGGCATGGATAGAACATAGAACATAGAAAAACTACTGCACAAACAGGCTCTTCGGCCCACAAGTTGCGCCGATCACATCGCTACCTACTAGACTTATCTATAACCCTCAATCCTATTAAGTCCTTTGTACTCATCCAGAAGTCTCTTAAAAGATGTAGCTGTAGATAACTGTTTTTCCCTGGCTGCTGGCTGAATCTAGAACCAGGGAACATGGCCTCAGAATAAGGGGGAAGCCATTTAACACTGAGATAAGGGGGAAATTTTTTCCCTCAGACGGCGGTGAATCTTTGGAATTCCCTTCCCCAGAAGATTGTGGGAAATCAATCAGTGAGTATGTTCAAGACAGAAATCTGAAGACCAATGCCATCAAGGGATTTTGAATTAGTGCCAGAAAGTAAAGTTCATGTAAATGATCAGCCGTGATCTAATTGAATGGTGGAGCAGGAAAGGTAAATCCTGTTCCCTTGTTCCTATGTTCCTATTTCTACTTCCTTTCAGTTCTGAAGAAGAATCATATTGGACTCAAAACAACCACCCTGTATCTTTCTCTGCAGATGCTGCCAGATATGCTAACTTTTCCCAGTACTTTCTGATGTTATTTCAGATGCAGCATGCACAGTATTATGCTTTTAGTTCTCATTAAGTAATCAGGATCTCCTGTTTGAACAATATTTGAGATGCTGTGTATCATTCAGATGATGGATTTATTTTGCTCCATTCTTTTATTTCTCTCTTCCTTTGCTCATGCCACTTCTCCCTTTATATTTCTCTTGTTACAGATTTCTGTCCTAAACAGTCACAGCTTAATGAGGACAAAACTGGTCTTATTTGTGTAAACAACCTCAAAGTAGCAATACATTATAAATATTCAGTTTGAATGTTTATATGCTTTATTGCTGCCTCCTTGTTTGTATATATATATGGGAACAACATCAAAGAAAAATGCAAGGAAATCATTGGAAAAATGCATGGATTACAGGAAATTCTCATCATGAATAATGGAAACTATAGTGTCAGATTGATATTCTGGAGTTCTTGCTTGATTACTTTCAAGTTTCAGAAGGAAAGAAAATCATTTTTTATTCTCCTTTGGAGGTTTTACTTTTAGCAGTTCACTTACCTTGGGAGATTAAATACATTAGAGCCTATGACAGCACAAATTGTACATGGTGTGTTGACAGGAATATTCGGTGAGATGACTGACCTTCTCGCATTTCATGCAGGCTTATTAGGTCTTATTAGAGAAGTTTATTTATTGGTACTTACAGCAAACCTCCCAAGTATTTCAACCACATCTGTCATTTTGTTATGTTGTGATCTTGAATAGCATCACGAACAGTAAAACTCAACAGTTGTTTTTCTGCTCATCTTTATAGCTTATTTCTTAACAACACATCATCCTGACTTGGAACTTATCATCACTCCTTCATTGTTGCTTGGTCACAACTCTGGAACTCTCTTCC
Organism: Sphyrna mokarran; assembly: GCA_024679065.1. Lineage (NCBI taxonomy): Eukaryota > Metazoa > Chordata > Chondrichthyes > Carcharhiniformes > Carcharhinidae > Sphyrna > Sphyrna mokarran. The sequence continues at coordinate 72,060,785 of JAGIQG010000001.1, read as the reverse complement.
TAACAGCACAGTGGGTATGCCTGCACCTCTGCCAGAAGGACTGCAATGAGTTTCAAGAAAATGATAGACCACTACCTCCTTAAGAGCAATTAGGGGTGGGCAACAACTACCACACTTGGCAGCAATGCTCACATCCCAAGGACAAATAAAAGAAAGCTGGCTGCTACTTTGGGCCAGATGGAGTGATCAGACCCAATGAACCATACGTTCAAATAAATAAAATGAATATGTTATAATACAGGAGAATCTGAAAGGACTAGTTTGGCTCAATGATGATAGCCAACCGTCAAAAATTATTTCCTTGAAGTGACATACAAAAATGTTTTTTTTACATTTTTTGACCACTGAATGTTAGTATATCAAAATGATGTACATTGCAATTTCAATGGACTAGTTACAATTGCAGTTCCTCAATGACAGCATTCACCTTTCACACAAATAATAACATAATGTTATTTTGCCTTTGATTGATCATTTAGCGCCGAAGTGGAGAAGGTCACAGACTATCATGAAAATATGGCAAAGGGTGAGACTGGGGGCAAGTTAGGGCCTGAGAAAGTGAATGATTATCTGCAGGGATTTGGTATCCATAAGTTGTTGAAGTTTGGAATCCTTTACACCTGATAGGGCAAAAAAGATGTTTTATTTAGACATGAGACAAAGGATGGAATGAAACTGCAGACCGCAAGAGTTTTGAGGTAGAATGAGGCAGTGTTGCCAAAGAGAGAGACTGCATGTTGTAACATAGTGTATTGAGTATAGATCACAGGAAGCAGTGAGAAAAGTGGTATGAGAACTAATGAGTATCTTGGAGATATTTGCAGTTGTGGTTGGATCTGAAACATGAAGGTTGGAATTTTAGTTGCATCAACAGGAAATAAGTCAGAGCTGGAAACAAATACTGAGGAAATGGATTTGGTTGTGAAAAGTTCAGTGGGATAGCTGGTCAAACTTGGAAAGAAAAATAGAAAGCAATAATCAGAGATGGCATAGCCACCTGAAGATTATCGTTTCCCTATATTGATTCACTCAACTGCCTTCAGAGAAATACTTCCACTGCAATACCATGCATCATTATCCACATCATCCACATTGTGAACTCTCTCAGGAAGGTTTGACAATTTAGTGTCATTTCTCAGTTGAGGTTCTATATCTTCTGGAACGGATTAATTTCCTTTGGAAAAAAATGTGCAGCAAAGATTCATTAACCTGTTGCCAGTCTAAAATCAGAATTTTATTCCCTGCTGCAGTTCTGAAATAACATTCTTGTTGCCTGTGACCATCCTTTCTTATTATCGTCAACCCAGTGGCAGCCTTTCATATTGTTTAACAGGCCATTCTCCATTGATGCCTCTTCTCCCTTGCGAATTTTGTTATAGATCTCCTCCCTCTCGCCTATTTGATCTTTGATGGAACATCTTTTCGATATTTTTTCTACTACAGCTGAGGACCTAAGAAATAGATTGTGCTGCTATTTGAGCAGTTTTACCTTTGACACCAAAAACAGAAAATGCTATAAAATCTCAACAAGCTGGAAATCAAACCTGGGTCCCTAGCATTGTGAAGCAGTAACAAGTGTAACAACACCCGATTAAAGTGCAACAGATTTATTTGGTAGCAAAAACCAATAGCTTTTGGAGTGCTGCCCCTTTGTCAGGTGAGTGGGAGTTCTATTCACAAACAGGGCTTATAAAGACACAAACTCAATTTACAGAATAATAATTGGAATGCGCGTCTTTACAGGTAATCAAGTCTTAAAGGTACAGACAATGTGAGTGGAGAGAGGGTTAAACACAGGTTAAAGAGATGTGTATTGTCTCCAGGCGGGACAGTTAGGAAGAATTTGCCAACCCAGGCAAGTCGTGGGGGTTAAGATAGTGTGACATGAACCCAAGATCCCGGTTGAGGCTGTCCTTATGTGTGCAGAACTGGGCTATCAGTCCCTGTTCAGCGACTCTGCGTTGTCGTATGTCATGAAGGTCACGTTGGAGAACACTTACCAAAAGATCAAGAGACCGAATGACCGCTGAAGTGTTCCCCAACAAGAAGAGAATATTCTTGCCTGGTGATTATTGAGCAGTGTTCATTCATTCATTGTTGTGGTGTCTGCATAGTCTTCCCGATGTACTATGTTCAGGACATCCTTTCCTGCAGCGTATCAGGTAAACAACATTGACCGAGTTGCCAGTGTATGTATTGTGTACCTGGTGGATGGTGTTCTCACGTGAGATGATAGCATCTGTGTCAATGATCCAGCATGTCTTGCAGAGGTTGCTGTGGCTAGATTGTGTGGTGTTGTGGTCACTGTTCTCCTGAAGGCTGGGTAATTTGCTGAGGACAAAGGTCGGTTTGAAGTTGTGCGGTTGTTTGAAGGCAAGATGTGGGGGTGTGGTGATGGCCTTGGTGAGGTGTTCGTCTTCATCAATGAATGTTGAAGGCTCTGGAGAAGATGTTGTAGCTTCTCCGCTCCGGGGAAGTACTGAACGATGAAGGGTATGCCATGTCCACAGAAATCATGACAAATTCAATTTGGCAATTACTGCCCTATCATCAGCAAAGTGATGTAAGCAGTCATTGATAGTGCTATCAAGCAGTGCTTACACAGCAATGACCTGCTGACTACCACTCAATTTGTGTTCCATCCCGACTCAATCCCGACCTCGTTACAACTTTGGTCCAAACATGGGCAAAAGAACTGAGAGAACATGACTGTCCTTGGCCAAGTTTGGTGTCAAGGATGTCCAGGAAACTGGAAATCAACCAAATTTGAGGGGAATCTCTCAACTAATTAGAGTCATGCATGAGGCAAAAGCATTTGGTTATAGTTGTTGGAGATCAAACGTCTAAGCTCCAGGATCTCTTCAGCTACAGGAGCTCTCCAGGGTTGTGTCTGAGGCACTTTCAGCTGTTTAATAAATGACCTAACTTCCATCATAAGATCAGAAGTGGTGACGAGTACCAATGATTGTCCAGCGTGCAGTATCAATCATGGATCTTCAAATACTGAAGCCATCCATGACCACCGGGACAACAATCAGGCTTGGGCTGATACTTGGACAAATAACATTTCTGCCACACAAGCACTAGGTAATGACTAGCTCTAAGAAGAGAATCAAAACGTCTCTATCTGACTTTCAATGGCATCACCATTGCTGTATCATCCATTATTAACATCCTGGAAGATGGGATTACCATTGAATTTTCCAGAAACTGAACTGGACTAGGAATATAAATATTGCAGCTACAGAAACAAGTCAGAGATTGGAATTCTGCAACAATTAATTCATTTCTTAACTCCCTAAATCTAGTCCGCCACTTTCAAGATACAAGTCAGGTGTGTGATGGAATACTTATCACTTACCTGGATGAATTTAGCTCCAACAACACTCAATTTTGATTTGATTTGATTTATCATTGTCACAAGTATTAGTATACAGTGAGAAGTATTGTTTCTTGCGTGCTATACGAAGTATACCATTCATAGAGAAGAGAAGGAAATGAGAAAGAGCGGAATGTAGTGTTACAGTTATAGTTAGGGTGTAAAGAAAGATCAACTTAATGCACGGTAAGTCCATTCAAACTTCTGATGGCAGCAGGGAAAAAGTTGATCTTGTGTCAGTTGATACGTGATCTCAGAATTTTGTATCTTTTTCCTGATGGATATAGATGAAGGAGAGAATGTCTGGGTGCATGGGGTCCTTAATTAAGCTAGCTCCTTTGTTGAGGCAGCAGGAAGTGTAGATAGAATCAATGGATAAGAGGCTGGTTTGCATGATAGATTGGGCTACGTTCATGATCTTTTGTAGTTTCTTGTGGTTTTGGGTAGAGCAGCAGCCAGACTAAGCTGTGATACGATCAGAAAGAATACTTTCTATGGTACATCTGTAAAAGTTGGTGAGAGTCGTAGCTGACATGCCAAATTTTCTTAGTCTTCTAAGAAAGTATCTTTCTCAACTATAATGTCAGCATGGGGGGAATCAGGACAGGTTGTTGGCGATCTGGAGACCTAAAAACTTGAAGCTCTCGACACTTTCTACTTCATCTCCATTGATGTAGAAAGGGGCATTTCTTCTTTATGCTTCCCAAAGTCCTTGACAATCTCCTTCATTTTGTTGACATTGAGGGAGAAATTATTATTCACTCACCAGTTTACCAGATTCTCTATGTTTTTCCTGTACTCTGTCTCATCATTGCTTGAGATCTGACCCTTTATGGTGGTGTCACTGGCAAACCTGAGAAGCAAGTTGGAAGAGAATTTGGCCATACAGTCATGAGTGTATATAGAGTATATTCAGAGCTGAGAACACAGCCTTGTGGGGCACTGGCATTGAGAATGATCGTGGAGGAGGTGTTGTAGCATATCGTTATTGATCGTGATCTGTGGGTTAGGAAGATCAGAATCCAGTTGCAGAGGGAGGAGCTGAGGCCCAGGCAATAGAGTTTGGAGATGAGTTTCATAGAAATAATGGTGTTGAAGGCTAAGCTATCTTGTTGTCTTGGTGTACCAGGGTTGTGCGCAGGGCCAGAGAGATGGCATCTGCTGTAGACCTGTTGCAATGATACGTGAACTGTAGTGGGTCCAGGCAGTCTGGAAGCCTGCAATTGATTTGTGCCATGACTAACCTTTCAAAGCACTTCATAATGATGGATGTCAGAGTCACTGTACAATTGTTATTAAGGCATGCTGCTTGGCTTTTCTTTTCAATAAGCTCAACATTTCAGCATATAGCAGCCTGTTTGATTGGCACCCTATCCATCACTAAGTATTCGCTCCCTCCATCACTGATGCATAGTAGCAGCGATGTGTATCACCGACAAGATTTACTGCAGGAACTCACCAAGGTTCCTTTGAAAGAGGGAGGCGGACTTCATCGCTAAAGGTTAATGGTGATGAGGTCAGGTGCATAAAGTTGCTCAGGGCTCTCTTTGTTTCTTCATGTGTCATCCAGGTGTGGCTAATAGGAGCACTTTCACTGTAAGTGATTGGTATCAACAGGATTTGTCTGTAGATGTTTTATAACATGGGCGAGGGGATCTCCGAACTGTAAAAGTTGAGAACCTAGCTTAGGGCATTCTGGGAAATATCTGCACCCAGGCCTCTTGGATAGTGCACTAACAGACTGCACACTTACAGGCCTAATATTAATCCAACATTTGCAGAATCTTTATTTGTATTTTTCCTGAATCCTGGACAAGTTATATGTGTAATTTATTTTTATAAAATGGATCCATTGTTTATAACATGTTATCTACATAAATAAATCAGCACATAGCTTCCCATCGTTAGCATCTGGTAAAAGGGATTGACCTCATAACATGGCAATACATTTATGCTGGATGACTTATCACCGTGCAGAAATGTTCTGCTTAAAGCTAATAATATTTTACAAAAGTGACAGCTGCCTGCTCCATCAAACTGACAGACGTTGAGGAAGTTGTTATTAATGACTAACTGCATGCCATCAGACCCCAAGTGTTAAACAAGAGAACACATTATATTCTTAATCTGCTCACACACGAAGTGCTGAAACATTATCTCTTTGGCTGGCATCTCTCAGTCTCCCTCGCTCTGCCTGAATGTGAGGAGACTTGACTCCAGGACTCCTGAGGTCAGACAGGAATGCAGATCCCAATCAGTCTTTGCCATAGACCAGAACATTTGCTCAGTTTCAGCTTTGCTAAGCTTTATACCCTACAGGGCATACAGCCTGCTGCTATTTGTTAGAAATGACTATTCATCAAGCAGGTGTGCAATATGTTATTTTCAATTTAATGTTAACTTTGGAGTAATAATGTAACTTAGCTTATTTATTTAAAATAAACTGACAGAAGAAACAGGTCTGAACAATAATGGTTGGTAGGTGGAATGCAACTCAAGCTCATTCTTTTGATGCAATTTTGTACGATACTATTTCATATGACAATTAGAAAAGATACTACTGCAGTCATGCACTAAACTGGGTGCTTTGCAAATTGCTCAAAATGTTTCATTTGGATTTCAAAATTTATATGGCCAGCTGTTTGCAGATGCTGGACTCCAGCACAATTCCAATGTCAACATTAAATTTGTACAGGATAAATCAGAATTCTGCTTAACTTAAAGTTCACTCAAGTTGCACTCGGTGAAGGGCACAGTGCTACTTAAGCCCCTCCCTGCAGCTTTGAAAGTTGACTTTTGGCTCATACCTGAGACCACTCCAAAGCTTCCTTAGGATTTCCACTCAGCTCATGACCAAGTTGCCCAGCAGGAACACATCTGCTAACAGCAGGTATAAGGTCTTGAGTGTTTTAGGACGGCCTCAAGAAGAAAAAACATAAATTGTAATTGATTGAAGAATTGATTGCTTGTACATGATTGTCAATCTACTCCCTCAAGGCAATTTTATTCAGCCCAAGTCGGGTCTTGGGTAGACCCCTTCAGCAGAGCAGGCACCTCCAATTTTCTATTACATGAATTTATGTCTGCCCCAAACTTTTAAATGATGCTATCCCTAAGGTTTGGGCACTTTCTGTCATATATAGGGACCATTTATTGTAAGTTTCAACTGCTTGATATGGTTGAAAGATATGAGTACATCGGAAAAGTTGTTCTTTGTGCTCAGCAATAATATAAAATACTACTCGTCATCACATCCAGATGAACTTAAATGAAAAAAACAGAGGCATTATTGTGAAATTGAGACTGAGATCATCTTGGCAGGTTCGGACTAGACTATACATGGCACAAACATCACTATAAACTGACATGATTACTACTCTGCTGAATGCCATATATTTTCTGTTACAACAAATCTAAAACAATATTGAGTTTAACGAAGATATGCTTTAATATTACGTGCACTGATGAGAAAAAGATGTAGAGAAATGTTAATCAGGATGATTGTTTGAAAAACGGACTCTGCAAGTGCCCTAGAGTTTCAAATTATGAGATGTTAAATTGCCCTAGAAATGACGTGGGGATTTGATGCATTAAGAACACAATATATCAAACTTTTAATGAGCAGATTTGATCTGAACTAATGTTGGTCAGAGTGCAATCCTTATTTATGTTACATTGTTGTTCAAATGATAATGGAAAATAATTAGATTTATTATGGTTGAAAATTATATATGGTGGTTGAGGTTAATGGTATAGGTGCATTTAAGAAGAACATAGACAGGAGAAAGAATTATAAAGTTATATTAATTGGATGAAGTAAAGTTAGGGAGGGAAGAAACGTGTGTAGCATAAACACAGACCCAGTGGGCCAAATAACCTGCTTCTGTGCTGTAAATATATACGTACTGTGATGTAATAATATTGTACGAACATTTCACTGTTATCTTAAAAAAATCATTTTGCAGACTGGCTCCTTCACTTGTAATCTACTTGATTGCTTAATTACAACAGAACTGTAGTACTTGAGTGTTAAGAGAATGTCTATAATTTCTCACACTCAGACTTTTATATCATTAGAATGTGGGTATGAGTAGATAAGATAAGAAGAATACCTATGCATATTTACACAAAGCTAAGCAAATTCTCCTACGTTAACATTCCCACGTTTGGCTTAGCTAAAAAAAAACATCAATTTTTTTGCAACTAGATTTAATCTAAATTATAAACCTTTATTACATTTCAACTCCTGGTTGCATGGAAGTAAAAGATGAGGATAGTTTGGAGACATTTTTTGACATTTTTCTTCAGTCTGACTAAGAACTGTAGGCTTGGTTTTGTAATGTGGTTCAAATGTACGGATCATCTGCAAAACACATTCCACTCATTTGTTCCTCAAATCATGTTGCAGGACCTTGACTTCAATAAGTCAAGACTCTTGCTGTCCATTTACAAGTCTATCTGCCAGTGTCGATGGGGAGATAATCAGTTTGACACCACTTCCAGGTAGCTACTGCCCTGTTTATACTGGATGGCCAAAGTTAAAGTCAGTTTCAAGACATGATTGGAGCGTCAGTAAAGTTAGGGGCCCAGTAAATGTCCAAACCTTTGGGAATACTTTGTAAAAATGTTGTTGTTATATCATTGATTGATGAATTAACATCCTCAGACAAGTATGCCTCAGGAGCCTGTATGGTGATTCTGCATACAGCTGACTTGGTGATTGGGCATTTATCTCCTGCTATTCATCGTACAGAATCCCAAGCTCAATTTTTGTGCACAACACATACAGCGCATGTCAGCCCTATTCTCTGACTGTTCACTGACCTAGTCTTTATGATGGAATCATAGAATCCCTACAGTGCTGAAGAAACCATTCAGTCCATCACGTCTGCACAGACTCTCTTCTCTGATGGAGTATCTTACCCAGGCCCTTGCCCCATCCTATCCCCGTAACCCCACAAATTTACCATGGTTAATGCACCTAACCTCCACATCTTGGGACACTAAGGGGCAATTTAGCGCGATCAAGCCACCTAATCTTCACATCTTTAGACTGTGGGAGGAGATCAGAGCACCTAGTGGAAACCCACGCAGACATGGGAAGAATGTGCAAATTTCACACAGACTCTTTAGAAGAACTCCTGGTGCCTTAAGCAAAAGATAGCTTGCTGGATATTTTAAAGAAAGGAGTTTTTGTAGCTGGCAGAATTAAGAGTGGCCCCACAAATATCTTCATGTCCACTGCCAAGCAAGTTTTGCCGCTCTTGCCATCTGCCCCCCCCCCCCGACATTGCCAAAACAGCCATTATGTACCCACCAATTGCACAGTAGCCAAGTGATATTCCTGCCAATTAAACTGATGGGAAGCAGCGAATTGGTGCACATAATTCACTGAAAAAATATCAATGAAGCCTTATCCTGAAAGTAGTGCAAGTTACTCAACTGCCATTTTGAGCAGGTTTCATGGGCATTCCAACCATTTAGTGTCCAACTCAAGGTCTCTCCAAAATTCTCTGCAGGAAATATTTTTGAATTTGCCCTTCCATAACTTTTTGTCTTAATCTCTATGGATGATGGCATAAAGAGGAATATTAACTAAATGTCTGAGGTGGAAATAGACATTTTCATCTGATCATTTCTATCTATAAATCCTGAAACTTCAGAATAATGCCAACATGTGGAAATATATCACTGTTTCTTCAGTGTTGCTGGGTCAAATTCCTTTCTAACAGTACTGTGGATGTACCTATACCACATGAACTGCAGCTATTTACAAAGGCAACTCACCACCATCATCTTTAGGGCACTTAGGGATAGTAAATTCTGGCCTAATCAACAACATCCACATCCTGTGAAATAATTTAAAAAATAGTTATATATGCACCAAGCATCTAGAATAATGCTGAAGACGTAAGAGAAAGAAATTCTAATTTACCTCTATAAAATGTTTAAATTCCATCTGTATGATAATGACACCTAACTCTACCTTATCACCAGCTATATTCAATCCTCCTTTATGTCTGATTTGTCATGCTGGTTGTCTAATATGCAATAGTGGTCAACCAGAAATTTTCTCCGATCAAACATTGAGTAAACCAATGCTATTGTATTTGGTCCTCACCACAAATTCTGTTAGCCAGTCACCAGTTGCATTCCTTCTCTGCCCATTGGCTGAGCTAAACTGTTTGCAACAGTCTATTTGACCCTGAGCTGAGTTTCTGATCCCGTATCCTCTTAATCACCAAGGTTGTCTACTTCCATGTCTTAGCGCATTGGCTGCTGAAATCCTCATTCATATCATTAAGGATTCCAAGATGGCACTGGAGCATGGCAACTTTTTACAAGCTGTGCCCAGCATATCTTCTAATTCTATCTTTTACTTCTAGGCTTATTGATCTCTAATGGTAATGTTACAATTTAAAAATTCTCATCGTCATGTTGAAATCCCTCCCTGGTCACAACACCTTTTATTTTCCTGATCTTCACAGCGCCTACAGCCCTTTAAGACTTTGAACTCATCACTTCTGGTTGCCTACACATTTCCTGTGCTCCGCCTTTGGTGGCCATAGATTCAGCTGCCTCATCCCAAAGCAGAATTCTGTCCCTCAACTTCTCTGCCCTTCTCATCTTGTCTATTATTTTAAGTCACTTTTTGAATCCTATCTCTTTGACCAAGCTTTTGATAATCAGTCCGATTAACTCTTTATGTGGTTCTCTGTAGAATTTTGTGGATGAAGTGCCTTGAGAGGTTTTGCTACTTTAATGGCGTTATATAAATGCAAGATGCTTCTTTCAAACAAAAGCAGCAGGATGCTGCTACTGTGGATTAACAGGATGATTCACCTTTTTCACCGTGCACTAATATTGATAGATGAAACTCATTTCAAACCACTCTTAGTACGCTGCCACCAGATGTCCTGACCTTAATACCATCTTCAGCCCTATTCTCAAACTGATAGAAATTCTGCCTGGTCTTAAATAGATATCTTTTCGTTGAAAGTATTACTCACTGTTTCCTTGCACCCCCTAAAGCAATAGCAGCAGTGCAACAAAACAAGTCAGCTCTGAAGCTATAAATTTACACATGCACTTCCATCTCTGCTCCTCTTTGGACTGCTGTTTCTGCTATTTTTCCATGGGACTCAGAGAAGAACCATTACCCAGATGAACATTATTTATATGTAAGACTGGAAATAAAGCAAACCATGCCCTCACACTTTAATTTAAGGTACATAAAAGAAAGCATTCATAATTTGCATTTGCTGCTGTCTGCCTTTGGCATAAATGTTGCATGAAGATTTTTCTAGAAACCTTTTTTTTATTATTGCACTTATTATAGAATACATTGCAAATAATTTAAACTGTCATTGAGTATATTTTAAAGTTCTCACAATTTTTGGAGTTCGAACAATATTGAAATCAGAGAGGGCTTTCCTCTCAGATAGGCATGGTGGTACAATGGTTAGCACTGTTGCATCACAGTGCTGGGGACCAGGCTTCAATTCTGATGTCAGGAAACTGTGTTTGTGTGGATTTCTTCCGGGTGCTCAGGTTTCTTCCCTCAGTTCAAAGGTGTGCAGGTTAAATGGATTGGCCATGATAAATTGACCCTTGGTGTCAGGGGGATTAGCAGGATAAATACATGGGGTTATGGTGATAGGGCCTGGATGGAATTGTTGTTGGCGCAGACTCAATGGGCTAAACGATCTCCTTGTGCACTATAGGGATTCTATAGCGTGGGCAGAATTTTCATTGACTGGCCCACAGGAAATGGGTTGACCAGGAGGTTGCGAAGAATCTGTCATTTAAGAATCTTGTGTCAATTTTAATTCCACAGCGTGTTTGTGATTTCAGTAATCTGTTCTCCATTCATAAGCCTAGCATGGCCCACAGATTTTGTAACTCAGCCAAGCATTCATAATCTCACAGCTATCAAAACATTAACATCCACTTCCAAAGACTGAAATAGAAAGAACAGATTGTGTATTCTCCATTTCACTGTAGATTGCCTGTAAATTAAGGGAAGGGAGTGAGTATTTAGATTTTGTTTATGCATTTTAAAAGCAGGGGAATGTTTTCCTTACAGTCAGAATTATCTATATGTTTACATCCCAGTGCCAAACATGACAAGGAGGGTTTACCAACATATTTTTCTACATTTTTGGATGCATTATAGCTCTTTCTCCAGCAAAAAAAAAAAATCAATGTAATGGTTAACTTATCTTTGCAAGACAGATAAAGCACTGCTTTAAAATATAGAATCACAGAGTTACAGAATACTATATTGAAAAAGAGGCTGTTTGGCCCATTGAGTCTGCACTGATGCATGAAAGACCTGTCCACCGAATCCCACTTGCCAGCATTTAGCCCACGCCAAGTATTCATCAAGGCACATCTTAAAAGATACGAGGCATTTCGCCTCCACCATCCTCCCAGGCAGTGCATTCCAAACTCTCACCACCTTTTGGGTAAAAAATATTTTCCTCAAATCCCTCCCTAAGGCTCCTACCCCTCACTTTTAACTTGTGACCTGTCATAATTGACCCTTCAACTAAGGGGAACAGCTGCTTCCTATCCATCTTGTCCATGTCCCTCAAAATCTTGAACATCTCAATCAGATCGTCTCTCAGTCTTCTCTGCTCCAAAGAAAACAACACAAGCTTATCCAACCTCTCTTGTGGAACATTTATAACTTAAATGTTCCATCCCAGGCAACATCCTGGTGAATCTACGTTATAACTTAATATGAAATAAGGTGACATTTGAAAGCATCAAAACATTTTACACTTAGAGAATTTTCCTAACTTTTCTGAAAGCTTCCCTGAGTGATCACAAACTTTTCAAGGAGGTATTTTATTTCAGGACTTCCAAAACCTGCACCAGTACACAAAATATTGACCTCACAATAAGGATCCCAACCTTGGGAGAGCTGGGTATATGTTTTGCACCAAACCCAATCTGAAAATGTCTGCATAAAAAGAACTTGGGATCAGGAAGGCAGCAGAAAATTATTTGACCAGAGAAATAAAATAAGTTCAGCATTTTATAACCTGATTTTCACTTACAATGGAAGATGGAATTCCAAATCCCCAACAGTCTGTTGCTCTTATATATCATGTTCCAAAAAATCCGTTCTTTATATTTACAGTGGTTTTGCAGTAATTTAAAGCTAAATCAAATTGGTTAGTCCCAGCTGAAAATACTAACTCTATTGAAACTTCCCCCAATACTGGCTGTTGGCTCTTGACATGGTCCTAATTTATGCACAACAGTTACTGCTTTGCTTTTATTATCCAGGTGAAGTCTACTTGTTTGAACAATATATATCACTGCACCGTTTCTATATATTTCATTTTGTTAGCCTGTCAACTTAGTCTGTTTACATCTGGGAAAGGATGTATAGATAGTTTGAGTCATGTTGAGATCAAAATGGAGGAGGTATTGGGGCTCTTGAGAAACATTAAAGTAGATAAGTCACCAGACCCTGATGGAATATACCCTAGAATACTGAGAGAGGCGAGAGAGGCAAGAGAGGAAATTGCTGGGGCCTTGAGAGAAATCTTTGTATCCTCACTGGCTACAGAAGAGGTCCCAGAGGATTAGAGAATAGCCAATGTTGTTCCTTTGTTTAAGAAAGGTAGCAAGAATGATCCAGCCTTCCATCACTGGTAGGGAAATTATGGAAGAGGATTCTTTGAGACAGGATTTATCCCCACTTGAAAATAAGTGGGCATATTAGTGAAAGGCAACATGGTTCTGTGAAGGTGAGGTTGTGTTTCATGAACTTGATCAAGTTTTTCGAGGAAGTGACAAAAATTATTGATGAGGGTAGAACAGTGGATGTTGTCTACATGGACTTCAGTAAGGTCTTTGACACGTTCCCTCATGGTAGGTGGTGCAGAAGATGAAGTCACATGGGATCAGAGGTGAGCTGGCAAGGTGGATACAAAGCTGGCTCAGTCAAAGAAGACAATGAATAACAGTGGAAGAGTGCGTTTCTGAATGGAGGGCTGTGACAAGTGGTGTTCCTCAAGGATCAGTGCTGGGAGCTTTGTTGTTTGTAATATATAAATGATTTGGAGGAAAGTGTAACTGGATTGATTAATGCAGTTTGCAACGACACAAAGATTGGTGGATTTGCAGATAGGGATGAGGGCCATTAGAGGATATCGCAGGATATAGATCAGTTGGAGACTTGGACAGAGAGATGGCAGATGGAATTTAACCCAGACAAATGTGAGGTAATGCATTTTGGAAGGTCTAAAATAGGTAGGAAACATACAGTAAATGGCAGAACCATTAGGCCTATTGGTAGGCATTAGGCCTATTGTGTACCTGGTTTTACAGGTACACAAATCACTAAAAGTGGCAATGCAGGTGGAGAAGGTAGTCAAGAAGGCATAAGGCATGCTTGCCTTCATCAGCCAGAGTATTGAGTTTAAAAATTGGCAAGTCGTGTTGACGCTTTATAGAACCTTAGTGAGGCCGCGCTTGGAATATAGTGTTCAACTTTCGTTGCCACACTACCGGAAAGATGTGGAGGCTTTGGAGACAGTACAGAAAAGATTTACCAGGATGTTGCCTGGTATGGAGGGCATTGGTTTTGAGGAGAGATTGGGAGAAACTTGCTTTATTCTCACTGGAGCAATAGAGGTTGAGGGGAGACCTGATAGAAGTCTACAAGATTATGAGAGGTATGAACAGAGTGAATAGTCAGAAGCTTTTTCCCAGGGTGGAAGAATCAATTACTGGGGGACGGGGGGCATAGGCTTAAGGTGCAAGGGACAAGTTTTAAAAGAGATGTACAAGGCAGATTTTTTACACAGAGAGCAGTGGGTGCCTGGAACTCATTGCTGGTTGAGGTAGTGGAAGTGGATATGTTGGTGACTTTTAAGGGGCGCCTTGACAAGTATGTGAATGAGATGGCAATAGAGGGATTTTAGTTAAGTCAGGCAGAATGGTGGTGCAGGCTTGGAGAGCTGGAGGGCCTGTTCTTGTGCTGTAATTTTCTTTATTCTTTATTTACAGGTAGTTGTGCATTGGGAGTGATGAATCTGAGAAGAAAACTGTATTTTGGTTTAAATCATGTTTAAAATATGTGGGTCACTCTTATCATGATTAACTGTTACATACAATGTGCATGATATTCACTGATATATATTGTGAGACAGTTTGTTGTGTCACTCCAATTAAAGTGATAGCCACATTTTTTCTATCTGTGTGGATTAACCTTGCCTTATTGGCTGAACACAATTTGTTGTCTGCAGTTTCATGCTTTACTTTTTCTCCTCTTTAAAATGTAATAACTATGGAAAAACCTTACTTCAAGGAAACTGGTAACCAGGCATTTTCTTGGGTAAAGACACTCACAGAATGGTTTCATAAATATCAGCACTTGACTGCCAGATTATGTTTCTCTTGTGCATGAGAATGCCTGTCTGAATCTGCTACAGAAGATGCATAACACTGATCAGTGGCTTCCACTGGATCACAGCTCCTGTGATTTTGTGACCTGCTCTTGGAACCAGTACTGGAAGCATTTCAATGAATAAGCGAATATGTTTCCTGATTCACGTACATCTATTTGCTTCAGTTAACCTCACTGCCTTAATTCATTCTGTCTTGGTGAAGTGTCCTTCATCTAATCACTCATTTTTCAATAACACTTAACCCTTCACTTCTTCATGCCCCATGTATTTACCTATCACTGCCAATCATCCCAAATATGATGAATTTGTCAGAAATTCATGCTTGCAAAATGCACACAAGAGGGTTACCTCACTCACAGGGTTGTTTTCTTACCCCTTGCAGGACAGGAAAATGCACAATGCAAGGGAGGAGGAAAGAAGTTTAGGCAGTGACTGATCCTGTGAGTGGTCAGAGAAGTTGAGCCTCTGTTTGTACAAAGTTAGAGGTACAGTGCTTCCTGAGTCCTCAATCGCTCTTCTGTGCACTCTTCTCCTGTGAAGCTGGTGGTCCCATCACAGCAGGTCATTGCTGCTGTGAATGGAGATAGCTTTCCTCTTCTGACATACTGTCAGAAACAATCAAGCGCCTCCCATCCTGTTGGTGCCTGTTTGATATCCTTCACTGCCCTCTGTGGTGATAAGAGCACTCTGTCCAAAAATTTACCAGAGAAAATGACAAAGCAGTTGTAAAAATGGCGCATTCATTAAATCTGGACAATCGGAAGTTGATGGGCACCTGAAATGCACCTACAATCACTGACTTTCAGTATCCGGGCAATCGCATGCTGAAAAAGTGTAATGTAAAGGTCAGTGAAATTCCATTTAAAAAGACCTAATTAATGTCACATTAGGATGTTAATTATCGTGATAACTAACTACCTGCCTGTATTAATTAAAGTCCCCATTGTGAAATGGATTGCTTGCATGCATCCAAATGCATCAACATTGAACCCGAGAGTGAATTGGAGTCAGGTTGCAAACACTACCCTGAGTCATGTGATTTTTGGGTTAGAACTACGTTTCCCCCCCCCACCCCCTCATCCATTGCTTTTTAATATGTGCCTACTGATATATTCCTTCCAGATCCTGTGCATGGTAATCACCATTCTGCGAAAAACAAAGTGCCAAGAGAAGGGAGGAAAAGATGATGCAATAATTAATGCTGAAGTTGAGATCAAATCAATTCCTGAGCTCTTTTTCAAGAAACATCTGTGTGTCAAATATTATGCAGGCACTCTAAGCAATACACCCTCAATATTTCGGAGCATAATTGTTTTCTATTTGTTCATGCGTTCTGACCATTGCTGGCAAGGCCAGCATTTGTTGCTCATAGTTTTGAGAGGGTGCTGGTTGTTGTGCATTCATGTTATTTCTAGTGTTTACTGACCAGCAGCTTTGCAATTGAACAGGGGTACTTTAAGAGACTGATTACGTGGACATCATCAGTCGTTTGAGTGAGCAAACGGGCAGTCCATAGCCTGTAGTGTTAAGATCCTTTCAATAAAGCTGTTAGTTTGAACCTTTGAGACCTGTAGCCTATCATCCCTTTGAGAGGGTGTTGGTGAATTACCTTCTTGAACTACTGCTGTTAACATCGTGTAAAGTCCATGGGAAGTGTTGTTGAGATGAAATTCTAGGATTCTGACTTAGTGGTAATGAAAGAACAACAATATAATTCCATGTGAGAATAGTGTGTGGCTGAGAGGAGAATTTGTAGGAGGTGGTGTTCCCATATGTCTGTTGTCCATGTCTTTCTAGGTGACAAAAGTTGTGGCTTTGAAAGGAGTGTTAAAAGAGGCTTGGTGAATTCCCAACAAATGGAGATTACTCTCCAAATGGAGAATATCAAGAGAAGTTCTCTCTTGGTGGCGATGGTCATTTCCTGGCCATTGTGTGGCGCAAATGTTACTTTCCACTTCACAGGCCACCTTTCCTTCAGATTTTGGTGCACATGAGAACAGACTGGTTCAACTGCTGAGGGCTCACAAATGGTATTGAATCATTAGTGAATTACCCTGCTTCTGACCTCATGATCTCTATCTTTTTACCCAGTCTGAGTGTTACAACTAGATATTCCCCTTATTTTCTCCCAGGTCAATGAACATCAGATCTATATGCAAACACAGAAGGTGATTTCCAAGGGTGTACAATAGATGTTAAGGATCTCATTTGGTCCACAGGAATAGATCAGTGTAGCACGTAGTAATTTCACATATCTTTAATGGCCTCCCACAACTCCAGTTCAAATTTGGATAGTTCTGCATTCAACATTTAGCCACTTGGGCTTGGCTTGTGGGGGTGCTGGCATGGAGGGAAAATTTGGAATTGGATTGTCTCCAGAAGAATAAAACTGATGTTGGAAGCTTTCTGATATTTGAACCAGAGAGGCCTCCAGTACACTAATGCACTGCTATCAGCCAGACTCATTCAGAGAAAACAAAGTGGTTTAGACTAAAGATAAGCCCGTTGCTTCTAGGTACTATATTTTAGTTGCCTAAACTATAGTAGCATCCTTCACATTTAAAGTCCTTTGCCTCTACCATAAGCTCTGACCACAGAAACACAAAAGATATTTCTCTCAGATAAGTTTGAATGCATCGACTGATCAAGTTTTGAGTGCCTACTTCCAATTGGTGAGAGAAGGCTGGCGTGATCCTGCTGCTCTTTTCCAATAAATGTAGAAGCTGGAATATTTTAATGGCCAGCCTCATTCAGCATTTAGCGGGAAGCTTCTTTGACAGTAACTTTTCCATCAAAATGGGGAACAAATTAATAGTTCCATCACAGGAGACCGGGGAGGATTAGGTTTTTTTCTTTTTGGATCATTTTTTGAGAGTTTATTTTAGGCTTTAATCTTTTTCTTATGTAAAGTTTAAAAACTATTTTTTTGTGCCTGCAGCAGTCCCTGCAAGAAGTGAATGAGGCCACTCTGCACAAATAGCAATGGGCAGAGTGTGCATGTCCCCGCCAATTCCTGCTCAATGTTAAACTGGAATTAACTAAGAATTGGCAAAAATAAATACATTTTGTCTTGCTTGTGATGCCAGCATCACAAGAATGAATAAGAAATTGAGTGAAAATCAGCCCTGTTGTATGGATCCCATGGTTGCTTGGTTAAGAGGCAAGATGATGGCTTGTAAACTTGTTGGACTCCCAATTTACCAAAAACGCTTAACTGAAATTCCTTGTAAGAGGATATGATCTTTCTACTTTTCAATTCATCTGAACTTTGCCAGGTGAGATACATTGCCAACAAGAGAAAATTGTTCCTAACGTGTTAAGTGGCACCCATAAATGACTGGAATTAAGAATCAAACGATGACCATAAAGCCACTGTTGATTGTCGGGAAAAACCCCATCTGGTTCACGGAAGGAAATCTACCATCCTTACCTGGTCTGGCCTACAGCTGTCTCCAGACCCAAAGCAATGTGGTTGACTCTCAAGTGTCCTCTGAACAAGGGTAATAGGGCAATAAATGCTGGTCAGCCAGTGATTTCCATATTCCAAAAATAAATTTAAAAAAATGTAGGGGTGAAGTCATGAATTTTGCATTTGCATCAGGGAATCACACAGATTGGCCAATCATCATGGTTATTTTATGACCCTATCTGAGATCTGTGCTGGCTTTAACTGTGGCTCCTTGCAGAAGTGCTAATAAATCAATGCATTGTGAAATAAAAACCAGAGTTTCACATATATAAACAAAGATAGCCTTAAATATGGTTTAGTTCTGGTGAATTGTCCTTCTCAAGTTATTCTAAGCTGAATTTTGTACTTATTTTCTCTAGCATAGTGGCTATAACAGTACAGCTACATCAGTACTGAAAATGCACTCATGACCAGCAGAAACCTTTTCTCTTTTGATTGTAGTATACAGATGGCATTCTATTATTCTCCCTCCAAAAATATAGACCTCACTGTAACATGGAATTATTATAAACCATTTTTACCCAACCATTTCATCTCTTGGAATAGTGATTATTTACTATATGATTAAAGAGAAAATCACTTGCGGCAGCTTCAGAGGTGAGCAGGTTGGCAAAAAAAAAATTGTAACAGGTTTTCAACCACTTCTTTGGAAAAGCAATGAAAAACATACATTTATCATTCATTCAAAAACAAATTGATTTGTTCCATTGGAGCAGCACGGAGAGGCAGCGATTTGGGAGAGCGAGAAGTTCGATTGTTAAGTAGCTTTTTAACTTTTCTCTTTGTTTAAAACAGCGAGCGGGAGTAGGTTTTGCCGTTTTTTATTTAAACTAACTTGTAACCGGAAGTCGTCACTAGGGGCTGCCGGTAGTTGTAGTTTTTCTCTCTGACTCTATAAATTGGTCCAGACTCTATAATTGGTCCTATCCATTCTGGGATAGGTGGGACCTCTTCAAGAGAGATGGTCTACACCTGAACCAGAGGGGGACTAATATCTTGGGGGGAAAATTTGCTAAGGCTATGATGGGGGCTTTAAACTGATTCGGGGGGGGGGTGGGATCCTAAGTAGTTGGGGTGCCGAGAGGGATGAGAGTAAGGGGGTTATAGAGGAGAGTTGTAAAACACAGCGGCGTACGGGTGGGGTGGGGCATGGTTTGAGATGCGTATACTTTAATGCAAGGAGTATTCGCAATAAGGGGGAGGAACTTGCAGCTTGGACCAGTACCTGGAACTTCGATGTTGTGGCCATTTCAGAGACTTGGGTAGAGCAGGGACAGGAATGGATGTTGCAGGTTCCGGGGTACAAATGCTTTAGTCGGAGTAGAGAAGGAGGTAGAAGGGGGGGAGGAGTGGCGTTATTGGTCAAAGACTGTATCACGGTGATAGAAAAGAAGTTTGATGAGGACTTGTCTGTTGAGGTAGTATGGGCTGAGATTAGAAACAGGAGAGGAGAGGTCACCCTGTTGGGAGTCTTTTACAGACCTCCTAATAGTTCTAGAGAGGTGGAGGAAAGGATTGCGAAGTCAATTCTGATTAGGAGTGAAAGTAGTAGGGTAGTTGTGATGGGGGACTTTAACTTGCTAATATTGATTGGAATAGCTATAGCTCTAGCTCGTTAGAGGGGTCAGTTTTCGTACAGAGTGTGCAGGAAGGTTTTTTGACTCAGTATGTAGAGAGGCCAACTAGAGGTGAGGCTACATTGGATTTGGTGCTGGGCAATGAGCCAGACCAGGTGTTAGGCTTGGAAGTTAGTGAACATTTTGGTGATAGTGACCACAATTCGGTTACGTTCACCTTAGTGATGGACAGGGATAGGCATGAAGCTGGGGGCAGTAGTTATAGCTGGGGGAAGGGTAATTATGAGGCCATCAGGAGAGAATTAGGGTGCATAGATTGGACTAGGGAACTACAGGGACTGGGAACATCTGGAATGTGGTGCTTATTCAAGGAGCAGCTGCTGCGAGTCCTTGATAAGTATGTCCCTGTCAGGCAGGGAGGAAATGGACGAGTAAGAGAGCCTTGGTGTACGAAAAAAGTTGATTTCCTGGTTAAGAAGAAAAAGGAGGCTTATGTCAGGATGAGGCTTGAAGGCTCAGATAGTGCAATGGATAGCTATAGATTAGCCAGGAAGGAGGTAAAAAGTGAATTGAGGAGAGCTAAGAGGGGACACGAGAAGATGTTGGCTGATAGGATTAAGGAGAATCCTAAAGCTTTCTTTCGATATGTTAAGAATAGAAGATTGGTTAGGGCAAGATTAGGGCCAGTCATAGACAGCAGTGGGAAGTTGTGCGTGGAGCCTGAAGAGATTGGTGAGGCACTGAATAAATATTTCTCTTCGGTATTCACGCAGAGTGCTGGAAATGTAGCTATGGAGAACACTGAGGTACAGGGTTGCAAATTGGGAAGTATTGTAGTAGATAGGGAGGATGTGTTAGAAATTCTCGAGGGTTTGAAGTTGGATAAGTCCCCTGGGCCGGACGGGATTTACCCTAGGATTCTCTGGGAGGCAAGAGAGGAGATTGCAGAGCCTCTGGCTCTGATCTTCAGGTCGTCGTTGGTTACGGGTGTGGTTCCGGAGGACTGGAGGATAGCGAATGTGGTCCCATTGTTCAAGAAGGGGAAGAGAGACCTTCCAGGGAATTATAGGCCAGTGAGTCTTACTTCTGTTGTGGGCAAGGTATTGGAGAGAATTATTAGGGATAGGATTTATAGTTATTTAGAGAGAAATGAATTGATTGGGGATAGTCAGCATGGTTTCGTGAAGGGTAGGTCATGCCTTACTAACCTCATTGAGTTTTTTGAGAAAGTGACCAAAGAGGTGGATGGGGGTAAGGCGGTTGATGTAGTATATATGGACTTTAGTAAGGCGTTTGATAAGGTGGCCCATGGAAGACTTCTACAGAAAATGCAGATGTGTGGAATAGAGGGTGATTTAGCTAATTGGATTAGGAATTGGCTGGCAGATAGAAGACAGAGGGTGGTGGTTGATGGGAGATATTCATCGTGGAGTTCGGTGACGAGTGGTGTGCCTCAGGGGTCTGTTTTTGGGGCCCCTGCTGTTTGTAATTTTTATAAATGATCTGGATGAGGGTATTGAGGGATGGATCAGTAAATTTGCAGATGATACTAAAGTTGGTGGTGTGGTAGATAGTGAAGAGGGTGTTTTAGTTTACAGAGTGACTTGGACAAGTTGCAGAGCTGGGCCGATAGGTGGCAAATGGAGTTTAATGTGGAAAAGTGTGAGGTAATGCACTTTGGCAGGAACAATAAATGTGTAGAGTATAGGGCTAATGGTAGGGCTCTTACTAGTGTTGAGGAACAGAAGGATCTTGGTGTATGTGTCAATAGATCCCTGAAAGTAGGCAGTCAAGTGGATAAAGTTGTTAAGGAGGCATATGGAGTCTTAGCTTTTATTGGTAGGGGGATTGAATTTAGGAGCCGCAACATCATGTTGCAACTGTACAAAACTCTAGTGCGGCCGCACTTGGAGTATTGTGTGCAGTTCTGGTCCCCACATTATAAGAAAGATGTGGAGGCATTGGAGAGGTACAGAGGAGGTTTACCAGGATGTTGCCTGGTATGGAGGGCAGGTCTTATGAAGAGAGGCTGAGGGATTTGAGATTGTTTTCGTTAGAAAGGAGCGGCTAAGAGGGGACCTAATCGAAACATATAAGATGATTAGAGGTTTAGATAGGGTGGACAGTGATAGCCTTTTTCCTAGGATGGAGAAAGCTAGCACGAGGGGACACAGCTTTAAATTAAGGGGTATGAGTTATAGGACGGATATCCGAGGTAGGTTCTTTACTCAAAGAGTGATTAGGGAGTGGAATGCCCTGCCTGCAGCTGTTGCAGATGCGCCAAGTTTGGTGGCGTTTAAGAGGTTAGTTGATAAGTATATGGATGAGAAGGGAATGGTTTAGTTAGGAGGGGCATTGCTTTTTATTTTGGTCGGCACAACATCGAAGGCCGAAGGGCCTGTTCTGTGCTGTATTGTTCTATGTTCTATGTTCTAAAATACCGCAAATGCTGGAAATCTGAAACCAAAAGAGCAGGTCTCATGGCATTTCTGCTTAGAGAAACATTGCTGTTTCTCATCAATCAGCCTGAAATATTAGACAGAATTTTGAGCAGGAATCAAGTGCCTTGGTCACTGGCTGAAGAATCACCAAGAGGTCCTGTGTCATCCCTTTTCAGGAAGGCACAAGGCATTTTGTTCCACTCAGATACTTGACAATCCAGAGGCATGACTTCCTTCTGGATCAAAGGTCCAGCAGGTAGAAATACTACTGCCAAGAGCTGCTGACCAATGGGAGGCTAGTAACTCAATTGAACAGCAGTGTCACTGAGGAGAAAGTGGCTGTAGCCAGTATTACATCAACCTAAGGCCATGAGGAGACTAATAGTGTAGGGTGGAAGAGGGAAGGGTGGGGCAGAAAGGAGCTGCACGCGAGGGAGGTGGGTTCGGCATCAAGGACAGGGAATGTGGTCCTCAGTAGTTCCTTTATTCTCATATTCCAATGACTGCTCAATCAAACAATGATTTTGATTGATTTGAATGATGGGCCTGACATTCCCAGGAGTCCTCAAGCAATCTTGCATAGATTTACTAGTCATGTGCCCTGTATGGCAAGCCTCCCACCCATTGATAAATTAATACCAGTGGCAGCAGGATGAAGTCTAAGAGGGCATTAATTGCCTCTTTAGGGCTTCAGTTCGTTATTGGATGAAAAGACCATCCAAGGGTGGTTCCTGCCATGGACTTTATCAGGTTGGAAGGTGGCATGGTCTCAATCACCCACCTTCCCAGATGACTGAACGGTACCTGCCATCAAAATTGCCATCGGGGAAGGGCATAAAATTCCTCCCATTAACTCTGTTTCACTGTCCACAGATACCCTCAGACCTGCTGAATATTTCCAATACTTTGTTTTTATATTGTATATATTTTTCCTTATTTTCTTCCCATCCTTATAAAACTGCTAGTTATATATTTTAAATATATTTTCTGGTTCTATATGAAGGATAATGCCTGTCATTTTACTGTTATTAGTTTTACATAGATTGACCTGCTCATTTGTGCTTCTGTATGTTTTTATGCCCAGGAAATTTGCCAGCATAGAAAGAATCTTTGACTGATTTATGTCATCCTGCTTTAGTTCTTTTCTAAGAAAAAAATAAACCAGGTATGCTGATTCAGCTCCTATCCTAATGATGCCAAGAGCACATTTTTTTTTAAATTTTAAATGTCAGAATCTTTTTTATTAAGTTTTGATGGATAATGAATAACAGATGCAATTGGAAACAGTTTGGCTATGCTTTTATAAAAGCTGCACAGAGCGATAAAATATGGATTAGCAGTGACCATTCCTACACACCCTTTGGCCAATACCATGGAAAGGTTCTGAACAGTACTTGCCCATAGTGCAAGAAGGTGACAGCTCACCTGGAAACCAGTCACAAAGTAATAGTAAGGTTGCTAAGAGCATGTTGCCCATCTATTGTGCTAACTTAATGGATTTTTAAATTATACATGTCATTGTTACCTTTTGGCACTATCTCCAAGACGGTCTCACTTGCACTGTGAATAAACTGTTTCCAATTATATGAATTAATCAGACAAATACAGATGCTGTACAGCACCAAAATACGCACGTTGACCCAGAGTGACCCCTCCTAAACCCCTCTCTGCAAGTTGTTAACAACCTTGCAAGTAGACATGCTGGTACTGACTCTCCAATTCTGGTCATGCTTTGAACAAAAAATGTTTTCAAGTGAGCCCTAAGGGGAAAATAAAATGCAGTGTTGCTTACAGTAAGCTCTTTGTTAAATGTGCTGTTCAGTTTAGTGGAATGTTCATTTTATAAAGCTAAAGAATGTGCAGCATGTGCAGGTCTTGCAGTGCCTCAGTCAGTTTCTTACAGTCATAGATTCAATGTGGTTAGCAAACATTAATTGGCCAGTTTGAACATTACTGAAGTTCCTATGATATGATCTAAATCATAATTAATACAACATGATCATTAATGAACAGGCAGTTTGACCACAAGCAGAACATTGACCTTTTCCTTCTAAATCCGTTGATAATCTGGCAGTGCCTCAGGTGTAGCTTGTCAGTTTTCTTTGGTGATTAAAATATTTGCATTAATACGTCTGAAGTCCTGATAACTGTATGTTTATATTAACGCTGTAAGTATTTTGATAATGACTGTTTTCAACCATTCTTTTCCAGGTGGATATGCACAATACACAAATTCATGACTTGTTTCATGCTTATTGGACTAAATCTTACGTGGATTGTCACTCTCATTTCCTTGGGCGGCATGATTTGATGCCCAGAGATTAAATCCACCTCTAAGGCCAAGGATCCAAAGTCTCCTTTCGATTATGGCAGTTAAAAATCCTGAGAGTTGCAGAGTTCCATATATGTGTGAAGCTACGCACAAAATTGGGTTCAGTGTAGTTTTAATTGGCATTTGGTCAGAAGTTCAATTGAGGGAGACATTGAGAGAATAAATGAAGTACAATATTGGCCAACAATGACCGAGCTTTGTTTGGATGTGCTGTATAGATCAGTAACATGAAGACTTGAGGGACTTATGTAAGGGTAAATTTTTAACCAAGTCACACTTTTGGAATGGAGCTTTGTCCACTGGAAGTAATTATTGGAAATATTGGTGACGGGATTGTGGCTCCTGAAGAATTCTTCATTCATCAAAATAAATGCAGAGAATAGGTTTGCTCACTTTCGCACTCAAATTCCCAATGCGTACTGCAAGCAGGTGGAAGCAAACTCAGAACATTAATTGTATTAATTTTAAATCTACATTCCCATGAATTTGCATGCATTTAAAAATACTAATAGTACCTGATCAGGATCTATTTTGATCCTCTTTACTTTCTCACTTATCTGGTCCCTTCTGCAACTTCATCAACAGGCAATAAATCACTGGTTATGTACTGATAACATGGAGCTTTCCTTCTGCATCACCCATCTTGACCCCTCTATTGCTTGTCAGGCTCATCTTGTCAGGCTGTTTTATTTTTCACATATGGGGTATGTGCAACATTAATTTATCTTGAGAAAGTGGTGGGGAGATCCCTTCAAAGCAATTTAGTGGCTTGCTAAGCTGTTTCAGAAGACAGTTCAGAGTGATTGACATTGTTGAGTGTCTGGAGTTAGATATCGACCAGATCAGCTGGGTCAGAATGGCAGATTTCCTTCCTTGTCATGCAGTGACAGGACCTGCAAACACATGTAGGATTGTTTGTGATTTCCCAGGGGTGGGTCCCTCATTCCAAAGAAAAGTGAAATACCACAGATGCTGAACAATTGATATAAAAGCAGGGAATTCAAAAAAAATTTAACAGGTCTGGCAATAAGTAGGTCAAAAGTCCAAAACAGTGTTTAAAGTTTATTTATTAATGTCACAAATTGGCTTACATTAACATTGAAATGAAGTTACTGTGAAAATCCCCTAGTTGCCACACTCTGGCACAGATTCTAGACATTGAGGGAAAATTTAGCATGGCCAATTCACCTAACTGACTCATCTTTTACATTGTGGGAGGAAAACAGAGCACCTGGAGAAAAGAATAGAAGATTTGTTAGGGCAAGATTAGGGCCAGTCAGAGACAGCAGTGGGAAGTTGTGCGTGGAGCCTGAAGAGATTGGAGAGGCACTGAACAAATATTTCTTTTTGGTATTCACGCAGGGAGATGTAAATGTAGTTGTGGAGAGCACTGGGATACAGGGTTGTAAACTGGAAAGTATTGAAGTGGATAAGGAGGATGTGCTAGATATTCTTGAGGGTTTGAAGTTAGATAAGTCCCCTGGGCCGGACGGGATTTACCCTAGGATTCTCTGGGAGGTGAGAGAGGAGATTGCAGAGCCTCTGGCTCTGATCTTCAGGTCGTTGTTGGTTACGGGTATGGTTCCGGAAGACTGGAGGATAGCGAATGTGGTCCCATTGTTCAAGAAGGGAAAGAGAGACTTTCCAGGGAATTATAGGCCAGTGAGTCTTACTTCTGTTGTGGGCAAAGTATTGGAGAGAATTATTAGGGATAGGATTTATAGTTATTTAGAGAGAAATGAATTGATTGGGGATAGTAAGCATGGTTTTGTGAAGGGTAGGTCGTGCCTTACTAACCTTATTGAGTTTTTTGAAAAAGTGACCAAAGAGGTGGATGGGGGTAAGGCAGTTGATGTGGTATATATGGACTTTAGTAAGGCGTTCGATAAGGTGGCCCATGGAAGGCTTCTGCAGAAAATGCAGATGTATGGGATTGAGGGTGATTTAGCTAATTGGATTAGGAATTGGCTAGCAGATAGAAGACAGAGGGTAGTGGTTGATGGAAGATATTCATCGTGGAGTTCGGTTACAAGTGGTGTACCTCAGGATCTGTTTTGGGGCCCCTGCTGTTTGTAATTTTTATAAATGATCTGGATGAGGGTATTGAAGGATGGATTAGTAAATTTGCGGATGACACCAAAGTCGGAGAGTGGTAGATAGTGAAGAGGGGTGTTATAGTTTGCAGGGAGACTTGGACAAGTTGCAGAGCTGGGCCGAGAGGTGGCAAATGGAGTTCAATGCGGAAAAGTGTGAGGTAATTCACTTTGGCAGGAATAACAAATGTGTAGAGTATAGGGCTAATGGTAGGACTCTTAATAGTGTTGATGAACAGAGGGATCTTGGTGTATATGTGCATAGATCCCTGAAAGTTGGCAATCAAGTCGATAAGGTTGTTAAGAAGGCATACGGAGTCTTAGCTTTTATTGGTAGGGGGATTGAATTTCGGAGCCGCAACGTCATGTTGCAACTGTACAAAACTCTAGTGCGGCCGCACTTGGAGTATTGTGTACAGTTCTGGTCCCCGCATTATAAGAAAGATGTGGAGGCATTGGAGAGGGTACAGAGGAGGTTTACCAGGATGTTGCCTGGTATGGAGGGCAGGTCTTATGAAGAGAGGCTGAGGGATTTGAGGTTGTTTTCGTTAGAAAGGAGGCGGCTAAGAGGAGACCTTATCGAAACATATAAGATGATTAGAGGTTTAGATAGGGTGGACAGTGATAGCCTTTTTCCTAGGATGGAGAAAGCTAGCACGAGGGGACATAGCTTTAAATTAAGGGATGGTAGTTATAGGACGGATGTCAGAGGTAGGTTCTTTACCCAGAGGGTGGTAAGGGTATGGAATGCCCTGCCTGCTGCAGTTGTGGATGCGCCAAGTTTGGTGGTGTTTAAGAGGTTAGTAGATAAGTTTATGGACGAAAATGGAATGGTTTAGGTTAGAGGGTCATTGCTTTTTCTTAATTGGTCAGCGCAACATCGAAGGCCGAAGGGCCTGTTCGGTGCTGTAATGTTCTATGTTCTAAACCCGCACAGACGCTGGGAGAACGTGCAGAATACGCATAGATAATAACCCAAGCCAGGAAATTAACCCGGCACTGTGAGTTAAGTTAAAAGTTTATTTATTAGTCTCAAGTATGGCTTATATTAAAACTGCAATGAAGTTACTGTGATATTCCCCTCATCTGCACACTCCAGTGTCTATTCGGGTTAATGTACCTAATCAGCAGGTCTTTCAGACTGTGGAAGGAAACCAGAGCATCCAGAAGAAACCACCACAGATACAGGGAGAATGTGCAGTCTCCACACAGACAGAAATCCAAGCTGGGAAATGAACCCGAGACCGTGGCACTGTGAAGCAGCAGTGCTAACCACTGTGTGCCACCATGTCACCTCAACCTTAACTCTGTTTCTCTCTCCACAATAAAAAAGGAGTTGTTACTTAATCATAGCAATGAATTGTTACAATTAGACTATGCCCTCTGTGCCATACCTGCCAGGCAATAATCACATGAAACTCACTCTATGATATTTGTGTCAATGGAAAACGGGTTTCAAATTGGTGGTTTAAGGAGAGTTGCTGCCAGGCAGGCAATGGGACACTGTTGCAATGAAAATCAGGACTTTTTTTTTGCTCCCAACTTTTTTGAATGCATCCAGATCACCAAGGGAATAAGCTTCAGATTCAGCCAATAT
This sequence comes from Sphyrna mokarran, assembly GCA_024679065.1. Lineage (NCBI taxonomy): Eukaryota > Metazoa > Chordata > Chondrichthyes > Carcharhiniformes > Carcharhinidae > Sphyrna > Sphyrna mokarran. The sequence goes on along the minus strand of JAGIQG010000001.1, from coordinate 72,032,468 downwards.
TCTGAGCTGGGAAACAGATCCAGTTTCTGCATCTCCTTCCACACTGAACAGCAATGGCATAATGATACAACTTTCTCATTATCACTTCACAGCTGAGGTAAAAGATCATTTTAAGATGCTCATTCTTTCTCACCTATACACTTCTTCTCATCCAGTGTCACCTCCTCACACTTACAATCTGCAGCCTTGACAATTTGTGTAGCAATGCAAGGTGAATTGCTTGGCTGCTCTTCCAGGCTGACGGTGGAAAGAGGACAAACATTTAAATGCTGGCTGCTTTAAACAGAGCCTGCACTGTGTCTTAATGTGGGTGGAAGTTCCAACTCTTAACGGGGGTGGAAAACAGGTGATATCAGATCCTGCCACCCATATACTTCTCACCCACTGATCCTTTCAATAAAAGTGAATAGGAATGGCAATTGGCACAGTATCTAATGGACAGCCATCCCACTGTGTGTGGGTGTTATGTGTGGTTGTATTTCTACATGTGTTAGAATGAATGAGAAGCAAATCTAAACTGCAGATTTGGACTGTGATTGTGATTGCCCGGGGAGGGAGGCTTTTGCTCCAGGTTTCTTATCCCATCCAAGCTTTTTAATGCAGATATATTTACAGAAGCCTCACAGAAAGGAAGCAAACGCTTGTAATTTTTCCGCCCTCTTATATGTTCCCTTATACCATCTGTTTATGCACTTGACTAATGGACTAGTCATATGTTGTATGCTGAAGGGACATATAGATCTGTAACCTAACCTACATGCTACTAAATGATTGTGCTGGTCACTGAAGTAATGGGGTTCTACACATGTCAGTTTGGTGGGTATGGATGGACAGCATATAGTGGTAAAAGATGGGCAAAAGCATATTTTCTCACTTTTGCAATAATCAGAGCACCTTTATGTAGGTATGAATCTTACACATTTTTGTTTTACTTATTATATCCCATGTGGTTATCTTCTATAAATTGTGAATGTTTTGTGAATACACCGAATTGCTTAATAAGGAAAGCAAGGAACTTATGATCTAACGAAAAACCCGTGCAGCCCCCTTACTGCTAGAGACACCTGTAGAGATGCAAACAAGATGTATTAATTGACCCTTTGATAACCAATGATGATGAATATTGAATAGCTAATCCAATTACCTTAGAAACATTCTTCTCAGACACATGCAATCTCTGCATAAAGGATCAAAGAAGAGTCTGTGAGATCTCTGGGGGAATATTGTTTCTAAGTTCCTGGCAATGCAACAAAGTTGCAGCCTTAATTTATGTAGAAAATATTGATAATACTCCATGGTTCTAAAGATTTTTCTAATTCCATTGCACAATATTCAAAATAAGGTTGAAAAGCACAACATTTTGCATGCTGGAAATTTGAAATCCAAATAGAAAATGCTGGAAATACTCCGCGGACAATGGCAGCAACCATGTGGAGAGGAACAGCTTTTTTTTAAGCATTTCAGGTCTGCGATCTTTCATCAGAACTGGACAAAGTTTACAGAGCTAATAGTTTTGAGCAAGAGGTGGGCGGGATAAATGTAAAAGGAAGTACTGAATGCGGGTGAAAGAGATTGAATGACAGACAGCTATTCTCCAAGGTTCAAACGGCATGGCAATGGAGCAAGAAAGGAAGCAGCAAACAGCAAAAGATGTGTCCAGAGCAGGCGCATTGCTGATTGAAAGGAAAGAAGGAAACAAGCAGAAAAAAAGCAAATAAAGTGGAGCAGGGATTATGGCCCGAAATTGTTGAGTCTGGAGGGGTGGGGGGATTGGTGTGCCTCATCAAAAGATGACATTGAGCTCGCCTGGAACAGTGCAGTAGATCAAAAACAGAAATGTCAGCGTGACAACAAGGTGGAGAATTAAAATGGCAGAGCACCAGGAACTTAGGCTTATTTTGAATATTTCAGGTCTATGATCCTCTATCAGAACTGGGAAAGATGAACAATGTATGCTGCAAATTCTGTGTTGAAGTATTCCCAGCGCTTTTTTACTTGGAATAGGGTATTTATTATTCATTTTTTCTAGTTTGTATAATAACACAATATGCATATTTTAAAAGCACAAAAATAGAATTTGCATTAAGGCCAGCATGGTTGCACAATGGTTAGCACAGCTGCCTTACAATGCCAGTGACTCTGTTCAATTCACGGCTTGGGTCACTGTCTGTGTGCTGTTTGCACATTCCCCTCCTGTCTGTGTGGGTTTCCTCTACATGCTTCAGTTTCCTCCCACACTCCAAAGATGTATGAATTAGATGGATTGCCCATGATATATTATCCATTTAGTGTCAGGGTGATTGGTAGGGTGAATATATGGGTTTATAAGGATAGGGCCTGCGTGGGATCATTGTGGGTGCAGGCTTGATGGGCTGAATGGCCTCCTTCTGCACTGTTGGGATTCTATGATTTGAGGCTATGAAACACCTTTAAATATCTCTCCACTTTTTAACATCTTATTCTTTGGAACATTTTTGAGCGCTTTCAGGAACAGCTCTTTCAAGGCTTAGTTTATTTATATTACTCTTCAAATTTTATGTTTAAATTAGAAACATCTGTAAAAGCAATCAGTGAATATCTTCTTCATTATGATGGGTTGGCACTGTATATTTCCATTATTTTGAAATACAAGAGGTTTCATTCACCTATTTCTGACTCTTGATTGCTGCCGTCCATCAAACAGATAAAGTTGCTAATCACGTGTCAGAATGCAGCTAATCAGTGCTGCTGCACTTCTGCTCATTTTTGCACTCTGCAGGCAGGAAATGAGGTGCTTAATTACCATTCATTCAGAATGGGGCAGAAATACAATTGAGCACCCAAGAAATGAGACATACTGAAAATTAAGGAAAGATATTAGAAAGTTTCATTCAAAGAAAAATCTTGCTGCATGTCAATCTTGTATGTCAAAACGATAACTTTAGACATTGCTTTTAATACAGTGAACTACCTCAAAGTGCTTCCCCGGGGCATTTTAAGCAAAAATTGACACTGAATTACATAGGGATTTAGCAGTGTAGGTGGCACAGTTGTAGCATCCATACCTCTGGCCAAATTCTCCAGGTTGATGTCCCGCAAGAAGATTTGCTGACCATTGAAAGAGTGCCCATAAAGCAGTTCAATGGGATGTTAATTAGCCTGTGAAACTTTCCTGCACCCTAATATTCTCTAGAAGGAATGTGTGTGTGTGTGTGTGTGTGTGTGTGTGTGTGTGTGTGTGTGTGTGTGTGTGTGTGTGTGTGTGTGTGAAGAAAGCATGCCAAAAAAAATGCAAATAATCAAAGACTTGGCCAAAGAGGTAGGCATTACAGAGAACGTTATGAAAGCAATTCAGAGGTGTTAATATTTAAGGAGAGAATTCTAGAGATTAGGACTGAAATAACTTAGAAGAGACTGTTGTGCTTTCACCAAAGCTGATTTATTTGCAATGGTTTGCAGTACTTGATTTGATTTATTATTGTCGCATGTATTAATATACAGTGAAAAGTATTGTACTCAGTACTAAGTACTTAGGCAGGTATTACCCAGTACAGAGTATTCACCCCAAGTGCTGGTGACCCAGACATTCCTCAATATGGGCACCTTAACAGGCCTCAATTAGGGAATTCTTATTAAAATGTTTAAAATCCAGTTGCTCAAAAACCAGAATTAGAGGAGTACAGATATTTCAGGAGATCAAAGATAGAAGGAATCAAAGATAGGGAGGTACAAGGGATTTGAAAAAATGAGAATTTTAAAATTGAGGCATTTAACCGGAAGCTAATATATATCAGAATTAATTGTAACAGTTGTCCTGAACTCATCCTACAATAACTTAAACTCAGTACTGGCAGAACTCTATAACTCAAATGATAACCTATCATTTTTGCCTGAATAGATGTGAAGGAATATGTAGTGGAGACTCTCATGAGATTTTAGTAGAGTGTCAGTTCTAGTGAGGAAAACTGATGTGGAACTCTTCAGCTTCACTGGCCAGCTTTCTCTCTGGATCATTTATATATACGACGAATAACAAATTTCCAGAACTGACCCCTGTGATATACCACTAGTCACAGCCTTCCACTCAGAAAAGCTCACCTCTACTGCTACCCTCTGTCTTCTATGTCCAAATCAATTCTGTATCCATCTTGTCAGCTCTATTCTGATCCCGTGTGACTCCATCTTTTATATCTGTCTACTATGAGGTACCTTGTCAAAGGCTTTACTGAAGTCCATGTATACAACATCTACTGCCTTTCCCTCATCTATCACCTTCATCACTTTCTTGAAAAACTCTTTAAAGTTAGTGAGACACGACCTCTCCTTCACAAAACCATGCTGTTTATCGCTAAGAAGTCCATTTGTTTCCAGTAAATCCTGTCCCTAAGAAATATTTACAATAATTTCTCTACCACTGACATCAGCAAGGCATGAAAATCTAGTAAGCTGGTGCGGGGAGCGGCGGGGGCGGGGGAGGTGGGGGGGAAGTTAGTGGAAGATCTGGTGAGAGAAGTTTTTAATTATATTTAAATTTATTAAAATGAACAGAAATCAGGTTCTCACCTATTGTGGGTGTGAACTTAATGATGTCAATGGCAAGGGTTGGTGAAATCAAAAATCAAGACCTAGCCTGCAAGATTTACAATTTTCAGCTTTCGCCAGATCTTGAGCACCATAGCAACACCCCCCCGCCCCGCCCAGACATGTCCATTATGTATTTCCTGCATTTTCCTAGTATTTATCAGTTTTTTTGCAATAACATTCACACATGTCGTATTTACAGGAAAGGGTGGCTTTTTAAGGCAAGTGCTTTGATAAACCTGCATTTAGGTCGATGCCATAACAACTGTCAAAGAATTTTGGTTAATGGGAATTATAGATCCAGAGCGTTACTGGGCCTGATTTTACTATCATGTTGCATCCATTTTCGATCACAAAATCTTGATAAAGTTGGGCATGAGGTGAGTAGCATGATTCACGCCCACCTCCATACTGGTTCCCCCTTTACAAAGACACAAAAATAGCTATGATTTGCATGTATTTAAGTTGACAATGGGCTGTATGTCCAACCTTACTGGCACTTCCCCCTTTACCATCGTGTTCGCCCATCAAACTTGATGCAAAACAGACATGCTGTATAGAAGTCCAATTTGGACTAACTAGATGCCCTCTAGTTAGTGAGGAGATAATAGCTGAGCATCCGATCGTACTCTGCTGGAGATTGTTGAGGGAGGGGTCTGCTGCCACTCTACCTGAGATCAGTGAGGGGAAGGAGGAGAGGGGCCTGCAGTCAATCTGTGTGGCTGAAGAGGATGGGGAGGGATAAGGGGGTTAGTAATTTTGTGGGGTGGGGAAATGTTTGTTGGGACTAAGGGGAAGCATTATCTGGTCCGGGAGCGATGTGGCAGGTGAACAGCATTCGGTCTCTTTTTTTGCACATGCACGTTGGAGACGCCGATGAGAGCTGCAGGGTTTCAGGCTCGTTAAATCGCGCCTACAAACTTCCGCAGTGCAATTCAGAATTGCTGATATTTTTTCAGACAGAGTGCATATGGGGGCACCTCAGAACCGGTCTAAAAGTTGGATCTGAAACACGCCCAGTTTCAAGTCTGCCCAGCACTTAGAATCAAGATGGTAAAGTAGGGCTCACTGACTAGAACAAGGCATTTCCTCAAACCTTTGGCAATGCCCTAACACCCTCCCTTTCCATCGAAGGAATCCAGAGACTTACTGTAATGGAAACCTGATAGACAAGTAGAACTGCATTAAAATTGATCTTCGGCTTGTACGTGTCAGTCCTCATTCTGCAATAGGACAACAATACATGGTGATTAAAGGTGCAGTGCATAAACATCATCATTAAAACAGAAAATGCATTTTGCTTTATTTAATGCAGATTGCATGGAATGCAAGCTATTAATAGGGTATTGTGGATACATTGACAATTTTAAAGTCTAATGTATTCACATTTTTGATGAAAATAGAAAGCCTCAAGCAGTTTTTGTTGATTGTTGTATAATGTTCTAATTTTTGAAAACAAAAGGTCAGGATCTCTTGCTGATAATGCAAAAAGATTTTGAATAAGAATAATTGCTCTTTTTTGACATCCTGTATTAAATCAGGATCAACATGTCACAACAGATCAAGAATATGCGGCTAATTCAAGGTCAGGCTTGTGAAATCTGCTTCCTCTTTCACAATCAGCAGTAGTGGTGTTACATGAATGTATATTTTGTCAGGAAGCTTTTCTAATCGTATTGACAATACCGAAGCGGATAGTTGTGGCATGGATTGTACTCATTTCTGGAACATGAAGCGGAGATAGATGCTCTTAACCAGAAAAATAAACCTTTGTTAGACAAGTAGCTGTCAGCTTGTGGGTTCTTAGATCATTTCGTTAAGCCGCATTACATGCCTTGGGGTGAAGGCAATTTGAAGACAATGCTTTCAGTGTAGTTCATTCACTTTCATCTCTCACTTATTGAATGGGAGTAAAAAAGACAAACATATCTTTAAGAATAAAAAATGCACACTTTCTCTTTTTGTCCTCAACAAATGTTGATCTCTGTAATTAGAATTCAGAATTAATTATTATGTGACATGACAAAGTTGCCTTATAAGATAGGCAAGGTTTGTAGAGAAGGCCTTTAGGGAGTCTTGTATGGGGAATATTTGAGGATCTATCCATCTGTCGAACAAGCAGAGGGAACATTTGTTCAGGTTTGAACATATTACAGCAGTTCAAAGGTCCACTCATCTCAAAATCTTGCAATGCATTTTTCATTACACAAGATAGGGATTAGATGTCAAACAATGATGATAAGAATATACATGTATTTTATTATATAACATCAGCATCACATACTTCATATATTTTTACAATGGCATACCTGAGGAATTCATTGAACATCTGAAAAGTATTTTTGGAGAAAACCCCCCGACAAAATCCTCCCAATACTGATAACTGACAACATAGGCTGTGTTCTCAGCCCCCTACCATTCTCCTTATACATCAATAACTGTGTGGCTAAATTCCCCTCCAACTTGATTTTCAAGTTTGCTGATGGCATCAAGAAAGTGGGTCAGATCTCAAACAATGACAAAATGGAGTATAAGAAAGCAATGAAGAATCTGGTGAATTATTGCAATGACAATAATCTCTCCCTTAATGTCAACAAAATGAAGGAGATCATCATCGAATTCAAAGCGCAATGGAGGACATATCCTTGTCTACATCAACGGAGATGAAGTGGAAATGGTCAAGAGCTACAAGTTTCTCAGTGTCTAGATCACCAACAACCCATCCTGGTCCCCGCTATGTTGTCACTATAGTTAAGAAAGCCCACCAACACCCATGTCTACTACAATTCTCACCAAGGTTTGCAGATACACCATAGAAAGCATTCTTTCTGGTTTTATCACAGCTTGGTATGGCTCCAGCTCTGACCAAGACTGCAATGAACTACAAAAGGGTCACGAACAAAGTCTAGTCCATCACTCAAACCAGCCTCCCATCTATTGATTCTCTTCACACTTCTGGCTATTTCCAAGAGCAGCCAGCATAATCAAAGACCCCACATACCCCAGACTTACACTTCTACCTTCTATTGGAAAAAAAGATACTAAAGTCTGAGGTCACGTATCAACTGATTCAAGAACAACATCTTCCCTGCTGCTGTCAGACTTTTGAATGGACCAACTTCATATTAAGTTGATCTCTCTCTGCCCCCAGTTATGACTGTAACACTTCATTCTGCACTCTCCCTTTTGCTTCCCTATGTACAGTATGTTTTGTCTGTGCACCGTGCAAGAAACAATACTTTTCGCTCTATACTAACACATGTGACAATAATAAATCAAATCAAAAACATTTAAATCGCAACAGAAAGCACTGATTCTAAATCATCTGAAGGTTAGGAAACCCAATCTTTCAGCAGAGCAGTCTATGCAATAACTCTCATTACTCCTGGATTTAGGAATGAAAAAATGGCCTCAGTTCTAGCTTATAATAGCAATCTCCTGTCTTGTGCTGGAAGTGTGAATATTGAATGAGATTTGGATTGGCTGCAATTGTGATGTCAAATTGTACTGGAGATGGAGGGTTGGATTTTCTAAATTCAGGAAAATTAAATATAGGGGAAAGGGCCTGTGAGGCTTATGAGCTTCCTATTGCTGACCTAGATATTTTCCTCCTTCCTTCTAACAATTTTAGCTTTGCAGGTAGAATCACTAGAGTCATGGCTGGTCACTTTATCACATTAGTCAACCCTAATTTCTCTTTTCACCTCTTCATTGTTCTTCTATCCTAATAAATTCTGTGTTCAACACATTGGCACTGGAAAATTTTTCTAGTTTTTTAAACTCAGTATCAGCATCAAACATTTCTAAGGCACAAGAGTTAGGGACAATATGTAGTCATTGTGTCCTGACAAAATGCATTCAACCTAACTCCAACAAGGGACATTTTACTCCTGGATGTGTGCATGCATTTTTGCACTAGCTATTTTGTAATTCTGGCAACCCCAGAAATTATTTACCAGACTAATATCTAGAATGGTTGGGTTATTTTATGAGGAAAGGTTGGACATGCTAGACTTGTATCTGCTGGAATTTAGAAGAATAAAGCGTGACTTGTTGAAACATATACGATCCTGAGGGATCTTGACAGGATTGATGTGTACAAATCTAGAACCAGGCCTCACTGTTTTAAAAAGAGGTTGCCATTTAGGACAGAGATGAGGAAAATCTTTTTCTCTTAGAGGATTGAGAGTCTTTAAAACTCTTTTCTTAAAAGGCAGTGAAAGCAGAATATTTTTAAGGCAAAGCTCTATAGATTCTTGATAAACAAGAGTGTGAAAGATTATAGTGAGTAGGTGAGAATGTAGAGTTGAGGTTACAATCAGATCAGCCATTATATTAGATAGTACATTAAACTCGAGGCTCAATAGCCTACTTCTGCTCCTAATTTGTATATTCATATACATGTTCGAAGGCCTGATTAATGCTGAATGATATGATATTTACGCAATGGACACATCCAAAAGGAACAAGTAATCAATTGTTCATACTTGTGCATTTCTTGCAGTTGAAGCTGAACTTTTATTCCACAACAATCTGGCCTGGATTCAACCGCAGGTCTCAAAAAGAAAATGACAATGTACTGACATGTAACATCCAGTTAAAGCTTATAATGATGAGCAACTGTATCTTGCACACCACATGTGTTTTTCCTATGGCTGTAATACTTCTCTTTGAGTGCTTTGTTTAGTTGCCCTGCCAATGCACTCTGTGCATGATAAAGAAATCCATCAAGCATAACAGAACAGCCTTTCCTCATTAATGAAGTTAGGGATCTTAAATTTGGATTTCCAAAAAAAAACATTGTTCTTGTATGTATTTGTTAGGAAGTTTGTGGGAGATTTTTGTTTGCAACACTAATTGTCAAAACTTTGATCAGTTGTGATGTATTAATTCTTAAATTCATTACTGGTGGTCATCCCCAGAATTCGGCAGTGATGCATGAACAGTTTGTAAGTTGTGGCTAGGTCAAAATTTTGTCAAGTGTTTTTTTGTTTAAGTTCAATCTTTTCTACAAGAGGATTTTTTTTGAGGGGGGCGGTCATAAATACAACTTTTCAATTACAGAGGTCAGCATGTCATTATTGAATACTGATGTTCAGTAATAAGTTTTGTCATTATTTCTGCTGGGTTGTGATCCAAAACAGTCAAGACTCCTTAATATGTTGTCACCTATTAAGATAAGTTTTTCACTCAAAGGGTAGTGGGTGAGTGGAATCGGTTGCTGTCGGTGGTCGTGGAGGCAAACTCGTTGGGGTCTTTTAAGAGACTTCTAGATGAGTACATGGGATTTAATGGGATTGAGGGTTATAGGTAGGCCTAGTAGGTAAGGATGTGATCAGTGCAACTTGTGGGCTGAGGGTCCTGTTTGTGCTGTAGTTTTCTACGTTCTATTGCCATTAGCAGTTGTAGTTCTTTTCCAAGCACTCTCGTTGTCTTTTGACTGTTCTTTGGCTCTCTATTTTTCCTCATTTACAAAGATGCTGAAAAAGTATAATTCTTTGTGTGATAAAACAACAGAATAAAATTTATTTCATTCCACAGTCTAAACAGGCTATGAAAGATTGCATTGACCAATTTTGTCCAATTCACTCATCACTCTCCATGCGTGGCATGTCAGCCACTGACACATGACGGCTTGATGCTGTCCATTTTTAGAATCATACAATACTGAATTGTGTTAAAGCTTCAGTGGTGGGTAGGAGTATAGGTGTCACTCACCAGACTGCTATTTGTCATTCATCCCTAATTGGGCCAGGAAGAATCAACCATGTTGCTGTTAGGAGTTGCATAATGGGTCAGACCATGAAAATGTCTATTAGAATTTTGTTGAGTTGTTAGGTTTCTAGTGACCTGGAAACTGAGGGGGTCACTTGCTCAATGAAGTAAGAAAAATATTCTGCCGTGTGTTACTTTCTCTGTTCCTGTTCTCTCCCTATGCTTCTAAATGATGATACATTGGGTTTGCGTGCCTGATCTGTAAAGTGCTCTGAATGTGGTGCCACCCTTCGAAAGGACAGCAGTCTAATTGCTGTTACTCGTGACCCATGCTCCAGTTAATTCATAGACACAAAAACATTATATTTAAATCAAATTATGTCTTTATGAGGAGAATGTAATAAAATTTTAAAATGTTTCTGAATACTTCCAAGGCCGAAACATCAGTTTCCATATTCCCCATGAGGCCACAGTAGTGCCCTTTTCTCAATTGGCCATATTTGTATTAAACAAGAGCTCACTGGCTACATTGTTCTCAAAATTTTATTGGGGAGTTCAAGTGATAAAGGGAATGATCACTGAAGAATTCAGTTTTATTTAGCTAGTAGTTAGCAGTTTCCGCAAAATACTTGAGCTGTGTGAGTGATAGACATTGCTGGATAGCTGCCTGTCAGGGTTGGAAAGTACAAACTGGGGCAGTGAACTAACATTCCAATAAGTTCAACTTTCATCCTAATAATCTGTTGAAATGAGCGGTTGAAAGTAATAGGGTGCTATTGGCACAAGAGAAGAGATTACAGGAGATTGGCCTGGAGCCAAAGGTCTATCAAAAGTCTGGGGACTGTCCTCAGAACTGACAGGCAACAGAGTGTGAGCAAGCAGAGTCAGGACGCAAAAACCAATATGTAGAGACTTGTTGATTCTTTTGCTTTCTCTTGTCCAAATATATCAATTCTTATAAAATGGCATAGTTTACTTTTGAAGAAATTTGTTTTTTTTTCAAATAAACTGGAACACACTGCTCAAAACAGAAAACTCCAGCGAAGATATTGTCACCACACTTCAGGTACGCGTTTAGCAGGTTAACTTCGTGGAACAGCTGGATTACAAAACCCTTTCAAAGATGTTCTCAAAAATCTGGACGTGATAGCAGTTGTCTGTTGATGGTTTAAAACCTCAAAGCTATTTTCAAAAGAATGTGCCTTTTGTTTGTTAACATTGCAAATATTTTGTATCATGTTGCAAATGTGGTAATCTGATCACTATAAACTTGGTGAGCATCAAAACCCTGTTAGACAACAATGGAATAGACTGAGAAACTTATGATGGAAACTACTATCCTCATTTTTCCTTTTCCTGCATAATGTCAGTGGGTGAGCCTTCCGCCCTGTCCATGGCTTCACGTCAATCCTGTAATATTGTTATTTGAGTAATGTTGATGAAGATTCAGCAGTGTTTTGTCTCCACCTCCCTCCCACCCTACTTAGGATGAGCAGGACTGGAATTGTTAGTTAGTTGCTGCTTTAAAATTGTACGGTCAGCAACCCTGACTGGAGCCAGGACGGAGATGGCATTATCACAAGACTATTGAACCAGAATCTCAGCTACTGTTTTGGGGACCCAGGTTCAAATCCTGTAGTTGGTAGAATTTGAATTCAATAAAATTGAACTGTACTGGCCTTTATTAATAGAGGAATTGAGTTTAGGAGTCGGGAAGTAATGCTGCAACTTTATAAGACCCTTGTCAGACCCCACTTGGAGTACTGTGTGCAGATCTGGTCGCCTCACTATAGGAAGGATGTGGAAGCTATTGAGAGAGTGCAGAGGAGATTTACAAGGATGTTGCCTGGATTGGGGGGCATGCCTTTTGAAGATAGGTTGAGAGAGCTAGGTCTCTTCTCCCTGGAGAGATGAAGGTTGAGAGGCAACCTGATAGAGATTTTTAAGATGTTGAGAGAAATAGATAGAGTGGATTCTCAGAGGCTATTTCCCAGAGGCTACAGGTTTAAGGTGCTGGGGAACAAGTACAGTGGAGATGTTAGAGGTAAGTTTTTCACTCAGAGGGTGGTGAGTGAATGGAATCGGTTGCCGTCAGTGGTGGTAGAGGCAAACTCACTGGGGTCTTTTAAGAGACTTCTGGATGAGTACATGGGATCTAATGGGATTGGGAGTTACAGAGAGTTCTATGGCCTGGTAAGTATAGATATGATCGGCACAACTTGTGGGCCGAAGGGCCTGTTGCACTCTAGTGTTCAATGTTCTATGTTCTAAAATGTCTGGAATTAAGAATCTACTGATGACCATGAAACCACTGTTGATTGTTGGGAAAAACCTATCTGGTTCACTAAATGTCCTTTTAGAGAAGGAAATCTGCAGTCCTTACCTGATCTGACTTACATGTGATTCCAGAGCCATAGCAATGTGGTTGACTCTCAACTCCCCTCGGGTAACTAGGGATGGGCATGTCCCATGAATGAATAAGAAAAGCAAAAAAATTATTTTTTTTAATAAACTTACTGGGTACAAAACAACTGTTGAGACCAGGTCAGTGGTTTGTTGATTGGTCATAGGATCATTGAATTCTACAGTGCAGAAGGAGGCCATTTGGCCCATTCAGCACCAACTACAATCCCATGCGGGCTCTATCCCCATAACCCCATGCATTTACTCTAGCTATTCCTTCTGCCAATCCACCAAACCCATACATCTTTGGAATGTGGAAGGAAACTGAAGCCCCTAGCAGAAATCCATGCAGACACGGGAAGAATATGCAAACGCCACACAGACAGTGATCCGAAACCAGAATTGAACCCAAGTCCCTGGAGCTGTGAGGCAGCAGTTCTAATCACTGTGCCACCATGCCACCTCAGTGTAGATCATGTCAGGTAGAAGGAAAGGCAGCAAGGAAGTGTGCAAAGGCAGAGCCATGTGGCATTGCAAAGGACACCGCAACAATGTCCAGGATATCACTAATCCGCCTGCCTTTCCACGGGGGGAGTGGGAGGAATGCCATCAAGTGCAGCTCTGGCTTGATTCACAAGGAGGTTCACCGAGTTCTGAAAATCTTTCGGGAAAATGTGATCAGGGACTCGGTGATCTACAACAAACACACAAACACAAAAGAGTGAGGTCTAGGGATGTGGTGTGCCTACTGAAGCACTCTGCCTGCCTTTTGGTGTTTGAAGAAAGCTTTAAGAAAGATTGAGACCAGTTGAGTGGCAAAATTGACATCCAACATAGCCTGTAGGGGGTCTCATGATTAGGAGGAGGTTCCACCAGTGGTGAGGCCACAGTTTTCTTTTTGTAAGGACTTAAAAAGTACTCAGCTGATCTTGAGTGCCTCTGTACTCTGTCAGTTTAATGGAAGTATCTATTTCCTGTTCAGACCGGCAAGTAAAATTTACGTCAGTGAAATAGCAGCCTGCCGGCTGATACTGTGTCCTGACCAGTTAAACAGGTTAAAATTGTGATTGGCTATTGCCTGTCAGTTCCAGCGTAGCTAAGTCCTCTGGTCAATTCATTACTGCCCACGAGGTAGAAAAGGAGCCGGTGGGCAGCTAATAACAGTAATAGATTATTTCACACCCGCAGTGTTGTAGCAATTTCTCAACACTTGGCTAACAATGTCATCACTCCCCCATTTCAGTGGCTGCAGCCTGTGACGTTTTAAACCTGGATGAATTCATTTTGCAATAAAACCCACATTCAAACAGGCTGTCCATTCAAATCATGTCCACGAGGGGAAAGAAAAGATCAAAAGATCTGAAACATGACAAGATGACAGAGGAAATAGGGAAACATGCTTTGTATGAGAAACTGAAACAGAGCAAGGGGCATTGGAACAGATAGAGGAAGACGGAGAATAATGAAGAATGAATGTAATCCAGATTTTAAATAAATAGTGAGAGGCAAAATATTATCAAACTCAGAGCTGAGTTTGAGAAAATGCTTGTATTTTATACTTGCCATTGCAGTACGACCATCAGCCTGAATGTACTCAGCACTATATCTCCAAATCCACTCTCCCAATACACAATTCCTTTTTCCGGCTGTTAAGCTTTGAAAAGTTCAACCCCAGGCATGTTAGAACTACCCCAGCAACACTTGTATAAAATCCCAATTTATCATTGCATTGTAGCAAACTTGTGGAACAGAAATAACATTCTTCATCAACTACTGACACAGCACCATTGGCTATCGAATGACTGTGCATGAAGCATTTTGCACGGTAAATAAAGTGGTTGAAGGGATGATTATAGTGAACTATTGATTACATTAGATAAACACCAGGCTTAAATTGCCTTCCAGATATTAAATCTTCCCAGTGCACTCATCAGCCTGTGCAAGATTACTCAACCAGGGGTAAAATTATTCATTCCACAAAGTATATCTGTATCTCCAAATCTTTAACTTATTTCTTCAACCAGATTTAAATTGACCTTATTTTACAGTTCCAATGGTTGTTCACAGTGAATCTCCATCCAATTGAATTAACAATACTCGCTACACTCAGTACTCCTGTCACTACCAAATTGCCTGTTCTGTAAATTCTGAATTTGCAAGCCTTAACAGCAATGCCAAACCAAAGGTGTGAGGCCAGAATTTGGGTGCAGAAACTGGCTGTGGAAAACTGGGGCTACAAACTACCAACTTCATGAACAGGCTATCAGATACACTGAAGAGATATGGGTCAGCATCAGGGTCAGTCCCTGGATATAAGGCCCGCACCATTGCAATTCTGATGGTTCAGTCGCAGGAATCTCAGGGACCCAGCGTCCAATTTTGATTTGAGAAAATCAGTTTTAATCAGGATAGTTAAGGCTATAAATGTGATTAGTTTAGATTAACACAAATCTCGTGCTGTCTATTCATTTCTGTGACATTCAGTCGAACACAAAGTTGCGCTGTTATTGTTCTCAGCGGAGGGATGGAAAGGTGGGGGATTACGAACCAGTAGTGATATGGTGATGTGATTTTAGGGGAACTGGAGTCTGAGTAGTTGCTATCAAATTCAGAGCCAAAGGATCCTGGCTACCTCCTTCCTTCCTCCATGTCTTCTGCCTTTCGTTTTGCTTCCTCCTCTGCTCCTTCCTCCCTGGTGTCTGCAGAAGGCCTGTTAGAAAAGGCTGCTGTCTCATGAGAACCAGGTTGTGAAGGATGTGGCTGAGCATGCTCAACTCGGAGATTCCATTTGGTGAGTATCATAGGGCTCCCTCTGAGCAGGCCAGGCATTGTAACCTTTGTTTTAGATTGCCAACTGAATCCACAATGATTCAGGCGGCAACAAGATGTTTGCCTGCACAGGTGATATAAGAGCAATACATTTAGTGTATGAGCCAAGCTGCACTTCCTTGGCTATTACATTTATTGCCTGTCATCTAAGATGCCTGACAGTAATCAGTTTCATCACAATAGCGAGAGCAGATAATGTGTGCCCTGCTATAGGTCACAGGAACCATTTCATAAAAGGAGCGATAAAGCTGTAGGGTGTTATCTTCTGACCGCACTTGATGGGTTTGCGATCACGAAGGCGCATCCAAGATCATTTTCAGGACACTTAAATTTGCCCATTCACAATTCTAAATCGAACTGAATTGCAATGAATACATGCCCACTGAAATCCCTTTCACCCTGTTAATCTTCATTTCTTAGTTCGGAGTGGCTCCTTCTCTTATTGGGCCTGCTATGTATTCTATAAAAGGTATTCCAAAATGAATTTTAACAATTCTGCACCATCTGTACCTTTTACACTGAATTTATCCCATTTCACATTTGAGTAGTTGAAATCCAATTCTATGACCACCCTATAACTTCTACACTTTAAATCAATTTACCTCCATGTTTGTTCTTCTATCTTCCTCTGACTGTTTGAAGATCTACAAAATACTCCTGGTTATGTGATTGCCCCTTTTTTGATCCTCATTTCAACCTATATGGCCTGATTTGATGCTGATTCTAGCATGTCATCCATCCTTACTGATCTAGAGTTTGTCCCGAAACCCTATACCCCAGAGTCAGAAGCCATTAGACATATAGCGTTCATGCTATAATTCACTTCTGCCTTACAGTGCCAGGGACCCAGTTCAATTCCATCCTTATGTAACTGTCTGTGTGGAGTTTGCACATTCTCCCTGTGTCTGTGTGGGTTTCTTTTGACAAGCTTCTATTTCCTCCCTCACTCCAAAGATTTGCAGGTTAGATTGATTGGCCATACTAAATTGCCCCTCATGTCAGGGGCATTAACAGAGTAAATATGTCAGGTTATAGGGATAGGATCTGGATGGGATTATTGTCAGTGCAGTCTCAATAGACCGAATGGCCTCCTTCTGCACTCTAATGATTCTATTCTATTCTTCGGTGTTACTAGACTAATAGATAAAAGAACAGTCAGATGGAATTGTCTGGTCATTCATGCCCCATGGCCAAAACCAGCGAGAATGGAGAATTTGGCACTCTGTCAAATCCCCATTCACTGCAGTGGGACTGGAGAATCCAAGGTGCGGACAAGATCAGAGAATCTGGCATTATTTTTTGCTTACACCAGTCTCAAAAAGGATGTTGGGAAATCAGTGACTTAAATCGTCTTTTGACACTCTTGGGAAAGTTGGATATGAGAAATATATGAAACAAAAGAGAAAATACTGGAAAATAGAAGAAACCTTCTATTCTCTCAATTAGCGTCTCTTATCCTTTCCCCTGGTTCTGCGGCTATAACTGATTTTTTTTGCCCCCACCCTGCAGTATAAATATCTCCTATTTTCAATGCCTTTTATCTATGACAAAGGGTCATCTGCACTCAAAACATCAGCTCTTTTCTCTCTTTACAGATATTGCCAGGCCTACTAAGATTTTCTAGCATTTTCTTTTTTGGTTTCAGATTCCAGCATCCACAGTAATTTGTTCTTATATGTGAGAAATATACAGCCTGTTAAGCACGTTTTTTATCAGAATCTATAAACTGGAGGAGACTATTCAGCTCCTCCAACCTATTTTGCCATCCTACTTGACTAGTTCATAGTCAATCTGCATTTTAACTCAATTTGCGTACCTTTGATCCATATACTTTGATAGCTTACCTCAAGAAAGCCCTTTCAAATTTCAATAAACGCATCATCCACAGACTTTTGAGACTGAGATGGGGGGTTGGGGTGGGTGGGATTCTCTGGTCTTGTCTGTGGCCACCTCACTGCCAATGAGAGGGGAGAATTTGATGCTCTGTCAAAACTCCATTCACTGCAGTGCTACCAGAGAATTCCTGCCATGGGCAAGGTCGGAGCTTTTTGATGAGAGTTCTGATTTCTGCCACTTTTGTGAGAAAAACCACTTCTCGATTTTACTCTTGAACAGGCTATTTTTAAATTTAAAATTGATTTTCTTTTTCGTGATTCTCCCACAGGCCCAGGGAATTTTTGCTGTGTGGAGCTTGGAGATCAGTCACTGATCTGGGATTTAAAGGTACCCATTAATTGTCATGGAGATAGTTCTCCATCCAATTAAAAGCAATGGACAGTGTCTTGAGGCTGGAAGGGAGATAGAATTTTCCATACGATTATCTCTACACAACACTTTTTTTAGTTGCTAAAACGGAAGAGAATTTATAAACCAAGCCACAGAGATGTTCATTTTCTTCAAGAAAGGAATTTGCAAGTTCCCTTGACAGCTGCAGAGACCCTGTTAGTTCCCAAAATGAATCTCATTCAGTAATATTTAATCCTCTGAATGCTGAAGACATTGTTTTGATGGCATAGAACACACAAGTCTTGCTGGGTCAACCCTCAATGACATTTTAGTATGTCTAAACATTATTACTTTTGTCATTTTCTGATGACATTGGTGGAAGCTATTCACCCTGAAGGTAGAAAGCTTCAAAGTCATTTATAGTGAGTGAGGTGAGGCAATGAATATCCTTAAGGCATCCTGCAATTGATTTTGATTACCAAAGGTCAGTTCGGTTCACACAAAATAAAGATACAGAAGTTGATTTGCTTGCCTCCAGTTCATTGCAAAGTATTTCAAGCAATTTTCACAAAATTAAATGAAAAGTAATAGAAATTAGAAATCTTGCACACAAAATAAGCAGAACTAAAATGATACCATTTCTACAGGAATAGTAGAATTCCATGTTTGCGCTTGCCCGCTGGTATTGAAAACAAGTGATAGTGTTATGTCACTGCTATAGCAGTGATAAAATAAAATGATGCCATTTTCCAGCACTCCAAGTTTTTAGGTGTCCAGATCACCAACAACCTGCCCTGTTCGATGCTAAAGCTAAGAAGGCCCACCAACACCTCTACTTTCTCAGAAGACTAAGGAAATTTGGCATGTCCACTATGACTCTTACCAACTTTTACAGAGACACCTTCGGAAGCATTTTTTCTGGTTGTATCACAGCTTCGCATGGCTCCTGTTTTGCCCAAGAGCGCAAGGAACTACAAAGGGTCATGAATAAAGCCAATTTCCCATCCATTGACTCTGTCAACACTTCTCGCTGCCTCGGAAAGGCAGCTGATATAATTAAGGACCCTACGCATTCCGGACATATTCTCTTCCATCTTCTTCCATTGAGAAACATGTAAAAGTCTGAGGTCACGTACTAACCGACTCAAGAACAATTTTTTCCCAGCTGACATAGAACTCAAACATAGAACATTACAGCGCAGAACAGGCCCTTCGGCCCTCGATGTTGCGCCGACCAATTAAGAAAAAGCCATGACCCTCTAACCTAAACCATTCCCTTTTCATCCGTAAACCTATCCACTGACCACTTAAATGCCCCTTATAACTTGACATCTGACTTTTGAATAGAATTACCTCACAATGAATTGATCTTTCTCCACACCCCAGCTATGGCTGCAACTCCACATTCTACAATCTCTCCTTTCCTTCTCTATGTATGGTATGCATTGTATGTATAGTGTGTGTTGTCGGTAAATAATACCTTTGGGTCAAAGTACAGCAGGTTTATTACAAAAGCTTTTGAGAGAAGCCTGGTTCCTAAAGTGGTTCACCAGACTTCTCTCTGAATACAAATAACAATAAAATTTTTATACATCCTGATTTCCGCCCCTAATTACATCCACAGTTCTCCAGGATGTCTGTCATGATTCGCCATCTGTCATGTGGTTATTGATGTCTCAGCGGTTTCGACCTTTATGTAATTCATTATAATCATAGCTGTCTCAAGGCTGCAACTGTCTCCGTTCTGTTCCTCTAGTGTGATTAGCTATTATCACATCTCGATACCTGTGGTTTGTTTGGCCAGCATACAAGGCTACAAGCTCGCACAAACAAGTTAACTGACATACAAAGTTACAAGGGTGCAAAAACAAGTCTTGCAATGCTCTGCACAAATTTTTAAGTATTACAAAGTTCATTAACCCATTCCCTTCTTCATTCAGGTCCATATCAAAGCACGGCCCCGTGACCAATTTAGAACCAAATGTAACCAGCATAAGGGCCTAGCTTCTTTGTCAGGAATCTGCCCCCTCTGCCTGTACACTTACACCCAGCATAACCCGAGCTGTTTCTGCTTTACAACAGTTGGTCAATAATGTTATACAAACACAGCAAGCAATAATAATTATAATTAATACAATCAATCCATGCATCAAGTATGAACCCCATGATCTGAATCATTGCCCCAGCAAGCCTGAAGGGTTATAATTATCATATTGAATCCCGTCATCCCTGTATTGTTTTCCCTGCGTGTTTAATATGTGTTCAGTGCATAAGCAGCAATACTTTTCATTGCATCTGTGACAATAAAAAATCAAATCAGATCAACACTGCAACATTCACATTGTGGTGGGTGAAGCATGAGAATCTCTCTGTCATGGGATGCGAAAAGTCTGAAGTCATTTATAGCAGAACGTGGGACAAAAATTCTGGAAGATATCCAACTTCTACATGAGCAAAGAAGAGAAGAGCACAGCTTGGAAGTTCGACTTGTGGGCAGATAATGTAGTATAGCCGCAGGCAGTCTCCATTCTGCATGCCTGCAGTTCCTTGAGCTTCCATTGGAGCTTGAAATTAGTGAAACATCGGGCTGGATTTTCCTGCTGGGATTGGGAAACAGAAGTCAAGACCTTTTCCGGGTCTTCAAACTGCTCATGGGGTGCAAGACAAGGGGGTTGGAGTGACTGGAGCAGTCACTGACCTGGAACTTAGGGGCACCCATTCATTACCATGGAGACAGTTTCTCCATTTAATTAAAAGTGGTGGGCTGTGCGTTAAAGCTGGAAGAGAGATAGAGACCTTGCAGCTTGAAAGGAGCAGGGAGCTTTAATGAAACCGTTCTCTGCCCAAACTTTTTACAGTTTTAAAAATTAATTTATGGGATGTGAGGATCGCTAGCTAGGCCACCATTGTTGCCCATCACTAATTGCCCTGAAACTGAATGCCTTGCTAGGTCATTTCAGAGTCAACCGCCTAATTGTGGAACAAGAATCATATGTAAGTCAGAGCAGGTGAAGATGGCAAATTCCTTTCCTTAAAGAACATTAGTAAACTGAATGGGTTTTTATAGCATTGTCATCATGTGGAGAGGGGGTTGTTGCACTCAGGTAGGCAGGGAGGGCCTTGGGATGAGACTGGAGCTGAAAGTCTGCTGTGTTGCCCACCATGGCGTGAAACCATAGACTGACTGGAAAATTCCTTTCAGCTGCTTTTTATTGGTCTCAATTTGACCTTTAATGAACCCAATCAGTGACTTGCTTCTTTGGGATGGGTAACCCTGCTAGTCCGGATCCTGCCCCTCACAAATGGCCAGTACTGGAAATGGCATTGGGGAAAGGGGCACACTTGTTTTTGCGCTCCCCCTCAATCTCCATTCTCATCCCTCGTAAGCCCCGAAAATTCAGCTCCTTGTATGGTGAAACTATCAAATACGGATCTCTAAAACTG
Source organism: Sphyrna mokarran (assembly GCA_024679065.1). Classification (NCBI taxonomy): domain Eukaryota; kingdom Metazoa; phylum Chordata; class Chondrichthyes; order Carcharhiniformes; family Carcharhinidae; genus Sphyrna; species Sphyrna mokarran. The sequence goes on along the minus strand of JAGIQG010000001.1, from coordinate 72,011,291 downwards.
GAAGTTCTTATTAAAAAGATTTGTAGAAAAAGGAAATGGCTAATTGAACATGGAGTATGTGTCAAGCATGGCTGTCATTCCAATACAAATGGTGTATTATTCTGGCAATAGGAGCTGTAATGTGGTCTCACAAAAGGCAGGAATGGACACTAATAGGATTTGCTTCTGACATAATAAAGGACACTCGTGAGCCTGCTGAAGCAAAAGCTATTTAAATATGAACAGCAAACTCAAGGTTATATTACTGTTGGCATTGCAAGCATTGGCATTCCCAACAAATGAAAATGGGAACTTGCTCAGGAGCAACCTTCAAAGGAGGCCACCTGTTGCCACGTCAGGCTAGCTTTTTCATAAAATCATAAGAAATAGGAGCAAAAGTGGGCCATTCTGTCTATTAAGCCTGCTCCACCATTCATAAGAGCCTGAATGATCTGATTATAATCTTAACTCCAATTTCTTGTCTACCCTCCCTAACTGCTACTTCCCTTGTAGGTTTGTCTTGTAGATCTGTCTAGATCACACATGAATATATTCAATGATCCAGCCTCCACTGCTCTCTGTGAAAGAGAATGCCAAAGACTAATGCCCTTCTGAGAGAAGAAATTCCTCCTCATTCCATTTTAAATGGGAGAGCCCTTGACCTAAATCTTCAAGCCCTGCATAGGGCAACCATAGCAAGCAGAATGGTGAATTCGATGGTAAGCAAAAGATCTGTTCACCTCAGACAAGAATTTCCAGTTTGAGATAGATAGGACCATAAAAATTCACACTCTGATTTTCAAACTTTGTTTCTTAGTTCTAGATTTCCCCGTGAGAGGAAACAACTTCTTGGCATCTCTGGCATTGGGGCAGGGTGGTAGTGATTGCACTGCTGCCTCACAGCTTCAGGGACTTGAGTTAAATTTTAGTCTTGGTAACTGTCTGTGTGGAGTTTGCACGTTCCTCCCATGTCTGTGTGGGTTTTCTCCAGGTGTTCTGTTTTTTTCCCACAATTCAAAAATGTATGGATTGGCCACGCTAAATTGCCCATTAGTTCCCAAGGTGTGTGTTAGATGTATTAGGTAAGGTAAATGTGTGGGGTTATAGGGATAGAGGGAGAGGGCCTGTGTTACTGCACACTTGAAGGGCTAAATGGTCTCTTCTACACTGCAAGTTTCAATGAGTTAACCTGAGAAATCCCCTCAGAATGTATTAATGAGATCATTTTTCATTCTTCTAAACTTTAGTATAAAAGTAAAGTTTATTTATTTGTGTCACAAATAAGGTTACATTAACACTGAAGTTATTGTGAAAATCCCCTAGTTGCCATACTCCGGCTCCTGTTTGAGTACGCTGAAGGAAAATTTAGCATGGCCAGCGCACCTAACCAGCACATCTTTCAGACCATGGGAGGAAACCGGAGCACACATGCAGACAGGGAGAGAACGTGCAGGCAGTGATCCAAGGCAGGAATTGAATCTGGGTCCCTAGATCTGTGAGGCAGCAGTTCTAACCACTGTGCCTCCCATATGAATATTCCAATAAATATTGGCTCAAACTTTCCTCATAAGACAACCTCCTCATCCCAGCAATCAACCTACTGAACTTCTTTGAAATATTCTCAATAAAAGTATGTCCTTTCTTAATTAGGAGACAAAAATTTTATGCACTATTCCAGATGAAGCCTGTACTGTATGCCCTGTACTGTTCTGGCAAGACTTCCCTACATTCCCTATAGTTCACATTTTCCTTGTAATGAAGGCCAACATTCCATTTGCCTTCCTAATTACTTGCTGTACCTGCATTCCATCATTTTTGTATTTCGTGTGCAAGCACATCAGATCCCTCTGAACTGCAGTATTCTTCAGCCTCTCTCTACATTTAAATAATACTCTGCTTTTCTGTTCTTCCTGCCAAACCTCATAATCTCTCACATTATACCTGATCCGCTATTGTTTTGATTGGATGGATTGGAACATGACAACCCAGGAAGATGGGAATGGATTTGGGAGATGATCAAGGAGAGCAGAGGAAAGAGAAGTTGAAGATAGAGTGATTATTTGCAAGGTTGAAGGTATCAAGGATTAATTATGTGGCAGAGAGGTTATGACGGCAAATTTAAAGGAAAGAGGGACAGTATCTGAATAGAGAAAATATTGGCTAACTTGATGACCAGGATGGAAGTTGGGTGGTTTGCAGTTTTAGTGGGAGTAGGCACAAGTTAAGATGTTGAAATAAGTAGGAAGTGTCAGGGTAATAAAGAGTCAGGCGATAAAGCATTATACCACCATCACAACTGTTTTGACAAGGTAAATGTTATAAAATGTAGCCAGGTGGGGAGAGGCTTCATTCAGGAAAAAGATATCATTGCCCCTCAGCCTGGTTTCTGTTAACACCATGATGTTGATGCAACCATTAACAATAACAATTCATGGAATGCAAGGACTGTGATAACATGCGAACGGACATTTTGAAGTTAAGAGGATAGAGAGTCAATGAGTGATGATCCATTAGCAGGGAAAGAGGAGGCACAGTATTAGTGGGAGGGGTGAGTTGGTCGGAAAGGAGGTTGGAAAGATTAGCTTTCATTTGGAACACTGAACAAAAAGTGCAATTAGAGAATGAGATGAGGAAATTGCTGCTTATAATGAACTCACAGTAAGTTCCCCGACAAACCTTTTGGAGGATACAGAAGGAAGATATAGACTTCTAGCTAACTTGGAGTCAAGTCTTAGACAGCAGCAAGGGAGCAGGAAAATTGAGAAGCACTGAAATGTTGGGTTAGTAAAGTTGTTACGAAAGAAAAAATAGTGTACCTGCATAATGAGGGGGTAGGATGTGGAATGTGATGGAGTGCGGTGGAGGCAATTCCAATTATGGTTTCCACAGGGAATTGGATAAGCAGCTGAAGAGGAACATGTTGCAAATTTGCAAGGAAAGGTTGTGGGAACGGGTCTAACTGAACTGCTCAGGCAACCAGCACAGGGTCGATAAGTTGAATGCTCTCTTTCTGAACTACAACCATTCTATGATTCAATGATTTGAAGGCAACTTGCAAGGTAAAAATAGCTAACACAACCATTTACCAAGTATATGGCATATTTACTGCAAAGTGTTGTCAGGTGATCTATACCCATTCACTGTCATCAATCTCATGCCTTCATCCAACTTTAAACTCCCTCGTTGCTGGCTTATTGATGCCCAGGCTACAGAAAGTACAGATTTAAGCTGCAGCTTAGAATTGAAAGATTTGGCACACTCCCATCAGTAAAGTACATCACATATGAAAGCATTTTAATATAGCCTAGCCACATAATGGATGATGATTTACAGGTACACGGAACGCACTGCATGATTGTCATTATACATGTTCTTTTTCAATTTACAACATCCGAAGATGAACTTTATGCACACATAACAAAATGGCACAGAATCAAAGAAATCGTGGTTTTACACATCAGGGAAGATTGAATAGGCTGCTTCTCTTTCCTCAGAAAAGGGAAGGTTGAGAGGTAGGCTGGTTGACGTCTTTAAGATTCAGGAAGTATTTGATAAAGGAGACAAGAGAAAAGGGCCATAAATATAAAATAATCAATAATGAATCAATAAGGAATTCAGGAGAATCAAGAGCCTGGTTAAAATATGAAACTCTCTATACTGGGGGTGAATAGTATAGCTGCAGTTATTTATTCATTTGTTTTTTATTCTTTCCCGGGATGTGCACATTGCCACCGTGGAACATTTATTGCCCATTCCTGGTTGAACTGGAGAACGTGGTGGTGAGCTGCCTCTTTGAACCACTGCAGTCCATGTGATATGCCACATTCAAAGATTTAAATGACCAATGCCCCATCCTGCCTTATTAATTGGTAAATTGACATCCATTAGCAATGAGCCCAATGCAATTCAATGGTGGTTCATGGATTAAATGGGAGCAGAAATGATTTTCTGAGCCTGCTGAAGGCTGCTCAGCACATCCTGTCAGGTTTGCTGATGGTCTTGTCCTACAGAGGAGGTAGGGAGGGAGTCATTATCAGGCTGTGCCTAATCAAGTGCCCTGGCATCAGGAAAACAGCAGGAATTGAAAACTATACCCCTACCTTTGCCTCTGGATATCTCACCACCCCACCTTTCTAATGACCATCCCCTGACACACCTCGCAATCCTCATCCTCTCCTTATTCACTTTTTGTCTGGGGAGAGGGTGGGTGTGGAGGGGTGGGGGTAGGGGTGTGGGGGGGTGGGGGGAGTCCAGCAATCCGGGATCTTTGATAGATGCATTGGTGCCCTCCTGCTGGGTACTCTTAGCAATGAACTTCTGCCAGACTCTGGCTGACAACTCCCATTAGATGTGTCTTCTGCTGCTGGGGTCCTGCATCCCGGAGGAAGACATGATGGTGGCCACTTAAAGGTCACTTAAGACTGTCAAGCACCCTCAAGGATCTGACAGGTTCCCCATTAATTGTCCATGGGGTGGGTGAGGCACATTCAGGCAGACTAATTCATAGCTCATAGACTTTGCAAAAATATAACTGCAGGTAATTCTCTCTTCAATTGGTTTGGTGCTAATTCAGAATAAACTGACCGAGTTTTCATGGTCAATGATGAGTAAGTGCATAAAGGCATATATCATTCGACTCGGAAAGGATGTAGGTAATGAAGCTTTTATCGCTGTTGATTAAACCAGCATGCCTTGTACCACTTAAACTATGAAAGAATGCAAATGGGAATGTTTAAAACAGCCATCATAATTAATGTTAAATGAAGCTGCTAACCATGTAACTCTAAAGTACGCATTAAATAATTGTTGCTTCCAGAACAGGAGTATTGAGAAGCCTCTTTTCATATACATTGTACCATTTTCCTGTTCTCTTTAATGCTTGTAAATGCTTTGATTGCAATGGGCATCTAAAAGATTTTACAAACAATTTTGATTGTTTTTGTTTTCACAAGAAAATTCAGGCCACGTTCTTTTCTGGCTTACTGTGAATAATTAGGCCAAACGTACAGCAAAACCCTGTTGAACATTTGATTTTTTTTTAATGCTCTGTAAAGTGTCATCTAGATCGAAACATTGGTTCTATTCTGTCGGCACAGATGTTGTCAGATGTGCTGAGACTTTTCAGCATTTTCTGTTTTTCAATGACCTTTGGTGGATGTGGGCATTGTTGGTATGACTAGCATTTATTGCCCATCCTTTATAGTCCTTGAGCTCAGTGACTCCTTTAGATGTTTCAAAGTTAATCACATTGCTGTGAGACTGGAATCACATACAGGCCAGACCAGGTGAAGGTTTCCTTCCTTAAAGGTGAACCAATCAACAATAATTTCATGGTCATCATTTCTGAGATGAGTTTAAATGTCATTAATTATTCAAATTTAAACTCCACCAGCTGCCAATGTATGCCACCTTCAACCCCTCAGCTCATGTACATGTCCATGCACAGAAGAAACCTGATTTAAATCTTAAGATTAAGCTCTTGAGCAAAACGTGTGGAAACTATTTCTGCAGCCATTAAAGCGGATAGAAAAATGATGGGCTGTGGAATTCCAGTGGGGATTGTTTTTCATTGCCTGGCTAACTGCCCAGTTTTACAGCTAGACCTGACACCACTGGATGGGAAATACCAATTCTCAATGTGCTGTGTGTGTGTGGTCAGTGGTGGCGATCAAAGTAAAATGTGGTCTGGCAATAATTTTAATAAGTTCAGGTCAGTTATCATTTATCAAAATGACAACAATGATTCATAGCTCGACCCATTAGGCTATATTCTTCTTGTAAGAATGCTGCATCATGATTCTGTCCTATTGAACTTAGCCTAAATTTGCCTAAGTACATTCAAGATAGGTTTCTTTTTGCAGCTGTTTATTCATGAAGAAAACAATGAACTGGTGATGCATGTTGACACTATTGGATAATTCCTTCTTGTTTGCAATGTGCAGAAATATAAATGATGAAGATGATATAAAAAAATTTTGTGGCTCGAAAATCCCTGGGCTAGCAAGGGGAGAAAGCTTAATATTGACTCAAGGGTGAGGGTCTATGCCCCTTTTGTATTCTGCTCCATTCAAACAGGCCATTCAAAATTCTGGCAGGGCTGATCCATGGACGTACTTTCTGGTCACACAATCCCTGCCCTCACTGTTCAGTAAGGTGTAGAGAGTTGCAAACTGGGTGAGTTCCTTTCTAAAAGAATCCAAAGCTTTGTAAACTGAGGTTTCCTCTGATGTGGAGGAAATTGATTTATTTTGCCTAGTGTCTAAACGGAATCTCTGGAGCCAAAGGCCAGAATTTTTTTTTCTTCAGCATCATTGGATGTAGTGGGAACTCAGGAGGAAAAGTAATACGACTTCAGATCTTACAAGCATAGGCTGAGCACTGTTGATGCAGCTTTGCAGCCTTGTGCAGTCATGTAGATGACCCTCTCCACTGGAATTTCAAATGTGAACTTATGTGACAGGTTTAGCAGTAACCTATTTTCAGGCACTGGATCTGTGGTGCTAACTATATCGGCCTTGTTGGCTGCATGCTTAACCTTCACTTATAGCAGTCGTTAAAATTTGCAATATGAAAACAAGCCCTGTGTCTCAACTTGTCCATGTCACCCAGTTTTTGGCACTAAGCTATTCCCAATTCCTTGCATTTCGTCCATAAGCCTCCACATCAATCCTACCCATGTATTTTTTTTTTTATTAAGCAACACAGCACGGGAAACAGGCCCTTCGGCCCAACGAGCCCGCGCCGCCGTCATACTATATAGTAGCAAATACATTATCCTATTTTAATATTCCTATATAATAATATATATATTATTCCTAATATGGAAAATTTTCACCATAGGGACAATTTGTTTCCCAATCATCCTAAGAGCGAATTTTTGGGTTGTGGGAGGAAACCGGAGTGCCCGGAGAAAACCCACGCAACCACGGGGAGAACGCGCAACCTCCCGCAATTTGTCTATATTATTTTTCAAAGACAATGTTGTACCCATCTCTAGTGCTACCACCCTCTAAGAACCCTTTTGTGTCTCTCAACTCTCACATTAAACCTATGCCTTCTTGTTTTACACTCCCCTAACTTTGGGAAAAGATGTTGACTATCTATTTTATTTATATCCCTCATTATTTTATAGACCTCTATAAGATCATCCCTAAACTTCTTACACTCCAGGGAAAAAAGTCCCAGTCTATCCAACCTCTCCTTATAACTCAAACCATTAAGTTGTGGTAGCATCCAAGTAAATCTTTTCTGCATTCTTTCTAGTTTAATAATATCCTCTCTGGATGGCCAGATCTATGCATAGCATTGCAAGTGTGGCCTTATCAATGTCTTGTATAACTCCAATAAGCCATTCCACTCCTGTATTCAATGTTCTAACCAATGAAACCAAGCATGCTGATTGCTTTCTTCAACATCCTGACCACCTATGATTCCACTTTCAAGGAATTATGAACCTGTACCCCTAGATCTCTTTGTTCTATATCTCTCCCCAATGTCCTACCATTAACAGTGTAGGTCCTGCCTTGGGCTCATTCCAATTGGTTTGATTTACCAAAATGCATCACCTTACATTTATCTAAATTAAACTCCATCTGCCATTCATCAACCCACTGGCCCAATTGATCAAGATCTTGTTGCAGTCCCAGATAACGTCTTCACTATCCAGTATGCCACCAGTCTTGGTGTTATCTGCAAACTTACTAACTATGTCTTTTAAATTTTCATCCAAATCATAAATATAAATGACAAATAACAATGGACCCAGCACCGATCCTTGAGGCACACCACTGATGACAGGCTTCCAGTTTGAAAAATAACTCCCCACCACCACTCTCTGTCTTCTATCATCAAATAATTTTGTATCCATTTAGCTACCTCACTCTGGATCTTGTGGGATTTAACCTTTTGCAACAACCTACCATGTGGTATCTTGTCAAAGGCTTGCTAAAGTCTATGTTGCCAACAGTAACTGCACTGTCCTCATCTACCTCCTTGGTTACCCCTCCAAAAAACTCAATCAAATTTGTGAAAATGATTTTCCATTCACAAAGCCATGCTGACTGTCCCTAATCAGTCCTTGCATCTCTAAATGCCTATAGATTCTGTCTCTCAGAATACCTTCTAACACCTTACCCACTCTAGACATGAGGCTTACCGGTCTATATTTCCCAGGCTTTTCTCTGAAGCCCTTCTTAAACAAAGGTATAACATTTACCATCTTCCAATCTTCAGGCATTTCACCTGTGGCTGTCAATGATTCAAATATCTCTGCTGGGGGATCCTTCCTCACATCCCACAATGTCTTGGGATACATTTCATCAGGTTCCAGGGATTTATCTATCTTGATACACTTTAAGACTTCTAGCACCTCCTTTGTAATATGTAAACTCCTCAGGATATCATTTATTCATTTCCCCAAATTTCCTAACATCCACAACTTTCGTAATAGTAAATATTAATAAGAAATATTAATTTAGGATCTCATCCATCTCCTGTGGATCCATACTTAGATGACCTTGTTGATCCTTAAGAGGCCCAACTCTCTTCCTCGTTACTGTTTTGCCTTTTACGAATTTGTAGAAGCTACTTTGGATTCTCCTTTGCCTTACCTGCCAAAACAATCTCGTGTCTTCTTTTTGCCCTCCTGATTTCTCACTTGACTCTACTCTGACATCCTTTGTACTCTTCAAGGAATTCACATGATCCCAGCTATCTATGCATGTCATATGCCTCTTTCTTTTTGACCAGGGCCTCAATATCCTGAGTCATTCAAGATTCCCTATTTCTATCAGTCTTGCCCTCCACTTTAAAAGGAATGTGCTTACCCTGAACCCTAATTAACATGCTTTTGAAAACCTCCCACTTAGCAGCCGCCCTTTTGCTTTCCTACAGCATACCCACCTCCCACCCCACCCAATCAATTTTTGAAAGTTCCTATATAATACCATCAAAATTGGCCTCTTCCCAGTTGAGAATTTTAACATTTGGGCCAGACCTAACATTCTCCATAGCTATTTTAAAACTAATAAAATCCCAAAATGATCCTTCACCAACACTTCGGTTACCTGTTCTTCCTTTGGACCATTCACACACGAAAAGAGAAATTCCTCCTGAATACACTCAACAAATTTCTCTCCATCCAACATTCTGATACTATGGCTGTCCCAGCCAAAGTTGAGAAAGTTAAAATCCCCATCTACTTCCATTCTATTTTTCTTGGAGCTATCTGTAATCTCTTTACATATTTGCTCCTCAATTTCCTGCTAACTATTTGGCAGGAAATAGTTATTTGGGGGCTTCTAGTACAACCCTATCAAAGTGATCTCCCCCTTCTTATTTCTCAGTTCTATCCTTATGGACTCAATGGATACATCCCTTCTCAGTACAGCTGTGATGGTTTCCCTAATCAAAAACTGACTCCCCCTCCTCTCTTACTTCTTGTTGTATCTGTCATCAATACCCTGCCAATTCTGTCCCTGTCTTAGTCTTGTTTTGTAATTGCTATAACATTCCAGCCCCATGTACCCATCCATGCCCCAAGTTCATCTATTATGCCCATTAGGCCTTTTGCATTGGAATAAATGCAGTTTAATCTTGACTTCCATTGCTCTCTGCTCTGCTTTTGCCTTACCTGTTTAGTACTAAAATTATTGACACTGCCTTCACTATTTAAAGTGCTCTCTTTAATTTCTGTGCTCCCCTAAACATCCCCTTTTGTCTCCATGCTGCTTTGCATCCCATTCACCTGCAGAACTAATTTAAACCCTCCTGAGTAGCTATAGCAAATCTCCCTACCAGGATATTAGTCTCTCTCCAGCTCAGGTATAATCCTTCCTCTTGAACAGATCACTCCTTCTCCAAAAGAGATCCCAATGATCCACAAATCTAAATCATTGCCCCCTGTACTAGCCCACAAGCCACTTTGACCTTCATTTTCTGTTTGGTCCACAGAATCACTTCAATCCTCATTGCAATCTATGCCCAGGACCATTTAATTCCAACATCACATTATTATTTACTTTTGAAGCCAAACATTCACTCGTCATACAGTGAAGCATTCATGAACTTGTAAGAAAAGAATCATAAAAGATATCCAACCCATTTATAACTAAAGATATGAACCTGTGGGAAAAAAAATCACACTCAAATGATATTCAGCCTATTGTTTAATACTGATTCTTAATAAGCATTCACTTTACACCAATTAATTTGGACAGTGGGGGCACAATGTTTAGCACTACTGCCTCACAGTTCCAGAGATATGGATTTAATTCCTGGCTTGAGTCACTGTCTGTGCAGAATCTTCATGTTCTCCCTGTGCCTGCATGGATTTCCTCCGGGTGCTCTGGTTTCCTCCCACAGTCTAAAAGATGTGTTGGTCAGGTGCATTGGCATGATAAATTCTCCCTCAGTGTACCCAAACAAGCGCTGGAGTGTGGTGACTAGAGTACATAACACAGTAACTTCATTACAGTGTTAATGTAAGCCTACTTGTGACATGAACAAATAAACTTTTAAAAAAGCCATATTTGATGCATTTTGTGTGCAATATGTAATTGATTTTGTGTGCAATATACAATTGATTTAGACTCATTGCTCTTTTAAATAAAAAAGAACTATTTTACAAATTTATGTTTTTATTGACTTTTTGTTTATGGCGGTGTTTATATCCATAGGACCTCTTATTGCAGGGGGCTGCTTGTTCCCTTAGGACATTAGCCTCGTGGATTATATCCAAAGTGCACAGTTGCTGCCATGATCTGACTACCTCCATAATTCTGAGTTGAGCTCATTTTAATATGCTTAGTCTTCTTGTGAAATAGTCCACATTCTGACAGTCATAATTCAAAGCAGGTGAGAAATATCAGCTGCTACTGTGATCCTGACAAGTATGCAGTCGTATTAATAGCCATAGACTCCAAGGCAGAACCTGAAAATAATAAGGGATCATAGCTTCTTCAGGGGTGTTCAATGTCCTTTTCTTTCAAATTCTCTGATCTCTGTAAGGTTGGTGCAAGGTCTTCAGGGCATGTTACATAATAAGCATCCACAACCTCTCTCTCCCCACGGCATTGAAAGAATGAAATGATGTGAGAGACTGCTCTGGCCTCATCAGTGCAGGATTTCAATATTGTATCAGTGAAGACAACAAAAATAAATGTTCTCAAAGCAAATGAGCTCTATCCAAGACCACAAGAAGCGACAAAGAGTCATGAACAAAGTCCATTCCATCACTCAAACCAGCCTCCCATTCATTGACTCTGTCTATATTTCCTACTGTCTCAGGAAAAGCAGCCCGCATAAATAAGGATCCCATGCACCCTTGACATGCTCCCTTCTACCCTTTTCCATCAGGAAAAATGTAAAAATTGATGACTCAAGAACAGTTTCTTCCCTGCTGTGATCAAACATTTGAATGGAACTATCTCACATTAAGTTGATCTTTCTCTACACTATTACTGTGTGGCCAAATTCTCTTCTAGTTAAATGTTCAAGTTTGCTGCCGACACCAGTGTGGTCGGTCGGATCTCAAACAATGATGAGACAGAGTACAGGAGTGAGATAGACAATCTGTGAACTGGTGTGGCAACAATAATCTCTCCCTCAATGTCAACAAAACGAAGGAGGGAGTCATCTACTTCAGGAAGTATAAGGGAAACATGCCCCTATCTGCATCAATGGGGATGAAGTAAAAAGGATCAAGATCTTCATGTTTTTAGGTGTCCGGGTCACTTACAACCTATCCTGGTCTCCCCATGCTGAACTATAGTTAAGAAAGCCCATCAATGCCACTAATTTCTCAGAAGACTAAGGAAATTTGGCATGTCAGCTATGACTCTCATTAACTTTTACAACTGCACTATGCAAAGCATTCCTTCCGGTTGTATCACAGCTTGTTATGGCTCCTGCTCTGCCCAAGACTGCAAGAAACTACAAAGGTCACAAATGTAACCCAATTCATCATGCAAACCAGCCTCCCATCCATTAACTTCAGCAAAGCAGTCAGCATAATTAAAGACCTCTCGCATCTCGGACATTCTCTCTTCCACCTTCTTCTATGGGGAAAGAGATACTAAATACTGAGGTCACGTACCAACTGACTCAAGAACAGCTTCTTCCTTGCTGTCAGACTTTTGAAAGGACTTAGTTTGCATTAACTTGATCTTTCTCTACACCCTAGCTTCAACTGTAACACTACATTCTGCATTCTCTCATTCCCTTCTCTATGAACAGTATGCTTTGTCTGTATAGTGCACAAGAAACAATATTTTTCACTGTATGTTAACCTATGTGACAATAATAAATCAAATCAAATTCAAATGACTGTAACACTACATTCTGCTCTCTCTTGTTTCCTTCTCTGTGAATGGTATGCATGCAAGAAACAATACTTTTAACTGCTTACCAATTCATATGACCATAATAATTCAAATCAAATTAAACCAAATCAAAACATCTGCACTAACTTCAAAGTACATTTGTGACTGCCTAAAATGGAGAAGATTTGTTTGGGAAGGCATCAAACGCACAGAGGCACACGGTGGCGATGACAAGGTATCAGAAATAGCTCACAAACATGTCTCTGCCCGACACATTAAGCATCACCTATCCTGAGAGTGGCAGATTCTGCAAATCACACACTGGACTAAGTAGCCATCTCAGAACCCAATGAATCAGGATGTAGGCAAGTCATTCTTGATCCCAAGGGACCACCTCAGAAGGAATAAAAGAAAGCAGCTTTTGAAAATCCCGAGGTAATGCAAAAAATAAGCATTCCCCAAGCACAAAGAAGCAGAAAATTGCCCTTTACATGTGCTATAAAAGAGTAACTTTATGAGTCGAAGTTGCCAGCAGACAGCCTCGTCTGCTTGTACTGCAATTTTCATACCATAAAAGACTTATAAAGAAATTCCTAATCGGACTGAATTTTCACGGGCATTTTACTGATCTGTTGCCTCATTGATGTCAGGGGATTGACAGAATACTCCCTGGGCAAACAGCATAATCAGCAATCTCCAACTATTATGTCATCTTTCTTGGTGGGGAGTGTGGTGCATGAGGTGGAGAGAATTCACCATCTCCAGCTGAAATTACAGATTGAAACAATCTCTGCAGAAATTTAGGGTTCATCTGTTAACAATGCTCTTATGCAATCACCAACACCAATATTTCAAGGAAGAATTAATTAATTTATTTTAAATCTTTTTTAAATGGCTTATCCCCTCCATCAAAAGGATCAGAAGAATGTCACAGAATTGCATTAACTGTCAAACTAATATTGGCAATTCTGAGCCATACATTTCAATCGAATTCAAGGTAATTGTACTGGGTAAACTCTGTCTCATATTGACTGATATGCAGTTGATATTCCCTTGGGCTTGTCTCAAAATTATTTGAATGAGTATTTGATACAGAATAAATTATGTGATTGCTGGCCCCTATTTTTTAAAGCAAACGAACACTTAATAATAGTTTGATGCATGCCTAAGTTGATGAAATGTCTAAGGATTAGAATGTTTTTTGCAGCTGCTGATAATACTTTGCAGAGATAATATGGAAATCTGCTTTACAGATGCAGCATTTCCAGCCAGCTAAAGCTGGCAGAGCGGGAGCAACTCCAAGGAATTTCCCAGCTGAAGTTTGGTAAATTAGGAAGATAATGCAAAGTTAGGAAAATAGAAGTTTACTTGCTTGAAGCATTCATTATATAACTGTGTGTGTGTGTGTGTGTGTGTGTGTGTGTGTGTGTGTGTGTGGGGGGGGGGGGGGGGGGGGGGAGGGGATGGAGGTACCTTTAAAATTAATTTTCAATGCTCATTCGTAACGAGGAAAAATTCACATAGAAAGTAGAAACAGGAGTAGGCCACTTGGCTCTTTGAGCCAGCTCCACCATTCATTTTGATCATGGCAGATCATCAAATTCAATATTGCGATCTCTCCCCCCCCCCCCCCCCCCCCGCCTTGTCCCATATCCCTTGAGTCCTTTAGTCCCCCTACAGCTATATCTAATTTCTTCTTGAAATCAGACAACATTTTGGCTTCAACTACTTTCTGTGTTAGTGAATTCCACACACTCATCACCCTCTGGGTGAAGAGATTTCTCCTCACCTCAGTTCTAAAAAAATTACCCCTTATCCTCAAACTATGACCCCTAGTTCTAGATGTCCCCACTACTGAGAATATTTTTTCTGAACCTATCCTGTCTAACCCCATTAGAATTTTATAAGTGCAGATGAGTGTTTTCCTCTTGAGGCTATGTATTGCTACTTAAGCTAATACAGAGACTCATAGAATGATTGGTACAGATTTTTAAGATATGACTTTATTTAACCAAACAATCAAATGGGAGAAGGATATAAGGATGTCCAGTACTCGAGGTATAGAATGCGGGCAGCCCAATGTTAAAGTTTATTTATTAGTCATAAGTAAGACTAACATTAACACTGCAATGAATACTGTGAAATTTCCTCTAGTTGCCACATTCTGGCACCTGTTTTGGACAATGTCACTCTGAAGAACAATGCCCCGTGAAGGCAATTATACATTTATCAAATCATATTGTCCACCTTTCCAGTACACGTAATAAACATTAATACAAATTAATCAATAATCTTTTTATTATTAACTCCAGCCAATAACAATTCACATCATGACCTAATGGGAAATAGGATTTCATTTGTTATTAATTATGGACAATACCCTCCTTCTGTTGCCTTGCAACATGAGATGCTGGACATGAAACAGGAGGATGATTCCCACTGAACTGAACCCACGTGCCTCTCATCCAACCCTAAGATATCTCATATGCCTACTTTCCACCTGTGTTATCAATTCAAAGTTGCATGATTCTATTCATAAATTTGGCATTGGCAGCCATCGTGTTCCCAGCCACTGCTGATAACAAAGTCTTTACTTGCTATCTGCTAACCAGCTTTCTATCCATCTCAAGACATTATCTGCAATCCTATGTGCTTTAACTTTACATAGTAGTCTGTTACATGAGATGTTGTTGAAAGTTTTCTGAAAGTTTAAATAAACCACATCTACTGATGCTCCTTGGTCAATTCTACTAGTTACATCTTCAAAAAATTCCAATAGATTCGTCAAGCATGATTCCTGTTTTGTAAATCCATGCTGATTTTGTCTGATTGTCCCACTGCCTACCAAAAGCTGAGTTATGAAATCCTTGATAATGGACTCTCCAATACTGACATTAGGCTCACTGGTCTGTAGTTCCGTATTTTCTCTCTCCTTGCCCTTGTAAACAAGGGTAACGTGTTTACATTAGCTACCCTTCAATTTGTAAAAACCAGAGTCCAAAGAAGTTTGGAAAACAACCATCTATTTCCAGGCCATTTCCCTAAGTGCTCTGGGATGATGGTTATCAGGACCTGGGGATGAGAGTTGAAGTGCTTTGATGATTTCTTTCTGAGATTTGAGGTGCGTTTGATGCCTACTTTCGGACCAAGTAATGGCAGAAGATTTTTTTCTTTAATTTAGTTAGGGCATCATGACTGGCAGAGGCTTAGAGGGCCAAAGGACCCATTCCTTTGTTCCTTGTTCTTAATTATGGAAATTAGATTTGCTTTGATTTGATTTATTATTGTTACATCTATTAGGATACATTAAAAAGTGTTGTTTCTTGCACCCACACTGGTCCATGCCAACCAAAAGTCCTGTCTAAGCTAACCCCATTTGTCTGCATTTGGCCCATTTCTCTATAAACCTTTCCTCTCCGTGCATCTGTCCAAATGCCTTTGAAATGTTGTCAATGTCCCTGCCTTAACCACTTCCTCCTTCATAGTGTTGCAGTTACAGACTGGATGTAGAGAAAGATCAAAAATAAAATATGAAGAAACTAGGATTAGTAAAAGGTCTTAGGATAAGGAGTTGGTCATTTTGTACTGAAATGCAGAGAAATATTTTTGAATCGTTGCTGTTCTTGTTCTTCTTCTTGTTGTGTATATGTTTTAGACTGTAAGGGAACCTAAGCTTGGGCAGAAAGATCAGCAATTGTCTTATTGAATGGCAGAGCTGCTGCAGGAACCGTATGTCCGACTCCTCCTCCCACTTCTTTTGTTCTTTTTGGTGGCTGCAGGATAAATAAATGTCTCTATTTAGTGAAAGCAGCAAAATATTTGATAGTATAAAGGGGAATGTTGTATGTTGCTCCAGGGATGATATGCATCCATCTAATCATTGGCAGACGATTGAATGAAACAACAAAATGAGATTACATTTACTTGCCGTGCCCCTCGGGACATCTCAAAGTGCTTTATTTCTGACGCATTATTTTTTAAAGAGCAGTCACTGTTTCTATGTGGAAAAAAACAGGCTTTAAAAACTCACCTTTACCTGCTTTCCACAAATTCAATCCCAGATTTGAATTCAACCAGGCCTGGAGATCTGCTGGCCATGAGTAGAACCTCAGGTCCCATCAAAGTTAATTTGCATACAAGCAAAATACTGCCGTTGTTGGAAATCTAAAATAAGAATAGGATGCTGGAAGTACTCAGCGGGTCTGGTAACATTTGAGGAACTGTCATTGAGCTAAAACACTTACTTTCTTTCTCTCTCTGTAGTTGCTGCCTGATCTCTGAGTATTTGCAGCATTGTTTTATCTTTATCCCAATACATGTTCCCATCAAAATTTGTTTTATCACTCAAGTGATACTTGCTGAACAAGTACACTTAAAATAGTGCTGTGAAGCATTACATTTTGTAAGACATGGCGCCCCTTTGAAAGCTTCCTTATTACACAAGCCATTTGATTTTAACAATATCGGTAGTTTGTATAAGAAAGGGGGAATCTTTTATATATTCATAGTGACTCCTTTAGTTCCAAGACAAGAATTATGAATATACAAATAGTTTCAATTTGTCTAGTGTGGCTGAAACATATTTGTTTTCCTTCAATTAAATTCAAACTGTATTAAAAAGTGTAATGAGAGAAATTGGAAACACCGTGACATTTCAGTGTAATATCTTTTCTAGTCAAATAAATGTTGGCATTGTACAGCAGCAGAAAAGCAAATCTAACGTGCAACACTGGGGCGGAAGTTGGTTGTAATAAGAATGCAAAACAGATGATCATGTATCAATAGCCTGTTTTATGTGCCTTGTACTTTCAAACCAATTCACCAACCAGAACTTTACCAGCATGCCCACCAGGAGGCTCATAAGATGGCACTGAAGGCCAACGGAGAATGTTATCTATGAGGTTCACCCATGCTGAAAATCCTGGCCACTATTTTCCCATTTTATGCTAACAGCCAAGTTCAATTTCAAGTGCATGTTTCTCATAGAATCAGTCAGAGAATAAGGCAACCATCGGGGAGCCATGTGGCCATTAAGGCGCCTCTGGGTCAGTTAAAGGTTTTTGTTAACTGGAAAGGTTTTCAGTCTTTGAACGTCTGGATAGCCTTTGATCAATATCTGTGCATCCTGTATATGTGCAGTACCCTGGGCCATGATACCGACATCCTCAAGCAGTCTCACGTAGCTTGGCTTTTTATTCCCTACTCATCTGGATAACTGGTTAATAGGAGACACGGGGCATTATTCTCCCAAAGAGGGACAAAGTTTCCATGCCAGCAAGAAAGCCAGAGTGTTTCCTGTTGGCATTGCCAGCATCCATCATGTAAGATTCTCCTACTTAAAAGATGCAAATCAATTCATCTCGGGAAACCCGCAGGCTAGGCAGACTTTTCAGAGATTGGAATGCCCATCTTAAGAGCAACCCAATCAGTTGCAAATGGGTCTCCCTCCCCCAGAATAGAAATGATGACCCCAGCCCCTCCTCTGCTGATCACCAACCCTTCAGAAAAGACAAGCATTCTCCTCCCACCCCGCCAATCCTCATTGGCATAAGTAGTTAACTTTTTCTTTTGCAAACCACTTATTCCCTTTGAAAAAACCACAGCTGTCAATCAAGTTTAAATTCTTTGTAAACATTGCTGTTAGGAATAAGGGAGTACTTGAGATGCATTCAAGTGTGAAGGGAAAGGTAAATACACACAGCTGATTGAAGGCTAAGTAGAAATCTATTAAACTGTCAATCAAAGCCTGTTGTGAAGCACCACACTGTGGAATTGAAAGAGATCAAAAGTTTTCAAGGAATAGAAAGGGTTTCAAAGGTTTCACAGAATATAATCCCTACAGTTCAGAAAGAGGCCATTCAGTCCATTGAGTCTGCACTGACCACAGTTCCACTCAGGCCCTATTCTCAGAACCTCACATATTTACCCTGCTAATCACCTGACACTAAGGTCAATTTTAGCATGGCCAATCAACCTAACCCGTATATCTTTGGACTGTGGGAGGATACTGGAGCACCCGGAGGAAACCCACACAGACATGGAGAGACAGTGACCTGAGGTCTGAATTGAACCTGAGTCCCTGGCACTTTGAGACAGCAGAACTAACCACTGTGTTTCTGTGTGACTTTCTAGGAAGGCTCAGAGGCTTCAGATAAATGGGAAACATCCACCTTCCCCACCCCACCCCACTTCCAATGCAACTGACATCGCCTCTCAGAGGACTTCAAAGGGGTTTACTCACACCTGCAGTTTCTGATAGAGAGAAAGGGAAATCCCTGCTGCAGAATGGAATGCTGCAGTGCCTTAAAATTCTGCCAGGTGACCAGACGGCATGGAGATTGAAGTGATCAGGCCACTTTGAATTTTCTGGAATGAAGATGTTGATCACAGAGCTGTCTGAAATCACCATGTCAAGTATGATCCTCAGGTTTACCAGGGATAAATGGGCAGTACAGGCATGAGGCCTCATCCTAGGGTTGGGGAAGGTAGGTAGAAATGACAAGTTCTTTGTCCCCAACCCAAGTCTACCCAAGCCCCTGAACCCTTAAAGGACACATCCTCTGCAGCCTGGCAGCAGCAGAGGAAGAAATGGCCACTGGACTGAAGTCCTTGGCCCCTCTCTCAGGGCCCAAAGCATCAGTTCCAGTGTGATGTGCACCATTGGTAGTGCCATGTTGCTGTCCTGAAGGACTACTTGAGTGGGGGTCTGAAGGAAGAGGGAGAATTTATGGAGGGTTTGTGGGGTAATGGAGTTGCATGGAAGTCCGAGGGGGAAGGGGACTGGGGATATAATCAGGTTGGGTCACCCTCATGCTTGTGTAGTGGGGAATGGGGAGGCATGACCCTTCTTTGCTGAGGGATGGTGGTGTTCCCCTGGCCCCTTGATTCCAGCATGTCAGGTCTATGCTGCTCATTACCAGCACCAAAGCCCATATGTGCATTTCATGCTGGAGAATGTCATGCTGGGTGAACGGCAGGGGGGCCAATGAATGGACCAGCAACTCACTGATTGTATTACAATCAACAGGTTTGCATAATAATTGTGTTACTGCCTGCTATAGTGGGAACCCAATTAGGCCATGGCAGGCAGGTCATGTGAATCCCCATGGCCCAATGCCTGGCGGGAATTCTGATATCGGGCCGATGCCTCATTGGGCGGCATAGCGGTTAGCACAGCTGCTTCACAGCTTCAGGGATCTGAGTTCGATTCCCGGCTTAGATCACTGTGTGTGTGAGTGGAGTTTGCACATTCGCTTCGTGTCTCTGTGGGTTTTCTCTAGGTGCTCCGGTTTCCTCCCACAGTCCAAAGATGTGCGGGTTAGGATGATTGGCTATGCTAAACTTGCCCCTTAATGTCCTGAGATGCATAGATTAGAGTGATTAGTGGGTGAAATATATAGGGATATGGTGTAGGACGTGGGTGGGATTGTGGTCAGTGCAGGTTCAATGGGCCCAGTGGCTTCTTTCTGCACTGTAGGATTTCTATGAATATATGATTCTATGAGCAGAGCATCCTGTCAGCCATCTGATGAGGTCGATGATAGTTCCCATCCCCCAGGACTATCCATTAAAGAGGTGTCTCATAATCGCAATAGGTATCTAATTGTCATGGTCAATCTCTTTGCAACAGGCTCCTTCAGGCAGTATGTGGAGACCTCAGTGGCATCGCACAATCTGCTGCATACCATTGTGTCAAGGTCTTCGCTGGTGTAATGTTCAGAAGGACAGGGAATTACATCCCCTTCACATTAAACAAGCCGATCAACTGGATGGAGCCAGAGGGTTTGCAGTGATACAGGTTTCCTCGGGTGCAGGTCTGGCAACATCTATGGAGAGAGAAACAGAGTTAGAATTTTCAGTCCACAGAATTATAGGAGGGTCATTTGGACTTGAAACATTAACTCTTTTTTTTCCTCCATAAATGAGTTTATCAAGGAAAAAGAGAAGCTCCAATACAAATGCAGAAGAATTGTGTTGCTTGTCCATTGAAGCAATTATCTATCGTATCCTGGGTCCCAGTGAGATCAGGCAAGAAATGAGCACAAACACTTTAACGCGATGTGTGGAGAATTGTCAAAGGACCCATTCTCTGAATATCCCTATAATCAGTGTCAGTCCTGACTGCACAGGAGCAAGGATGGGCCAAACATACATGTCTAATTTTTATTTAAACACAAAGTAAATAGCATGTCATCTCATATTGTTGAATGAAAATACTTCGCATTTAATGGAAATGGCTGCCACAAACAGAAAATAATGACAGGTAAAAGCGGCATATTCCAAACCCTGCAGCACAGTGCAGGGTTTGATAAGCATATCAAATACACACTCGGAAGCAGATTAGTCCATCAATTGGCAACAAACTTGTAAACTTGAATCAACACTAATTAGCTTTGGTTAACTTTCTTCGACCCACGTGCGTGCACATTGTGTAATTTTCAAACCATTGAGCATTAATCAAATGATATTACATGGTGAATTATAAAGGTTATTGAAATACTATACCAATTACTGAAATGTATGTGTGCTGAAGAGATGACAGTGAGAATCCAGAAACAGAAGGTTTTGGTTCCCTGCCAGTTTCTGTCACTGCTAAAGATGTGAAGGTGTGGAGAGATTTCTCAATTCCCTTTGGCAGTCTGCAGTCATCAATAGGATAGTTCTGTTTTGCTCCTGCAAACACAATTTACTATCCACCATTCACAATTTCACCAAAATGTTGATAGATACTTTCAGTACGTATTGTTCTTCGTCAAAGTTGTTACATCTTCATAGGTCACCAGTTTGTAAAGATTGATTTTTTTTTCCCCTCACAGATGGGACACAGGAACACAAGATAGAAGTGGACCACATGATCTACTGAGCCTTCCCCTCTTTCCAATCTGTTCATGGCTAATCATGGATCAAATTTCTCACCCGATCCCCAAGTTTCCTGATAGACAAAACTCTGTCTACCCCAGCAGAAAATAGAGTAGCTACAATGTACACTTAGTTACCACATTTCTAAAGCAGGTATGGTATCATCTTTCAGCTTCAGACAAAAAAGAGATTGTATTAGCATCTCAGTCACATTAGAATTACTCACTAGATCGTTTCCAAGTGAAAACATACGGGGGACCATAATCTTGAGCTCCCCAATGTCGAATTGCCGGTGGAAGATTGGAGGGTTGGAAGGGTGGAGGAGGATGGAGGGGATAACCCCAAAAATGCATTGGAAAGTCCCATTTGGGCTTTCCCAGATAAGGGTTTACACATCAATAACCTCAATGTTGGAGTTTCTTCTGCAACTGCCCTTCTCTGGAAACTGTCTGAAAGTACAATTTAAATTGTACATTGGATGTTTCCAATTGTGTTAGACAAATAGTTACCCAGAAAAAGGTGGAAGAATTAAACCTTGCTAACTGTTGTAGAGGCCAGGACCAACCCTACCATGGGATTCCACCCACACCCCAAACTAGAGTCACCTTTCAATGGGATTTCCCCAAATGTATGGCTTCTCTGATCCCTCCTGTGCAGGTCTACTCAGCCTCCAAGCAGGCACGACCCTCTCATCCCTTCATCTCTGCAGACCAGCCCCCCACACCTGACTCCCTTTTACCCAACCTGATCTTCCACCCCGAGGTCCAACCGGTCCCTCAACGTCAACACATCCACCCCCATCCCCAGGAAGCCAGATCCCCTCAACCTGACCTGATCCTGTCTTGACCTGGCCTAGGCTCCCCACTCGACCTGCCCTGCTTCAGCCACTGCCTTGCCTAACCCGCCCACCTGCTCACCTCCCCCCTTTGACCTGCCCCATTCCTTGGCAGTTACTTAAAATTGGTGTTTGGTCTTACATAGAAATGATGAGACAAATGCTTGTTTCAAGCAAATTAAGTAGATTAGCGTCTGTTCTGCTCAGGATTCTTCAGAAGCCTAAATAACAGATGCTACCAAAGATCACTCGAAACATCTGTGAATCATTGTCTGGGGCAGAGAATGAGGATACCCTGTCAGGAGAGGGGAAATTGAAGTTAGTGACAGTGTGATCGGGGATACGATGAGAAAGGGAACAGTCTCAATAGTTTTCTTTCATGTGGGATCAGGAGCAGTGTTCCTGCCTTCTTGGTTGGCTAGAGATCCCTAGTTATTTTAGGGAAAGCCAATCTTGAAGAGGGGTCTCAAACAGGTATTAGGCCCTTATTTACATCTGCAAAGTCCTGCTGCCTATTTTAAATGAGGGTAAAAAACATCTCTAGCTTGTCCTTATTCAACATGGTGGCTGCAGGCACCCTTATGATTGCTCACATACCGTGTGAGTTGCTACCTGTGGTATCCTGTCCTAGATCCTGGCATCCTCTAGCCTAACTACTGTATGCACGCTGTACTCAGATCTGAATGGAAGCTTGGGAGGATAAGAGATTCTGCATTATCAGGTAAACTTGGCCTTTTTTGTTCAAATAGTATTCATACAGACGTCCAAGTCTTTAATATTTGTGTCAAAGTCTGGGTGCTATACTTCAGGAAACACATGAAGGCTTTGAGGAAGGTGCAAACCTGGCATGATTCTAAATCTGAGCAATAGTTAGCTTTGGTTAAAGGGAAACCAGAGGGAAAAAGTGACTGATGAAAGCATTTTCATTTTATCATGCTGAGTGTGCAGGATAAGATAGAAATACGAAGGGAAAGAGGAAACCCTGTGAAGAACAATATCTCCCCCAGTGATGCCATGATATGAATGCAGGTCTCTTTCAGTACAGAATGGCTAGCACCTTTTTCTTTGAAGGGAAGAGCATATACTAAAGTCTTTAAATCACAGTCTCCTGTCTTTAGCTACGATTCTTCAAGAGAGAAGGTATCAGTGACAGTCTCATGAGATGTTTAGGGAAAAGGTTATTGTGGAAGAATAGAAAATAGCTGGTAAGCAGTGTGCCAGATGTTAGATCAAGGGAAGTGAGGGTTAGAACAATGAAAAGTGTGTGTATCTGAGGAAAAAGGTGGAGTAAGGTGTGATGTGGTAATACTTGTAGGAGGATGAAGGGAAGCAGGCAGTGGAGCATTGAGATGTATTAGGCCTCCAAGACAGTATGGAACGTGTTCTCTCAGAACTTGCCAGAAGCATTTTTCTATTTCTAAGAGCAGAGTTCCCCATTAAGTATGATTAGGGAAGCCTGATATCCAGCCTCCCAAATGTGCAGTTCTGGCTATGTGGTTAACTCATGATGAGAAGCAAGCATTTGCTTACTGGAACAATGCTAACAGATGCCTGTCCTCTGCATACCTGCTTTTGGGCACAATCAAATTTCTTGGCCAAATTATTGCATTTAAGTGGACAAATATCACAAAAATGCCAAAGGAGACTCCTCAGCTACTTGCAGCTAACAATAATTGATTAACTTGCTCATTTAGTTAACTTGAATTGTCTTTTTATTACTGCAGTTCTGTAGAAACATGGCCCTGATGATAAAGTTAACACTTGACTCTTTCCAGACCCATGGAAGATTTTCAAAAGCTGTCACATCAAAAGGCCATTTACGGCTTTCAACTATATGTTAATTGCAGCCATATTTCCAGAGCAGCAGATGTAAAAACACAAAGGAATTACAATGTTTAACAGGCCAGTGTGTGCAGTCATGCCATACCTTGTTTTCAAAGTCGATGGGCAATATTTTCAGGCCCCATTGAAATTGGGAACAAAGGCAGATGAGGGGTTGAAAATACTAGCATCAGCTAGCATGCTGTGCTACAGGAGGTGAGTTTGGGCCCTGCATGTGTTATATATTGGAGAATGATGCTCAGGAGCATAGAGATTTAAAACAATTGAACAGAATTATAGGTGTGTGTTCTCTTATGTAAGATTTTCCTGTCTGCTTACTTCCCATGTGAAGGACTTTTGGGCCCGAATTCTCTGGCCATTTACATCAGCAGGATTCCACCAGCAATGCACCCCCTCCCGCGGGCTTTCCGCTGGCATGGCGTGAGGTCAATGGGAATTTCCATTGACAGTAGCTGGACCAGTGAACAACAGGAAATATGCAGCTGATGGAGAAACTCACCCATGATGCCATAGGTGGTGAATATACTTATACATTAACACAATTGAGCTTCTGTAAGGTAACAAGAGTTAATACAAATACATACTACTCCCTCTCCCCTTAAATTTGAGTGTCCCCCACAAGTTCAAAACAAGTTCAATAAGCATAAAGTCAGTTATTATTAATAACAGATGGATGGTCTGGATGTTGTTGCTTTTGGAATGGTTGCTGGTGAACCTCTGGTATCTTCTTCTTTACACTGGTGGTAACCTCTGACATTTTTGTTTTCACACTGATGTCATCGGTGGTGGGTTTGTCCAGCATTGACGTCTGAACTAGAGGTTGTCTCTGTTTCTGATCTGTTGATGAGTTTTCCTTAACAGTGTCTGCTGGTGTCAGGGTTTTAGGAAGGTTCATGTCAAGATTTTGAATCTGGATTCTCAGCAGGCTCTGATTCTGTCAAAATCTGTTCTCCCAGCCAATAACTGGTCCACACATCTCCTGCAGATAATGTCATCTCTGATCTGGACATATAAGAGATGGGTTCAGGCACTGCATGGGTTGTGACATGAACACACTTTTTTTTTTCTGTGGAATAATTCCTAGCCAAAACTTCTCAGTGGAAACCTCTATGCTTTGATTTGCTTTCCTGCCAATGCAATGATGAGGCAGAGCACAGGTATGAGATAGAATATCTGATGAACTAGTGCAAAGACAACATCTCTCACTCAATGTCAACAAAATTAAATAGATTATCATCAACTTCAGGAAGCATAGCGGAGAGCATGCCTCTGTCTACATCAATGGAGATGAAGTAGAAATGGTTGAAAGCTTCAGGTGTTTAGATGTTCAGATCACCAATGACCTGTCCTGGTTCCCCCATGCTGACACTATAGAACATAGAACATAGAACATTACAGCGCAGAACAGGCCCTTCGGCCTTCGATGTTGCGCCGACCAATTATGAAAAAAAGCAATGACCCTCCAAACTAAACCATTCCCTTCTCTTCCATAAACTTATCAACTAACCTCTTAAACGCCACCAAACTTGGCGCATCTACAACTGCAGCAGGTAGGGCATTCCATACCCTTACCACCCTCTGGGTAAAGAACCTACCTCTGACATCCGTCCTATAACTACCACCCCTTAATTTAAAGCTGTGTCCCCTCGTGCTAGCTTTCTCCATCCTAGGAAATAGGCTATCACTGTCCACCCTATCTAAACCTCTAATCATCTTATATGCTTCAATAAGATCCCCTCTTAGCCGCCTCCTTTCCAACGAAAACAACCTCAAATCCTTCAGCCTCTCTTCATAGGACCTGCCCTCCATACCAGGCAACATCCTGGTTAACCTCCTCTGTACCCTCTCCAATGCCTCCACATCTTTCTTATAATGTGGGACCAGAACTGCACACAATACTCCAAGTGCGGCCGCACTAGAGTTTTGTACAGTTGCAACATGACGTTGCGGCTCCGAAATTCAATCCCCCTACCACTAAAAGCTAAGACTCCGTATGCCTTCTTAACAACCTTATCGACTTTACTGCCTACTTTCAGGGATCTATGCACAAATACACCAAGATCCCTCTGTTCATCAACACTATTAAGAATCCTACCATTAGCCCTATACTCTACACTTTTATTATTCCTGCCAAAGTGCATTACCTCACACTTTTCCACATTAAACTCCATTTGCCACCTCTCGGCCCAGCTCTGCAACTTGTCCAAGTCTCTCTGCAAACTATAACACCCCTCTTCACTATCTACCATTCCACCGACTTTAGTGTCACCTGCAAATTTACTAATCCATCCTTCAATACTCTCATCCAGATCATTTATAAAAATTACAAACAGCAGGGGCCCCAAAACAGACCCCTGAGATACACCACTTGTCACCGAACTCCATGATGAATATCTCCCATCAACCACCACCCTCTGTCTTCTATTTGCTAGCCAATTCCTAATCCAATTAGCTAAATCACCCTCTATCCCATACATCTGCATTTTCTGCAGAAGCCTTCCTAACTGTAGGAAGCCTTTCCTATAGTTAGGAAAGCCCACCAACTTTCTCAGAAGACTAAGGAAATTTGGCACGTTAGCTATGACTCTCACGAACCTTTACAGATGCACCGTAGAAAGCATTCTTTCTAGTTGTATCACAGTGTTGTATGGCTCTTGGTCTTCCCAAGACGGCAAGAAGCTACTAAGGGTCATGAATGAAACACAATCCATCATGCAAACCAGTTTCCATCTATCGACTCTATCTACACTTCCTACTTTCTCAGCAAAGCAGCCAGCATAATTAAGGCCCCCAAGAAGCCCAGACATTCTCTCTTCCATCTGTCAGGAAAAAGATACAAAAGTCTGAGGACACAAACCAACCGACTTGAGAACAACTTCTTCCCTGCTGCCATTGGATTTTTGAATGGACCTATCTTATATTAAGTTGATCTTTCTCTACACCCTAGCTATGACTGTAACACTACATTCTGCACTCTCTCATTTCCTTCTCTATGAACGTAATGTTTTGTCTGGATAGCATGCAAGAAACAATACTTCTACTGTATGTTAATACATGTTTCAATAATAAATCAAATCAAAATTTGTCCTTGCTGCTGTGGTATGATTTCTTTCATTCTCAGATGTTTCAACAGATTAAATGCCAATTGTGGTTGTCTCTTTATCATTAATAATGCAGGAGAGGTCTTGCTCATGGAATGTGCGGTATTCCTATAAACTAGTAGGAATTTGTTCAGACGTTTGATCAGCAAACCTTGTTCCCTGATTGCTCTCAAAGTAAGTTTAACAGTTTGGATGAAACATTCTGCTGATACAGGAGCAGGATGATGTATTGCGGGCTTAATATGTTGAATACCATTCTGTTGCAAGAAACATTTTAGTTCTAGTGAGGCAAAGTGGGGTCCAGTACTGCTTGTTAATTGTTCAGCGCATCCAAGTCGATTAAATACTTCTCGTTTTTTGATAGTCTTCTTCAAAGATGTAGATTTCATCACAGCGATCTCTGGCCACTTGGTGTGAACATCAAGCCTTCAAAAGCTCCTGCAAAGTCCACATTGACTCATTCAGAACATTTACATGGATGAAGCAATGAAGTTTCTTACCTTTGCACAGGAAAACACATTTCACTCCAATCTCTGCATCTAGTCCAAGCTACCAAAAATAACTCCTTGGTATTTCCTTTATACATATGGTTTCATGATGCTCTTTCTTCAACTTCTCCATCACCTGATCACTCTGGCCCTGACTGTACTGACAATTCCAATCACCTGGAGTAGTATGGCTTCAGGTTACGTGTTATTTTTGAGGTCTTCCCTTGTAATACCATATCCATCTCTCAGAGTATCAGATTGCTTTGAGTCAGCTGATCGACCACCTGGCCATGGTAACCTTGAATGTCCATCCATATTACATTGTAGACTTGACTGTTGATGTTTAATTGTGTAAGTATGTACAGACAAAATTAATTCCCATCTTTGCATTCTTCTTCCTGCAAGTGACAGAATTCCCATATACGATCCAAAAATAGTAGTAGCACAGTGGCACAGTTGTTAGCACTGCTGCCTCACAGCACCAGCGATTCAGGTTCGATTCCCAGCTTGAGTCACTGTCAGTGTGGAACATAGAACATAGAACATTACAGCGCAGTACAGGCCCTTCGGCCCTCGATGTTGCGCCGGCCAGTGGACCCTGGAGTCAGCACCTTCTCCCTGAATCTACAAGGGTTTTCTCCGGGTGTTCCAGTTTCCTTCTATAGTCCGAAAGACATGCTGGTTCGGTGCATTGGTTGTGCTAAATTCACCATCAGTGTACTCGAACAGTTGCTAGAGTGTGGAGACTAGAGGATTTTCACATCAACTTCATTGCCATCTTAGTGTAAGCCTACTTGTGACACGAATAAACAAACTTTAAACTTTATCCTTAAACTGTCAGCATTGTAAATTCTCTCCCATTCAGAAATTGATGGAATTTCTTTACTTCAAAATTGATCACTAATGCTTCCCTTTCATTCGGTGCATAGTTACTTACAGCCTTGTTCAAGATTCAATATGCAAAAGCAACAGGTCTTTCTTCACCCAATGGCATTAAGCTGGAGACCGCCACTCCTACATCACAAAGGGATGCATCACAAGCTAATGGTAGAAGTAAATTATGATTAAAATGCATAAGAACTTCAGATTTATAAATATTTCTTCCTCATACACAAAGGCAAAATTACACTGATTTGTCCACTTTTTGTTCTGGCACAAGAGGTTATATAATAGTTTTAGAGTTGTTGCCAAGATTGTGACAAATCTTCCACAAGAATTCAAGAACCCCATGAAGGATCGTAACCGATTAATGCTGAGTCTCAGCCTCTTATTCAACACCCAGTTCTCTAAGTGTTCTGCAGCAGGTTACTATCACTCCTGTCTATCTAGCTCGTTAGTTCATGATCACTTGCGAAAAGCTTTCTTTCTAATTTTTCCATTCCTGACTTTTCATTGCAAATTTCTTTATCCGGGGTGGCTAGCAGCACATTAGTTGTCCAAATCTCCAGTTTTTTTTTATTTATTGGAGAATGATGCTAGGTTGCATGGAGAGTTTAAAACAATAGAACTTCATTGCAGTGTTCTCTGACACTGTTGCTCCTTCTCTGCCTATTTCCCGTGTTAGGGACTTATGACATCACCTATGGTGAATACTTTAGTATGTTAATGTAACAGAGTTTCAGTAATCTAATAAGAATTAATATAAATACATAACACAAGCCAATTATGTTGATTAGGAGCATTGTTGTGGGACAATGATAGGAGGTTGACTGGAAAGTTCCAGTCCGTCTCCAGTTTTCTGACAGTTTAGCTGCCAGGATGCAGGTACCCAGAAGTAGGCTGTGGTGACTATGCTCCAGGCAGTCTTATGGCCCTCCTGGTGACTGTGGATGCTGCCAAAGGTCTCCTTGCAGAGGGGTTCCCCGTACACCCCGTCCCCACCTCACAGCAATGGCCTGGTTACTTTTTCTATTTCCATTTAATTTTTTTAGAAGCTGATGAGAGGGTGTCTTCGTGTTAAAGCATCCTCTCAATAACCTAACCTTTACTGTAAGGTAGTTGCTCCTCTCAAGTTGAAAGTCCTCTGATCTGCCCTTTTGCTTCCCGAGCCTTCCTGCCAGATTAATTAGACAGGACATTTGTCTCTGCCAATAAAAGAGGTGCCTCCATTAAAATTCAAGGCCAGTCACCATCTCTTTCCCCGTTCCACCACTGAGGAAATTGTCTCCGTATTGCAAGCCAGTCTCAATCCCTGTTTGCCACCCTCACAATGGAAATTGACCCCACACGACAGTTGACCGTAAGAAGATTTCTCTTCTATTGAAAACATTGCCTATTCAAGTTGTTAGAATAATCACCCAGTGGGATTTACCAGACACCTAGACATAACGCAATGGGAACTCGTCTCTGTGACATGACATTATCAGAAAGCTGCAGCTTCTGCCACTGGCTGCCATGTTTTCAGCCCCCAGCATGAAAGTACTGATGGAGTAATTAGTCACTAAGAATTTCAGTCCTAATGTTTATCAGGGAAGTCTTGGAAGTGCAAGGAATGCTTAAATGACAACTACAATTCTGGTTTATAGTGCCTGCTCCTTTCTGTTACGCACTGCCTCATTGAACCTTTTTTTGACTTGATTCCATTGTAAATACCTCGATCCCCTATCATTTTTTCTATCATAACTCTATGTGATGGCATTGGTGCAACTGGAAAATAAATGGAATAACTGCATACTAGTGTATCCTTATCATTGTAGCAGTGAGAAGCACCACTGCTGATACTACTATCTTCCTGTA
Source organism: Sphyrna mokarran (assembly GCA_024679065.1). Lineage (NCBI taxonomy): Eukaryota > Metazoa > Chordata > Chondrichthyes > Carcharhiniformes > Carcharhinidae > Sphyrna > Sphyrna mokarran. The sequence goes on along the minus strand of JAGIQG010000001.1, from coordinate 71,981,131 downwards.
ACAATTTCAACTTAGAATGTATGTGAATCTAAGAGCATAAATATTTCACTGGGGAATGAAGGACTGTGTATCAGTATGAAGGATGTATTATTTAGAGATAGGTACAATTGACCCAGTTACAAAAGGAAACTGAGTTTGTCTTAAATCTCTTTTATCTGCATGGTCTGCTGGACATAATAGGGCAAATCTTACTGTCCTGCCCATCATGGGAATCAGAGCCGGCGAGCTAGGCCGGAAAATCCCGCTCAGCGTCAAGCTTTGCTGATTCACAGTAAAAATCAATTTCTTCCCACAGCACCATTGTTTTGCTGTTTGGTAGTTTTATGTATGGCTTTATGCTGAATAAATATCGAAAAAAATCCATCTCCAGCCTGCTTCTGTATCAGTGTATTGGAGCTGAGTGCTACAGAATGAATGTTTATTTCTTGTGCCTTGTTGAATGAATGGCCTCCCAAATGGTCACTTTCCCTTTTATTGTGCCAACATGCATGAGTTCTGAAAAACTCATAGGACTAAAATGTGCAGTGAAATTGAGTCACTTTGCAATGTGGGTTTGTACCTAGATATTCCAGGGGGGAATGAGGATTGCAGTGGAATGAATCTCCTACCCAGTTGATCCAACACTGACTCCATCCTACGTTGCAGTATCAGCAAACTTAATGCAGTTTGGTGAGGCAGGAGTGGAGAACTTATCGAACCCAAGCATGGCTTCTGACTTCAGAGAGGTTGGGGCGAGACTGGGGAGAATGAATTCCCAGATTGGTCATTCCTCTGAACGTGTCTTGGGCTCTGTTGACTGAGCAAAGTAGAGAGGGGGGTGGGAGGGCATGCCAGTAAACAAAGTACATAGAGGATAAAAGTTAACAGTCATCTAAGTGAATATTTGATGAAATTGGCACTTTGCATTTGTTACAGCTGGGTGATGATGGACAAATGCCTCCCCCTACCTTTATTCAGCCTCCTCAGTTGGCTTCAACAAATGTTTTTAAATTTCTTTTCTCTTTTCCAATCCAGAGACATTGGTCGGAATTTTACCAGAACCTTGCTGGAGGCTCATAAGATCGTGCCTGAGGCCAATGGACAATGCCGTTCTGTGAGCCTCACCCACCCTAATTTCAGAGCGGGTGTGCTGGTAAAAGCAGGGCTGCTGATTGTAATCCTCCAGTTTCACCCACGGCTGGGACTCTGTTGCATTGAATGGAAATTTTGCTAAGTGTGGTTTGAGATCAAAGAACTCCGGGCATTTACTTTTTAATAAGGAGTCAATCAAACTGGGTTTTTAAAAATATATTAGTGTCACAAGTGGGCTTACATTAACACTGCAATTAAGTCTTTGTTGAGTTAAAGAAAAAGCAAGTTCATCAGCTACTGAACCAGAGGAAAAATAGTAAAACACACTGAGGGCAGTGACAGTGACAATATCAGGGGTTTCTTAAATCACTTGAATTGAGTACTATCCCCCCACCTCAACCTCTGTCCTCACATTGCGCCCCCAACCCCCAACATAATTGGTTGCAATGCCATCGTATTTTGTTAGTCACAATTCAAAAAGTGACATAATCATTTCCATTGGGACTATGGTTTTTAAAGTTTAACATATTAGCTTAAATGAAGATAGGAACTTTCGATTAAAATAGAAGTGTTTGAAATGAAGGATGGTCTCTACTTTAATTAAGTTCTTATAAAGGGAATAACTAGCTTAATCTAGAGAAAAATCATGGTAGAAGACCTCAGATCTGTGGTGTGCTCCTCTTGCGCAATGTGGGAAATTAGGGAAATTTCCAGTGTCTCTGATGGCAACAAATGCAGGAAGTGTGTCCAGCTACAGCTACTGGCTAACCACAGTTCAAAGCTGGACTCATTGTGGAGTGTCCACGCTGCAGAGAATGTCATGCATAGCACGTTTGACAAGGTAGCCACACCACCGATGATGATTGCATAGGCAGAAAGGGAATGGGTGACCACCAGACAAAGTAAAAGGTTCAGGAAGGAAGTGCAGGAGTTCTCTGTGGTCATCCCCCTATCAAACAGACGTACCACTTTGGATACCGTTAGAAGGGATGACCTCTCAGGGGAAAGCAGCAACAGCAAAGTTCTTGGCAACACGAGTGGCTCTGCTGCATTAAAGGAGCGTCAGGGCTATAATGTTAGATTCAGCAGTAATGGGTACAGACAGGTGCTTCTGTAGCTGCAGATTTGGATACGAGATGGTATGTTGCTTCCCTGATGCCAGAGTCTAGATTGTCATTGAACTGTTGCAAGATATTCTGGAGAGGGAGGGTGAACTGCCAATGGCAGTGGTACACATAGCTACCAATGAGAGGTAAGCAAAGGGGTGAGGCCCTGAAAGCTGAAAATAGGAAGCTGTTAAAAGATAAATTAAAATGCAGGACCTCAGGAGTAATCTCAGGATTATTTCCAATTCTGTATGTTGGTGAAAGCAGGAATAAAAAATAAGATTAGATGAATGCATGACTGGAAGAATGGTCTGCAGTGTAAGATTTAGATTCTTGAGGCAGTGGGACTGTTACTGGGAAGGTAGAACATTTACAATTCAGACAGGTTATACCTGGGCAGAACTGGGACAAATGATCTTGTGGGGCTTTCGCTAGTTCTGTTGGGGAAGTTTTAAACCAGTGTGGCAGAGGGATGGGAATCAAAAGGCAGGCTTAGATGGGTCAGATTCAAATCAGGAAACAAAGAGGTAAAATATTACTTAGTGATGTAGTCAGAGACTCAGAAAAGCAGAGAAATGAGGGTTAAAATATATCCAGCAAAAAGAAATTGATAGGGTTGAGCTGTTGAAATTTCAATCAAAGGAGTATTACAAACAAGGCAAATGAACTAAGGACATAGACATATGGCAGCATGATGTTGTTGCTATAATGGAAACTTGGCTAAAGAAGGAATACAATTGGTAGCTCAGTATCCCTGGATATAAAGTTTTCAGGCAGGTTGGATGTGGGAGGGAAAGGGGCGGATGGTATTATTGAATCAATACATTTGTGAAAAAGGATGATATACTCAATGAGTAAGCAAATTAGGCTTTATGGTTTGAATTTAGGAATAACAGCAGTTGTTCCCCTGTGAGTGTATTACTGACTTCCAAATAGTGAGAGGGAAATAGAAGAACATACATGTAGACATATTTCTGCGTGTAGGAATAATAGTACAGACGTGAATTATCCCAACATCAACTGAATTTCAAAAAAAAAAAAGGGACATTGAGAGTGAAAATTTCATGCACTGTGTCCAGGAAATATTTTTCCAACATTACATGACAAGCTCAATGTGAGAAGATACAATTCTGGATGTATTTTTGGGAAACGAAGATGGTCAAGTAGGTGGAGTGACGGTGGGTGACCATATTAGGGATAGAGACCACAGTTCAGTTAGATTTAGTATTATTGTGGGAAAGGATAGAGATAAATCAGGATTAAATGTTTTAAACTGGGGGAAGGCAGATTTTACAAAACTGAGAAGTGATTTGGCTGAGGTTGATTGGACAAGTTTGTTAAAAAATAAATCAGTGGTAAACCAGTGGGAAGCATTAATAAATGAGACCCTTCGGCTACAAAGCAGACATATCCTCTCCAAAAATGAGAATGGTAATGCCAAATCTAGACTCCCATGGTTGTCTAGAAAAATACAGGGAAGATTAAACAAAAAAGAAAGCTTTTGATAGTCACAACAACTCAACACTGCAGATACTCTAGAGGAATATAGAAATTACAGGGATCATATTTTAAAAAAAGGGGCATGAAAAAATATTAGCAAGCAAGATTAACAAAAACACAAAGATGTTTTCCTAATATATAAAGAGCAAAAGGATAATTGAGGAAAAAATGAGACCTATTAGAGATGAAGGAGGGAACTTGTGTGAAGATGCAGAAGATATGTATGGGAAGAATTTTAACTGAATTTTTTGTCTCCATGTTAGCAAGGAAAGAGATGGAAAAGGTTTGGTAATCCAAGGTGAACAGTGTGAAATATTGGATAAAATAATCATAATGAGCGATGAAGTATTGGAGGACTTGAAATTCTTGAAAGTGAATAAGTCACAAGGGACAGTTAGATTGTTCCCTGGGATGTTGAAGGAGATCAGAGAGGAAATATCAGATGCTTTGAGGATTATTTTCCAATCTTTACTAGATATAGGTGAGATGCCAGAAGAATACAAATGTGGTTCAGTTATTTGAAAAGGGTACAAAGGAAATGCCAAACAGTTAAACGCCATTTACTTCGGTAGTGGGTAAATCGTGAGAATCAATCCTGAAAAATTGCATAAGCTGTCAATTAGAAAGGCATAGATAAGTCAGGGAGAGTCAGCATGGCTTTATTAAGGGAAGACCATGCCTTACAAATTGAATCGAACTAACTGAGGAAGTGACAAAGAGAGTCAGTAAGGATATTATCTACATGAATTTTAGTAAGGCATATGACAAGGTCCAATATAGCAGACTAGTCAAGAAAGTAAAAGCTCATGGGATACAAGGTAATATGGTGAATTGGATCCAAATTTAGCTTAGTAACAGGAAACAAAGGCTGCCCTTATGAATGGAAAGCTGTTTCAAGATGTATTCTCCAGGCCTCCATGTTTAGTCCCCTGCTGTTGTTTTACATATTAGTGATTTAGATTTGAATGCAAGGAGCACAATTAGAAAATTTGTTGATGACACAAAAATTGGCTGTGGAGTGGATAGTGTGGAGGCCAGCTGTAAGATTCAAAATTATACAGATAGATTGGTAGAGTGGGCAAGATACTGGCAGAATGAGTTCAACTCTGATAAGTGTGAGGTAATGCGTTTAGGGAAGTCAAACAGTAAAAGGGAATACAGAATAAATGGGAAGATACTGAGAGGGGTCAATGAAGTGAGACATATTGGTGTGCAAGTGCACAGGTCCCTAGCAGTAGAGTTAGATAAGATCGTAAAGAAAGCATATGGAGTGCCTTCCTTCTTTGGCAGACGTATAGCATATAAAAATAGGGATATAATGGTGGAATTGTATAAAACACTGATGAGACCACAACTGGAGTATATTGTGTAGTTCTGGTCACCACATTACAGAGAGGAAGTGATGGTGTGAAGAAGATTTACTAGTATGTTGGAGAATTTGGCTTTGAGGAGAGATTGAGGTTATTTTCCTTGGAACAGAGAAGGCTGTTCCACAAGGCTGAGAGGCGACACGATTGAACACTCTGCCAAGGGAACAAGGTTCCACCTGTCCTGAGAGAGGTAGGGAGAGAATGGACAAGAGAAACCTGTCCACTCAGAGTTCAAAAACCAGAGACCATAGATTCAAACTAAGTGACGGAAGGATTAGAGGGGACATGAGGGAGGATTATTTTATGGAGGGGTTGGGGCTATCTGGAATTCACCGCCTAAATTGGAAACAGAGACCCTAATCTTTTTTAAAAGTACCTATTTCTGCACTTTAAATGCTGTAAACTCAGGGCTATGGCAGGGTGCTGGAAGATAAGATTAGGAAGGACACCTGGGCATCTTTGAGTAAGACAAGATGGCCCCCTTCTAAGCTGTATCATTTCTATGATTTTATGGTTCTAGAGTTGTAGTGTGCTAACTTCTTTGAAAATTATTGCATTTTTTTTTTAACCAAAAATTACCAAGGCCATCAGAATTTAGTGATGGCTTTCAATTTATTTGCTACTTTACTGCCATCTGAATATAAAATGTGTAAAAATGTCATGGGGAAAATTCCTTTGCAAATAGTTTTCTGTATTCATTAATGAAAATCTGATGGGGATTACACAAATGAGCATAATGGAAAGTGAGTCCTGGATTCTAATTCAGACTTGACTGCATTAAAAAGCTTGCAGAAACACTATTTTGTCAAGCTATACAATAGCCCAAGTAATCAGAAAAACAGCCACAATTTTATCAGCTTGCGGGATAATACAGAGTATTGTACATTACCAGAATAATGAATCTGAGTTCATACTGGTATAATTCCTTTGTTATGTTAAAGGAGCCATTAAAAGAATGTCTTCGTTAAAACAGCAAAGAAATTCCATAAAACATTTCTCTACTAATATTACTCAATGCAATTTCACCACTTTGGCATGTCCCCAAAGCACAGGCCATAACTATTTGTATGATAAGAGACCATAACCATGGTGTTGTTCTTGGAAACAACCTCTCACCAGCAACATGCACACATAATGAAACTGAAGATCTGTGTTAATATTCTTGCTTCTCAAGCCCAGGTTTGTTGTGAGAAATACATCTGAAGCAAAGGTTTGTGTGTCCATGCACTGGCTTCATAAAACTTAAACCTGAAATCCTCAATGTTGGCAATGCCATTTTGTTGTTGTCCAAGAAAGTTACATTTACCAACAGAGGGAGACAAGCAAGTGTCCTGGGCTACTTTAATTTAGATGTTTTGAATGTTGCTCTGGTCAAAATCTTCAGGATAATTCTTGGAAAATATTCTGCAGATGCTGGCACCAGCAGAACTGAGCCTGACAGGAAGATGAGGGAGTTCGCCTGTGGGCGAACACTTCAGCAGTCATGGGCGTTCGGCCTCCGACCTGCGGGTAAATGTTCTTCAAGGGGGCTTTCGTGATACACAACAGCGCAGAGTCGCTGAGCAGAGACTGATAGCCAAGCTCCGCACACATGAGGACGGTCTTAACAGGGATCTTGGCTTCATGACACGCTATCTGTAACCCCCGTAACTTGCCTGGGTTAGCAAAAAACCTCACTTACTGTGCTGTCTGGAGAAAACACACAATTCTCCAACAATGCTCAGGATTCCCTTCACACACATTGTTCGCCACTTTAACACTTCAATAGCAGGTTAGATGTAAGGATTCGCATTCTAATCATCAATCTCTGACTGTCTGTGCTGATGTGTGCTATTGCAGACCAGAACACTGCATTTGCCTGAGGAAGACACAGAGTGTTGAAAGCTCGCGTTTTTACTATCAAATAAATCGGTTGGATTATAAATTGGTGTTGCTAAATTCTTACTGAGGAAGATGAGCCACAGTGAGTGGTTTTGCTGAAAGCTTTCACACATTCTTATAGTTTTGGAAAAACCTAAAACAGCTTGCTCCATTGCATTACCCTTACACTTTTTCAATTCACATCTCTCAATCATAATTCCACCACTTGTTTGATAACATTATCCTCACATGTACAATACCAACTCCTAAAATCTGAGGACATACACCAACTGACTCAAGATCAGCTTCTTCTCTGTTGTCATCAGACTTTTGAATAGATCTACCTTGCATTAAGTTGATCTTTCTCTATACCCTAACTATGATTGTAACATTACATTCTGCACTCTTTCCTTCCCTTCTCTATGTACGGTACGTTTTGCCTGAATAGCGTGCAAGAAACAATACTTTTCATTGTATATTAATACATGTGGCAATAATAAATTAAACCAAAGCAAATCAAAGTTTACCTTAAAATGTACTGTGCTAATCTCATGATTTGCTGTTGTTATTTACAAATATCTCAGTAAGTTCTAACTTTTTCAGTTGAGGGGGTCCATTCCTGATGAAGACCGACTGGATTAAAGAGCTTCTGCATCCATGTCTTTTGGTGGGATTTGTAGAAAGGGATAAGGCTGAAGAGCTAACACTGCAAATGTCCAACCAAGGAACGTGCACTACGAATCTTCCTTTGGTGGCCAATGCAATGCAAATAAAGACATGCCTTCTTCTTCATAGCAGAAGTGTTGGACGTACTGAAGATGTAAAGCGTTTTCTTTTCACACGAAGGTTTCAAGACGAAGGTTTAGAGGCGACCTGATGGAGGTTTACAAGATGTTGAGAGGAATAGATAGGGTGGGCTCTCAGAGACTATTTCCCAGGGCTGAAATGGTCGCGACGAGAGGGCACAGATTTAAGGTGCAGGGAAGCAAGTACAGAGGGGATGCAGGGGAAAGTTTTTCACTCAGAGGGTGGTGAGTGAATGGAATCGGCTGCCGTCGGTGGTGGTCGAGGCGAACTCGCTGGGGTCTTTTAAAAGACTTCTGGATGAGTATAGGGGATCCAATGGGATTGGGGGTTATAGATAGGTCTATGGCTGGGTAGGTTTTGATGTGTTCGGCACAACTTGTGGGCCGAAGGGCCTGTTTGTGCTGTAGTGTTCTAATGTTCTATGTTCTATATGTCAGCTGTTTCTCATTGCCATCTTTAGTGTCATATGCATGCCACTGAAAACATCTGTGCCCTGTGATATCCAGATAGATATCTTGTCAATTCATTTACAGGGTGTGGACATCACTAGCTAGGCCAGCATTTATTGCTCATCCCTAATTGCCCTTGAAAAAATAATGGTGAACTGCTGCAGTGCATGTGGTACACACACAGTGATGTTAGGGAGGGAGATCCAGTGCATGTTCCTGCACAGCCTCTGAGTTGATGTCACTCAGTTGCCCTGGGCCACTCGGAAGGATTTGGAGTCAAAAATGTTGCAATGAAGGCTGTCCTGTTAATTGCCAAAGACAATGCAGTCATGACAGGAAGTGAGCTTGTATATCTTTGTGATGACATTAGTTGAGATACCTCACGGCATTTTTGGAGAAACTCAGTTGTCAAATGCACAGCTCCTCAAACATCCCCATAAGGGCTGTTGTACCCTCTTGGAAGGGTGGTCCTAACTGGGTTTAAGCATTTAAGGCAGAAACCATAAATAGAAACCGAAGGACTTGATCAACCAATTATAGACATAATTGATGCCTCCATGGAAGCAAATTGCAATGAATTGTCTGTGCCAGAAGGGGTATTTAGTATTTACATTTGCTATTAATGTTGATCTAGTGGAAGCATCTCAAAATACAGAATTACACCATTTCACAAGAAACAGAAAAGACCTTATTTACAATTGTCCAACTTGTTTAGTTAGAGTTTGAGTTTGAGTAACTTGGTTATTGAAGAACGTATAAAGGAATTAAAGCAGGAGGAGTGTGTGACTGTCCTTTTAAGTAACAGATCCCATTAAGCTCCAATCACTAGCAGAAGAGGGTAACCTGGCTTGAGGGACCAATTGAAATGAGAGTGGGTAATCACCCCAGGGATGGAGCCCTCACTTGGGCAGAAGAAATTTGTAAGAAATCTGGAAGACATATAAAAATGGGGTGGGGAGGGGTATTGGTTGCTACTGGCCTCTGTGCGTTTTTCCCTTGATAATAAATATGTTTTGTGTTCCTGAAGAAGTTTGTGAGCGTGCATTGTTACATTGCTATTTTGGAGTTGTAAAGTTCCTTCAACGTGGGAACTGCAAAACCCAGGAAAGTTCTGTGCTTTTAAACAGTGTGGCTTTGCAAATGAACCCTGAGAGGTGTTGGTGCATGAAACCTGCACTGTTAAAGTGATTGAGGCGAAATCACTTATAGTGTAATAAGTGGTGCAACACAGCAAAACAGAAATTTCCTCTTTGTTATGTTGTGATAATGGTGAAACAGCAGCGTAAGTGCCAAAGCAATGAGATAATTCAAGAGGAATGTCAATTAATGCAAATATATCCTACTTTCAATTTCCAGGGCTGATATCCACTTGAATTCTTGGTTCATTCAGCAACAGTGCATTGAGAGGACATTGCTGAACTCCCAATCTGTTGATTGAAAATCTTTACAGCTTAAAGTTAAGTTGCCATATTACTAAACTAATTGCCTGCCTGACTTGGTTAACTCATTAAAGTTGTGTATTAAAGTAAAACAAGCTAGTCTGTGAAATGTCACGAGTTACCATCAACTTTAGACCGTGACAGTCAACTCATTAAGCAAGGATAGTCCAGTCACTAGTGCAGAGTTAGATAATAGCACAGACCTGCTGCTGACATTATTGTAATTTGGTTGTTCTTCTGCTGCTCCATGGCATCACACTGTTGGGAGTTCACCTCTTCTGGGGCCCATTAATATGATGTGGAGATGCCAGTGTTGGACTGGAGAAAATATAGTAAGAAGTCTCACAGTACCAGGTCAAAGTCCAACAGGCTTAATTGGTAGCAAAACCCATTAGCTTTCAGGGCGATGCCCCTTCATCAGTGAGTGGGAGTTGTGTTCACAAACAGGGCATATAAAGGCACAAGCTCAATTTACAAAATAATGGTTGGAATGTGAGTCTTTACAGATAATCAAGTCTTAAATGTACAAACAATATGAGTGGAGAGAAGGTTAAACACAAGTTAAAGAGATGTGTATTGCTTCCAGCCAGAACAGTTAGTGAGATTTTGCAAACCCCGGCAAGTTGCGGGGGTTACAGATAGTGTGACATGAACCCAAGATGCCGGTTGAGGCCGTCCTCAAGTGTGCAGAACTTGGCTATCAATCTCTGCTCAGCGACTCTTCGTTGTCGTGTGTCATGAAGGCCACCTTGGAGAATGCTTACCCGAAGATCAGAGGCTGAATGCCTGTGGCCGCTGAAGTGTTCCCCAACAGAAAGAGAATACTCTTGCCTGGTGATTGTCGAGCAGTGTTCATTCATCTGTTGTCATAACGTCTGCATAGTCTCCCCAGTGTACCATGCTTCAGGGCATCCTTTCTTGCAGCGTATCAGGTAGATCACGTTGGCCTAGTTACAAACGTATGTACCGTGTACCTGGTAGATGCTGTTCTCACATGAGATGATAGCATTTGTGTCGATGACCTAGCATGTCTTGCAGAGGTTGCTGTGGCAGGGTTGTGCGGTGTCGTGGTCACTGTTCTCCTGAGGCTGGGTAGTTTGCTGTGGACAATGGTTCGATGTTGTACAGTTGTTCAAAGGCAAAAAGTGGGGGTGTGGGGACAGCCATGGCGAGATGTTCGTCTTCATCAATGACATGGCGGAGGCTCTGGAGATGATGTCATAGCTTCTCTGTTCTGGGGAAATACTAAACGATGAAGGGTACTTTGTCCATCACATCCACGTTTGTCTTCTGAGGAGGTCAGTGCAGGTTTTTTACTGTAGTGCGTTGGAACTGTCAATTGATGAGTCAAGTGCCAAATCCTATTATTATGGGGGCATCTTTCAGCATCTGGAGGTGATCCTCCTCATCCCACATACTCCCCACATTGAGATCTCTACTGTCTCCTGAAGATACAGAAGCAAACATCCCTGGCCATCCCATCGTATCGGGCAATGGGACTCTATGCAAGAAGATCTCCGGCTACATCGAAGACATTCTGAAACCCATTGTACGAAGAACCCCCTGCTTTTGTTGTGATACTACGAACTTCCTACAGAAACTCAGCACACATGGAGGAGTTGAACCAGGAGCACTCCTCGTCACAATGGGTCTTGGCATTCTACATCAGCATTCCCTATGACAATGACATTGCTGCAACTGCCTGAGTATTCAATGCTGACAACTGCCAATCTTCAGATGCAGTTTCACAACTCATTTGTTTTATCCTGGATGACAATGTCTTCACCTTCAACAACACACGGAATAGTCATGGGGACCAAATTTGCACCTCAATATGCCAACTTCTTCATGTATAAGTTTGAACAAGACTTCTTCACCACACAGGTTCAACTGATGCTATACACCAGATATGTCAATGACATTTTCTTTCTTTGGACTTATGGTGAATTATCACTGAAACAACTATATGATACTTCAACAAGTTCCATCCCACTATCAGACTCAACATGGACTATTCTCCGGAATTGGTTACATTCTTGGACACATGCATCTCCATCAAGGACGGTCACCTCAGCACTTCACTGTACCGCAAGCCCATGGATAACCTCACGATGCTCCACTTCTCCAGCTTCCACCCTAAACACATTATAGAAGCCATCCCCTATGGACACGCCCTCCATATACACAGGATCTGCTCAGATGGGGAGGATTGCAACAGACACCTCCAGATGCTGAAAAATGCCCTCAAACGAACAGGATATGGCGCTCGACTCATCGATCAATAGTTCCAATGTGCCACAGCAAAAAACCTCACCAACATCCTCAGAAGATAAACACAGGATACGACGGACAGAGTACCTTTGGTCGTCCAGTGCTTTCCTGGAGTGGAGAAGCTACGACATCTTCTCTGGAGCCTTCAACATGTCATTGATGAAGACGAACATCTTGCCAAGGCCACCCTCACACCCCTACTTCTTGCCTTCAAACAACCACACAACCTCAAACAGACCATTGTCCACAACATATTACCCAGCCTTCAAGAGAACAGTGATCATGACACCATACAACCCTGCCACAAAACATGCTGGATCATCGGTATGGATGCCATCATCTTATGTGAGAATACCACGTAGGTACGCAGTACATACACTTGCAACTAGGCCACTACCTGATATGCTGCAAGAAAGGATGTCCCGAGACATGGTACACTAAGGAAACATGCAGATGCTACGTCAACAGATGAACGAACACCACTTGACAATCATCAGGCAAGAATGTTCTCTTCCTGTTGGGGAAAAATTCAGCAGGCATGGGCATGTGGTCTCTGGTCTTCGGGTAAGTGTTCTCCAAGGCAGCCTACACGACACACAACAGCGCAGAGTCTGGTAGCCAAGTTCCACATACATGAGGACAGCCTCAACTGGGATCTTGTGTTCATGTCAGACTATCTGTAACCCCCACAACTTTCCTGGGCTTGCAAAATCTCACTAACTGTCCTAGCTGGACACAATGCACACCTTTTTTAACATGTGGTTAACCCTCTCTCCCACTCACATTGTCTGCACCTTTCGGACCTGATTATCTGTAGACTTGCATTCCAACCATTATTTTGTAAATTGAGTTTGTGTCTTTATATGCCCTATTTGTGAACAGAACTCCCATTCACCTGATGAAGGAGCAGTGCTCCAAAAGCTAGTGGTTTTTGCTACCAAATAAACCTGTTGGACTTTAACCTAGTGTTGTGAGGTCCATTAATATGAACACAGGACAATGGATTTCTATGAAGCTTTTAGAAGTTCATGGTTGTCTGTATCACTTTCCAAGTTGAAATTAACTATAATAACTTTTTTATGTTTTGAGTTTCAATGCATTCATAGCAGCGGTGGTAACAGATGCTCGTATTGGCTTCATTAAGAGCGTGAGAGAGGAGTAAGCCATTAAAGGCCATCAAGTCTATTTGGCATTCAATAAAGTCATGACAGACATGTGGCCTGACTCCATATACCCAGCTTTGTCCCACTCTCTGAATAGTTGTGCTTATTGCAATCATCACTACACTTGCGACCGCTATTCCTCTTTGCATATCACCTTTTTACTGCATACTGGCTATGGAGAAAATACTTGTCCAACAAATTCCAAGTATTGTAGCTCCTACTGTTAAAACCTAGACTCTCTCAAAAGGGGGTAATGAAATAGGATGTCATGTGTCATTCAATTGTTAATTCTTCAGTGCTAGCTCTATTTGATCTACTGCATTCACTTCAGTATATACTATTCATTAAATAGCTGTATCAGGGATTTACTAAGGGTATGTGATATAAGTTGGCACTCTGGCAATGAATGCTGCTGTTGTCCATGTTTGAGACAATTTGGCTCTCCTCACAGAGAAGACATTAGATGGGATGGCTATTGTGGTGTATTTCATGAGTTGTTAAACATTTGTTCTCAATTGGTGTACAACTGATGTAGCATCAAGTACAAATCATAAAATACCTAACATTGTGCATACCATATGATTATCAACACTTCTGACATGATTCCCTCTTGTTTATTACACTATCCACTGGCTAGGATTTTGCACCCCCATTTGCCACAAGCGTAAATGGTTATTTGACACCCACCCACACTTGTGTAGAGCAAACCTCTTCCCCCACTGGCAGTTGAAGGGTTCTCTCCTTGAACTATGAGGATTTTGATTTCAGGCATCCCTCCAGCCACCTGGGATCACTTCTGCCTATTGTGAACCAACTTGTCTTGCAACAAAATAGATGGGAAGAATGCAAGCAGGTTGTGTGCCAGGAGAGATGATAAGAAAGCCTGGCATGTGTGGTTGGTGAGTGGAAGCAAAAAGAGATAACTTGCAATGGAGATGAGGAAATGTTTGGGAGAATGAGTGATGGTGTCCCATGAGGTGACAGTGAGTGAACTCTCCATGGGTGTGTGAGTGGTGACCAATGGAAAAAGATGACTCACTCTGTCTGAACAGAAGAAGTCATTCATTATTTTGTATCATTGGATGCCCATGCTCCTCTGCAGCAAGCTGGTGCTTACCAGTGCTACCACTCCCATGCTGATTGATCACCTTGCTCGAGGGTCTCCTCTCCCCCTATGGGTGCCACCTGTCCTTCACAGCATCCAACATTCTGCTACTAGAGTTCTGAGGATCTTGGAGCAGACTTCTTGGCTACTGTTAAAGGTTGGAGCTGGAAGCAGTTCTGGAGTGGTTCCACTGATTAAGGCACTCAGCTGAGACAAGCGGGTGAATCAGATTCCACCCACCTTGGCGGCAACGTGGAATCCATGAAATTATTTTTTTAATGTCTAAAATAATGGCAGGAAAACTCGCTAATGCCACTGATGGATTATTCAGCACTTTGCCGCCTGTCATGACACTTGCCAAAAAATGGGTAAATTTCACTCTTTGTGTAAGTAGAGTGAAGAAGATCCTTTATATGGGATTGAAACTTACTCTACTCAATTCAATCCTATCCTAAGTGAAAGTTGCTTAAGTCATGATAGCAAGGTGATTTGCAAGAGTGTATCTTCATCAACAAACATTCTTTATTGTAGTGCATTCTCTTCACCACAATGGGATGGGCAACATCATTTGTGGTTGACTGTTTTTTGTTGTACTTGTTCTTCCTTATTAGATCCTTCCTAATGTTCTTCTGTCTCTGAGCCCAGGCTTGCTTGTGTTTATCAGCTTCATCTCCAGCTATAGGCACAGCTGCCAGTGGTGGGCCGAAGAGAAGAGAGGATTTACATAAAGCAAGCATGAACGCTGATGTAATTCTACGGATATGTGTGGGCTGGCCTTTGGCCCAAAAATGTCACTTTGTTTTCCAAAGTCCAATCCAATGGGATCTGTGTAGTGCATTTGCAAAACACTAGAGGGGGGCCTAGGGGTTTCCTGCATCTTGACTGTGCAGCTTATAACAACTAAATGCATGTTCCTGCAATAAATAACCAGTGTTTGTAAAAGGCAAACATGACCACATTTTTATAACTTGCCTATTTATAACAGTGAAACAGACTCTCTAACATTTAATTGTTGAGAGTTGTACACAGTTTACGATTGGATTAACATTGCATTATTTGTGCGGCTTAAGTGATTTGTTCGCTAAGATGCGGAGCCATGAATTGAGTATTATTAGTGTGACCTACTGACAGGTTATCTGTCATATCCCGCAGGCATTTTTATTGCTCAAAACCAGATGCTAAATCTTGTGTTCATACCAGTTTGTTTGGAGAGGGAGGAAAATAGGGCCCTCAGTTAATAGTGGGGATGTGGTCTATCAAACCACAATAATAGAAAAAATAGGCTGTATAAAAGATTAAGTAATCAAATACTGACATCCACCCAAGAAACTATATTCTATTTCACTGGGAGAGGATGTGGTTATAATTAGGATTTGCAAACAATTGCAAATCAGCCATTTAAGACGTATGTTAAGCACAGAGTGTTTCTGCTTGAAGCTTTATGTTTAAAGTCCTGTTGATGTAAAAAGGCCAGATATTTCATTCAACTAATCCAAGGTATAGCAATGTTGAGCAACTGACTGTGTAAAATTGTTAGTTCCTTTGAAACTTTTAATATATTGTATGTTATTGATAGTCATGCTTTAAATCAGCTTGTTTCACCAAGCAGAGCAACACAGTGTTTTAAATCAATACAATGTGAAAGGTAAGGTAAACAAATGCAATGAGCCATGGATGACATTTCAAGATGGGATGTTATCTATCTGAACAAAATCCGAGTCAAATTTCAATGATCCAAAGCAATCTGTTTTGGAGCGTTTTTTTTTAAAGATACCATTAGTGTCCTAGAATAAACTGTTTAAAACCATAAGACCATAAAAAAATAGGAACAGGAGTAGGCCATTTAGTCCCTCGAGCCTGCTGTGCCATCCAATAGGATCACGGTTGATCTGACTTTCCCCATGTTCACTTTCCTGTTTTTTCCCTGTAACCCTCGATTCCCTTACTTATCGTAAATCTATCCATCTCAGCCTTAAATATACACAAGGACTCTGCATCCACAGCTCTCTATGGCAAGGCATTCCAAAGGATCTCAATCCTCTGGGAGACAAAATTCCTCCTTATTTCAGTCCTAAATTGGTGGTGCTTAATTCTGAGACTGTGCTCTCTAGTCCTAGACTCCCCGATGAGGGAAACATCCTCTCAGCATTTACTCTATCAAGCCCCTTAAGAATTCTATGGACAGAATTTTCTGGCTGTTCATGCTGCTGGGATTTTTTGGTCCCCTTTCAGTGAATGGAGAGTTGCTTGAGCGCCAAATACTCCATTCTCGCTCACAGCGGCAATGGGGCGAGAACAGCCAGTATATGTATCAATCAGATCATCTCTCATTCTCCTCAATTCCACTAAGTAAAGCCCCTTGTTTAATATTTCCTCATAAGACAATCCCTCCATACTGGGGATCATCTACTGAACCTTCTTTGAACTGCCTCCAATTAGATAATACATTTCTTTAACTAAGGGGACCAAAACTGCTCACAATACTCCAGATGTGATCTCTAATATCCTGTATAGTTGCAGCAAAACTTCCCTACTCTTCTATTCTAATCCCCTCGAAATAAGGGCCAACATTCCATTAGCCTTCTCGATTACGTGCTGCAAATGTGTGCTAGCTTTCTGTATTTTGCGCACAAATACCCCCAAATTCCTTTTGTGTTGCAGTTTATCTCCATTTAAATATTACTCTGCCCTTTTGTTCCCTCTCCAAAATGAACAACTTCACATTTTGCACCATTTTGTCAATGTATATTCCTCCACAACTTGCCTTTCCACCTATTTTTGAGCTGTCGGCAGATTCTGCCACAGAACATTTGCTTCCTTGCTTCAAATTATTATTACATATTGTAAACAGTTGTGTTCCTAACACTGACCCCTATGGAACCGAAATTGTAGGGTTATCGACATGAAAAAGAGTTCCTTACCCCCACTTGCTGTTTGCTGCCCACTAGCGAATTCTCTATCCAATATATTACTTTCAATAGCATGAGCTGTTATCTTATGTTGCAACCTTTTATGAGATGCCTTGACAGATGACTTTTGGAAAGGCAAATACAACACATCGACTGGTTGCCCTTTGTCCACTCTGGTTGATATATGCTGGAAAAACTAATAAATTAGTCAGACACAATTTCCCTTTCTGAAGCCGTGTTGACTCTGTTTGATTAGATTATGATTTTCCAAATATGCAGCTATTACTTCCTTCATAATTGATTTCAACATTTTTCCAAAAATAGATGTTAGGCTAATCAACTATAATTACCTGCTTTATGCCTCCCTTCTTTTTTGAATAGCAGTATCACATTAGTAGTTTTCCAATCCCTGTGTGGAGTCTGCGTACGTCCTCCTTGTGTCTGTGAGGTATTCCTCTGGGTGTTCCGGTTTCCTCCCACAGTCCAAAAGACATGTAGTTAGGTGCAATGGTCATGCTAAATGCTCCCTCAGTGTACCCAAACAGGCACTGGAGTGTGGCGACTAGGGGATTTTCACAGTGACTTCAATGCAGTATTAATGTAAGCCAACCCATGGTACTAATAAATAAACTTTTAAAAATCCAAAGATTTTTAGAAAATCAAATAAACTTTATTTATTAAGGCTTTCATTAATGCTGCAATGAAGTTACTGTGAAATTACAACCAATGCATCCACTATCTTTGTGCCTACTTTTTTTAGCATCCTAAGATGCAAGCCATCAAAGCCAGTGGAGTTATCTGGCTTCAGCCCCATTAGTTTGTCTAATACTACTTCTCTAGTGATGGTGTTAGTACTTTAATTCCTCATTCATATACCTTAGTATTAATGGGATGGTCAACATACCTTTCACTGCAAAATATCTGTTTAACTCCTCTACCATTTCCTTGTTCCCCATAACTATTCCCCCAGATCCATTTTTTTAAGAGACTTATGTACATTTTGATATCTTTCTTCTTTATGTATTTTTAAAAAAACTGTTATTGCCTTTATATTCCTCACTGATATCCCCTCGTATTTTATTTTATCTCTTTAGTTCTTCTTTGCTGGATTCTGAATTTATTTCAGTTTTCTTGGCTGCCTCTGGCTTTTGCCTACTTATATGATTTTTCTTTCAACTTAATACTTCCTTTGCCTGCCTTAATTAACCATGATTGGTTTATCTTTCTCTTAGAATTTTTCCTCCTTACTGGAATATAATTTTGCTGAGAGCCATGAATTACCTCCTTCAATGTCTGCCACTGCTTGCTTAGTGTCTTTCTTGCTAACCTATCTGCATATAGTCCACTTGAGCTAACTCTATCGTCATTTCATTGTAATTCCCTTTATTTAAGTAAAGCACAGTTGTTTATAATCCAAGTTCCTCGCTCTCAAACTGAATATTAAATTCTATCATCATCACTACTTCTTAAGATTCTTTTACTCTGCCTTATTACTCATTATCAGATCCAATATAGCCTGTTCCCTGGCTGGCTCCATGACATATTGCTCTAGGAAACTCTCTAATGCACTCCATGAATTTGTTGTTGCAGTTATCCTTTTTAACTTGATTAACCCAATCAACATGAAGATTAAAGTCGCCCATATTTATTGCTCTATTCTTTTTACATGCTTCTATTATTTGTTGAGTTATACCTTTCCTACAGTGTGGGTATTGTTTAGGAGTCTATACATTACTCCTGTTAGCCACTTTAAGGCTACTTCTCTGTTTTACTTCCCTTGCAGAAATGTTCCTAAAGCCTGCTAGGGGAAATCCATTCCTTCATTTATACTGCAGGGATTCACGTCAGGAAGATACACAAATAGAACATAGAACATAGAACATAGAACAATACAGCACAGAACAGGCCCTTCGGCCTTCGATGTTGTGCCGACCAAAATAAAAAGCAATGCCCCTCCTAACTAAACCATTCCCTTCTCATCCATATACTTATCAACTAACCTCTTAAACGCCACCAAACTTGGCGCATCTACAACAGCTGCAGGCAGGGCATTCCACTCCCTAATCACTCTTTGAGTAAAGAACCTACCTCTGATATCCGTCCTATAACTCATACCCCTTAATTTAAAGCTGTGTCCCCTCGTGCTAGCTTTCTCCATCCTAGGAAAAAGGCTATCACTGTCCACCCTATCTAAACCTCTAATTATCTTATATGTTTCAATAAGGTCCCCTCTTAGCCGCCTCCTTTCTAACGAAAACAACCTCAAATCCTTCAGCCTCTCTTCATAAGACCTGCCCTCCATACCAGGCAACATCCTGGTAAACCTCCTCTGTACCCTCTCCAATGCCTCCACATCTTTCTTATAATGTGGCGACCAGAACTGCACACAATACTCCAAGTGCGGCCGCACTAGAGTTTTGTACAGTTGCAACATGATGCTGCGGCTCCTAAATTCAATCCCCCTACCAATAAAAGCTAAGACTCCATATGCCTTCTTAACAACTTTATCCACTTGACTGCCTACTTTCAGGGATCTATTGACACATACACCAAGATCCTTCTGTTCCTCAACACTATTAAGAGCCCTACCATTAGCCCTATACTCTACACATTTATTGTTCCTGCCAAAGTGCATTACCTCACACTTTTCCACATTAAACTCCATTTGCCACCTCTCGGCCCAGCTCTGCAACTTGTCCAAGTCACTCTGTAAACTAAAACACCCCTCTTCACTATCTACCACACCACCAACTTTAGTATCATCTGCAAATTTACTGATCCATCCCTCAATACCCTCATCCAGATCATTTATAAAAATTACAAACAGCAGGGGCCCCAAAACAGACCCCTGAGGCACACCACTCGTCACCGAACTCCACGATGAATATCTCCCATCAACCACCACCCTCTGTCTTCTATCTGCCAGCCAATTTCTAATCCAATTAGCTAAATCACCCTCTATTCCACACATCTGCATTTTCTGTAGAAGTCTTCCATGGGCCACCTTATCAAAAGCCTTACTAAAGTCCATATATACTACATCAACCGCCTTACCCCCATCCACCTCTCTGGTCACTTTCTCAAAAAACTCAATGAGGTTAGTAAGGCATGACCTACCCTTCACGAAACCATGCTGACTATCCCCAATCAATTCATTTCTCTCTAAATAACTATAAATCCTATCCCTAATAATTCTCTCCAATACCTTGCCCACCACAGAAGTAAGACTCACTGGCCTATAATTCCCAGGAAGGAATTATAAATGAATTATAAATTATAATTATAAATGAAGATCAACCATTGCCCCTTGACTTTTAATAACATTATCATCACTCAATCCCCCACTATCAACATTCTAGGGATTAAAATTGACCAGAAAGTGTATTGCACTTGCCATCTAAATACTGTGGCTACAAGAACAGCTCTGAAGCTAGGGATCCAGTAGTGAGTAACTCACTTCCTGACTCCACAAAACCTGCCCACCATCTACAAGGCACAAGTCAGGGATGTAATGAAATACTCTCCACTTGCCTGGATGAGTGCAGCTCCAACAACACTCAAGAAGCTTGACACCATCCAATAGACCAAGAAATGCAGCCCACTTGATTAGCATGCCATCCACAGACATTCACTCTCTTCACCGATGAAAAGTGAGAATAGTGTGCACAATCTATAAAACACACTGCAGGAAATTATGAAGACTGTTCAGTCATCCAGGAGGACAAGGGCATTAAATACATTGGGATATCACCACCTGGAGATTCCCCTCCAAATCACTCACCATTTTGTTTTGGAAACATATCACCTTTCCTTCACTGTTGCTGGATCAAAATCCTGGAACTCCCTCCCTACCAGCACTATCTACACCACACGGACTGCAGCAATTCAAAAAAGCAGCTCATCCCCACCTTTTCAAGGTCAATCAGCGATGGGCAATACATTCTGACCTAGCCAGAGATGGCCACATCCAGTCATTGAATTTAATAAACTATATTCTGACCCAGTGGGCACCTTCACTGATTTGATGGGAATGTCTTTTGCTTTCTTCATACTCATTTAAAACATTGAAATGGCATTAAACAGATTGTTCTGCTCTCTGTCTGACCTCCTGATTCACCACATATAGGCACAACTGTTCAGGTGAATCATAAACAGATCCATTCAAAAGCCTTAAATGCATCCAGCTCTCCAGAGTACACTGTAAGGAAATAGGACAGTGGAGATATCATTGCTCACTAATTTAGCCGCTAGGATAAGCCCTGTGGCACATTATGTTAAACACATAATAAACCATCAGTATTATATTCAATAAAAGCACATAACTTTAACCTTTGCAGTTACTGTTTATTTTAAAAATTAATAATTTCCATGGAAACATCACTGTTGATAGAAGATTGTTTATAGAGAAATGTCCAATTAAACACAAATGTAGGTCTTGAAAGAAGAACTGCTCAATCAAATCCTTGAGAAGTCATGCGATGCTTTTATTAACTCCTTATCATCATCTTGTTGCTCATTTTCTTTTTATGCACTGCATTGCAATTCTTTTTTTTCCTTAGATGATTACCCTACATGAAAATATCAACATCATTTTGTTTTAATATGTACTCAATGTTCTCAATTACAATTAGACATCAATAGTTCTAATCTGGATTGAATTTGTATCAAATTTGATAATATGTTCAAAGCTATCCCAGCATGCTCAGAGCAATCCCAATATGATCAAAGCTACCCAGATGTGCTTAATGTGCTCAAAGCTATCCCAGCACACTTAGCAACCTGCATTATTTACTTAAATAATATCCGGTTTATTCAGTAATTCTGCTATACAATACACGTTTGCAAGCAGCGTCTGATCCTACCCCCCCACTCCTGTCTCCCCCTCAGTTCTTCATCCATTTTAATCTCAGGGTCTATTGTTTCCAATCAGCCATTCACAAGTCTGAGTATAAATTCTCTCTTTCTTCCTTCACATTCTCCACCCTCTTCCTCCATACTCTCTATTCTGTCTCCCTCCATTCTCTCCTTCTACCCTCTCCCATCTCTCCAGTCTCCAAGTTCTACGGCTTTAATAGCCTTGCCTTGCTCCTGCAGTGGGTGCAGGTCATTCCCAGACTGGACCAAGTCTTGCCTCGCTCAGGCTCCTGTGGTCCGCACTGGGAGGTGAGAGGCAAGCATTAAGGGGATGGGGAAATGGATGCAGGAGAGGAGGAAAAGTGTAAAAGGATGGTGGAAAAGGTCAAACAAGAGATAGGGGGGAGGGGAGTAGTAGGAGGATGTGGAAAAGGACTAGGGCAGGAGTGGGGGATAAGGAGGAGATATGGAGAAAATTTAAGGAAAGGGGGAGGGGAGGCGGGGAAAGGAGAAGAGTGGGGGAGGAGCAGGTGGGGGGGAATGGGGTTTGGGGAGCCAGAAAGGGAGAAGGGGAAGTAGAGAAGCAGAAGTGGAATCAGGGAAGGGGGACTGGGGTAAAGGGGCAAGGGGAGGGACAAAGGACCCTATTCATTGTAAACATAATCTGCTGGGGCTTGGGAAATTTTGGTTGTGTACGTCATCATACTTTGCTTACATCACTGCAGGATGGAATTGATGTCAATTAATAAAATATAATTTAACATCACATTTATGGTTAGCTGTGAAAACAATAAATGGTCTGAGAGAAAATGAAATATAATGATAGGAAGATGATTGCCTGTGAGTACAAGTGATAGCAAATGATGACAAAATGATAGCGTCCGAGAATGATTAATGTTAAATGATGGCAAAATGATTGCAATTGAAAGCAGTTGATGTCAAATCAAAACTGTTAAAGCAATGATGTCAATGACATGGAAGTTATTGGGCAGAGCAACTTGCTGAGATGTAGCCTTCTCAAATTGAGGTCACTTTGTAATCATGATAGGCATTTTGTGTGAATGGCATGATCTGAGCCACTCTCATCCTGAGACTGCATTCCTCTTGAGCCTTCCTATTGTAGCCAAGACTCACTGACACATCTGTAGTGTAAAATAAAATGGAATCTCTCTACTATATTTCCTGCTCTTCCCCTTACTGTAGATCTAGTATGACTGAAAGGCAGACGTGAGTACATTTGCACATTTATTTTGTTTGATGTTATCTAAAACTGAAAAATGAAACCTTAACACATGCTTGGCGTGTTAATCCAGTGTTGAGGAATTTTGGGAGGATGAGGATTGAAATAGTGCAATACTCTGTCAAAGTCATTTCCCTCAAATGTAACCAAGTAACGATTGGCAAGAAAACAACATTCCCCCAACACTGTCCGGGAGGTAGCCAGCAGAAAGATTGTTTGCTGTTCTCGGAATTATCTGAACGTTAAGTGCGGCAGTATAGCAGCACCATTAAAAACAGCAGGCCAGGAGACACCCCTGCAATTTTTACCACTTGCCCTTTATTACCCGCTTTCATCCATTCCTACGCCTATCCTTATCACAGGTGGATAACTGCTTTCCAGTGCAGTAGAAATCAGGAACAAACAGATGACTAAGTTCACATCAAAATCTAGAGCTGGCTTCAGAGGATAAAGTACATCATTATTGACTTGGTTGTGAAATTCTATGCCATAAAAAATAATTTACAAAGCGACAACATATGTGCATTGTCAAATTACAGATATAAAGTGCACCCCACCATTTGTGTACCAAGGAACTAAAGCCACAATGTCATTCTTCCCCAGAACTTCAAAACTAATCACCATTTCTTTTCTTCAGTTCCTGTCTAATCTGTAGGTTTTAAACACCAAATCCTGTCACTCAATCATTGCAATTTAATTTACCTAATCCTGTTAAACCAAATGTTCTGTACTATAGATTCTTGAGGGTGAGTAATTGGGCATTATGAATGTGTATTTAGAACTGCAATATGACAACTGGGTACACGTTAGTGATGCAAAAATGCTGGACACCATGAGCAGAATTCTGCTATTACCTCTGCCAGGGGACAAAGGAGGTCATTTGAGGGGTAGGGGGTGGGGGGAGGAGGGCTCTGAGAATAATTAGGCAGGAGTCTAAAAACCGGTTTCAAGCCGGAATGAACTTCCAACACGATCTTCCGATGATAGCTGCCATAACTGTTCAGAAATCCCACTTATGGATGGCATGATGGCGCAGTAGTTAGCACTGCTGCCTCACAGTGCTAGGGACCCAAGTTCAATTCTCGACTTGGGTCACTGTCTGTGCGGAATGTGCTCGTCTCTGTGTGTTTCCTCCCACAGTCTGAAAGGTGCATTGGCCGTGCTAAATTCCTCCTCAGTGAACCTGAACAGGCACCGGAGCATGGTGATTAGGAGGTTTTCACGATAACTTCAGTGCAGTGTTAATGTCAGCTTACTTGGGAAACAAATACTTATACTTAAAACTTTAATGGGATGCAAATGAAGTCCCGACCAGAATCTCCCCCCCACTATCTAATGCTCCATTATGCCAAAGGAAGAAAACATCAGTCCAGAACTTGGCTGCAACAAGGTGATGTGAAAAAGTCAGGACTTATTTGAGGAAAGGTGAGGCAGTTTTCAGATTTCAGAATGGAGGCCACTCGTAACCCTGAACAACCATAGCAATGGGTGGGGGATCATCCATCAGATAGATATTCCAGCCTCAGTGTCTTCGAAAAGGTTTAGCTTCTTTCCTCAGGAGATTCAGCTTCTTTCTTCATGACGGGGTCAGTAATGTTGGGCATCTTTTCAATATGTCACTCAGATATGACCATGTGATATTCATCATTAAGCCTACCCTACCATGGAAGATGGCACTAGATACATAATTAATGGAAGATGTGGCATAGTTTCCCGTGGCCTCCATTCCCCATTCCCGTCCGAGCAATGGAAATTAGTCCGGTTGGGAGAATTCCATCCCTTTTTTGTGTAAGTGTTAATGCACGCTTACAGGAAATATCAAACAGAAACATGCAGTGTTGGCAGAATGTGATATGTGGCTTTTGGCTGAATTCAAGGCATGAATCAATTGTTCCAAGACACAGATCCATTAGCGAACATTCATGCATGAGTGAGACAATAACCTGACACTATACAGAGTGGGAGAAAAAGAGGAGGAGAAGAGCTTTCAGCAGGAATCCATATCCACCAAGATGTTGAAGAGATATTCTTTCTATCTGAATGGCAGTGAGGAACAGAGCAATATGTCTGCACTTCCCTCAGGAAATCTGTTACTTACTGCAGCCACAACTGCAACTTCAGAGCAGAGAAGGAATAGTATTGCCAGCGGCTGTGAATATAACTGTGATAATGAACTTTTATGCACCTGGTTTATTCCAGGCTGCAGCTGGAGGTATCAGCAGCATCTTGCAGTTTGCCAACCACTTTGGTCACTGAGGCTTTCTATTCAAAGAGACCTAACTTAATTTAATTCATTTTTGACAGAAACAAGTCAGGTGAAGTGAAGATGAGGGCTGGCTGACTATGGGGAGACAGCAGGTCCATGCTGCACCAAACCATAACCAGGCATTCCACCACAATCTATCATCCATACATCACCTCAGCAATCCCAGTGATCTGATTGAGAAACACGGTTACCAACAGTTATGGAAGCAGTTATAGAGCTTGCATGGCAGCAAGCAGAACCCTAGCCTGCTTATAGAGTTGGCCATCTGTGCAAAGCCCTGTGCCAAATTAATGCTAGCCTCCTTTCATGCTGTCTGAAATTGAACACAGGCTTCCTGGCAGGCAACCAAGTATTTTGTTATGTACACCCATCAGCCTTCTCCTGTAGCCTGGCTCATCCAAGTCACCTGCAGCAGAATGTATTGTGACCCTGCACTCGAACAAGCTGGTATCTTGCAGCCTGCTGTGTTTCTGTATCCAGTGTCTCATAACATGCAGATCCTGTGCCTAACTTTCTAAACATTCATTCTCTCCACCACTGGAGCACAATGACAGCGCTATGTACCATCAATAAGATGGATTGCAGTAACTTACCAAGGCTCATTGAACAACAATTTCCAAACCCCAGCCTCAATGTTGAGAAGGACAAGGGCAGCGGATGCATAGGAAAACAACCATTTGCAAGTCCCCCTCCAAGTCACACGCCATCCTAAATTGGAAATGACATCGCTTTTCTTTCACTGGAGCTGGGATAAAATGTGGAATTCAATTTCTAACAACACTGTGTGTACGCCTGCACCATGGTGACTGCAGTGATTTAAGAAGGTAGCTCACTGCCACTTTCTTGAGGACAATTAGGAGTGGGCAAAAAACGTTGACCTTCCAGTGATGCTCACATGCCATGAATTAATACAAAAAAAAACTACTTGCAGTCAGTATTTGAACTTGTGACAAAGAGTGAACTTTCCAACTCTGTTTCCGCAAGGGCAGGGTCAGACAGTGCAATGACCCATTCAAACGTTTATTCACTTTGTTTCCAGTGTGGCAAAACAGGACGTAACAAACATTCCTGCAAATCTATTAATTTTAAATCAAAGTCAAAGACCAGAGAATATTTATGAAGCATGTTTCTTCCAAGATAGGAATATTGGGGGTAGGGCCTGGGTGGGATTGTGGTTGGTGCAGGCTCAATGGCCTCTTTCTGCACTGTAGGGTTTCTATGATTCTCTGATTCTAAATGAAAAATCAACACAAAAGCAAAGTTACAAGATTTTCTGAGGAAAGTACATACTTGTCATTTACAGTCCGAGTTCAAGTCTTAAGCTACTTCATTCAAAATTGATGCTGGAGCAGGAGTTAAGATAGATTCATAAAATCCCTACAGTACAGAAGGAGGCCATTCAGCCCAATGGACCCTATTTTATCATTTTGATTCTAAGTGTTGGGCAGACATGAAACTGGGAGTGTTTCAGATCTGACTTTTAGACTCGTTCTCAGGCGCCCCTATATGCACTCTGCCAGAGACATTGCCCCAACCCACAACATGAGTGATCCCATTACCCTCCATGCCTCCCACCACCCAGGTGATTGCAAGCCCCTCCCCCCCAACCCCACTGATCTCAGGCAGCGTGGTACAGACGTCCCCTTTCTCCTTCACTAATCATAGGCAGAGTGGCAACAGAACCCCTCCCCCCTTCCCTTCCACTGATCTCAGGCAGAGAGGCAATGAATGCCTCTTCACCTTCAGTGATCTCAGGCAGAGTTGTAGCAGAGCCCCCGTTCCCCTCCCATCCCTACAGATCTCAAGCAGAGAGCTGTCAGATGCTAGGCACCTATAGCCTCACTAACTGGTGCGCCTGAATCGGACCTCTATACAGCATGTCTGTTTCGTGCTGATTCTGGATAGGTGAACACGATGGTAAAAGGGGAAGTGCCAGTAAAGTTGGGCATGCAGCCCATTAAATCACTTTAAATGCATAGGTGCAGTCTGGATCATAGCCAATTTCGAGCATTGTAAGGGGGAACCAGCGGGAGGTGGCACGGATCACGCTACTCGTCTCATGCCCTACTTTACCAAGATTTTGAGCCTGAAAAACAGGCACAATGCAATGATAAAATCAGGCTCATTTAGTCTGCACTGGCCACAATCCCACCTAGGCCCTATTCCTGTAACTCCACACATTTACCCTGCTAATCCCCCTGACAGTGGGGGAATTTAGCACGACCCCTCCACCTAACCCACATCTTTGGACTGTGGGAGGAAACCCACACAGACACAGAGAGGAAGTGCAAATTCTGCATAGACGGTGACCGAGGCTGGAATTGAACCTGGGTCCCAGGTGCTGTGAGACAGCAGTGTTAATTGCTTTGCCACCATGCCACGCCCATCTTAGTAGATTAATTCAATGGGTTTCAGCCGATAACCCATCATCCATCAGACATCAAGCTACAAAGTCCAAGTAGCATAGACCTTCCAAACATGTTAAGATTATTGCTCCTCTTAGCTACAAGAGACATTGGATTGTTGACTCCCTGTATGCTCTTCACAGTCGATATATCTTCTTACTGAGTAGTGACGTTGGCATGCTTCAAGGAATCTTAGCAAAAATCAGATGATGCTCATCGTTTAAACAATTCATTGACTTTCATATGAAAATCTTCAACCTTTTAATAAGAAACTGAAGTGGAAATTCAATCTTGAGAAGCTGAGGAATCATAAAATCATAGAATCCCTACAGTGCAGTGGAGGCCATTTGGGCCCGAGTGTGCACTGACAATAATCCCATCCAGGCCCTATTCCCATAACTCCACTTATTTACCCTGCTAATTCCCTTGACACTAAAGGGGCAATTTGAAATAGCCAATCAACATAACCTGCACATCTTTGGAAGTTTAGCTACTCAGTGGTAGGTTCCTTTCTTTCACAGAGAAATCAGCCACTAGACCGAGGGCAGACAAGCAAGCTTTCAATCTCTCAGTTCTTCAAGAAGGTCAAAGGTGGCAGATATGGAAGGCACTGCAGCAGAGGGTGACCATCCGCAAAAGAGCTGCTGGACCTAGATTGGTGCTTTAGGGAGTGAGAGTGGGTCCAGAGGTCAAGTATCTTCAGTCTTATCTTTTGGATCAATTTCTCATTGAAAAGTCTTCATTGTTCTTGCTGTTCAGTCATTCTGAACACTACTCTTCTTTCCAGAAATGCTGACAACATGAATGCAGAAGTGTTGTGTTATTCTGTTTTGTGGAGCAGTGGAGGTGGGGCTGGGAGGTGGGGGTTGGTGGTGGGGGAGGTGAGGGGGGGGGGGGGGGGGGCAGGGCTGTAGTGGGGCAGTTAGAATGAGCTGGAATCTTGTTATAGAAGGAGAGTCACAGAAAGTTTCATGTTGTTGTTTAAAAAGCAGGATAATGTACAGGGTGGGGTTAATATAAAGGGTTAATGAATGAGATATGCTACAGTGAAAGCTAGCTTTTGATAGCGAGGGCTGGCTTTAAATAGCAAGGGCTTTTTTTTTAAGATGATTAGGTCTGGCTTTAAATAGCTAGGACTAGCTTTCTAAAGTGAAGGATAGCTTTCAATAGTGAGGGTTAATTTTAAATAATGAGGGCTTTTTTTAGATAGTGAGGGCGAGCTTTAAATAGTGAAGGCTAGTTTTCAACAGTAAAGGCTATTTTTAAATAGTAAGGGCTAGCTTTCAATCATGAGGGTTGGCTTTCAATAGTGAGGGCTAGTAAATATTTTGGGTGGCCTGCTGATGGACCCAAAAAAAAAATCAACATAATTAGTACCGTCTGCATGCAGAAATGATGTATAAAACAGGCAGCAAAAAGATGCAGTTTCGTCTGCATTATATCTGACCAGCGTTTGGTTAGTTCAGTAGGTTAGATAGCTGGTTTGGAGTGATGCCAATAGTACATGTTCGATTCCCGTGCTGGCTGAGGTTATTCATGACCTGAGGTATGATGCCCCTCAGGTTAAACTCACCACCAGTTAGCTCTATTTCTCACAAAGGGAGAAAGCAGCCTAAGGCCCCCTGGTGACATTCACATCCATGAAGCACAGTTAACTATTTTCCAGGGCCATCCAATTTAACCTCATTGGTCCTTTTTCTGTTGCTCATAAAAATATCACAGCAGACAGTTTGCACGTCAGATGTCTTTTTTTGACACATTTCATGTAACTTCATAAAAACTAAAAGGATTGAACTAATGATAGAAATATTGACTTGATATTTGACTCAATGAAACTAACAGTCCTCTCTTTTCCTTAATTTAACATTGTGCACAATATTTAATTGACTTCAAAGAGCATTTTGCCTCACCGCCAGTATTTACCAATTAAATACCACAGCAGCCATGCATACAGTGAACATTATGACAGAGATTTATCTCCCTGGAATGTATTTCCATGGCAGCAGTTTCCAAATATTTGCACTAAAGAAGCAAAAAGTCACATCCTTTAAGTGTTCTTCAAACGCTGGCTGAAATGTTAATTCTCAGTCACCGTTTGGAGATTAGAAATACAGGAATAATCCATAAATAACCTCTGCTAATATTTAGTTAAAATATGTATAGATATATTTTTAAAAAGACTGTAGTAATTTTCCTCGAGCTATTTGAGTCTAATTCCCATGCTAACTTATTTCCTTCCTGCTTAAGTTATCTATATCTCTGAAGCTCTTTTGCTAGTTTTATTTCCTTAGCAACAAAGTTATGCTAAGTTATGAGTATCATGTTTGCATATGTCTGATTAAGGATTAATATAAAGTAAAGTTGCACAGTATCCATAATGTAAAGATCTCTTTAAAGCATATTTCAGGCAGATGTGCCCACCCATCGTTATCTCCTTCTTTTCCTGTAAAATAATTCCATACCATTCAGAAAATGTAATAATCAGATCAAAGACGAAACTCCTTCAGGCTCAAGGAGAAGAAATGGTCTGGTGGTATTATCGCTAGACTGTTAATCCAGAAACTCACCTAATGTTTTGGAGACCTGGATTTATATTACAACAGATGGTGGAATTTGAATTCAATAAAAGAAATCTGGAATTAAGAACCGACCATTGTTGATTGTCAGAAAAACCCAAAAACAGGAAATCTGCTGTCATTACCTGGTCTGGCCTATATGTGGTTGACTCTCAACTCCCTTGGGCAACTAGGGATAGGCAATAAATGCTGGCCAGCCAGCAATGCATATGTTCCATAAATTAATGAAAAAGAACTTTTCATTACATTTCATACATGGCACCAGCCACGTATTCCACATAGCAATTACCCATTTACTCCAAGCATTTTGTCTGAGTTCCCTACTTAATTCACTTTGAACTCATGTCCACTTTGAGGATTCAGCCTGCAGCCTGTTTTCCCCAATAGCAAATCCATAGGGTTCGAATCTTCTCTTGGGCATAGGATCAGTCTGTTACATACTCTGTCCCTTATCTAGTTCAATTGAAATCTTAATGTTTAGGCGATTTGTCCTAATAATGTAACATTTGGTAATACTCTGGTGAATTTGCAACACATTTCTTCCAAGATCAATTGGACCTTTTCTAAGGCAAGATGTTGAGAACCAGACTTTGACCACTACCCCAATCACATCCTCAAAATTTTCAACACATACAAGCTGTCAATCACCTTCCTTTTACTGCAGCAGGAGCTCAAAGGTTTCTGATTGACCACATGTTTGTGATTAGAACATAGAACACTACAGCACAAACAGGCCCTTTGGCCCACAAGTTGTGCCGAACACATCAAAACCTACCCAGCCATAGACCTATCTATAACCCCCAATCCCATTGGATCCCACATACTCATCCAAAAGTCTTTCAAAAGACCCCAGCGAGTTCGCCTCGACCACCACCGATGGCAGCCGATTCCATTCACTCACCACCCTCAGTGAAAAACTTTCCCCTAGCATCCCCTCTGTACTTGCTTCCCTGCACCTTAAATCTGTGCCCTCTCGTCGTGACCATTTCAGCCCTGGGAAATAGTCTCAGAGTCCACCCTATCTATTCCTCTCAACATCTTGTAAACCTCTATCAGGTCGCCTCTCAACCTTCGTCTCTCCAGGAAGAATAGTCCTAGCTCCCTCAATCTGTCTTCATAAGATGTAACATATTATGTTATGTTATTATGTAACATATTCATATTATGTAACATATATGGTTGTTTTATTAATTATTTCAGTTAATATTCATTTTTATATGTGAGTTATCATTTATCTTTCAATTGTGTTTAATTTACATTGGTTCTGATTCATGTTAAAGCAAAAATTGCAGAAAGTGGAATCCTATTGATAATTTCTTCGTTTGTGAATCATTCCATAAATTTGGTTATTTTGGTTTATGATTTCCCTTGGGAATTGTAATAATTATAATTGTGATCCAAGATGGCACCAGACCGAAGTGACTTCTTACAGCTGTGCCCAGCAAACTTCCAATTCTATTTTTTACTCTCGTTACATTCTCTATCTTACCCTTCCCTATGCTTTATCTTTTTAGTGCGCAGGAAACAATACTTTTCACGGTATGCTACTACACGTGACAATAATAAACCAAATCAAAGTAAATATCCTTTACATCTAATCCCTGCTTTCTTATTTTCTGATAGCTGGCTGTCCACTGTGCTACTTGTCTCTTGACACTGCATTATCTTCCCTTATTAATTAGTCTATTGTGTGCTACCTTAATGAAAGACCACTAGAAATCAAGATTTATTACATCTACTACAATGTAATAGTACGAAACTTGTCCATTCTCTGTGTTCTCTTTACAAAGAATTGAATGAGGTTGGTCAAGTGAAAAACTTTCCCTTTTGAAACCTATGTTTGGCTGTTCATTATAATAAATTTGGTTTCCAAATACTTTTTCTATTTTCTCTTTGAGTCAAGATTCCATTAATTTGACTAATTTCTATGTTAAGCTGATTGGTCTATAGTTCCCCATGAATGTTTTTGTTCTCGTCTTAAATACAGGCATAACATTAATTATTCAGCAGCCCTTCGCCACTACACCTTTTTCAAATGAGTTATTACATCTTTAGAACACTAAGCAGCATGGCAATCCACCCTAACCTGCACATATTTGGATTGTGGGAGGAAACCGGAGCATTTGAAGGAAACCCATGTGAACACAGGCAGAATGTGCAAACTCCAAGTGAGAGCAACACAAGAAATAGAAACAGGAGCAGGCCACAGTGTCCTTCAAGCCTGCCTTGCCATTCAATATGATCATTGCTGAGCTCATGGCTGGACACAGATAGTCAGCCAACGCCAGAATTGAATCTGACCTGTCCCTGGACCTGTGAAGCAATACTGCTAATCACTATGTCACCACGCCACCCATGTGTGTAATATTAAGTTTACTGGGCTTTGCTTGTCCTGAAACCATAAAATCCCACCCCAAGCTCAATGGGCCTTCCCACCGTTCATCCCTTGTCTGCTCTGGTTCCTGTGGTGGATGGGATGGTAAAATTCCAACCACTATCTCTTCCTTTGATTTTTTTTTTCAGGATGCAATTTATTTGGACAAGGAATTTTAGCCTCTTTGAGTCTGGTAAATGTATTTAATATTCCTTCTCTTTTTATTTTATATGCAGTCAATCTATTCTAATTTCACCTCTGATGTTATACCCACTTCATCTGCCTCCCTGGTAAATATTGAAGTGAAATAATTATTTAATATTTCTGCAATTTCTCTGTATTATCATAATCATCCCCTAATTGTCTTATTCCCATTTCAACTTAACGTTTTTTTTAAATTATGCGTCTGAAGAATATTTTACCATTTTGCTTAATTTAAGCAAAAATGTAAGATTTTCCTTGATAATTTGATTTCAGAGTTGCGCTTAGTCTTCCTAATTGTTTGTATGATTGCAGGGGAGAAATGTTTTTGCAATGTTACAGGGTGTATCATATAACCTAGAGAAGAGAATCATTCATGTTCTGGGCTGTGGTTGTCTAGAATTTGACAGGCTCACAATGCACACAAGAAAACCAACCTGTCCATAATGCCTTAATTTAGAAACATAGAAATATAGAAAATAGGAACTGGAATAGGCTATTCTGCCCTTTGAGACTGCCCTGCCATTCAGTATGATCATGGCTGACCATTCAACTCAATAATCTGATCCTATCTTTTCCCCCATACTTTTTATCTTATTAGAGATCAAATCATCGGTAATTGTGATCATGTTTCATCCATCAGTTGTATATTAATCAGTGTATTAGATGACATACTTACAGTCCTGAGGTACAACTAATGTGTCCTTACAGAAAGCCAGTTGTTCTCCCAGAGGAAACATCTCACTTCACTGAGTCGCAGCAATTGGCAAGTCATGCTCCTTAAGAAATTTCTTCAACCC
This sequence comes from Sphyrna mokarran, assembly GCA_024679065.1. Taxonomy (NCBI): domain Eukaryota; kingdom Metazoa; phylum Chordata; class Chondrichthyes; order Carcharhiniformes; family Carcharhinidae; genus Sphyrna; species Sphyrna mokarran. The sequence continues at coordinate 71,947,365 of JAGIQG010000001.1, read as the reverse complement.
CTTCACATTGACAGGAGAGAAGTAAGTACCTAAAGTGCTACATTTAACAGCTTTTCAACTACATTCTATGGTAGCAAATTCCACAGGCTGATCATTCTCTGGGTGAAGATATTTCTCTTCAGTTCTGTCTTGAATGATGTATCCTGCATCCTCAGACTGTGACCCACAGTCCTGGACACCCCCACCATCAGAACACCTTTCTTGCAACTAGTCTGCCTACTTCTGTTAGAATTTCATAGGTTTCTATGAGATCACCGCCCGCCCGCACCCGCCCCACCCCATTCATCTGAATTCCAAAGAATACAATTCTAACTGAATTGTTAAATTCAGAAAAAAGACTATCAAGGATAGGAATAATAATTAAAATAACCTTCAATTACAACCAATTGTTTCAAAGAGGCTATAGTTAGAGAAAAAAAACTGATTGGCAGACAGGAAACAGAGTAGGAATAAACAAGCCTTTTTCCAAATGGCAGGCAGTAACAAGTGGGGTACCGCAGGGATCAGTGCTGGGACCCAGCTATATATGGTTAATGACTTAGATATGGGAACGAAATGTAACTTCTCCAAATTTGCAGATGACACAAAGCTAGGTGGGAGGGTGAACTGTGAGAAGGATACAGAAATCCTTCAGTGTGATTTGAATGAATGCGCAAATGAATGACAGGTTATCCACATTGGTAATATGGACTGACTCAATCTCTCTTCATTCCATTCTGCTATTCCAGGAATCAGTCTGGTAAACCATTTCTGCACTCCTCTGGAGCAAGAACATTCTTTTTCAGATAAGGAGATCAAAACTACACACAATATTCCAGGTGTGGCTTCACTAAGGCCCTGTATAATTGCAGTTAAGGCATGCCTGCTCCTGCACGCAGATCCTCTCGACAACATATCATCTGCGTTTTTACTGCCTGCTGCAGTGTTTGCTTACCTTAAATGAGTATGAGGTCACCTATGCACATTCTTCTCTCCTAATTTATGGCCATTCACATAGCAATCAGTCTTCCTACTTTTGTTACCAATGTGGATAACCTGTCATTCATTTGCGCATTCATTCAAATCACACTGAAGGATTTCTGTATCCTTCTCACAGTTCACCCTCCCACCTAGCTTTGTGTCATCTGCAAATTTGGAGAAGTTACATTTCGTTCCCACATCTAAGTCATTAACCATATATAGCTGGGTCCCAGCACTGATCCCTGCGGTACCCCACTTGTTACTGCCTGCCATTTGGAAAAAGGCTTGTTTATTCCTACTCTGTTTCCTGTCTGCCAATCAGTTTTTTTCTCTAACTATAGCCTCTTTGAAACAATTAGTTGTAATTGAAGGTTATTTTAATTATTATTCCTATCCTTGATAGTCTTTTTTTCTGGCAGGACATAACTTTAAAAAGCATCTCTTCACCTGTTTTCTGGTACTTCTGCTAGACTCGAGAGCTTTTCTGTTTGTTTTCTCTTAACATTGGGCATATTGGGACTCAATAAAGCAAAAAAACTTAAATAGTTCTCCTTAATTGTATCCATAAGTATTTCTATTCTCCTCAGGAGAAAAAAAAATTGTTTTTCTTAATCTTTTTCCTGTAAACTCCTGGAGGCAGCCAGTGGAAGTATTGCCAACACCAAAGTGCAAATGTTTTGTGGTTTTGTTTTATACCTGCACTAATTCAAACAATGCTGGTAAAGTAATTGCTTACATGTGAATTTTTTTTGCTCCACAATATAGGATCAAATGAACAAAGAAGGGCTGCACTTTGTATAATAGTAGGCCGAAGATGAATATTCCTCTGGTTGCAATGTGTAGCAGCATCGCAGATGTGTGCCTGGAGCTTTTCTCTTTGCTATTTCTCCTAAAATTGTAAACACATTCAAAGCTCAATGCAGCATATTTCAGGTGTGAAAATACAGAACTGATGTTGGCCAGAGACATTCAGACACAGGCCTTCCTCCCCAAATTAGTCATCTCCATTTATAGCCACTTACATAAGTGTAAGGCAAACTCCTAGCACAAGTGAAATGTAACCTATATTTCTCTTCATTTGTCTTTGCAAGTCACTTACTTAACCTTGTACGTTGGTGACCAAATCAAACCGCCCTTCATCACCATCAGCTATCTAGGTAAGAGCTAATTATTGGTGCAGTGTGAATTTGTTTCCAAGTATGTCTAAATTTATAAATTAAGTCAGATTGTGACTTAAAGGACTCTAATTCTTTCATTGATCCATGGCATTATGTGGCAAAAAATATTTAAAATATGTTTTTGGACCTGAAATGGAAGGCTGCGTGTTTATGTGCATCCCTCACTATTCAGTGAAGCTCCTGGGGGCATAGAATCATAAAATCCCTACAGTGTAAGAGGCCATTTGGCTCATCAAACCTGCATCAACAGCAATCCACACCTGAGTCCTATCCCCATAACCCTTACATATTTACCCTACTATTAATCCCCAGACACTAAGGAACAATTTGGCATGGCCAATCAACCTAACCTGCACATTTTTGGACTGTGGGAGGAAACCAGAGCACCCACAGGAAACACGCCCAGAAACAAGGAGAATATACACACAGACAGTCACCCAAGCTGTGAATCGAACTTGGATCCCTGACACTGAGGCAGTAGTGTTAACCACTGTGCCACCATGCCACCCTCACTTTTTATGCCTCTAAAGACAACTCACTCATTTTGAAAGATAACAGGGTGCAATTTATAATCCAAGTTTTTAAAAAATGTATTCATTTGTGGGTCATGGGCATTGCTGGCTGGCCAGCATTTATTACCTATCCCTAGTTCAAAGGGCAGTTGAGAGTCAACCACATTGCTGTAGCTGTGGTGTCAGGTTGGGTAACAATGGCAGGTTTCCTTCCCTAAATGACATTTGTGAACTAGATGGGATTTCCTGACAATCAATAATGGTTTCAGGATCATCAGTTGATTCTTAATTCCAGATTTTTTTTAATCGAATTCAATTACCACCACCTGCCATGGTAGGATTCAAATCCAGGTCCCCAGAACATTAGCTGAATTTCAGGATTAATAGTCTAGCGATAGTATCAGTAGACCATTGCCTCCTCTTAACGGCAGGCAATATCTGGCTTTTGGGAAAATGGACCCTATTTATAATAAAAGTCCTAAGACTAGAATTGGCAAAGCTTTTCAAATGCCAAATCAAAGCCAACTTCACCCAGTAAAATCTCTTATCATTGCTGGTCAACGCAGTGCAAGGAGATGATCTGGGGAAGAATAACCAGTTTGCGACAGGTAGGGACAGAGCATGCAAAAAAAAAAATGCACTAACAAATCAGGTCCAGATAAAGGCTGGCATAAAGACACTTTACCTGAATGCGTGTAGCAATTGAAACAAAGAGAATGAGTTGATGGCACAAATGGGTACGATCTAGTGGTCATTACAGAAACGTGGTTGCAGGGTGACCCGGATTGGAAACTGAATCTCCAGGGATATCAGGTATCTCAGAAGGATAGACAGGAAGGAAAAGGATAGGGAAAGCTCTGTTAATTAAGGATAACATTAGGGTGGTAGTGAGAGATAATATAGGCTCTAAGAAGCAAAATGTGGAATCAATGTGGGTGGAGGTAAGGCATAGTAAGGGAAAAAACTCACTGGTGATCATGGTTTATAAATCCTCAAATAACAAATTTGAGGTGGGGTGGGTATAAACAAGCAAATAATGGATGCATGCAAAAGTGCAACAACAATAATCATGGGGGATTTTAACCTGCATATTGATTGGTTGGCTCAAGTCGGACGCGATGTAATTGAAGAAGAGTTCTTAGAATGCTTTGGGATAGTTTCCTCGAATAGTGTATTACAGAATCTACAAGGGAGTGAGCTATCTTGGATCTGATTTTGTGTAATGGGACGGGTAAAATTAAAGATCTTCTTGTGAGGGATTCTCTTGGAATGAGTGATCACAATATGGTTGAATTTTTTATACAGATGGGGGGTGAGAAAGTAGGGTCCCAAACCAGTGTTCTCTGCTTGAAGAAAGGGGAGTATGATAGAATGAAGGCAAAACTGGCTAATGTAGACTGGGAGCGCAGACTAGTTGGTAGGACAGCTGAGAAACAGTGGAGGATTTTTAAGGAGATTTTTCACATTACTCATCAAAAACTATATTCCGGTGATAAAGAAAGAATGCAAGAAAAGGAACAACCAGCTGTGGATAACTAAGGAAATAAAGGAGAGTATCAAATTAAAAACCAATGCATACTAAGTGGCCAAAACTAGTGGGGAACTAGAAAATTGGGAAAGTTTTAAGAAATAACAACAAAATACTAAGAAAGTGATAAAGAAAGAAAAGGTAGATTATGAAACTAAACTAGTGCAAAATATAAAAACTGACAGTAAAAGTTTTTACAAATATATAAAAGAGTGGCTAAAGTAAATGTTGGACTCTTAGAAGACGAGAAGGGGGATTTAATAATGGGAAACAAGGAAATAGCTGAGGCCTTAAACAAGTTTTTTGTGTCAGTCTTCACGGTAGAGGACACAAATACCTTACTGAAAATTGACGGTCGTGGGACTGAAGGGAGTGAGAACCTTAAAATGATTACTATTATTAAAAAAAGAGGTAGTGCTTGGTAGGCTAATGGGACTAAAGGTAGACAAGTCCCCAGGCCTGGATGGAATACATCTCAGGGTATTAAAAGAAATAGCAGAAATAATAGCAGATGGGTTTGTTGTAATTTATCAAAATTTGCTGGAATCTGGAGAGGTGCCAGCTGATTGGAAAAAGCTAATGTGACGTCACTATTTAAAAAAGGAGGTAGATAAAAGGCGGGTGACTACAGGCTGGTTAGCTTAACTTCTGTAGTTGGGAAAATGCTGGAATCCATCATTAAAGAAGAAATAGCAAGACACCTGGTAAAGAATGGTTCAGTCAAGCAGAGGCAGCATGGATTCATGAAGGGAAAATCATGTTTGACCAATTTACTGGATTTTTATGAAGATGTAATGAGTGTGGTTGACAGAGGGGAATCAGTAAATGTAATGTTTTTAGATTCCCAGAAGGCATTCGCTAATGTGTCTCACAAAAGCTTTTGCACAAGATTAAGGTACATGGAATTGGGGGTAATGTGTTAGTGTGGATTGAGGATTGGTTATCTGATAGGAAGCAGAGAGTTGGAATAAATGGGTGCTTTTCTGGTTGGCAGTTGGTGACTAGTGGCGTGCTGCATGATCGGTTCTGGGGCCTCAACTATTTACCATATACGTAGATGATCTGGAGGAGGGGGCCGAATGTAGAGTAACAAAATTTGCAGATGACACAAAGATGAGTGGGAAAGCGAATTGCGTGGAGGACACAGAAAATCTGCAGAGAGATTTGGATAGGCTGAGTGAGTGGGTGAGGATCTGGCAGATGGAGTAAAACGTTGGCAAGTGTGAGGTTATCCACTTTGGAAGGAATAATAGTAAAATGGACTATTATTTAAATGGTGAAAAATTACAACATGCTACTGTGCAGAGGTCCTTGTGCATAAATCACAAAAACTCAGTTTGGAGGTGCAGCAGGTGATCAAGGAGGCAAATGATATGTTGGCCTTTATCACGAAGGAAATGGAGTATAAAAACAGGGAGGTTTTACTGCAATTTTACAAGGTACTGGTGAAGCCGCAATTAGAGTACTGTATGCAATTTTGGTCCCCTTATTTGTGAAGGGATATATTAGCCTTGGAGGGTGTACAGAGGAAGTTCACCAGGTTAATTCCGGAGATGAGGAGGTTAGCTTATGAGATCAGATTGAGTAGATTGGGCCTGTACTTGTTGGAGTTCAGAAGGCTGAGGGGAGATCTTATAGAGACATATAAGATAATGAAGGGGCTAGACAGGATAGAAGCAGAGAGATTATTTCCACTTAGAAAGGAAACAAGAACTAGAGGACACAGCCTCAAAACAAGGGGAAGTCAATTTAGAACAGAGTTGAGGAGGATCTTCTTTTCCCAGAGGGTAATGAATCTTTGGAATTCTCTGTCCATTGAAGCAGTGGAGGCTACCTCATTAAATGTGTTTAAGTCACAGATTTCCGATCAATAATGGAATTTAGGGTTATGGGGAGCAGGCGGGTAAGTGGAATTGAACCACTATCAGATCAGCCATGATCTTATTAAATGATGGGGCAGGTTTGAGGGGCTATATGACCAAATCCTGCTCCTATTTCTTATGTTCTTATCTAATTGTGGGTCCATGTTGGCCAGGGAGACAATGACACACACCAGACTAATGTGATTAAGGTGATGATAGAGTCCATCGGAAGACTGTTCACACATCATATAATATTCAAGATCAGGAGCTCCTGTTGTCCTGCAATATTAGCTACACGAGGGCAGAGAAAACAATACACATTTGAACAAAACTTTCTGTCTGGGAACCAATCGATGCAATTATTGGTTTTGTTTTTGCTGGATGTGTAGATCACTAAGTAAATGGTATAGCTAGAGGAGCGGGTCAAACCATGAGGTCAGACAAAGGGAAGGAAACTAGTCATACAGCTCAACAAGATGAGTATATCAAAGCAATGTCCGGCTTTCTCTTTCTCTCCCTCCACAACCAAGACTGAAGGAAATCACATATCTCAAGAAACAGATATGGTCCTGAGGACCTTCACCAGTGAGGGCACAATGGGGTTAAAATTTCATTTGTAGCTTGCGGAATGCTCAGCACATTGCCATGTGGAGAGCTGCCCCACACCTCCCGACCAAACCTTAGGTAATTTTAACAAGCATGAGTAAGGGAATCCAGAGGGGCTTAGGTCAGTGAAGTCCATGGGGAAGTAATCTGTTTTGTCATTAGCCACATTAGAACTATTAACATCAGTTGTGCCATATTTAGATTTGTTGTACATAATAAACATACTTTTATTATTCAAACATGAAAACTGTGTTGATTGCATCATTCATCATCTCTCAGTGTGGTTCAGAAATGTAACTTGAGGCCTTTGACTGTAAATGAGTGAGTTTGGTCATCACCACGAAGGCTGAATGACTCTCACACAATTGGAAACACTCTACAAAGGCATGATACAGGGAGGAGTTAGCCTGTACTTGAGACTGGAAATTAAGTTGACAAAGGGGAGAGGGGACACCTATGCAAAAAAGGGGAAAGACTTAAGTTAGAGAAGGATACAGGATACATTAACAGGCCTAGATGTACACCGTGTCTCAATGAATGAGGCACAAAGCTTCAACAGCAGCTCTTTTCACCGTGCAAAGAACGTCATTGTCATTGTGGGCACAATGCTTATTATAGCTCCTCACATGAGAACCTGGATTTAGCAGTTGGTAATGTGAAAGCCTAGTACATGGTATTGAATCAGCACAACTGGCACATCACAAGCTGCCGGTCTAGACTTTTAAGCGTGCAAAAAGCCAATACTCATCATAATGCTGAAGGAAAAGCATTTGGTATTGACATATCAGCTACTGGGCTGGGATTACTTAGACAATTGGATATTTACCTATCCAGGATTGGTCCCCAGAATCATTGGATTGCAGAGTACTGCCATTCAATGGAGCATGGTGAACATTCTGCAATCAGGAAAATGACGACAATGCATTGCTCACTATATCACTTGTGAGGGAGTCCTAGTACCTGCTGTCCACCCAGTGAAGCTTAAATCAGTGCTTAGCAGCAGACTAGTGAACAGCTAATGATTATCTCTCTTGGTGTGTCTCTCTGTGGTGAAGATGGTTTCAAGATTACATTCCTGTCAATGGAAGTATGAAAGCTTTGGCAGATTTTGTAACCTGATAGCTTAACTAGGCAGGACTATAGCACACCAGGGGACTGTTAATTCTTGACCAGTGAAGCTGGTTCACAAATCAAATTTGAAAGGTATTATCTTGTTAATTCTTTGAAACAAGAATTGATGGCAACTAATATGGTGAGTAAATTGAACGTAATCAGAGTTGAAGACTGGATATAACACAAGAATTACACAATAAAAACATATGGCCCTGACAAGTAGCAATTATGGGTCCAGATCTGACATGAAAGTTGTCATGTGTGAATAGCTCTTCTCTCTCTCTTCTCTTCTCATTCCCTCATTCCTTCTTGAAGTCTTCTTACTTAACTAAGGCTTTTAGACCCCAAGTTAACATGGATCTTGAGAGTCCTCTTCCTCACCATCACTGCTGTAACTGGATCCCTTCCAAACCTTGCCCAGATTCTCTCTATTATGGGTGGGTGTGGAATTCATTATGGACAAAGCCACAGTTCCCTATAGAGGCTTCCTTTATATACAAGGGACCAAATTATCTGTGGTGTTCTTTGTTCAAACCATGGAGAAAGACTATCCTTATCATGCCTTTAGAGAAAACTAAGGATGGTTTTCCCCACAATCAACCATATGCTGTTTCTCTAACTATTTTCACAGTTCTGCAGAGACACAGCAGCTATTCAACTCACTCAATCAATATCCTCATTGTTTGTTTCTGAATGTTATCAGTTGTTATGCTTGGAGCTGTTCATAGGCCTGTCATCCAGTCTGACTGTTCTGCTTCCTTATCAAACTATTTTACCACAGAATGATGTATTTACAAAAACACTTCCTATTCTATTTTCATATAAATGTTAACTTATGCATTTAAGCCATGAGCTTTTAAAAAATAAGGTTAGAAGACAATTCTAACATATCTTTCAATATAGCTGTTTGTCTAGACATATACCAACAACACTTGCACTATTACAGAAGCATCATTTGGCTAAATACATCTCCTCAGCTATCTGTTCCTGCACCTGAGGCAATTGTCAGATTTCAAAATGCACATTCCAATTATTTCTCGTCAAACAAACTTACACAACAATTTAGTCCTCTTCTAAAGATCACATTCCCAATTTCGAACCAAGAGTAGGCTTATCAGTGGAGGTTAGAATTCTAGATAATCATGCAGGTCTGAAACATAAGATGGTTCCGACTGGACAAATAGTGGGAACATTAGATACCAGAAAGGTTTAAATTCAGGACAATACAGTGCTGACATTGGGAGTTTCTAAGTCATGACTCTTCCAACCCATGGCTTGGCTTTCTAAAGTTGGATGCATGAATGTGTCCCTACATGGAAAGATTGTGCTTCTGCATGTAAAACAAACATGATGTGGAGATGTAGGTGTTGGACTGGAATGGACACAGTAGGAAGTCTCAGAACTCCAGGTTAAAGTTCAACTGTTTTTTTTTGGAATCACAAACTTTCAGAGCACTGCTCCGAAAGCTCGTGATTCCAAATGAATTTGTTGGTCTTTAGCCTGGTGTTATGAAACATTTTACTGTAAAGCAAACAGTAACTCTCATCTCTCTATGATTTTTGGACTGTGCAACCAAAAATTTTAAACATGGGACAAGAAGTAGAGAACACTGGCTTAAGGTGATTGGCAAATGAATCAAAGAAGACATTAGGAAGAACTTATTTTGCAGCAAATAGTCATGGTCTGGAAGGCTTTGCCTGGAAGGTCATGGAAGCAGGTTCAATAATGGCTTTTAAAAAGAAAATGGATAAAAATCTTCAGGGGAAAAATGTAAGATTACAGAAAAAGGGCAAGTTGTGAGAGTAGCAGGGTTGTTCTTTCAGCTAGCAAAGTCGTGTCTATTCTGTAACCATTTTATGTTCCTATGATGATGGGCTTCTTTGCACGCTACAAAAAATTCATAGCTTCTTAAACATAATTCATGAGATCCAACAAAACACACGCTTTTCCTAACTTAATCTTTAAACTAATTTATTAATTCCTGTCCAACATTCTCTTTTTTGGCAAAATTTTAAATGGTCCAAATACCTTAAGAAGAAGTTTTGCCCAAGAGAATGATTAACCTCCATGTGATCCCAGGATAGAACTGATTGTTCTGTCATGTCTTCTCAACAAACTTATTCAGTCTAATCCATTAATTTACTTGCCTTTTCAAAGAATGTTAAATGATTTATGAGACAATGACATAATGAACAAGTTTTCCTATTCCTATTAAATGAGACAGAAATCAGATAGGAGTGGTTATGTACCTTTAACTACGTCAACAATTTAAATTGATTGTTGATTATCAGTTGGGTTCCCTTCAGGATAATTACCAACCCTGTCCAATTCTTCTTTATTCACTGTGATCAAGTCTTCCATTAAATTCAGTCATCAGAACAGAAAAACCTGATCATTGCCTCTAAAAACATACACCAGATCCATGTGAATTCTTTAAATGAATAGTGGTCTTGCTATATATAATTCACCTACCTACAGGCAAGAAAGTCCATTGCAAGGAAGTGGTTTTGACAAGGTGCTGGGAGTGTGGAGGGGAGTGACTGAATGATAAGAAGCCATATTTTCTGTGTGTGGTTTTGGGAAGCAGTCTGTTCCCTCTGATTCCACAAAGGGTAAGTTTTAAACCTGAGCTTTATGGCAAAGAGGTTTCACTGAGCAAGGCCAGCAAGCAGCTATAATACCAACAGAATCTTAATGGTTCCATTGGACACAAAGCTGCATGTAATAATAAGACTTCTGCCTGAGCCAGGAAAGTGACAGCTGAATATACAAAAGGTCTCAGCATAAAAAAGCAGCAAATAGGAGCACTTAAATAGGCTTCAGAAAAGATTTTAACTGTCCAGCCATCCTGTTTTCAATGAATAACATGGGTAGAAAATATAACAAACATATAAACAAGAACATATGAACCCTACAGTTCTCACTATTTTTATGTTCAAAATGCATATGCATTATCTTCGGACAAAGGAAAGAGAAAGTTTCAGAATTTGGCTATAATCTTCACTTCAGTGTAGCAGTCATTGCTAATTTATCCTGTATTGTTGCACATTTTAACAGTTTCCCCTCATGCATGATTCAACTTCATAATAAAATTGTGATTGTTAAACATTTTCTGTCAAGTTCAAGTTCATGAGTTCCATGCTAGAGTTTCATGCTTGTAGTATTAACCTGCATAATCTAAATTGTTCAGGTCATGTATATAAGGACAGCATGTAGTAGCGTGGTTAGCATTGCTATCTCACAGCACCGTGGACTCGGGTGCAATTCTGGCCTTCAATCACTGTGTGGAGTGTGCACATTCCCCCTGTGTCTGTGTGGGTTTCCTTTGGGTGCTCAGGTTTCCTCCCACAGTCCAAAGATGTGCAGGTTAGATGGATTTGCCATGATAAATTGCCCCTTGGTATCCCAAGGTGCGAAGGTTAGCAGGATTAGTGAGGTAATATGTAGGGTTACGGGGATGGGACCTGGGTAAAATACTCCCTTAGAGAGTTGATGTAGAACCAAAGGGCTGAGTAGACTACTTTTGCACTCTAGCGATTCTATGATATATTGCATTAATCATTCTCGCCAGTCTTAATTAAATAATGCCAACTCTTAACTTTTCTGAAACAGTTATTGCATCAATCATATCTAATGAGTGTGTATGACCTCATCACTTAGTTATTCACCTTTGATTACTTTTCTGAAGTGGATACAATAAAGTGCAGAAAAAATGCTAAAATGACACAATTTATATCCCATTCTTGGCACTAACATCAAGTTACTACTGATGTTGTCATTCATCAAGTATCTCAAACCTGTTAACTATCAGTCTTTTAAACTGACAGTCAAGTTTTAACTCCTATGTTAACTTGTTAATATTTCACAAGGAAAAATTGTTTCTTCTTAATCACAAAAATTGGAGATTGCTCCATCATTTTGATCAATTAGAAAGTATGGGGCTGCAACCTGTTAGAATCAATCAAATCTAGTTTTGATAATAGAATTAATAGTATGATAGACTGGTACTTTTTAGAACAAGCCAATTGCTCAACTTTGATGTGCATAATGAGCTGTTTGTTTCTGAGAGACCGTTGTAGATATTTATTCTTTGTCCCCTTAAAATGATATATTGAGTCAATTAGCTGCTGACGAGTAGCTTTTGAGAAATGTTTAAATGATAGAGATTTGATCGAGTAGATACAAAAAGAAATATTTTTAATGGAAGTCACGAGTGCCTTGTCCACCAATGCATAACCGATAAGAGCATTATGTCATCATTTTTCAAGAAGGTCTGTCACATTGTCAATCAGCCACTTAACTGGGCAGTAGTTGGCCTTTCTTAAGATTAAAGATACTGATAATGGAAGCCCCATCTGCCAAGAGTTGCTGACTAATCAGACAGCGACAACTCTTTGTTGCTCAGCAATACTTCAGAGGAGCGATGGCTCTGTCGACAACAGGCTCGCCCAAGGCAATGGAGTACAGACGGAACCAAGCTGCAGGTGGTGGGCGATGGGAAGGGGGATTGTGGGAAAGGGTCACAGAAGGGATGGTAAGGTGGGAGTTGTGTCGGTATCCAGGGCAGGGGAATGCCTTTCAGTGGTCCCCCATCATCCCAATGAAGGGTGCCTCAATCTGCGTACCTTTGAATGTTATACCCAGCTGGAAGACCTCAAACAACTCATAAGGTTTGCTTTTGGAGCTTTCCATCCGTATGCTGGTGGGTGAGCACTAGGAGTGGCAGATGAGACCTTTAATTGGCATCAGTTTTGCAGTAAAGGTCTCCATTGATGGTGGAGTAGGAAGGGAACAGCCTCCCTGTCACAGATTTAATCAGGGCAGTGTCAAAAAAGTAGCTGAGATCCAATTTGCCACCATCTTGCTCAATTAAATGCTCCCCGACATTAAACATAATACAGGGGAAGGCATTAAATTCCACCCATTGAAACAATGGGATCCCCAATGGGATCCAAAACAAAAGGGTATAACCACCAAATGGATACTTTTCGCACACACATAGCTATTGAAACTTTCTTCCCCAAAAGGCTATGACTTCTGGACTTATTTATACATTCCAGGCTGATTTTGATAAATGGACGTTCGCGTAGGCATCAACAGATATGGGGGAAAAGATAGGTAAATGAAGTTGAGCATGAATCATCCATGATCAAATAAATGATGGAATAGTTTGGTTTGAAGGGCTTAATGATTTCCTCTATTTCTATGCTTGTAAGAATTATTTTCATTATTTTCTTCAATACTGGTTGCCCTTTTTCAAAAATAAATTATTTACTAATATGATGACATTAATCATCTTTTTATGCCCTCTTATTTTGTGGAATTATCACTGCATTGAAATAAATCTAAAATAGGATAGAGGAAAGGTTTTTAACTTATCACTGAGATTTCCAAACTTAGGATTTTGCTGCAGTGTGCGACTATGATGCAGATCATTGTCTTTTGGGAATGTAGAGCTGAATTATTCTCTATAAAAACTGTTATTAATTTGTTTACATGGTCATGATAGAGGATCCTTTGTTACTGTGCAGGAACTGGGATGGGGGTGGTGGTGGGAAGATGACATCACAGTCTCCATATTAGAGAGGTCAAAATCCATGGGGAAATATGAGTAGCAACTTTAATAATCAATAACAATATGATGGATTGCAAACCCAGCCTGGAGGCAGTCTGTCAAATGGAACCAAGAGCATAAAATTCAGTTCCCTGCGCCTGCTCCTGCAAATTACTTTCTCATGCACTTTTGTGTTTTTAAATAACTTGGCCCACTGCCAGAACAACAGGTAAAGGCAACCAGCAGATTCATTCGGTTAAGATGCAACACAACGGCACAAGATAAAGACTTGTGAGGTTGGGAGTAATATATTAACAAAGTTTGAGGATTGGTTAAAGGACAGAAAACAGAGAGGAAGAGTTGTTAGATCAGCTAATTAAAAGCTAACCTCAGTAATAGTGATCATGAAACTGCTGGACTGATGTAAGAATCCATCTGGTTCACAGGTACCCTTTTGAGAACAAAATATGCTGTCCTTACCCAGTCTGGCCTACACGTAACTCCAGATCTATAGCAAAGTCATTGACTCTGAACAATCTGTTGAAGTGGGCAGGCACACTATTCAGCTGTGCTACACCACTACAGAAAATCTAAAATAGCATAAAACTGGACAGACAAACTAGCATCAACCCAGACACTGGAAATGACAACTGCAATGGCAACAATCTCAGGATCTATGTCAGTGATTGGATGAAAGGTCAAACAACAGAATGACACAGACATACTTACTAAATCATACCTTCCATTCAATGTTTCAGATTCTTTTATCACCCTCTTTTGGTATGGAATTGCAGAACAGAGCCAAAAAGAGAGTAGCACGGTGGTAACAGTCAGGAGGAAGTTGCGTGGGAGTTCTTAACATTGGATCCAGAGAAAATAAAGTCTGCAATATAGATTGTGCTATATGTTGTGTAATACCTTCCCCTCGGTTAATGAATCAGTAATCCCCATGTTGAACTCAAATTGAAAGAAACATTGAGGGTAACAAGCGCACTATGGTACTATGGGTTATGGTTTGGGGAACTTCAATGGCCATCACTATGGCTGGGCACTTTCACTACTAACTTAGTTGGCCAAATTCTGAAAACTACATCTGCCAGATTGGGTCTATGGCACTCAAGAAACTCAACTGAATCTAGGACCAAGGCCCAAACATCATTCATCAATGACTTATCTTCATAATTTCAGAAGTGGTTATATTTGTTGATGGCTCTACAATGTTCAGTACCAGTTATGACTCATCAGATACTGATGCAGTCCAGTTCCAAATGCAGCAAGAGCTGGACAATGGGTGGGCTTGGGCTGACAAGTGAAAGTAGCATTTGTGCCACACAAATGCCAGGCAATGACCATCCCCAACAAGAGAGAATCTAGCCATTGTCCCTTGAGATTCAATGGTATTATCATGATTGAATTCCCCCATTATCAACATTGTGAAAAGTTACAAAAACTGAGGACTAGCCTTATGGATACTGTGGCTACATGCACAGCTTAGAGGCTGTAAATTCTGTGCGGGGTTACTTACCTCCTGAAACCCCAAAGTCTGTCCACCATCTAAAAGTCACCAGTCAACATTGTGATGGAATACTCTCCACTTGATTGGGTGATGGCAACTTCAACAACACTGAAGAAGCTCCACATTATCTAGAACAAAATAGCCCACTTGATTGGTACCCCATCCACAAACATTTGCTCCCCCCATCACCAATATATAGTAGCAGGAGTGTACACCATCTCCAAGATCACTGCAGAAACAGCACCTTCCAAACTCACAACCACTACTATTTAGATGGGCAAGGGCAGCAGATACCTGGGAACACAATTACCTGGAGTTTTCCCCTCCAACTCATTCACCATCCTTATTTGGAAATATATTGCCGTTCCTTCACTGTTGCTGGGTCAAAATCCTAGAACTCCTTCCCTAACAACACTGGGTATTTATACACCACCTAGATTGCAATTGTTCAAGATGGCAGATCACCATCACCTTCTTAAGGGCAATTAGGGATGGGAAAATCCGACCCAACCAGTGAGGTCTAAATCTCTCAAATAAATTTAAAAAAAGGATAAAAGAACCTGTTTGATTCGATCCACAACTTTAAACATTCACTACCCCAACATTGAAGCACACTGGCAGCAATGTGATGCAAGGTAAATTGTAGCAACTTACTAAGCCTTCTTTGAAATCCCTTTCTAAACCCATGATCTCTATCACCTAAAATGATGAGGTCAGCTGACACATGGAAACACTACCATCAAGATCAATTCCTTCAGTGAAAGATTTTTTATTTGTTCTTGGGATATGAATGTCATTGCCAAAGCCAGTCCGCATTTATTGACCATCCCTACTTGCCCTTGTATTAATGGGAACTGTCTACAACTGAATGGGTTACTACGCAATTTCAGTAGGTAGTTATGAGTCAATCACATGAATTGTTATGGGCCTAGAGTCACATATAGGCCAGATCAAGCCTGGACAGCAGGTTTCTTTCCAGAAAGACCATTAATAACACAATTTACAATTTATGATAATTCAGTACTTTCATGATCACTGTTATTTTGATTTAGTATTTTACTCCCAATGTAATAATTAATTGAATTTCAATCTCTCCAGCTGCGCATGCCATTGGGGTTTGAACTCATGCCATTGGAGATTTAGTCCAGACCTCTAGACTACGAGTTTAGTAACATTACCACTAAACTAACATCCCCCTTGAGATTTATGATTCATTTTGTTGGAGGCACAGGAAGTTAGTTACAACAGCTACAACAAGAATTAAAAAGACAAATGCACATTGAATTTTTGTACCAGGAGTTTGGAGTACAAGAGTAAGGAAGTCTTGCTACCATTTCACTGGGGTTTGGTGAAACCATATATGGAGTTCTGTGAATTCGCCTGGACTCCATACCTGGAGAATTTTACTTGCCTTTGAGTAGGTGAAACAAAAGTTTGCTAAATTGATTCCTTGAAGGAAGCAGTGGGCCCTATTCTCTCATTGCGACCTATAACTTTTCTGGTGGGTCAGACTGGGAGAAATTTGTGTTGGCTATTTCACAGGTTCTCCATTGGCTTTTACAACCTGCTCGCATCTCCCAACCGCAGAAAGATGGTGTCACTGGGAATCTGCAGAAAACCGGCAGACTGCTGATTTGCATGACTTAACATACCTTAGCATGCCACAATTGAGATCCACAAGGCAATCTGAACCCATGTTTGCGTCTCCCACCTCTATGGCATGATGTAACTTTGGTGTGAATCAGAGTGGGTATATAAAAGTCTTAACCTGGTGTGGCAGAGCACGGGAGCTGTTGCAAACAGGGCCTGGAGATGCTTAGTGGCCTTCTTCCTGCTGCCTTCAGGTTATGGCCCAGGGACCAATGATATTTGTGGGTGGGGGAGCTTCTATTTCTTCACAACCCTCTGGTGAGGTCTCATCAGGGAGTCCCTCTCACCCTTCTCCCTCACATCCACCTCCCCTCCCTCCCTCCCTCCCTCCCCTCAGTGTTGGGCTTTGTTGTAGTGCAGTGTAGGATGCAGCCTCAAGGACTCCCACTCATCCTCTCCCTCCACGGCACTGTGCATTGACATTGCCTTGCTACTGGTTGTGGTCAGGGATTTGACTAAGTGCTGGTGTTCCTGGGATGGGGGAGGAATGTACCATGTGCTGACTGAGGCCTAACCAGATGAAGCAGCTGCTGTTCCAGACCGGAGTGCAGAGACTCAGACATGGACTGCATGGAATCTACTGTCACTGGGCACACATCTGGTGCTGATCTGCAGTCTGTCCCTGCCCTGTGACACAGAACAGCAACACATGCCTGTAACAGATGATGCAGTTCCACACATAGCTCAAGGGTGCACATTGCCCATGTCTGCACACTGACCTACACAATCTGTGCAGGCATTTGTCATGATGGGAATCACACACAACCCTAATCAGGCCATGCATGGTATCATGGATTGTGTGGTTTTGCGAGCTCCCACAAGTGGGCGTTCTGGCCCAAGGGAGGGATGGTACTGGGTCTATGCAGCCAATGAGAATAATCCATCATTCTCAGCTCTTTCCAAACCTCACTGTGCAGATGGATCTCGGTTTGCTCGATCTGGAGCTGGCCATGTCAGTGGCAGCACGGGTGAAGGAAGAGGAGAAGGCAGTGGCTCAGGACGTGGTGGGCATGGAGAGATCACTGCAGGAGCAGCCACCACCACCATACTCTTAGAGGAAGGGTCACTTGTTGCATGCCCTTCAGGAGTCTAAGTAGGGTTGGAGATCCATGCTAAGCATGTGCAGGGTTCCAAGTAGAAGGCTCAAACACCCTTGCTGCCCAAGGAAGGTTGTACATTTTTTTGTGGCACTGCTGGCCAGAACACGGTGTCAGGCTCCTGGCATTCACCACTTCTGCCATCTTCTCTCACAATGCCATGGCAGATGCACCTCTTGGGTTAGGGCCCTGGCCGGGGAAGATCTGCCCATGCCTCTCCCCCATGGTATCTGGCAGGTGCTCCTGGTTGGCCTCTGAGAATCTGGAAGCCGGTTTCTGCACAGTCAGCTTTGTGGTGTGACAGGCTGTGTGTCCCTTCCTGCAGCTTATATACAGCTCGGGCTTATTAGGGGAGTGTAGCTGCAATGAGTGTGGCCAGTCAAGGGCCCGTTGGCAACAAATGCTTGTGAAAAGAGGTTTGGAAGGCTGCATTCAATTGAGTGTCATTCATCATTTGGGATGCTGATTGTCTGCCACTCAATAAGGTGCTGTGTCTAGGGGAAGGTTGCAATACCCAAAGCTCCGATTCAAGGGAGGGAATAATCACAAGCTGAAGTTGTGCATATCAGCACAATGCTAGTTCTGTGCAGGGCAGCAGTATGCCCAAGGAATGGGGACATTGGGTACGTGCATTATCCGGATCCATGGGGGCATGAGGTGAGTGAGCAGCCATGTCTGAGTGTGGGGAGAGTTTGTGGGAGGGGTAGTAAGGTTTGTTTGGGGAGGGAGGGTCCAGCGATGGCACCATCTTCTACAACAACACTCTGTTTGACTCTAAACAGCCTTGCAGTCGCAGCATTGTTAGTGACAGCCCTTCCACAACTCCCCAGGTTTTCTGATGCATTTCCATCAGCATTAGGAGGAACAAACCCAGAGGCCAAGGGGATAGTTGAATCTTGCCCTCTGGCAGGCCTCCAGGTGCCCAAGCCCTCAGGCGTGCCCACCTCCACCCGATGTGCATCAGCGGCTGTGATGTGCTCACCAGTTTGTGATCCAGAGCCTCAACACCAAAGGTATCCATAATGATGATTGACTCTGTATTGGTGGGTTGTGTGGTACATGATGGTTTTTGTAGTTCTGCCTTCGAAGGATTCCTCAGTGTCTCCCTCCGAGGTGTCATCCAGGGAGTCATGGCCAGTTTGCTCCAGAGCAACAGGGGCGGCGGCAACACCTGAAGGGTTGGGATCCTCTGGGTCCTGAGCTGTAAAAAAGAACACACATTAGGGGGGAGGGAGGCAAAACATTCCATGTAATATTCTAAATCATTCCATGGGGGCCAGCGATGAGGCCAACTATGTGTGTGGGGGACTTGTGGGAGCCAGGAATGTGTTGGGGGGGTATTGGGGGCCTGTGATGATGCCAGCCATGTCTCTTTTGGGGGGGTAACGGGGTCCAGTGATAAGGCCAGTGATGTGTATAAGCAGGTTGTAGGGGGCCAGCAATGTGCGTGAGGATTGGGGGGAACCAGTGATTAGGCCAGCGATGTCTCTGTCGGGGGGGTTATGGAAACGAACAGTTAGGCCAGTGATGAGGCCAGCAATGTCTGTGGTGGTTTGAGGGCAGTGATCTGGATGCTGGGAGGTTTTCCTGCGATCTTACAGCGATGTGCGCATGCGTCGGTTCCCCCCGATCCCTCAAGTCTTTGGTACAAATAGGCCCCACTCCCAGGGTTTTTAATAAGATTCCCAATTGTGATCTCTGCATTGTAGAGTGGGGAGATTCAGGCCTGAAGCTGCACTGAACAAATGGTCATGATCTCGAACAGTTTTCCCATCAATTCAGCACTTTTGGGAGAATCGCCTGCAGTGTTTCTATGAGAGGTATAATAAGTTTATAATCTCTGGGGTATTGAAGAATATGAGGTGATCTCAGCGAAACAAAAAGATCCTAAGATGGCTTGCAGAGTAGATGCTGATAGGGTTTTTTTTCCCCTGGCTGGAATGTTTCAAAAGCCATTTCAAAATAAGCCATTTTAAAGTTGTCCAAGATTGTTTCAGGCGTGTGTTTTAGTGCTTTAATCCCCTTGGAATTACTTTCAAACATGAGTCAAAAATGCCCTGGAGGTGATGGAGTGAGTCTGTGGCTGCTAATAAAATGAGAAAAAGGTGTGAATTTAGCAACAAATTTGTTGGTTTGAAGATATTTTGTGGCCAGAGAATGAGTGGTTAATATTGACAGAGTGCTTGGGCTACTCTGTATGGCAGCGAGAACAACCCATTAGTAACAGTGACATTGTGCACAAAGTGCTACACTTTTTGGTGCTATTTGGATAAGTTGGACTAGAAAAAGCATGAAAGTTAAAGTTTATTACTAGTCATATGTAAGGCTTACATTAACACTACAATAAAACTCTGTGAAATTTCTCTAGTCACCACAGTCCAGCGCCTGTTCGGGTCAATGCACCAAACGAGCATGTCTTTCAGAATGTGGGAGGAAATCGGAGCACCCAAAGGAAATCCACAGACACACACACGGAGAATGTGCAAACTCCACACAGAAGGTTGGAATTGAACCTGCATCCCTGGCACTGTAAGGCAGCAATGCTAACCACTGTGCCACCCAATATGTTTCACAGTATGACTGAAGACCAAAACCTGAGCAAGGTGCCTCTTAGTTTGATTGTCACCCAATCTAAATGCCTATGTGATGACTTACAGAGTGAACAGAGTCAGAGTTCACAGTTGGAAATTTTCAGCGCTACGTGTGGATGGTTCACCTGTTCTAAGAAACCTTCTTATTTCTGTAACTTTAAGTGACCAGTGAAGTGGCTAGTGCCAAAGTTGAAGTGGTCGATGAGTTCTCTACCTATTTGAAGATAATCAAATCTTTAACTGAAGAGACAGGGCTTTATTGGAAGAGTATGCCACAGAGAATGTATATCTTCCAAAAGGATTTAAAGCTGCCAAACATCACCTCACTGCTCTCCTTGCTGGGAACACTGCAGATTTCAATTTTAAGTCTTTAATGTAGCTGAGACACTCAGAGTTATCCCAAGCAACATTTTCCCGTCACTTGGGAATGTCATCTTTATGTCGTCCCTGCCTGGCAGCAATATTGTGCCAGGGAAAACCTGGCCTTCAAGATTCTGTTGCTCATGGATAATTGCCAGGTCACCCTGTCGGCCTTGATAACCTGACCAAAAATGTGAAGCTGATTTTCTTGCAACTCAATGCGCTTTCATTGATGCAGCCCATTGATCAGGGAGCCAACAACCTTCAAGTGTTCAGGTTTTAATACCCATGTCGTACCTCTCTCAGCTCAAAGAAACAGATGGTGAGGATGTGCCAACAGCCAAGAAATTTTGCTGTGTTTACAACATTCTGAAGGGTATCAACAATATCACTGATTCATGGGATGAAGATACAATATTGTGTATGAATGTGTGTGGTGGAAATTAGGCATGGCCCCACTGTATTTGTGACTCTTCATAGCTCTCTCCCTGAAAATCAATGTGAAATGGCGAGGGGAGTTGGCTTGGATGAACTGGAGGAGGCTGACATGGTGAAATAGCTTGAGTCCAACAGAGAAGAATTGTCTCATCCTTAGAGTGAATTATAAAATCCCCACAGTGCAGAAGGAGGCCATTCGCTCCATCAAGTCTACAGTGATGATAACCCCACTCAGGCCTTGATCCCTGTAACCCCATATATTTATCCTGCTAATCCCCCTAAAGGGCCATTTTAGCACAGCTAATTAACCTAATCAGCAAGCCTTTTAGACAGGAAATGGGAGCACCCAGACGAAATCCACGCAGCCACGGGAAGAATGTGCAAACTCCACACTGACAGTCACCTGAGACTGGAATTGAGCCTGGGTCGCTTGTGTTGTGAAACAGCAGTATTAATCATGATGCCACCTTGCTGCCCAGTGTCAGCACTGCTGCCTCACAGCGTCTGGGACCTGGGTTCAATTCCTGATTTGGGTCACTGCGCGGAGTCTGCACATTCTCCCTGTATCTGTGTGGGTTTCCTCTGGACGCTCCGATTCCCACCCACAGTTTGAAAGACATGCTGGTTAGGTGCATTGGCCATAGTAAATTCTCCCTCAGTATATCGAACAGGAGTGTGGCAACTAGGAGAATTTCACACTAACTTCATCAGTGTTAACATAAGACTAAGAAATAAACTTGAAACAATGAAAATTTAATGTAACTAAAGAATCAACGAGCTGAGGAGGATGATCTCACTGAAAACTTGGTCTGGGGTCACAGAGTACAGACACTCCACTGAAGATTGGAAAGAAGTCACAGGTTACAAGCAGTCAGGGTTAAAGTGGACTGAGAGATGGGAGGCAGTGCGGAGGATCATTCGCCATATAGCAGGAGAAACCATTGGAAACATGAAGTCGCCCAGGTTCAAGTGATGGGCAAGGATCATGTATACGCAGGAAAACTGTTCAGTTTGGTGTGCAGGATAGTCTCTGTCCCTGGGCTTAGCTACAGAGAGAATGGAGATGGGAACTGAAGGCATCTGCAGCCTGTAGGTAGGAAACACATAATAAAGATGGGAGAGGGGTATGCGAAGCTCTCCTGAACCATGATGTCAGCCATCCCTCCCCCAGTCTGTGATCTCTTGTGCCTGTTGCATGTCACCTTGGTCTGAATGAAGATGAAGGAAAGGCCTGTGATGACAAAGGATGAGCAGAGACTGTGTAACCTGCATGTTTTTAGTGTGTGAGGAGCCTGTCCCAGATGGAACAGAGTGTGAGCAACATGATAGATAGGATGGTGCTGATGTGAAAATCTCTGCGAGTGAATGAGTGTTGACATGTATCCCTTGCTAATGGATGTGTGAAATCCCTGCAGAGAAGTAGCCGTTTGACTATTTGATGCCATGCTGAGAATTTGATTATGGAGAGAGTTGAAGGATGATTTACCCTGGCAATACTTATGAGATCATTCCTGCACTGGTATTTTGGGCATGGTTGCCAACCATGCTGGCCTGCTCTGCAAAGACCTCCCAGACTGGTGATGTGAGGTTGGTATGCTTCTTGGAGCAATCCCTGGGATAGAGGACATGTCTGTGCATCTGCATTCCTTTGGTCAAGGCCTGCCAGTCTGGGGGATGAAGCTGAGGCTTGACACTGCAAGCCTTGCTCTTCCAGTTGACAGACGAATGTGATGATCTCCTGAAGATAGATGGGCTGCAGAGGGTAAACTGGATATATTGTTCTGGTGTTCAAATGTAGTGCCTGAACCTTTGATCCTGCCCACCAATGGCAGATTTATGCATCAGCTCCCGTTCCGTCAAATGGTTTGGCCTGTTGCTCACCTGTGTGTAAGCTTCCAAGTGTGGAATCAGGTGCAATTTCCCGCCATACCATCCAGCGGGGCGGAAACATCCACTTCCGCACTTAGTCTCAACGGGAAATTTCAAGCAGAACCTTTATGACAGAAGGTTGCAAGTTATAAGATTTTCTCTACCTGAAATTGATAAAGGATTCCTTCTAGAACCTTTACTTAACAAAGTCAGAACATTATCCTTCAAAACTCTTCAGCTCCACTGCTGTAGTGATGATATGGGAAGAGGAAAACAACATAGTCAGGTTTACAGTGCAATTTATTAAACTGAAGAATACAAAGGTAAGAGGTATGTTTTCCCACAAGATAGAAAAAGTAATCAATTTTGCCCTGTTTGATCAAGTGCACAGTCTGCACTGGCTAGAACCATTTTATTTTACTTCTACCACTTATCTTGAAATAAAGGATTCTAAGAAGAATCCTAAGTGTTTCCCCTCAAACACCTGCAAGTTCCAGCATTTCAAAGACACTGGGTACCTCTGATGCTGGTGGCTGTTTCTTGGCATTAGCTGCTATCTCAATCAGATTTATACATAGCTTCTATAATGTCCCAACAGGCACAGGAATTCTTTTATGAAGACAGCAAACAGAAAATCATTTAAAATTCACGGTGCATTGGCCGATTTCAGTCTTTCCAGTTTCCATTATGCACATCATGAATGCTGTCCTGATCACTTGTAAGAACAAGAATAGCATATGCCAAAGCACTCAAAATGTATTTAGCAAAGGATTTTTATGTATATAATATATATATAAAATATATACATATATTGCGTATGTCAAGAACAAAACTCTTCCCCAAAAACAGGCACATGTTTTATCATGCCTCTTCTCTCTGTTGCATATGAATGTTATGTTGTAAATATGTTGCTGCCACTGGGGTAACACAGTGCAAGAACATCATCACAGGGAAGGGCACTCACAACATGGACACTAGGGCAATATATTTGACTATGGGATGGAATACATGATGGTTCAATTGATAACGTTTCTTCAGAATGATTGCTTTGAGTTAGCTTTTGTTTTTGTATTGTGTTTGGGACGTTGATGTGAAGATCAGTGATGGAGGGAAGATAAGGGTCAGAGTTTACTGCCCTGCACGTACTCCCCAAGGTGAGTTTAGTGGTAGGGATCTCATTAACTGACAGGAAGGCGATATGTGGGGACACCACCACTTTCCTTCTTCTGCCCAATTAAGTGAATGGCAGGAAGGCTCATGGGTGGCCTTCTTGTCCATCACCAGTTAAGGCCCTTAGGTGGGCAATGAACCACCCACCTCCCCTCCTCACTTACGGGCCTCATTCAGTGATAGATGAGAGATTTTACAAGCAGGCAGTCCAAAAAGTAAATACTCTGTGGAT
Source organism: Sphyrna mokarran (assembly GCA_024679065.1). NCBI lineage: Eukaryota > Metazoa > Chordata > Chondrichthyes > Carcharhiniformes > Carcharhinidae > Sphyrna > Sphyrna mokarran. The sequence goes on along the minus strand of JAGIQG010000001.1, from coordinate 71,923,129 downwards.
TTCTTGTGGGCTCACAGGTGCTAACCCTCATTCAAAGTCACATGTTGTCTTTTGAAGGGATATATAGAGGTCCACGCTCCTGACCATGCTGCTAATGCCCCTCCCTTACAACATTCACCCTCATTCCCCTCCCACTATTGCTTATCTGTAGCTCGAGTCCCTTGGTGATCTTGGGCCTGGATGGGTGCATTACCAGCAGTAGTCATCATCCCTGGTGGCATTGCTGAGCAAGCTCTCAATGGATAAGATATTAACCCTGGTGGGGCGAGTTCCTTGATCCTAGTGAAGATCTGCTGCTGCCCAAGTAACTGACTGATTAGTAATTAATGCTGCCCAGTAACACAAGTGTCTGTGGCTTTTTCTCACCTATGCCACATTATAACCCTATCGTTGGGGGGTCAACTTTGATGGGATTGGAAGAACATAAGAACATAAGAAATAGGAGCAGGAGTAGGCCATCTAGCCCTTTGATCCTGCCCCACCATTCAATAAGATCATGGCTGATCAGTTCCACTTTCCCACTTTCTCCCCATAACCTTTAATTCCCTTGTCTATCAGAAACCTACCTACCCTTGACTTAAGTGTATTCAGCGAAGTAGCCTCCACCACTTCAATGGGCAGAGAATTTCAGAGATTCACCACCCTTTCAATGAAGAAATTCCTCCTCAACTCTGATCTAAACTGCCCTCTTATTTTGAGACTATGCCTTCTAGTCCTGCTACCCTTACTAAGCGGGAAGAATCTCTCCACCTCTACCCTATGTATCCCCTTCATTATCTTATATGTCTCTATAAGTCCCCCCTCAGCCTTCTAGACTCCAACGAGTACACACCCAGTCTATCCAATCTCTCTTCGTAGGCTAACCCCGTCATCTCCGGTATTAGCCTGGTGAACCTTCTCTGAATTCTCTCCAAGGCCAATATATCCTCCTGCAAGTACGGCAACCAAAATTGCACATAGTACTCCAGCTGCAGCCTCACCAGTACCCTGTACATTAGCAGCAAGACCTCTCTGCTTTTATATTCTATCCCCTTCGCTTAAAGGCCAACATTCCATTCGCCTTCTTGCTCACCTGCTGCACCTGCAGGCTGAGTTTTTGTGATTCGTGCACAAAGACTCCCAGGTCCCTCTGCACCGTAGCATGCTGCAGCTTTTCACCTTTTAAATAATAATCCCTCCTACTATTATTTCTACCAAGGTAGATAACCTCAGTTTTGCTAACATTATACTCCATCTGCCAGGTCCTCGCCCACTCACTCAGCCTATCCAGATCTCTCTGCAGACTTTCCACACCCTCCAAGCAATTTGCTTTTCCAGTCATCTTTGTGTCATCAGCAAATTTCGTTACCCTACACTCAGCTCCTTCTTCCAGATCATCTATGTAAATGGTAAACAGTTGAGGCCCCAGCACTGATTCCTGGGGCACTCCAGTAGTCACTAACTGCCAACCAGAATAGCACCCATTGATTCCAACTCTCTGCTTCTGATTGGAAACCAATCTTCTATCCACGCCAGTACCTTACCCACAACTCTGTGCACCCTAACCTTTTGCAGCAAACTTTTGTGAGACACCTTATTAAACGTCTTTTGGAAATCTAAAAACACCACATTCAATTCCCCTCTGTCTATTGCACTAGTCACATCCTCATAGAAATCTAATAAATCTTTAAACACGACTTCCCCTTAACAAAGATATCGCTGGTGGGAAAATCGTGCCATTTATTTCGAAAAATATGCAACAACTTCTTACCATCTGGAATGCACTCGCTGAGAGATTTCTAGAAAAATTTTCAATAAAATCTTTCAAATAAAAATTAGACCAAACTTTGAAATGAAGAAATTTGCAAAACTATAAGGAATTTGAATGAGAAATAGAAAAAAATCATAAAATACCTGTTGGCCACATTGCCATTATCTAAATACAGTTTTACTCATGAAAACAGAGTATTTCCAAATACCAATATAACATTTTCTGTTTGCAACTTAAGGATTTCTTGTTTTGAAAACTCAAGCATAAATCAAACGTTTACAGAGAGGAACCACATCAAAAGGATTATAAAGTCAAAAGACAGCTCAATTTGCTACATAACAGTTGATAAGAATGCTTGGGCAAGGTAAGTGTCCTCATGATTATATAATCAAAAGTGGCTCAACAACATGAGTTGCCATGTCCTTCAAAGAAAGAAAAAGCTTTCATGCCATCAAGATGTACTTTGCAGCCAGTGGATTAGTTTTGAGGTGCAGTGTTTTGTTGGCGATGAAGGAAAACAATCTGGATACGGAAACATCCCACAAAAAGGAAATCAATGAATGACCTCACAATCTATTACTTGTGTAGAAACGTGGCCCCTTTAAGGAATGATCTTTTGCAGACCATATGGAAACACGGAAAGCTGAATCAATCGGGAATGAGGTTTCGTGTCCTGGGATTGCGATGAGATCAGTTGGAGCCAGGGAGGGAAAGAGAACAGACTTGTATGATGCTTCTGTCAGAGCCTTAAGAGTGTACATTGTTATTATAGTTTAATAAACCTTTTTTGTTGTGCGACCACATCGAATCAACTCAAGTTATTACAACTTGGTTGTGTTAGTTGAGAGAAGAATATTGGAGTCCTTCCCTGGTAAGACAGAACCAGATGCAGAATCCATCTTTCTTTACTTTAACTGCCAATGGTTTTAATTTACCCTCTGTGCTATGTTGAACCCATAATCCTTTAAGGTTAAGAACTACAATAAAATAGTTCAGGTATAATGCCGTGTGTGTATGTTGAACTATATGCCAAATTTAATGCTAAATAAGTAACGGAAAATGCATTATCACATTAACCAACTATTTTTGTTAGGTGAGGACATTAAAGAATTGTGGAACCAAGATAGGCAAATGGGGACACGATACAGATTAACCATCATATCACTGAAATAAAAACAGAAAATGCAGGATAAACTCAGCAAGTCTGTCAGCACTTGTGGAGAGAAATACAGTTAACATTTTGTTAAAATGACCCTCCTAAATGTTGGAACATGTTCTTGGGTTGAAAGATCTACTGTTGTACTTCTGTTCCAGCAGAAAATTAGATCCTATTGAATATTATCTCCAATCTCATGAGATAGCTTTTCTTTAACTGAGCACACACTCTCAAATATTACTGCAGCCTCCATTCAACACTACTCGGTCATGTTTAATTTTGTGCACAGGCTATATAATGCGTCAGTGAGATTGGTATGATAAACTTTGTTTTGGGAACTAGATAGAGATTTTATAAGAAAATATTCTTAGGGTGTGGATAATACTGTAAAAGCTGCATTGATTGTCAATTCCCAGTTTCCCTGAAAAGAACTGCTACAATACTGTGATGACGATACTTCTGCAATATTTTCTCAAAATCCTTTCGTATAGGCCCCAGTATGGGGAGTACATAAACACAGGAGCCAGATGTGAAAGGCCAGTGTGCTGAGCTACTGTGCAACCTTGTAACCTTCAGAACTCAGTTCAATATTTTATTAGAAATAAAACCAGGAATTGCTGATAAAATATCATAACCTGCCAGCATTTCAAGAGCTCGAACATAGGTTCGTGATCTGGGTGCAGAGACCGAGTCAGAACCACCCATCCAATCTTTGTGTCAACCGCAAACTTACTAATCCTATCTTCCACATAGTCATCAATGTCATTTATATAAATGATGAATAATAGGGGCCTAAAACAGATCCTTATGGTACACTACTGAACACCGGCTTCCAGTCACTATTATTTGCAAAGGAAAAATATAAAATCCTACAGAGAAAGTAGAAGGAAATGTGAATCTTGACCACATATTTCTCAGAAATTCTCCTGTTAAATGGTCTTTTTCATACAACCATAGAATTCTTACAGTGTAGAAGCCCATTTGGCCCATTGAGTATGTACTGACTCATTGAAAGAGCATCTTACCCAGGTCCACCTTCAGCCCTATCTATGTGACCCCATGCATTTACCATGGCTATTCTACCTAACCTATGCATCTTAACGATAGGATCATAAGGCATAGGAGCAGAATTAGGCCATTTGGCCCATATAGTCTGCACTGCCATTCAATCTTGGCTGATAAGTTTCTCAAACCCATTCTCTGGCCTGTTCTCCATAGCCTTTGATCTCCTGCTCAATCAAGAAGCTTTCTATCTCTGTCTTAAATACACTCTACGATCTGGCCTCCACAGCCTTCTGAAGCAATGAATTCCACAGATTCACACTCTGCCTGAAGAAATTCATTCTCATTTTGATTCTAAAATATCATATCTTAATTCTGAGGCTGTGCCCTCAGGTCGTAGTCTCTCTTACTAATGGAAACATCTTTCTCACATCCACTCCATCCCGACATTACAGTATTCTGTAAGTTTCAATGAGATTCTCTCTCATTTTTCTAAACTCCAGCGAGTAAAGATCGGTATCTTTGGACACTAAGGGACAACTTAGCATTGCCAGTCCACTGTGGGTAAAAACCAAAGCACTCAGAGGAGACACAGGGAGGGCATGCAAACTTCATGCCAGAATCGAACCCTGGTTCCTGGTGTTGCGAGGCAGAAGTGCTAACCACTTTGCCACCATGCCTCTCTAGCTTCTTACTTTGACAACCAAAGAGCTGTGGGCACAAGTTGTCATAAGACTTCAGTTGATGCTGCAATTTCTGTGCTTTGATGTTTGCTTATTTATTCAAAATTGGCAAGGATGTAAGAATGAAAAAAAATGATCCTGTTTTTGGCTGTGAATGCTGGAACGATCCCAATAGCTTACTTACCTACAAAGCAGTCACAAATAATAAAAATAACTCCCCCCCCCCCCCCCCCCCCACCTCCCCACTGTCAAACAATCCTTCCATCCCATTCAACAGCAATGTTTAACATTCCAGATCTTAACACATGAATGCTGCTGGTCAGATCAATGCAGCCGTGCCGAGGCAGTAACTAGCATTAAGCTCTTTATTATCTATCGACTGCAGAAGTCAAGCCTGTGTGCTGTCTGCACAGTTTTTCAAGGTTTTTCTTGTGACCCACTATCTGCTAAAGTACATCATTGACATAACGTATGCATGCCTTTGAATTCATCATTGCTTCAATAACACTTAACTGTTCTTGATAACAAATATAAGAAGATCTGACTTGCATGTGACATATGACTTATGGCATCTCACACTGAAAGTAACTGCATTCAGCTCCCATTTGTTTTAATAACTGGGAATAGGAGTTTTGTGCTTGCTTTGCACTAGTGTCATGAAATGTTATGAGCGGATGCACGTTTTTCATGCAAAAAGACTAAGTTATTTATGAACGCAATTTAATCTCAATATCTGCATTTCCTTTCTGCTTTCAGTGCTCTTATAATGCCATTAAATGCTAATAAGTTAACAGAAACCGTGACAATACTGAAGAAGCATTTTCTCAGGATCACACAGACATGTTGCATACAAAGAGAAGTGCATAGTTCCTGAAGGCATTTATTTTTGGGCTGATATAAACTGCAACAAAATCTTTGAAGGCTAATGCCCTAGAATACAATAATCAAACAACTAACAGCATGTTGTGTGGGAACAAGATGTGAATCAATTCAGAGAATATTGAAACTAAAATTAAAGTGTTAAATTTATACAATTCCATTTTTAGACATACTCATAGGATGGAAAATGACTCGTCTTGTTCAGAATGCTAACATGAGGATTAGAGAAGGTCATGTGTTACGAATCTGGTAGAATTTTTTGAGGACGTGACAAAAACGGCCAAAGAAGTATGAGCCATTGATGTTGTCTATATGGATTTCAGTAAGGCGTTTGACAAGTCCCACATGGGAGGTTGGTTGAAAAGGTCAAGGCTAATGGGATACAAGAACAGGTATCTAGATGGATAAGTAACTGGCTTGGTAGTAGGAGACAGAGAGTAGTAGTGGAAGGATGTTTTTCTAGCTGGAGGTCGGTCACTAGTGGTGTGCCGCAGGGCTCAGTACTGGGATCTCTTCTATTTGTATTGTATATAAATGACTTGGAAGAGGGAGTAAGTGGTGTCATCAGCAAGTTTGCAGATGACACGAAGATGGCTGGACTTGCGGATAGTGAGGAACAGTGTCAGGCAATACAGCAAGACATAGGTAGGCTGATACATTGGGCAGATATATGGCAGATGGAATTTAATCCTAATAAATGCGAGGTGATACATTTCGGGAGAAAGAATGTAGTGGGGAGTTATATGATAAAGGGTAGACCTATTAAGAGTATAGAAATGCAGAGGGACCTGGGGTTGCAGGTGCACAAGTCTTTGAAAGTGGCAGAACAAGTGGAGAAGGTTACGAAGAAAGCTTATGGCATGCTAGCCTTTATAGGAAGGGGTATAGAGTACAAGAGCTGGCGTTTAATGTTGCAGTTGTATAGAACGTTGGTTAGACCTCATTTGGAGCACTGCGACAAGTTCTGGTCGCCTTACTACTGGAAGGACGTGGAGACCCTAGAGAGAGTGCAGGGGAAGTTTACTAGGATGCTGTCTGGTATGGAAGGACTGGGTTACATGGAAAGGTTAGGCAAATTGAGGCTGTTTTCTTTAGAAAGATATAGACTGAGAGGAGATCTAATAAAGGTGTACAAGATTATGAAGGGTATAGATAGAGTAAACAGTGGTAAGCTTTTTCCTAGGTTGTAATCAAATATCACGAGGGGCCACGGGCTTAGAGTGAGGGGGGCAAGGTATAATTTGGATGTTGGAGGTTTTTCACACAGAGTGTTGTGGAGGTATGGAATGCACTGCCAAGAAAAGTGATGAAGGCAGGCACACTGGAGTTATTTGAGAGATCCTTGGGTAGGCACATGAACAGAATGGGAATGGAGGCATATAGAAGACTGATTTAAAATAGGGATCATGAGCCTTGGGGCATTCCTGGGAATTGTGTAAGTTGTGCATGTTACTGATGTATTTCTTTTTTATCCTGCAGGTACTTCGGTCCACCTTATTGTCCAACAAGGGGCATACATGCGATGGGTCACGAGAGGGCTGTTCTTGGATTTTTCGAGAGTAGCCTATTGCTTCATGTCGCAAGTGTACGCTTAAACTGGACCAATTGATGGGCAACACAACAGCTCAGTGACTATCATTATTGCTGTGCAGATAAAAGGATTTGGGCTAGTATCTGTGGGAGTTTGCGCATTCTCCCATGCTTGCGTGGGTTTTCTCCAGGTGCTCTGGTTTCCTCCCACACCCCAAAAATGTGCTCTTAGGCTGATTGGTGAAACAAATTGTCTCTAAATTGTGTCCCCAATTTGGTTCCAATGCAGATTTCCATAAACATAGATAAGGGTCATGAATGGAAGTGGGAATGTTAAAATGGCGGCACGGGCTCATTGGGCCGAAAGGCCTGTTTCTCTGTTTCTTTATTCTTTGTTCTTTGAATAGATGGAGCAGAACCCAATGGAAGTGGTTTCAGCAGATTGCACCTTTTCCCTTTGATTGGTTGCTTTCTTAAAGGAGCAAAAGACAGAAACCCTAGTGTAAGCATTAAACACGTCCATCTTGCAGAGAATTTGGGGAAAGGAGGAATGAGAAAGGTTTTTGCAAGCTTGCTTGTTAGTTTACTTTTGTGAAATATTGTGGTCAAAACCAAAGAATTTTGGTTCAATCCTGGATTTCAGCAGAACTATAATTTACAAGATGATAAAGAGGCTTATTAGCTAAGGCATCCATTGCTGGAACTGGGATCAATTCTTTAAATTGGGTGCAATAGTGAAGAATAAAAACTCAGACTAATTTCAGAGACAATAATGAAAGAAATAAAGATTTTCCTGGATATATAAACTACAAGACGAATAAGCTTCCTCCTTTATACTGTTTTTGTTCAATGTTCAGATAGTTCTGTTTGTCTCAGTCAGTAGTCAGCCGGTTCAATAAAATGGACAATCTCAGAAGTTCTTCATTCTATAAGTGAAATAAATAGGATAAGTTCTCTGATTAAAAGAAATGCCAAATGCTGTAGTTAGTTTCCAGGACTGATGCAGAAATAGTAGCCTTGAGTTGAACCTCCAAGACGGTCAGGAGAATTTAGTATGTGAAATATAAGTAACACAATCTCCATATGTCAAGCCCATATCTGCTGCCTTTCTTATGATGGTGTGTATCATTGTTTAAGTGTCACATTGTGAAAAGGCAAAGCACTTCATACTACATAATATTAGTTAATGCTTAACTTTGAATATGTAATTATATAGTATGCATCATCAGTTACAAAAAGGCATATAACCATTGTAACAGAGCATGGAATCCTTACAGTGTCTGAGGAGGCCATTCAGCCTATTGGTTTTGCACCAACCTTCCAAAAGAGTATCTTACTCAGGCCCATACTATCTTCCCTCCTGCCCTATCCTTGTAACCTACATATTTATCGTGCCTAATCCACCTAACCTTTGATTTGGTTTATTATTGTCACATATATTAACATACAGCAAAAGGTATTGTTTCTTGTGTGCCATAAAGACAAAGCATACCTTTTAAAGAGAAGGAAAGAAGAGGGTGCAGAATGTGGTTTTACAGTCATAGCTAGCATGTAGGGAAAGATCAATCTTATATAAGTAAGTCTATACAAAAGACTGATGGCAGCAGGGAAGAAGCTGTTCCTGAGTTGGTTGGTATGTGAGCTTAAAATTTTTAATCTTTTTCCTGATGGAACAAAGTGAAAGAAGCACTCAAGCCAAGACCAAAAATCTCACTGATTTTCTATGGACCTTCCCATTGTCCATCCCTCGTCCATTCCAGTTCCCGTGATGGATAGCACGGTAGAGTTCCGGCAAGTATGTGCAGGGTGCGTAGGGTCCTCGATTATGTTGGCTGCTTTTTTGAGGCAGTGGGACGTGTAGACAGAATCAATGGAAGGCTAGTTTGATTGATGGAGTGGGCATCATTCACGATTGTTCGTTGTTTCTTGCAGTTTTGGACAGAGCTAGAACCATTGCAAGCTGTGATACAATCAGAAAGAATACTTTCGATGGTGCATCTGTAAAAGTTACTGCGAGTTATAGTAGAAATGCTAAATTTCTTTAGCCCCCTGAGAAAGTAAAGGCATTGGTAAGCTTTTTTAACTGTAGTATCAGCGTAGAGGTAAGTTGTTGGTGATCTGGACACGTAGAAAATTGAAGCTCTCAACCATTTCCGCTTCATACCTGTTGATGTAGATAGGACATATCCTCCACTATGCTTCCTGAAATTGATGACTATCTCCTTTCTTTCACTAACATTGAAGGAATGATTGTTGTCACTGCATCAGTTCACCAGATTCTCTATCTTGTTCTTGTATTGTATCTTATTGTTGTTTGAGATCCAATTCACTATGGGAGTGTCATCAGCAAACTTAAGAATTGAGTTGGAGGGGAGTTTGGTCACACAGCCATAGGTGTATAAGAAGTATAGAAGGAGGCTGACAACACAGCCTTGTGGGGCACCGGTGTTGAGAATGATCATGGAGGAGATGTTGTTGCCTGTCTTTACTAATTGTCATCTGTGAGTTAGGAAGTTCAGGATTCAGTTTCAGAGGAGAAGCTAGGCCCAGGCCACAGAGTTTGGAGATACGTTTTGTAAGAATAATGGTGTTGAAGGCTGAGCTATAGTCATTAAATAGTAGTCTAACATAAGTGTCTTTGCTATCCAGGTATTCCAGTGTTCAGTGTAGAGCCAGAAAAATAGCATCTGCTGTTGATCTCTTGTGATGATAGGCAAGCTGTAGTGTGTCCAGACAATCTGTGAGGCAGGAATTAATCTGTCCCATGTATAACATTTCGAAACACTTCATATTGATGGTTGTCAGCGCTACGGACGATAATCATTAAGGCACACAGTCTGGCTTGTCTTTGGTAGGAGATGATGGTCGTCTTCTTGAAGCAGATACGGACCTTAGATAGATGGAAGGAGAGGTTAAAGATATCTTATGAATAACTCCACCAGCTGGTCCACACAAAATCTGAGTGCACGCCCAAATACCCCATCTGGGCCAGCCGCTTTCTATGGGTTGACTTTGAAAAGGCTGAGATGGTGGCTCAGCCAAGTCTTCTGGGATGGAAGTTGAGCTCTCGCTGACCACTTGCTTAAAATGGGCATAGAATGTGTTGGTGCCATAAATTCACCAGATACAGAACTGCGGCAGGATTAGCAGAAAAGAATAGCAAGGAATGGATCAGTACCATTCTATACACTTGAGGCAGCAGTACAGATACATAATGATCTGACAGGGCTAAACAAAAACATAGCATCAAATGAAGAAGCCTTTGATGCTTATTTTAATCTTCAGAACAATACCATCATACAGCAAGCAAAATTTAATAGTGGCACCCAAGGGCCTGGAAAGAGAATAGATTTTTTTTTAATAACTATATCAATTAGCAAAAAAATGGTGAATGTGGAGCCCTATAATGTCATATTCCCTCTGGAGTCTGAGGAGTGATATTGTCCAATTTTGCTTGCAGTTGCAAGAAAGTCTGATTCTATGGAAAGGAGTACAGACAGCAAGGCAGACAGAAAGGGGAAAGCAAATAAAGAAGTTTTATTTGAAACTGAAAAGCAATCTATTGGAGAAAGCGGGTTAATACAGTCCAGTTTATAGTACAAAACATTTGCAGTGAACCTAATCCAAAACAAGGAAAAAGAAAAGAGGGTATTAATCAGTATAATATCGTGCTGGGAAAAGGCTGCTTCGCTGCAAAAATTGCCCCACTAAAAATGCAGAGTGCCATTTGTGTAAGGGGAGAGATAATTTTAAATCAGTTTGCCACACAGCAAATGGCTTTTAACTAAATAATTAAAGGGAAAATGACTAGGATCTTGTACCATCCAGAGATTGAAGTTATCTTATAAATTGAAGAAAAAATGACAGAAGTACCATTTATTGGAGATGTTGGTCACAGGGTCAAATGAAAACTATTGGACTCCAGATATTATGGTCAGTGGACATAAAACCAATTTCAAGTTAGATACTGGAGTAGGAGTTTCAATTCTGTCAGATAGAGAAAAGTGGTTAGGTGCAGAGATGCTTCAGCATTGACCATATGACTTTATGGTTCAGGAGGCATTAAGTGGAAAAACAAGAGATGGTTGACTGCTCAATCCAGCATAAAGGAAGAGAAATCACAGAGATATTGTATGTGATTCACAATCAAGAATGCTCAATGTTAAACTGGAAAGCTTGCACAGATTTACAACTTCTCTTTAAGAGTGATGAATTGGATCATCCAGATTTACAGTTTCTTTTTAAAGCTGATGAATAGAAAAACCTAAAGGGAATCAGACAGAAGACATTCTTGGAACAACAAATGAAGGAGCAAGACAAATATGTACGAGGCAAGCAGCAAAACAATAGCAGATGCATTGTAACAGATTCCTGTTGGGAAGCCTGAAAAGGAGGAATAAATTTTGTCGAATATGTAGTCATATAGATCACTCATGATGAAATGTTTACAACCAACCGCACAGTTGAATAAAATATGTCAAACACAGAAAATCTTCCAGGAGTGGAGACAGCTGGATCTGTGAGAGACACCCCTACTGAGGTGGATTATAAATACAATGCAAAGCTCGGCACCTTCACTCACCCTCTACACTGAGACAGAGGATTAACACAGCGTGAAGTTCAGGGTCTCCAATCACTTTCTGGGAGCACACTATATAGAGGCAGCAGGAGCAGAGACAGCTGGGCCTGTGAGGGATACAGTGTACTGAGGCAACGGGGAGCAGAGACAGTCGGCTCTGTGAAGGGACACAGCTGAGTCTGTAAGGGAAATACTGTACTGATGCTGTGGGAGCAGATACAGCTGGGCCTGCGAGGTACTCACTGTACTGAGGCAGTGGAAACAGTGACAGTTGGGCCTGCAGGGGCACACTGTACTGAGGCAGTAAAGAGTACAGACAGCCAGGCCTGTGAGGACACAATGTACTGAGGCAATGGGGAGCGGAGACAGCCGGGCCTGTGAGGGGAGTCTGCAAGGGAAACACTATACTGAGGTAGCGGGGAGTGGAGACAGCCAAGCCTGTGAGGGACACACTGTTCTGAGACAGTGGGAAGTGGAGACAGCCGGACCTGTGAGGCACATACTGTACTGAGACAGTGTGAGCAGAGATAGTCAGGCCTGCGAGGGACACACTGTTCTGAGACAGTGGGAAATGAAGACAGCCGGACCTGCAAGGGACACACTGTAATGAGGCGGTGGGAAGGAAGACAGTCAGGCCTGCGAGGGACACACTGTACTGAGGCAGTGTGAGCAGAGAAAGTCAGGCCTGCGAGGGACACACTGTACTGAGGGAGTGTGAGCAGAGACAGTCAAGCCTGCGAGGGACACACTGTACTGAGGCAGCGGGTACGGAGATAGCTGGGTCTGAAAGGGGGGGGATACTGTACTGAAACAGCGGGAGCAGAGACTGCTGGGCCTGCGAGGGGAGACTGCTGGGCCTGTGAGGGACACACTGTCCTGAGGCAACAGTTTGAAAAACAATTAAGAGTGATGAAATATGAAAATGATCATTTTGTTTGTCGGCAAGAAGCTGCTAATTTAAGTTACCTATTCTAAATTGTTATAGATTAAAGGTAATGAGGAGAAATATTTTACAGTTGAAAATTTTCAAAATCCACATTAAAAACTAATTATATAAAATATATGAGAAAAATATTAAAAAGAGCAATGTGTTATGCTGACATGATGTGGGAACTGGTGGATTCCATTGTGGTTCCCAGTGAACACATCTGTATAAGTGAGGGCTGCTCAATGGCTCAGAGTTGATAAGCTGGAGTATGAGTTTTGGACCCTGAAACACATTAGTGAGGAGAATTGCTGGAAGCTGTGTTTCCCAACACATATTCATTATCTTGAATTCGGCAAGTGGTGAGGGACAAGAGGCTGTGACTGTGAATGAGATTGGTAGAGGGATCCAGGAGGTGGGGTTGCAGGAGCTTCAGCCTTTGTCCTTCTCCAGTGGGATCAAAACTTTTGCTCCCTGCATGTAGATACCTGTGATGTGGAGATGCCAGCATTGGACTGGGGTAAACACAGTAAGAAGTCTGATGACATCAGGTTTAAGTCCAACGGATTTATTTGATAGTAAACTCACAAGCTATCTGGATTTGTCTCTTCGTCAGGTGAATGGACAGTTCCATTCACTCTCTACTCACCTGATGAAGGGACAAACCCTGAAAGCTTGTGTGTTTACTATCAAATAAATTGGTTGGACTTAAACCTAGTGTTGTCAGACTTCTTACTGTAGATACCAATAACATACATTGGACAAGGATCGAGGTTCTGCTGAGCGAATATGAGCAACTAGGGCTAAATTAAAAAGCAAAACCAAAAAGGTAGGAATCCTTGAATTACTATCTGAGCCACTAGCCAGTTTGCACAGGGTCAATAAGATTAAAGAAATCATAGGGCTGGGGATAGAGGGAGCTGTTCCGATGGGATGGTCTTCATGGGAGTCATTCTGTGACAAGAGTCTTGACAAATTGCATAATGAGGGCTTTAGATTGGGGTTTAAACTAAGCAAAGGACTGGGGGTCAAGTTGCATGGAAAATTAGAAAATCTAAATCACAGATGGTAGGAATGCAGGTTAGCGATGAGGCCAATTGTTATCAGAAAATAGAAGGAAGGGACAGAATGTGTGGACATCACTTTGTAGCAATGGTTGTACAAGAATAGTGAAATTTGATAAAAAAACAAACTTAAAGGCTTTGGGGGTGGCGTGGGGTTGGACCTTAACTTCTCGTCCTGTCAATGGGAGGTAGAGATGGCAAATCAGGAAGGCTCTTGATGTCCGTTGGAAAATTCATCCCTATACTTTATAACTTTCCTCCATACAGAAACTTTAGGAGTTTCTCATTGTGTTACAAGTAGGAACTTGTACTTCGGCTGGAAAATGGTTCTCTGGTAGATATCCAGAAGAAGTGTTCTTCTTCTGAAGTGATTACTGGAGTCTTAGATGAGGCTTTTGGTTTTGACACCAATTGTTACCAAGATTGACTAGAAAGCAGCTTTGTCATTTCAGTGCAACATTCCACTTGGTACTAGGCCAACAATTTCAAAAGAATGCACTATGAGTCTCTATATCTCCTTGTATGGTGAATGAATCATCAGAGTGAAAGAACATAGAAATCAGTGCAATTCCCAAATGATAAACAACAGCTAATAAAAATCACAAATATCAGTTACTATTTTCAGCTCAGGACATTTTATTTCCACTTGAATCTAAGGAAAAAAGCCATTTTAATAAAATGCCCTGGGCAATCAGCTTTTTTGATTTTCAGCATTTCTAGAAGAATTAGTGCAACTGATACTAATAAAGTGTTAGGTCTGAATAAAATACTTCCAGATAAATATTCCAGTGTTTTAATTCGAAATGCAAGCAATTTTCAAGATGCTGATAGTCTTTTCTCCAAGATTTGTGTTTAGCCAAGTCAAGAGAATATTGTAGAAAGGTACAACGCACATCGTGGAACCCACTCCCACATTCTCCAAAATTCCACAGCACTATTTCAGTGAAGAGCAGGGAGTTACATCTAATATCCTGGACAATAGTTATCCCATAATTAACACCACAAAGATGGGACAGAATCTTCCCAAAATGCACAGGGTTGGTTCAGGAGAGAAAATCAGTATAAATCGTGCAAGGTGCATAGCTGGTGTTTTACTGCAGATTTAGTAACATTATGCGCAATTTCATAGAGAAAACAAGAATCAGACAGTCAGCCAGAGAGGTGGAGCTCAGAAAAGACAGATAAGCCAAGCTCTCTGGGATTGTGGTGTCAAATTCAAATGGTGCCTGGTCTACGATTTAAATAAAAGGTTCCCACAAGTTTCAGGGTGAACTCCCCCCATTTCCTGCCATGAGAAACAGCGCACTCACTCCCACCACACACAAAAGGGAATCCCCTAATGGGGTCCCCAGAAGACTGTTCCTGGCACTGTCCCTGGCACAGTCCACTGGCACTTATAGATTGGAAGTGCCAGAGGCAGTGTCAGGAACTGTCCAGCCATGTCCCTTACCACCTGGACACTATACTTACCTACATGCCCCCGGCATGATCGTTGCAACAGGCTTTTGTTCTTACAATTATCACCAGCATTATGTTACACTGACTGGGTGGGATGATACGGAGAGGACAGACATTGCAGCATATAATTAGTATAGAATGGAATAAAATCCCTACAGTGCAGAAAGAGGCCATTCAGCCCATTGAGTCTGCATTGACCACAATCCCATTCAGGCCCTATCCGCATAAGCTCACGTATTTACTCTGGTATGCCCCTGACACTAGGGTCAATTTAGCATGGCCAAAGAAGCTAACTGGCACATCTTTGAACTGTGGGAGGAAACCAAAGCACCCAAAGGAAATCCACACAAAACAAAGGGAGAATGTGCAAACTCCACACAGGCAGTGACCCAAGATCAGAATTGAACCCAGGCCCCTGGTACTGAAAAGCAGCAATGCTAACCACTATGCCACCTCCTTGCCTGAGATTTATTTATAAATTTATATTAAAACAAGCTAATCAAGCTGCATTCAAATTTATGTGTGATTCTGACTGGGACTTCACCAGTTTTGGCTGAGTGCCAAATTCTCCATTCTCGCTAGCAGCTACAGTGGGGAAAACGAGACTGGAAAACTCTGGCCAAGATATATAACAAGTGGATACGAAAGCTAATTTCAATGAGGGGTTTCTGCTTCTTGTTATTGGAACATAGAATACTAAGATGATATGTAGAGTTTACAACAAAATTATTGGGCAGGGGGGAGGTTGATTTGAATTGGAAATATTTAGACAATAAACAAGTGAAGAGGTGGGATGGAGTTGTGAGCTGAAACCAGTTTAACCAATATTAAAGCAAGGTTCCATCTTGCCTCGTGCTAGATGATGCCCATAGCTTTTTTAAACTGACGAATCCTACAGAAAATGCTTGCTAGCTTTCACTTAAAAGGCTGCATGCATTTTTGTGACTCATGCTTCAACTAAGTCTGCTTCGAATGGTGACCAGCTGTTTGAAAATAAACAGTGTTAATTTTGAGTTTAAACACTACTTAAAGGGAATACTCACCATTTTATGGTCACTGTTGCTGGAGCTGTGGAGGAGCTCTCCCTGAAATACATTGGGTGCCTTTCTGGGACACTTTGACTGTACTTCACCAACACTGGAAAAACCTTTGTTCTCAAAAATCTGGGCATTTCACTTAGAAGGAATAAATGCCATGCTACTGCATCTAGTAGGAGTCACCAGGACAAAGGGAGTATTATATACCAGTGTCTTGCTCAGAGCTCCTACTCAACTGGGCAACATGAGACCATGCAGAGGAGCATCATTTGCTCTAGGAGAAAGAGCAGAAAGACATCAGAAGTGTGTGTGTGTGTGTGTGTGTGTGTGTGTGTGTGTGTGTGTGTGGTGTGTGTGTGTGTGTGTGTTGTGTGTGTGTGGTGGTGGTGTGTGGTGGTGTTTGGGGCGGGGGAGGGGGGGGGAGTTCATTGATGCTGTCTCTTTTACTGAATATAGCTTTTCTTGAACCTTTCCAACAGAACCGCCATCTTACATTCAAGATGTAACCCTAGAACTATAGAATCCCTACAGTGCAGAAGGAGGCTATATGGTCAATTGAGACTGCATTGACTCTCCAAAATAGTATCTTACCCAGGCCCCACATTATTCCTGTGCATTTACCATGGCTATTCCTCCTTGGATCCTGCCTAGGTCACCCTGAAATATTTACTGAAGGTATAGAGTGTTTTGGCACTCTATACCTTCAGTAAAAATAAGTTCATGAACCCACAGAAACTGCTTCAAGAAAATTGCACCAAATTAGTACTTGAGTGCAAAAGTAGTCAGATCTCTATTTTAGCATTTCCAAGCAACTTTAATGTTGCTAATCAGCCATTAGTGCCAACAACTGTGTGCTAAATCTAGACTGTCAGACAGGCAGTTGAGAATTCATCTCCTTAAGGCTGCAATGAAGGCACGCTGGAGCATGCTGCACCACCAGCTGCTACCGCTCAGCCTGCATGCGAAGCTGTCTTGACCAAGGCACAGCAGAATGGGTATTCCCAGTGCTCACCAGATGCTTCAATGGGAACCCTATCCTAATGCCCCAGCTGATGCAATGCCTAATTTCAACCTCAAAGGTCCAAACAACAATCTGCAAAGGGTTAGGTGTGGATCATGAAGCCCATGGTATGCCACCTGCAGCTCACTTATCTAAAAGGGGGTAAGCTAGAACATTCACTTATGTATATATATGGAGTAAACTGGAGCATTAGACAGGAACATTCAATCATTCTCAATGACACCTGATGCCACAGGTCATGATGCTGAGTCAGCTCCTCTCTAGGGCTTAGGAAATGCAGGAGGCTTTGTCCTCTCTTGCTCTGCTCCCTTCTAGTACGTACTAACGTTGCCCTGAAAGACAGAGGAAAGAATGTCAATGATAGTGTAGCATTGTATTTGGGTAATGTGCAAAGCATTGAATAGTTGGAGGCATATGTTGATAGAGAGATATGGGCATTAGTGAGTGAGTGAGGATGAGGTGGAGCATCTGGACAATAGGTCTTTAGTCCTGAGTGGCAGGGATCCTGTATGAATGATGTGAGGGAGTATGGTGCATTGAGCAATGTGAAAGGAGGATGTTATGGTGGGTGGTTGCATCCAGTGACCTTAAATCATCTGTGTGAGATTATTGGACATCTTGAAATATTGCAAGGTCTTCGGGTTCTAATGTGGGAACTGACCTTCCTGTTCACCTGCTTCCAACACTGCATTAGTGACCCTGAAGGCAGTTGGAAGTGGTAAAAGCAGTCAATAGTGAGGTAAATGCAAAGTAGATTTCTAGATGCCATGATCATGGTAATGAACAAGAGCACTAAATTTAAGTGCTGCCCACTCTCAATACAACTAATATGGGCAGGTTACAACTCCCGATCCCTACATCTTATCATTTAGGGAGCCAATTTCTATCCCAGGCATATTTTATTATCACTGAACACATTTAAACCTGTTTTCACGTTTAGTCAAAATAACATGTTAGCGAAAGACTGTTTCATCTTCCAGATGATGATGGATTATCAATTTAAAATTATTGCCAAAAAAGGTGAGAAAAATTAGAAGACATTTATTTGTGCATCGTTTTGCTGAAACATGGCATGCAGTGCCAGAGGAAGTGTCTGAGGTGGAATTGAATGCATTTTTTTAAAATAATAAGACACTCAGATCAGTACGCTGAACTATGAGTTCCTTCTGTTTCGTGTTTAGTACAGATCCGTCACTACCTTCTCGCTGTTGTATTCAATGCATTGTATGTAAAACCAAATATATGAAGAAATGTTTATTGAGAAGCTCGGTATAGATGATTACCAAAAACAAAAATGAACAAATTCTTATGGAGCAGAAAAGTAATGAAAGAATACATTTCCTAGCTGATACTTTGTTCATCTTTAGCCATTATTGTGAAGGTACATAACATACATTCCACTGAGTTAATATAATTGAGAGCAACTTGAAATAGTATAATGTTGCTCTTATCATTTAGAGCAAACACAAAAGCCTATTCAGTGCAGGCTGAATGCCTCAATAATGAGCCCATTATTGCTAATATTCTATGATCTGTATAAATATTCTGCTATTATGCTTGTGTTTGGAATAATGTGGCTGGTGGGGAATGTAACATAACCACTGCTGTCAATAGCAATGAAATTATGTTTAAGTGAACATATCAAAACCATAAATGCCAATGCTGGAAACCTGGAAAAGGAAAAGAAAGTGCTGAAATTAGTTGGTCAGTCTCCAAAAGAGAAACATGTTGGCTGCAATGTTGGCAGGGATAGGTTGTGTGAATGGACTTGGGAGATGGATGTGAAAGCTTTGGCTGTCCCATAGGCTGTGAATGTTAAAGTTACAGCAACCAACATTTGTTTTTCCACCAGGTTTTCCATCCATAAGCAAACTTGATTGATGGATCGACAGGCTCATCTCCATGGACATGGAATGCAAGAGCAGGAACAAACAAGACACCCTCTGCTACATTAGTGGGAGTGTAATGGAGGGTTGGGTGGAAATGACGTAGTCTGATGGCAGGGGACAAGCCAGGCTTGGTGGGCTGGCAGGAAACACTCGTGCGCTTTCTGAATCACAAGCAGTGCTATAAAAGATGTACATTTTTACAGTAAAGAGGTTCTCACTTCCATTGAGCTTCTGGATTCCCGAGGCCTGGGAAATGTGGATGGTCAAAGATAAAAGTAGAAAATTAGTGGAACACTGGGTTTTCATAGTAGATTAACATGGCCAAGTCAGGACTAAGTTAACTTCCCAACTGCTACCCCACCTCTGTTAAACACAGGAGTGGATATATTGGACGCGAACTGCAGTTGAATTTTGAGATTTAAAAAAAATTATTCCTCACTCAACTCCAATACGACAATATTGTGGGGTTAAAATTGCCCACATTATGTTGGCTGGACTAACAGATTTGGTGAACTCTTTACAAGGCTCATTTAGGTCCAAGATGTTAACATTGGCTGGAATTTTCTGGCCATTAATGCCAGCAGGATTTTCCAATCCTGCCGATGGCTGACCGCCTCTACAGCATTCCCGGCTGCAAAGGGCGCATCCAATGGGAAATCCCATTGACAACGG
This sequence comes from Sphyrna mokarran, assembly GCA_024679065.1. Classification (NCBI taxonomy): domain Eukaryota; kingdom Metazoa; phylum Chordata; class Chondrichthyes; order Carcharhiniformes; family Carcharhinidae; genus Sphyrna; species Sphyrna mokarran. The sequence continues at coordinate 71,903,484 of JAGIQG010000001.1, read as the reverse complement.
TGGGGCCAAAAGATCCTGCTGGCAACAAATGACAGACATCTGCTGAATTGAAACACAAGGCGGGCTGCATGGAAAATCTTGCCCTCTGTTTCTCTCCACAGGTGTTGCCAGGCCTGCTGAAACTATCCAACATTTGCTATTTTCATTTCAGGCTTTCAGCATCCAGAATATTTTGCTTTTATTATTATGATGAATGTTAGACGAATTTGAAATATCCTGGGATTTAAAACACTAACAAAGATAGTACTTCTGCAGTGGAGCACAGTATAGACCAAGAATAGAATAAAACATGACAGCACAAATAGGCCCTTCAGCCCACAAGTTGAGTTGATCATATTTCTACCTACAAAGCTTACCTATAACCATCAATTCTATTAATCCCATGTACTCACCCAGAAGTCTGTTAAAAAACCCTATCGAATTTGCCTCCACCACCACCGATGGCAGCTGATTCCACTCACCCACCCACCACCCTCTAAGGGAAAAACTTACCCCTGACATCTCCTCCGTACCTACTCCCCAGCACCTTAAACCAGTGTCCTCTTGTAGCAGCCATTTCAGCTCTGGGAAAAAGCCTCTGAAAATCCACCCAATCAATACCTCTCAACATCTTATACACCTCTATCAGGTCCCCTCTCACCCTTTGTCTCTCGGAGAAAAGACCAAGCACTCTCAACTTATCCTTATAAAGCATGCCACCCAATCCATGTAACATCCTTGTAAATCTGCTCTGCATCCTTTTAATGGCTTCCTCATCCTTCCTGTAATGAGGTGACCAGAACTGTGCATAGTACTCCAAGTGGGGCCTGACCGGAGTCTTATACAGCTGCAGCATTATCTCCAGGAAATACTGGCAGCTTTCAAGAAAGGTACAACAATAATCACGGATGATTTTAATATGCACATAGATTCGAAGAATCAAATTGGGAAGGGTAGCCTAGAGGCAGAATTCATTGGATGTACTCGAGATTGTTTCTTGGAATAGTATGTTGTGAAACCAATGAAGGGATCATGCCACTCTGGATTTGGTATTGTGTAAAGAGGAGGGATTAAATGATGATGTCATAGGTAAGGATCCTCTAGGGAGAAGTGACCATAGTATGATTGAATTCAAAATTCAGTTTGTGGGAGGTGAGAAAGTGAAGCCCCAAACCAGTGTTCTGGAATTAAATAAAGAAATTGCACAGACATGAGGACAGATTTGGCCTGAGTAGAGTAGGCAGGAAGGCTAAAAAAGTAGGACAGTGGATGAGCACTGGCAGTTGTTTGAGGAGATACTCAAGTCCTCGCAACTAAAATATAAAAACCAGTGAGGAAGAAAGATGGTAAGGGGGGGGGTAAAAAACATCAATTGCTAAACAAGGAGGTCAAGAACAATATAAAGACAAAAACTAAGGTACATCATATTGCAAAAGCTTGTGGCATGCTGGAAGATTCGGAAACTTTCAAACATAAACAAAGGGAAACTAAAAAAGTAATGATAAGAGCTAAGGTAAATTACAAAAGAAAACAAGCACTAAACATCAAGAAGGATAGCAAAAGCTTCTATAGGTATATAAAAGAGAAGAGAGTTGATAGGGTGAATGTTTGTTCCTTGGAAAATGAAACCGGAGAGTTAACAGTGGGAGAACACTGAAATGACAGAGATGTTAGATTGATACTTTACCTCAGAGTGGAGTTTCAGGGTGGAGGATATTGGTTCCATTTCTATAGGAACAGGAAAGCCAAAAGTAATAGAAAGAGTAGAACTTAGAACAGTCAACATCAATAGGGAAAAAGTACTCAGCAAAGTGTTGGGATCAGTCCTCCGGGCCTGATAGCCTACATCCTAGGGTATGAAGAGAAGTGGCGGCAAAGATAGTGGATCCATTGGTTATAATATTCCAAAATTCCTTGGACAGGGGAAAGATTCCAATGGATTGGAAAAATGCTAATGTAACGTCCTTATTTAAAAAGGGAGAGAGGCAAAATGTGGGAAATTACAGACCAGTTAGTTTAACACTGGTTGTTGGGAAAGTGTTAGAATTAATTATCAAGAAAACAATACCAGGACATTTGGAAAGACAAAATCAGATCCATCAGAGTCAACATTGTTATGAGCTTAGATAGGTGATTGTCTGATAGACAGAAGACAGAGCCGGGATAAATGTTCCTTTTTCTGGATGACAAGGAGTAATGAGTGGGATGTCACAGGATTTGGTCCTTGGTCCCCATCTATTTACAGTCTTTATTAATGTATACAGAGGTAGAAGGCTCTATATCCAGATTACTATAAACATAGACAGGGATCATGGGTGGAAGTGGGAATGTCGAGTTGGCGGCGTGGGCTCGTTGGGCTGAAAAGCCTGTTTCCCATGCTGTTTTGTTCTTTGTTCTTTGTTCTTTGGAAGTTTAAACACAGAAAGAGGCCCCAGCACTGATTCCTGCAGAACACCGCTAATTACAGATCTCCTTTCAGAAAGATACTCTTCCATCGCTACCGTCTGTCTTCTGTGGCCAAACCAGTTCTTAATCCATCTAGCTAGCTCACCCTTGATTTTTGCATCAATATGCCATGAGAGATCTTGTCAAATGCTTTACTAAAGTCCATGTAGGCAACATCTTTGGCCCCTCCCTCATCAATCATTTTGTCACCTCCTCAAAAAATTCAACCAAATTAATGAGATATGACCTCCCTCATTCAAAAGCATTCAGTTCCAAATGTGTTTAGATCCTATCTCTCAGAATCTTCTCCAACAATTTCACAATCACTGATGACAAGCTCACTGATCTATAATTACCCAGGTTATTCTTGCTACCCTTCTTAAATAATGGGATGGTACTTCCTACAAGAATTATGAAAGGGACACTGCTTCACAACACCTTTGGAGTTGGGACTAAAAACAGAAAAATACTCAGCAGGACACTTAGTTATCAAGGGGGTATGTGATACACACATGGGGTTGGAAGTGGGCTTATACCCTGTAACACAACAAAACCAAAAGAAGGGGTGTGGATATTCAGTCCATATTTAAATTTAACTGCAGGATGCGCCAATCTCCCTCTTTTTGTGTGAGAACCTGGTCTTGGAGGTCAGTACTGTCAGAAATACAGTATACATGGAGAAGATTGACTCAGATATAATGATGTTAGGTATTGTAATCTGGGTACTTGTGGATGTCAAAAGCCACTTGGTGCCCTCAATTGGTTGGATTCAGAGTCGCTGAGCACAGACTAATAGCCAAGTTCTGCACACATGAGAATGGCGTCAACTGGGATCTTGGGTTCATATCACACTATTTGTAACCCCCACGACTTGTCTGGGCTTGCAAAATCTCACTAGCAGTCCTGGCTGGAAACAATACATATCTCTTTAACTTGCGCTTAACACTCTCTCCACTCACATTGTCTGTACCTTTAAGACTTGATTAGCTACAAAGAGTCACATTCTAATAATTATTCATGTAAATTGAGTTTGTGTCTTTGTGTGCTCTGTTTGTGATCAGAACTCCCACTCATCTGATAAAGGAGCAGCCTGTTCCGAAACTTAGTGGCGTTTGCTACAACTAAACCTGTTGAATTCTAACCTGGTGTTGTGAGATTTCTTACTGTGTTTACCCCAGTCCAATGTCAGCATCTCCACATACTGATGACAAACCAGCAATATAATCTGACAGGCTATGAACAGAGCAATAAAACTTGCTTAGGAATATGTCAGGCACTCTAAGGTACAGACAATGAAGGGGAAGATCTGAGTGAACCCCTAACAATCCAGACTGCCATCCGGGTGGGACTTTCCCAGACACGCCATTAGGGGGAAATATTTGTTCCAGGGTCAGCAGGCAATTAATTAACAGATGGGTGGGAGGTGATTAGAATAGGGATGATCATTGACACAGGTATAATGCTGGCATGGGCGATGATTATGTCAGAAGAAAAAGTGGGAAGAACTTTGTCTGTCCCTCAGGATATCCCAATGGCATCCCTCAATGCACAGAATAGGGAGAAAGCTAATATTCACAGCAGGATAGTAAAGGTATGTGGAGTGTTGGCTACCTGAAGGATCTGGTACTATGCTCTCAACAATAACCAGAAGGAAGAAAAGAACCTATGGGTACCGACAATGATATCCACAAGGTATAGTCCAAATTAGTATAAAATGATTACACAGATACAAACTGATACCTTTTAGTGCTACCTTGAGTGTGACCAAGGGTCATCGGGGGAATAGGAGGGTAAACCAAGGGAATGTAGGCTTCAACAGGAAAAGAATGTATGAGAAGGGTTAAATAGACAACACTATAGTATCCACACTCAATGCAGGCAGACATGACAAATTACAAATAATTGCATTTCATTTAGCACTAAAACAGTCACATTCCAGGTGAGATAATTCCAAGGTTACAGCAACCATAAAAGAATTGATGTCACTTATTGAAGTTCCAAAATGGCTAAAGGAGCCACTGTACCTCTGAAAAATTAATCAAGTATCCAGGAGACGAGACAATTAACACATCATTGAAATCAGTTTGACAAGTGCTGTAATATTGTAAACAGGTAGACAGGAAATGTCCAGAAAATGATTAAAACTAAAGCACACAAGATAATGAAATGCTATAATATGATCAAAAACAGAACTGCAACTAATTCAAAGTGACAATATGATGACTTAGTGTAAATGTAATGCTTTGTAATGTAAGGAAGAGGTATAAGAAGATGTAAGAATCAATGATCAGTAGTGTAGTTAGGAAGCAAGTTGGAATTATAGCTATGTGTTCTGCTCTACATCATGCATGTTGAACAAAGCCATCTTTGATTAAGTTCTATATGGTTACTGGGGACTTAGTTCATTCATTCCTTTCTACAATGTATAAAATGTCTTGGGATTTCTTTTTGCCTTCCTAACATCCCATTTGAGTTCTTTTCTACTTTCCCCGTATTTTTCAAATGCTTCACTTGTTCTTAGTTGCCTAGACCTAATATATGCATCCTTTTTCTTTTTGACTAGATTTGAAATTTCCCTGGTTATCCACCATTCTTGAATCCTGCCTTTCCTGTCCCTCCTTTTCAGAGGCACATGCCTGCCTTGTACTCAGATCAACTGTTCCTTAAAAGACTTCCACATGCCCGATGTGGGTTTATCTTCATACAGCTTCTCCCAAACAACAGTCTCCAAGTCCTGCTGATTGTATTTAGCCTTCCCCAAATTTAGCACTTTAACCCAAGGACAATGCTTCTTCTGTTCCATGAGTATCCAAAAACTTACAAAATTGTGGTTACTGTTTGCTGCCACACGTTCTCCCATTGTAACTTTGATGACCTGGCAGGGTTCAATCCCCAGTACTAGGTCCAGTATAGCCCCCTCTCTAATTGGACTATCAATGCATTGTTCAAAAAAAACTTCCTGGACACACTTAATAAATTCTTCACCATCCGGACTCCTAACCCTGAGGGATTTCCAATCAATATAAGCTTTGAACTTCTTGAATAGTGGATTGTTTGTTTGTCCTTACATTTATGTGGATAGACGTTGAATTTTGTCTGACAATTCTTTTGTGAGGCTCGTAATGTTTGCCTTATATGAAAGGCATTATATAAATGCAAGTGGATGTTTACTTAAAGAAGCAACCAGCAATAGACATTGAAAATGAATCAAACTCTCTCCTGAGATTGAAAATGATGACGTTGATCTTTTTATTCAATTGGTGAAAACATTGACTCATGCATAACTTATTGATAAGTTAGGTGGTCATTTAGCACAGAAGTATTTGTGGAACAAGGACATGCTGGAGAGATGGAACTGGCTACCCAAAATATGAATGCAAAACTGATGAGTGCAGATCATGTCACCAATGATCAGCGAATGATAAGAAGTAGAAGCCAATGAATGATGGTGTAGGAAGATGAAGAGAATCTGTTTTTGGAAAGCCCTTGCTACATATAGATTAGGACTATTGAAATGGATAACACAGCAGAGACAACAATTTGGCTGACATATTGAATACTGTGGAGAGGTCATTGCGGATAAAGAAATAACACAGTTTTATGATCTGGAGGATTAGTAAAGGCTATTCCTGATTGATCTAAATCCATAAACCAGGAAGCTGCATTTCCCCAGCTTTCAATTTGACCTATAATCGAAGTTTGCTTTATACATAAACACGCAAAGATGAAAGGAACCAGCAGGGATTTTTTTGACCTTGATAAAATGAATTTGCAGGTTTGATTTGGACCAAGGGACCATATATAGTATATTTCCAATGCAGTGAGTGAGCAAAGAGGGAGTTGCAGTATCTCATTGCTCAAATGATATCACATAAATAAGAGCAGAGAAGATTATGTTGCCCCTTATAAAATTCACACTTGAGTAAAAGAAAGGGCAATTGCAATCTGTAGAACAAAGTCTACTCATGTTCCAGAAACCACCTGCTGTGCATATTGAGTTTGATGAAGAATTAAATGCAGTAAATTTTACTTCATAAGTATCACTTCTCACACAAATAGAATGTGATTAATGGTGAAACTTGTGCTTTATAGCACTTGGTAGCATTGCATTGCTTTCACTGATGGCTAATTAGTTATCTCCTGGAAATAAGTTATGGTTCAGGTTGTAAAACTGAGGTTTGGGTTAATGTGCTGAATTCCTGAGCTGAGCTTGATGTGGGCTGTACTGGATCAGGTTCCTCTGCAATCTCAAAGAACAAAAATATTGAAGCTCGTGCTCCCTCGGGATTGAAGTGTAACCAATATTCATATCAAGCCATGAATTTCTCTTCTGTTGTTTAAGTTTTCCCATTGTGGTTGGAACAGCCATAAAGGCAGACATCAATTATATCTTTTATTTTATTTCATATAATCTGGTCTAGAAATGGATATGGACTTACTGGCTTGTGTTGTTGTGGGGTCTCCATTGCCAGTTGAACAGTTGATGCTCCACAGGAAAGATGTGAAGGCATGAGAAGGTACAGCAGATGGCACGGTGGCACCATGGCACAGTGGTTAGCATTGCTGTCTCACAGCACCAGGAACCTCTGTTCAATTCTGGCCTTGGGTCATTGTTTGTGTGGAGTTTACACTTCCTCCTCATATCTATGTAGGTTTCCTGGTGGTGCTCCGGTTTGTTCCCACTGTCCAAAAATGTGTAGGTTAAGTTGATTGGAACATGTTAAATTGATCCAAGTGTCAGGGAGATTAGCAAGGTAAATGTGTGGGATTACGGGAATAGGGCCTAGATGGGATTGTTGTCAGTACAGACTTGGTGGGCTGAATGGCCTCCTTCTGCACTGTAGGATTCTATGATATAAATGATTCTATAAATATAATGAAGTTTATAACTGAAACCTTATTGTATTTTGCAACTGTAAACATATGCATAATTAGAAATGTGAAAAATTTTCCGCAGATATTATTCATCCACTGGAAGCTCTGGTGGCTCTTTCTAACATTCCAATACAGGTAAAAATGATAGGCTTAATAAAAAAAGTCAAATATCTGTGGTCCTTGTATGAAGCAATGCTAGCCACAGGAATAATTTCACTAGTTAAATAAGAATGATACCATCAGATCAAGGTAATCCAGATGCATCAGCAGTTAGCCTTATTTTTTAATGGGAACAAAGCACATGAAAGGCAAGGTTAAAATCTAGGTTAAAATAGAGTACGGAACCTTCTCCATCCCATAAAAGGCAGAACAAGGAGCAAGCCTGTTGATTTGGGCAATGGGTTTAAATAGGCAAATGTGTTCCTGGCATTGTGTGCTAATGTTATCAGAAGTTGGTAATCAATGGAAACCACTACCCATGCAGCAAGGCAAATTGCCAATAATTAGAAGTTAGGAAGCTAATGAGGGGAAGAGATGGACTCAGTTGAGATTTTCTTGGCATTGGAGTGCCAAGGCTAGCATCTCCATGGAGGCAATCTTCTCCTCGTGCGCCCTGTGATCAACTAGGGAAAAGGCTCCATACCCCAAAGATGAGGTTGCAAGCGTGAAAGGCCACAATTGCTGCTCAAACAAGAACACTGGGAAGGTTTCCTCTCTGCTCTGAGAAACTGATCGACTTCATCATTCTTGAAGCTGTTGTATTCCTCCTGGGAGCATTTCTATTGAGGGTGCGTGGCTGTCTGACTGTTTACCTCTCCCAGTGGGCTGAGTCTCTATTATACATGGTTAGTGTTATGTTAAATAAAAGATCGAGTACACCAACAGTCTTGTCTCCGGTAATATTTGTAAATACAGATGACAAAGTTTTATCTCAGACCCAAAATGATGATAGAAGGTAGTAACAGCAGAAAACACAATGAAGAAAGCAATCAATGAAGAGCCCAACCACTGCAAGGTTGTGTGCAGTGGTTGGGCTCTTCATTGCCCAATGAAGAAGCAACAAGAAAAACAACTACAGACAAGGACAGCACAAGAATGGATCTCAAGATAAAACTATACTAAAGCAAAGGCAATGAGAACTTTCCACCCTTTGCAGAGTCTTTATTTCACATGCAAGGTCTAGATCAAGCCAAAATGTGACAGAATTGGCACCACAAGGGTATACCAGGTTCAGAACAACGTCAGGACCAAAGGAAATTAGCAAGGAATAGGTTAGTACCCTACTCTATGCCATAGGCATAGTGCAAATGACATAATGGTCAGACAGGACATATACTCAGAGGCAGCAACTAATGAGGTCTTTAAAGTCTTTGCTACTTACTTCAATCTTTGAAGAAACACCATTAAAAAGTAAACAAAATTCAATAGGTACACTCAAAGACCGAAAGAGACTATGTTCCATCATTAATAATGTATACTGATTGACTGTGAATTTCAAATATGCAGACCTGAAGGACAAAGTTATTCAGGATCACATTGTTGTTAAAGTTTTAGAAGAGACTTTCTCTGATTTTCTGCAGTCGAGAAGAAATTTAACCCAATCAAAGGCTGTGTAGGCACAAAGAAAGGCAGAAGTGAGAAAGCAAGATAAAATACATACTTGAGGCCGAAATCTCATGGAGTAAAACAGCTAATACATTCCAGTTTCTAATACATGGAAGTTACTGCGTACCTAAGCCAAAACAAATAAAACATAAAGAGACTGTGAAAGATGCCATTATACAGTATTCTCAATGTGGGATGAAAAGGTTGAACTGGCATAAAGAATGCCACCAAAAATACAGAGATCCATTCCTACAAGAAGAGAAGCCCTTCAAAATCAGTATGCTACATAAACAGGTTACTATCATAAAATTGAAGAAGTAATAATTAAAACTATAAGCTAACTCCAACAAGAAAAAGATATTGAAGTACAATTCACCAAAGAAATTAGAGGTTTAAATGCAAAGTATTGAGTACAGATATTAAGGTCAACAAACACAAAGCATAGTTCAATTTAGACACTGGAGCAGGATTTTCTATTCTTTTAGGCACAGAACAGTGGCTGCAGTTCAAATTACTCTGGCCATCAACTATAATGTTTCACATGTCCAGGAGGCATTCAACTAAAGGTAAAGTAACAATTTACTACTGAATTCCAATACAAAGTTAGATAAATCACAAACCTTATATATGATCCTCAACAAAGAGTGTTACAGTTAAATCAGAAATTGTGCACATATCTACAACTTGTGCACAAAATTGATGAATTTGGAAGCTAAGAAAATTCAGGACAGATTTTTCAAAAATTATTACATGTCTTAGAAAACTAAATGGGTACTCTGAAATGGGAGCATTGAAACCAAATAGAACTGTGTGAAAACTGAGAGAAAACCAAGCAGACAATCTACCATGACAACAGGTGAAGAGATCATACATCCTGTGCATAGAAAAGCAGCTTGTAACAAGCAAGAAACCAAATGACAAATATGTCCAAGGCAACAAGCAAAAGATGCATTGTCATGTATTCCTATTGAGAAGACTCAACAGGTAGACATAAGTTTCATTGAAGATGTAACATCATAATTCTATTTGATTTATTATTGTCACAAAGATTTATATAGAGTGGAAAGTATTGTTTTTTGTGCACTACACAGACAAAGCATACTGTTCATAGAGAAAGAAACGAGACAGTGCAAAATGTAGTTTTACAGTTATAATGAGATTATAAAGAAAGATCAATTTAATGCAGGGTGGGTCCATTCAAAAGTCTGATGGCAACAGGGAAGAAGTTGTTCTTGTGTTGGTCAGTACATGACCTCAGACTTTTGTATCTTATTCCCAACAGAAGAAGGTGGAAGAGAAAATGTTCAAGGTGCATGGGGTCCTTAATTATGTTGGCTGCTTTGTTGAGGCAGTAGCAAGTGTAGACGGAGTCAATGGATGGGAGGCTGGTTTGCATGATGGATTGGGCTACACTCACAACCTTTTGTACTTTCTTGCGGTCTTGGGCACAGCTGGAGCCAGACCAAGCTGTGATGCAATCAGGAAGAATGCTTTCTAGGGTGCATCTATAAATGTTGAAAGAGTTGTAGCTGGCACACCAAATTTCCTTCGTCTATTAAGAAAGAAAAGTCATTGGTGGGCTTTTTAAACTGTAGTGTCGGCATGGTGGGACAAGGACAGGTTGTTGATGACCTGGATATCTAAAAACTTGAAGCTCTTGACTCTTTCTATTTCATCCCTATTGATGTAGACATGCGCATGTTCTCCTCTATGCTTCCTAAAATCAATTACAACCTCCTTCATTTTGTTGACATTCAGGGATGGTTTATAATCACTGCACCAGTTCACTAGATTCCCTATCTCATTCCTGTACTCTATCTCATCATTGTCTGAGATCTGACCCATGATGGTGGTGTTGTTAGCAAACTCAAAAATTAAGTTGGAAGGGAATTTGGCCACACAGTGATTCGTGTATAAGGGATATAGGGGACTAAGGATACAGCCTGGGGGACACTGGTGGTCAGGATGATTGTGGAGGAGGTGTTGTTGCCTATCCTTATTGATGGTGGTCTATGGGCTAGGAAGTTCATGATTCAGTCGCAGAGACCCAGGCCATGGAACTTGAAGATGAGTTTTGTGAGAATAATGGTGTTGAAGGCTGAGCTACAGTCAATAAATAGAAGTCTGACATAAGTATCTTTGTTATCTAGGTGTTCCAGAAAATGAATTGGGCTAGCCATATAAATACTGTGGTTACAAGAGCACGTCAGAGGTTAGCAATCTAGGAGTGAGTAACTCGCCTCCTGACTCCCAAAGCCATTTCACTATCTACAAGGCTCAAGTTAGAAATATGCTGGAATGCTCTCCCCTTGCTGTGATGAATGCAACTGCAACTACACTCAAGAAGCTTGACACCATCCAGGACAATGCAACCCATCTGATTAGTACTCCATCCATGCAAATTCACTACCTCCACCACTGATGGACATTAGCACCAGTGTCTTCCAACTACAAGATGCATTGCAGGAACTCACCAAGGCTCCTGAGACAGCATCTCCCAAATGCATGATAGCTACCATCTAGAAGGACAAGATCAGCAGATATCTGGGAAAAACATCACCTGGAGGTTCTCCTCCAAGTCATTCACCATCCTGACTGGGAAATATATCACTGTTTTCACTATCTCTGGGTCAAAATTCTGGAACTCCTTTCTAACAGCACAGTGACTGCTTCCACACCTCAGGAACAACAGCCGTTCAAAAAGGCAGCCCATAATTACCTTCTCAAGGGCAATTAGGGATGGACAATAAATGCTGGCCTAGCCAGCAATACCCACATCCCCTAAAAAATTTAAAAACTATTTCCACCGCTCTTTTCTCACAGAATTGGTTTATAGTTCTTACCTCTCCATTCTCATTCTATCTTCCTTCTCCATTTCTAAGGACATGCGCTATAAGCAGATGTCTCAAATTTCTTAAATTTTACTTTTAGCAATTTTTTGTAGAATGTTGTTCTCTTCAATCAGTGATGTCAACCATATGTGTTGTTTTTAACTGAAGAATGTTATCAGATCTACAGATCTTGCTACCTTATCTCTCTCTGCAACTGTAGCATTGTTTTTCCTTATCAGCTCCTCAAATTTTGTAGTTTGCCAAGACCAGATTTATTGGCATGCCTCACCACCTTACTCAGCAAAGCAGCCAGCCAAAATAATCGTAAGCACACCCACAATCCTTCATAAGACTTGTCAATAGGCTAATTTCCCAGCGTTCTAAGTTGACTAAACTGAATTCTTTCAACAAGTAATTCACGGTTTGTTCTTCTCTGCTGGTGGTGAAACAGAGGGGGTCTGGCAAATACTAATTTTGGAATTGCTTCATGGGATTTGAAGGAGAAAACATGTTCTTTCAGGCCCCATCATAATAAGCTGATCCACTGCCAGCTAATGGCCCCCCTCCTCTGTAGTGTAATGCAGTCTAAATCACGCTGTTCTTACAACAGGACAGGCAAATTCTCTCAAATGCAATATTAAAATTTGGCAAAAATATCCACATTGAGTACTAGCTCTAGTCATTCTAAATATATTTATGCTTCTCTCCTCAAAGAAACTACGTACTGATACAATAGTGAATTATGTCAGATGGGTACTTGACTAAACGTTGCTCATATCAGATGGTTCAATTATAGTATGTGTAGATAAAATATGAGGACTGCAAAAATGTGGGCTGGGATTCTCCCAAAAAATTCTAAATGTCAAATTTGTGTAAAAACTGAGGTAAATCCCACTGTTTTTTTTAATGGGATTTTCAGAATGCATTTCCCACACTCTTGTGCATCACGAAGTGTCCTAGCGTGAATCTCGATTAAAAATAAATCATTGGGTGGGCCCTATTCTCGCTGGAGAGACTGGCAGCGTGGTACTGAGGGGGCTGCTACACATGCATCGAACTGTCATAGTGGAAATTGACGCATGTGCAGTGCCCCCACACTGCCTACCTCCTATTCACTGGCCAGCCCCAGGGCCCAGCATCACTGCTCCTCCAAGCTCCCCACAACTGCTGACTTTCCAGATATCTCTGGGTCAATTTTCCCAATATCTCCTGGCCAGCCTCCCCCTCCATCCCACAAACAACTGGCCCGGCTTGTTCTCCACCCTCCTGCACCCTTCCACCCTGCCACGCAGGCAGGCCTGATTTTCCAACTCCCCCTCCAAAAATGGCAGCCCCGACCCCCCTGCCAATCTAGCTTCCCATCTTCCCACCCTGATGGCCAGCCCTAATCAGCCCTTCCCTCCCACTGTCACTGATCCCAACTTCAGGGTGGCAGCAGGATCCCCCACCCCTTCCCGCAGGCCACACCCTCAGTAGGCCCACCTCACGAATGCCTGGTAGGCAGTGCCAAAGTGCCCCCAGACATTGCTGCTTTGCCCCATTGGGCAGTGCCAGGGGGCCATTACCAAGCTGGCATTGCCCAGGCCACCCCTTGCATCAACCTCCTAGGGGCCCTCCGTGGCTCCCCATCACTCCAGCGGGATCAGCTGCCAGCTCGCCATTAGTGGGGAGCTGTGGTAAACCCCACTGGAGTGAGACACACTTGGTGGGTGTGGGGGCGGGGACGTGGTGGAAGGAGAAAGCGGCTAGAGAGCCAGGAGACTTCAGCCCTGGGCCTGCTAATGATATTAAAACTGTGATTTAAATATTTTAATCAACTCCACAACAAATACCAGTGCAGAGTTGACGACACCGGAATTTTTGCGGCTGGAGACATGTAGAGACAGTGGCACCCAGTAGAGGCTCGCTAAATGGCCTCTGTTTATGCCTCCTGGTCCACCGTGCTAGCGGAGCAGCAGAACAGGCTGGGAGAATCACCTCTACGGAAGTGGTGACGTAGTGTCACTGGACTAATAATCCAGAGGAGTAGGTTAATGCTCTGAAGACTTGGCTCCAATTCTCACCACAGTTGCTTGTGGAACTTAAATTATAAATCTGAAATTAAAAACTTGTCTCAGTAATGGTAATCATCAAAAGTAAAGTTTATTTATTAGTCACAAGTAAGGCTTACATTGACACTGCAATGAAGTCACCATGAAATTCCCCGAGCTGCCACAGTCCAACACCTTTTGGATCAATGCATCTAACCAGCATGTCTTTCAGACTGTGGGAGTAAACCGGAGCATCCAGAGGAAACGTACGCAGACATGAGCAGAATGTGCAAACTCCACATAGACAGTAACTCACCTCCTCACCTCCTGTTCACAACCTATTAGGTATAGCTCAGGTGTTTGATAGAATCCTCTTCATTTGCTTGGATGAATGTGACTCCAACAACACTGAAGATGCTCACCACTATGCAGGCCAAAGTACCCTGCTTAATTGTAGCACATATCAACGACCTTCAATATTTACTCTCTCCACCATCGCACGGTGGCAGCTGTGTACACCATCTACAAGATGCATTGTAGAATCCCATCCAGACTTGTTTGACGTTTCCTTCCAAAACACCAACCACTGTCATGTAAAAAGCGAGGACAATGGATGCATGCAAACACCACCACCTCCAAGTTGTCTTCTAAGCCACACGTCATTCTGACTTCAAACCATATTGCTGTTCTTTTACTGTCACTGGGCCACAGTTCTGGAACTCTCTTCACACTGTGGATGTATCTGCTTGCAAAAATCAAAAAGGTAGCTCACCACCTCCTTCTCAAAGAGAATTTGGAATGAGCAATAAATGATGGTCTTGTCAATGTGGTGCACACTCATGGAAGGGTAAAACAAGTGGTTTCTGGTCACCAGTGAATGTATTTTAATACCATTATATGTTACTGTACTTTGGTTATTCGTTTTTCAGAGGCTACATAAGAAGCAAGCATGGAATCAATGATTCTATGATTCATTTTTATTTTTATCATTGTCTAACATGCAGTATCCCTATTCAATTATGTTATTTTAAAACTGTCCAAGTGTTCTAAATTCTTTTGCTTTGCAGTGTTAGCTTAGCTGTGATATTTTAGCTTTGAGCATGCAGCCTTTGCATACCATGGGAAATGGATCAAAGGCAAAATAAAGGGATTAAAATTTTACACGGAAGTTCTTCTGTCAGAGCAGTGGTAATCATTAATAGACCACTGGGTCAACCACAGGGCTTGCTTGCCTCAGTTGCCACCCTTGCACTGAATCATATGTTTTCCACCCAATTTGCCAGCTTCACCATGCATGCTGCTCCCATCATTCCCAGTCCAGCTGTCACTGTGAAGCTGGGGAATCTACTGACGAGATACAACGTTCTGGTGTCAGGCTACAAGCAAATTCTCTTCAAAATTGAGCTGTCAAGTTGTTGAAACTTGCAGCATTTGATTTACAAACGAAAAATAAGAAACAAATATGAAAATGTGGTTGAACATCAAATGTGTTTAGTGTAATGTGTCCAGCACTGTTCTAGTCCATGGTTGGACGCTAGACATTCATATATAATTAAACATATGGAACAAGTTTCCATCTTTGCTGAATGGACAGCAATCGACTGAAGTGAATTGCACATCACGTCAATCTGATTTTCATTTCATCAAAATCAGTGGATGAGAATTGGACAGGTTCTAATTCACTCATCCACTCCACCAGATTATTGCTCATCTGGTGAAATTGAAAATTCATCACACTGAGTGATATTTAGGCATCTTCCTCCCCCGGACAGTGAAAGAGAATTAGTGGATAGATTATTCCTTTTGGTTGCAAGTTCCCTTAGCAGTAGTCTTCTGCATACCTTTGCAGTCAGGGGAATGATACAAAATACAGCAAAACTTATATAATGGCACAGTAGTTACCACTGCTACCTCACAACACCAAGGACCTGGATTCCATTCCCAGCTTCAGTAACTGTCTGTGTGGAGTTTGCACATTCTCTGGGTTTCCTCTGGGTGCTGCATTTCCTCCCACCATCCAAAAGGTGTGCTGGTTCAGTGCATTAACCATGCTAAATTCTCCCTCAGTGTACCCGAATAAGCGCTAGATTGTGGCAACTAGGGGATTTTCACAGTAACTTCATTACAGTGCTAATGTAAACCTACTCCTAACACTAATAAATAAACTCATGTGACATCCATACATTGATCCCCATGTAAAACTGTCAAGAAACTGATGGAATGGGATCAGTTGGCTGTTTTGTAACCATCAATTTTACCTCATTGATTGAAGGGATGAAATGTTAGGTGGCTTTTAAAGACTGGGTGAAGCTCGAAGGTGAATTAGTTTTAGAAAGTATTCCAAAGGGCGGGGCTTTAGTGACTGAAAGATTGGCTTTTGATGGCGAAGCAAAATGAATTAGGCACACACAATAGAACCAAAATTCTAGGAATAGAGGGCACACCAGCATCTGGTGCTAGTATTATAGAAACTAGAAACAGGAGTAGGCTTTTGAGACTGCTCCATCATTTATTATGATCATCAAATTCAATATCCTGATTACCCCCTCCACCCACCCCACCTCCCACTCCCCTATCTCTTGATTCCATTAGCTCCAAGGGCTGGACCTAATTTCTTCTTGAAAACACAATGTTTTGACCTCTGCCACATTCTATGGTAGTGAATTCCACACATTCACCACCCTCTGGGTAAGAAATTTCTTCTCATCTCAGGTTTATCACTTATCCTCAAACTATAACCCCTAATTCTGGACTCCCCCACCATTGTGAACATTCTTTGATTTATTCCTGGAGACAATCACGAGGGTTTGGATGGACTTAAACAGGAGGACAAAGATATTGCATTTTTAACTGAGGCGTTCTCATCTCACAAGTTCAAGTTCCACTCCGAAAGCACAAAACTATCTAGGCGAGGGTTTCCCAAACATTGCCGGCCATAGAGCTATTTTGACTTCCCAAGAGTTTGATGGAACCCTGAAATGACATTGTTATTAATTTGAAGATTAAACCAAAAAAAAATTGTTTTGTGCAAAAGGTACAAACACCTGTAAATAAAGTTATAGAAGCATTTCTTAAATGTATGCATTCATTATTTGAGCTTAAAAGTTTTTTTTTCAAACTAAGTACTTAAAGTTGGATCTCAAACAATGATGAAACAGAGTAGAAGAAAGAGACAGAGAATCTGGTGAACTGCTGAAATGACAATATTCTGTCCCTCAATGTCAACAAAATGAAGGAGATAGTCACCGATCTTAGGAAGCATAGCAGAAAACATGCCTCTGTCTAATCAATAAGGACAAAGTAGAAATGGTCGAGAGCTTCAAAGAACTTAGGTGTCTAGGATACCAACAACCTGTCCTGGTCCTCCCATGCCAACACTATATTGAATTTAGGGGATTGAATTTAGGAGCCGCAGCATCATGTTGCAGCTGTACAAAACTCTAGTGCGGCCGCACTTGGAGTATTGTGTGCAGTTCTGGTCGCCACATTATAAGAAAGATGTGGAGGCATTGGAGAGGGTACAGAGGAGGTTTACTAGGATGTTGCCTGGTATGGAGGGCAGGTCCTATGAAGAGAGGTTGAAGGATTTGAGGTTGTTTTCGTTAGAAAGGAGGCGGCTAAGGGGGGATCTTATTGAAGCATATAAGATAATTAGAGGTTTGGATAGGGTGGACAGTGATAGCCTTTTTCCTAGGATGGAGAAAGCTAGCACGAGGGGACACAACTTTAAATTAAGGGGTATGAGTTATAGGACGGATATCAGAGGTAGGTTCTTTACTCAAAGAGTGATTAGGGAGTGGAATGCCCTGCCTGCAGCTGTTGTAGATGCGCCAAGTTTGGTGGCGTTTAAGAGGTTAGTTGATAAGTATATGGATGAGAAGGGAATGGTTTAGTTAGGAGGGGCATTGCTTTTTATTTTGGTCGGCACAACATCGAAGGCCGAAGGGCCTGTTCTGTGCTGTATTGTTCTATGTTCTATGTTCTATATAGTTAAGAAAGCTCACTAACACTCTCTCAGAAAACTATGGAAATTTGACATGTCTGCTATGACTGTCACCAACTTTTACAGGTGCAGTATAGAAAGCATTCTTTCTGGATGTGTAACAGCTTGGTATGGCTTCTGCTCTGTCCAAGATCTCAAGAAACTATAAAGGGTTGTGAGTGAAGCCCAGTCCATCACTCAAACCAACCTCCAACCTATTGACATTGTCTACACTTCCCACTTCCTTGGAAAAACAGCCAGCATATTTAAGGACCCCATGCATCCTGGATGTTTTGATTTTATTCATTATTATTGTAGGTATTAACATACAGTGAGAAGTATTGTTTCTTGCGTGCTATACAGACAAAACATACCATTCATAGAGAAGAAAATGAGACAGTGCAAAATGCAGTGTTACAGTCATAGCTAGAGTGTAGAGAAAGATAAGATAAGAGCATTCAAAAGTCTGACAGTGACAGGGAAGAAACTATTCTTGTGTCAGTTGGTATGTAACCACAGATCATATCTTTTTCATGATGGAAGAAAGTAGAAGAGGGAATGACCGGGCTGCAAGGGGTCCTTAATTATGCTGGCTGTTTTGCCAAAGCAGCAGGAATGTAGACAGAGTCAATGGCTGGGAGGCTGGTTTGCATGGTGATTGGGCTACATTCATTATCTTTTGTGGTTTCTTGCAGTCTTGGACAGAGCAGGAGGCATAACAAGCTATGATACAACCAGAAAAAATGCTTTCAATGGTGCATTTGTAAAAGTTGGTGATAGTTGTAGCTGACATGTCAAATTTCCTTAACCTTCTGAGAAAGTAGAAGCATTGGTAGGCTTTCTTAACCATAGTGTAGGCATGGGGGGACCAGGACAGGTTGTTGGTGACCTGAGCACCTAAAAACTTGAAGCTCTTGACCGTTCCTACTTTGTCCATGTTGATGTAGACAGGGACATAGTCTTCTTTACATTTCCTGAAGTTGATGGTGATCTCCTTCATTTTATTGACATTGAGGCAGAGATTATTGTTGCCGCATCAGTTCACCAGATTGTCTATCTGATTCCTGTCTTCTGTCTCGTCGCTGTTTGAGATCCGACCACTCTGGTAGTGTCATCAGCAAACTTGAAAATCAAATTGGAGGGCAATTTGGCTGCACAGTCACAGGTATATAAAGAGTATAGGATGGGGCTGAGAACACAGCCTTGTGGGGCATCAGTGTTGAGGATGATCGCACTGGTATTGAAGATGACATTTGCTCTTCCACCTTCTTCTGATGGGAAAAAGATACAAAAGTCTGAGGACATGTAGCAACTGACTGAAGAACAGCTTCTTCCCTACTGCTTTTAGACTTTTGAATGGGCCAACCTTGCATTAATTTGATCATTTTCTACATCCTAGCTATTACTGTCTCCTTTCCTTCTTTATGAATGGTGTACTTTGTCTATAGCGTGCAAGAAACAATATTTTTCATTGCATAATAATATATGTGATAATAATAATATGTAACAATAATAAATCAAATCAAACTTCCCTTCTTTTTGTCATTTTTAATTGGGGGAGTGAAGTTGTTGCTTTTGCTCACAATTTACTTTTTCCATATATTTATCTATCTTGTATTTCACGATAGATGTAACTCAGCCTTTCATAGCTGATGACTCAAGTTTCTCTGGTCTTTCCTATCACTCGGACATATTTCAATGAGAATAGCCTTGAGATTTCTTTTTTGCGATTCTACCAGTGCTGCGGTTCCCCTTGGTAGCAATCTGAACTGAATGCACTCGTAATGGTGTAATCTAATTAGAGCAAGGTACAGTCTGATCACAACCTCTCCTGATGCATTCAAATGTTTTAGTTATGTAGCTCAATATTCAATTGACTTTGTTAATTGCTATTCTAGATTGGTTGGACATATTGAGCACCAAGTCTATTAAGCTCTCCCTTAGCTTCATTCTTTGCCATTTCAACGCTATTCTTTGATTGCGTATGCTGCTCATTTTTTGTTTATACCTCTGTGCAATTCTGAAAAGTAGATTCTGACCTGATACCACAAAATGCTAATCTTTATGAGACAAGGATTAACTATTGTGCATAAACTAAATAACATAAGTTGCAGATGGTGATTTCACATTTCACTCATGGCTGAACCCAAAGTAAAGTGAGAAAATGTTGTGGAAAACCTGTGTCAGTAAATCATGAATGTTGATGGAGAATGTGGAGACTGTATGAAAAAAATGCTCCTTGTAAATTATACATCCTAGAATTATGCATTATCTCAATATACACTTAGGGGGGCACATTTTATTCTGCATGCAGCATATCGATAATAGGAATGTTTTCAAAAGCAGCTCTGAGCATAGATTCTTGAAGGGAGAATGAACCATTACTAAATCTATGAGTAACTGCCCTTTAAAGAAGTGTGCTATACTCTAGATTCTAATAAGAAAATGGCAAATGAAAAATGGCTATGATAATAAAAAGATATCAGAAGAGATCTTCTCAGAAAGTCTGGAATCCTTTATTTGAAATGCAATTATGGCCCTGTCTTTGCCAAGGGCCACAATTCAATACTTGTGAGAATTTACCCTTCACAACCTCTGCTAAGCAAATGCAGAATTTATTCTTTTATGCACTGTAACTGTTGCATTTAAATTTTTCAGCCTGACGTTTTTTTTTGCAAAGAAAAATCTGCTAGAACATGAAATCTCATTTCCATTAATTCTATGGGGAGTGTGATCACAATTGAGAAGTGAATTTCTTATCGAAATAAAGAAAAGAGATTTGTGTTTGGAAACTGTTCTGCACTGAACTGCTGCAGCAAATACATTTTTGTAATTGTCACAGTGTAAATGAGATTTTGTCTTTGTACTGACAAAGCTATTTAGAGCCAAAAATTCCCTGCGGCAACTAACTTGCACAACTTCTCAGCAGATCAGATTTTCTCTTGTCACTATGTGCTAGCAGCAGTGTAAATGTAATTTGCCTTTAAAGGGATAGCAGCATGCCATCACTTTAAGGAAAGTGTGTCACATGATCCAGCCTCAATTTCATTTTGCCATGGAACAGAACATAACACCTGTATTCCTGCTGCTGATATCTTCAAGTTTTATACCCATTTATATCTATTCAATGTGCCTAGAAAATTAATAAATGAACCCGTAAGATATTTGAATAATTTCTTATGAATGACTTTTACCCTTGCCATCATTAATGCATATAATAGTAAATATATTGGCAATATTTCCCCTGACTGCTTTAAGTAGGATTTTTAAGAATTCGTTCATGGGACATGGGCGTCGCAGGCTGGCTAGCATTTATTACCCATCCCTAATTACCCTTGAGAAGGTGGTGATGAGCTGTCTTCTTGAATTGCTGCAGCTCATGTACTGTGGGTTGACCTACAAGGTTGTTAGAGAGAGAATTCTAGGGTTTTAAACCCAGTGACTGTGAAAGAACAGTGATATATTTCCAAGTCAGGATGGTAAGTGGTTTGGAGGGGAACTTGCAGGTGGTGGTGTTCCCTTGTATCTGCTGCTCTTGTCTTTTAAGATGGAAGTGGTCATGGGTTTGGAAAATGTGTCTAAGGATTTTTGGTGAATTCCTACAATGCATCTTTTAGTACACATTGCTGCTACTAAATATCGGTGGTGGAGGGAATGGTTGTTTGTGAATGTCATGCTGATAAAGAGGGCTACTTTGTTCTGAATGTGTTAAGCTTCTTGAGAGTTGTTGGAGCTGCACCCACCCAGACAAGTGGGGAGTATTCCATCACACTCCTGACTTGTGCCTTGCAGATGATGGATAGGCTTTAGAGGATCAGGAGGTGGGTTACTTGCT
This sequence comes from Sphyrna mokarran, assembly GCA_024679065.1. Taxonomy (NCBI): domain Eukaryota; kingdom Metazoa; phylum Chordata; class Chondrichthyes; order Carcharhiniformes; family Carcharhinidae; genus Sphyrna; species Sphyrna mokarran. The sequence goes on along the minus strand of JAGIQG010000001.1, from coordinate 71,881,902 downwards.
GCAGTATTCTTAGCCTCTGAGTCATTGTGTTAATGTGGTGAGTCCAGTTGTGTTTCTGGTCAATGGTAACCCAAGAATTTTGACATAGGAGGATTTAGTGAATGTAAAGGGGAGTGGCTAGAGTGTCTCTTATTGGTGATGGTCATTGTTTGGCATTTGTGTGGTATGAATGTTATTTGCAGCTTGTCAGCCCAAGCCTGGATATTGTCCAGATTTTATTACTTTTGAACATGGATTGCTTCAGTATCTGAGGCGTTGCGAATAGTGCTGAACATTGTGCAATCATCAGCGAACATCCCCACTTCTGAATGTATGACAGAGGGAAGGTCATTAATGAAGCAGTTGAAGATGGTTGGGCCTAGGATACTAAGTAGCTCAAGTAGGTTCATAACTAATTTAATTTTAAAAGCATTTAATTTTTTTCTCAAAATAGCAAGCATAAAACAGAAAAGACTGTTGTAGAAGGCAGTTGTGCCCACATGTATTTTTCCTCTTTGAAAGAGTTTTTTGATAGTTCCATTGCCCCATTTAATTCCAATGGCTTTGCAAAATCATTCCCCTATGCACCAATGTCATTACTGCATTGCAATAAAAAGAATTTTATCAACACAACTGGGCTACCCATAACTGAAAGACCAAGGCAGTTTTATTACATGTTAGTGGCCACAAACATTTTTATTCTCTTCAACTCAGTAGTATTGTATTAGTGATAATAAGCATTATGGCATTGAATTTCAACAGATCTGGTGGTTGAGGATCTATTCCTGATATTAGAGCAGGCAATTAGGAGAGCCTTCACAGCAATTCAAACCCAATGTGGTTCATTTTAGATGGAGATTTATGGACAAATTGCACCCATTATTGGCAAAGCATCACAACAATGAAGATAACTGGAGAGTTACTCCCTCCAAACTTGCATCCCTGTGAAAAAAGAGCTTCTAATTAATAATGCAATTGTGAAAACTTCAGTCTGATTTGTATTTGTTGGGCCTTTTACAAAGAGAGACTGGAATCACACTGAGGTGGAAGTTGCTCTTCTGAAGCTGCAGCAATCTTGGCAGTTCAGTGATCTCTGGAATACAGATTAACTTGCAATGGTTGACCCACTGAAATGCTCAACACTAACCTTAGATTTAAGAAGCAAAAGCATTCCAATCCCCTGTCATGAGATTTCTTACCTTGAAGAGGCAATTTTACCAGAATAAAACATAAACAAAATAAATTCTTCATGGTCTCCTGGTATCACTTGCTGTGAGGATTTTGACTTGTTACTGCGTGGCTTGTCATGTTAACCCAATTTCATGTACTTAACTTTTTCACCTATTGAAATGGTGCTGGTTCCTGCACTGTGCTTTGTAGCAGAATGAAAATCATTTCCTTTTATCAAAACAAAACATTCAATTTTTAAAAATCAAGTAAAAGTACCCAAAGGCTTTCCAATGCATCATTAATTACAGAAAGTTGACAACCAAAGTACTAATGCCTACTGGGGTAACTAGGAAGAACCTGCAGTTGCTTTCTGTCCTGGAGCTAATTTACTATTTTTGGAAATGTTTTGAAGCACTCTGCATATTTCACTAGTGCAGCCACCAATCATCAACCAACTGTTAGTCTGACAATTGCCATTTCAAATTATTATCCAGATCTGATAAAATAAAAGCCAGTTATTCGCCTGACTGAGATTGGAAAGAAACCCACCAATCTGAAACAAATTCTCAATGGTCCTGTAATGTGAATGAAAACCTCAAGAAATGCTGACAGCAAATAGTACAAGGTAAGGCATAATGCATATTTCTTGTAAAGGCATGTTAACAGCCTTATCTTCTTATGGACCCTTCTTTCTCAGACAAACAGATCCTCAAAAAATCCAACTTCCAATCACACAACGCAAAACAAGACCACTCTAAGGCTAAGATGTGCCATGTCCAATCAGGGCAGATGTATTCAGTGGTGAGAATGGAAAAATGAAGGCCAGGATGTGATTGCCCCCTCCTCCATCAGTGGCATTTGCTGCTATTGAAAATCAGGAAGTTAATTTTAATAAATTTGCATCTCAATATTGTGGCTTCATGCCAGAATCACATCCCCACATTAAATCCCACATCAGTGTGATTTCAGGAATATGTTCTACTTACATCTATGTCCTTTGCAGACAACTTCAATCATCCTCACTGTTGCACTCCAAGTTTTGAATCACCAAATCAACAGTCCTAACATTAACCCTAAAGAACCATCACTGTCTACAAAAACCATTTACTGCAACTCACTGTTTTATATCCTCAAGCCAATTTTTGATCCTTCTCATTCCATACGACTCCATTATGTTAATCTTTTTTTTATATACCAAATGCTTTCTCACAATCCATTTTGATAATATCCACAAACTTCCTTTCATCAATCTTCCCTGCTACTTCAAAAAATTCAATTAGATTAGTCAACCAAAATATGCCTTTACAAATGTGTGCTGTTTCCATTTAATTAACTCAAACATCTCCAAGTGCTGTAGATTTATTTCCCTGATTATGGATTCCAAAACCTTACCCATCACTGATGTTAAACTAATTGCCTATAGTTGCTGGAACTGTCCTTACACCTTATCCTGAATAAGGGTATCACATTTGCCACTCTCCAAATCTGTGACACTCCCACTCATTCCACCATCTAGGAAAGATTGAAAGATTAAGATAAGTTCTTACATCATCTCCACCCCCACCCCACCACCCATTTTCTTTAGCAACCATTCCTCTGGGATGCAAGCCATCTGGACCAGAATATGCATCTACCCTGAACATAGGCAGTCTTTCCAGTTCCTCCTCTTTCAATTTTCACACTATCCATTGCATCCACTATTTCTGTTTTTACCAATATTTTGTCATATTACTCTTCCTTAGTAGAGTCAATTTGCCAACCAAGAATCCAGTAAGTACTCTAATCTTGCCCTCAGCCTATCTCTAATAAGACCTGATCCACCTCTAACTACTTATTAATATTTTAATGGTAACATAAGATTTTTGGGTTCCCTCTTAAGTGTCATTCTGTTCTGATATCTATTTGCCAGTTTTATTTTCTGCTTCACTTCTCCTCTTAAACTACAATATCTGACCTGTTTCTCAGGTGGTGAATTCACCTGACATGCATGATGGGCCCTCCTTTTTTGTTTCATTGCCATTTCTATTTCCCTCACTATCCAAAGAGCCTTTATGTGGTTCACTGAAAATTGGCAGATCTTCAGATGACAATCGTCCCTCACATCCTATCTTCCTGTGAGGGTGAGATCAGTATCTTGTACAATGATCCAAATAGTCAAGTGTAGTTGTGTTATGCATTTATAAAATGCAGAAGCACAGACTTAGTTTTGAAAATAATTTCATTTTGTAACCCAAATCTTCTCTGTTCTCTTACCCGGTAAATAATATGACATATCTGTCCTGAATCATATTAGTATAAATCTTATTTTATGCTTGTACAACCTTACCTATTTTTATACTGTCCATTTTCCCAATTAGATACTACAACAGCTGATTGCTTTGTCATGTGAGCTGGAAGCTGTAGGAACTGACTCATTGAAGAGAAATCATTAACCAATTATTCTGTCACTTGCATTCTTCTCCAGGCTTGGGCAATATAGATTTATAACTTCCTGATTAGTTCCAACTGTCACTGAACCCACTGGCAACAGTCACAGGGTAAAGATCAGTGATCCTCCATGGGAGGGAGGCACATCAGAGGGAAAGACGCTTCAGATTAAATGTGCAGCAACGTGGTTTTTCAATGGACTGCTGCAAGGATTAATGCTGTACCTCAGCTATTTACAATCCTTATTAATGAATTAGACACAGAGGCAAAATAATGTATCTACATTTGCTGACAGTACAAAGCTAAATCGGAGAGTGGCTGGGATTCTCCAGCCATTCATGCTGGCAGGATTCTTCAGTGCCATTCGCAGTGTACCCCTGCCTGTGGGTTTCCCGCTGGCATGGAGCAACATCAATGTGAATTCCCATTGACAATGGCGGAACCAGGGAATCCTGCTGCTAGCAAACAGCATGCCACTTCCAGCAAGTAGGAAACATGCGGCTGTGAGGTGGTGTTTTGTTCATAAGCTTTGAGGAGGACAAAGAGGCTGCAGAGAAATATAGACCAATTCATTATTGTGGAAAGTGTGACTTATTCACTTTGGTCATTGGACCAGATAGAAAAAAATGTGTTAAAAAGCTTGAAGTTTGTAAATGGTGCTGTTCAGGGAAACTTTTGTGCACTCATAAAAGTGATAGTAATTAGCAAGCAGAAAATAGCATGTAATAAAGAAAACAAATGGCATGCTGGCCTTTTATTACAATGGGATTGGAACACAAGATTAAATAATTTTTGCTATAACAGGTGAAGGGATTTGTTGCGATGAGACATGCAGTACCATTTGCAATTTTACTGGTCATATTTAAATAAGGATATACTTGTATTAGAAGCAGTACAGCAAATGGTTTTTTGGATCAGAGGCTAGGTAAACTGGGTCTGTATTCCCCATGAATTTAGAAGAATGATTGGTGACCTCACTAAAATTTTCAAGACTCAAAGGGGATTCGACAGGGTAGACAACTGAGCTCACCTTCATGCTGTAGGATCTTCTGATTCCACTGACAGTGCACCTTTGCTGTTTATTTCCCAGTGCGAATAGGGTAGTGAAAATGGGGAATCCCATCAATAGCGAGCAGGACCAGAAGATCCTGCTGCTGGCCAATGGCATATGACATCCTGCTACCAAGAAAACAGTATGGGAAAGCTATAGAATCTTGATGTCAGAGTTTGCTTTCCCTGGCTGACTAGAAGAAGAGGACCAAGTTTCTGATTAAGGTGATGATTATTTAAGACTGAGATGAAGAAAGATTTTTTTCACTCAAAGGGTTATGAATTTTTGGAATTAATCCAAATGATTGTTGATGTGTGATCATTTAATATATTTAAGGCTGGGGTAGACAGATTTTTGGTCTCTGAGGGAATCAAGATAAATAGGGAGCAGGCTGGAAAGTGGTGCTGAAGTCCAAGATCAGCCATAATCATATTGTATAGTATCAAAGCCTACATGGACCATGTGGTCTTCTGCTTCTATTTCTTACGTAATCTGGAATGCTTTTAATATAATTTTTTATGTTTCAATCTGCAATTTCCATTTATTATTTCTGGAAAACAACACATTATTATTACAGTACCAAAAATGGCCATTTGGTCCGTCATGGGTGCATCTCTTCTCTGAATAAGTAATTCACTTAGTGCCATTCCTCCGCCTTCTCCCCTTAACTTTATACATTTTCCTTTCCAGATAACAATCTAATTTTATTTTAAATGTTTTAATTAAACTGCCACCTCCATACTCTCAGGCAGTGTGCTCCAGACCTTAATCACTCGTTGTGTGAAAAAGTTTTTTTCATCTCACTTCTGCTTCTTTTGCCAATTACTTTAAATTTGTGCTTGCTGAATCTCAATCCTTGTGAATGTATAAATGGTGCAAAGGTCGGGATGTGTGTTTCTTTTTTAAGATACTGAGTAGGAACAATTTCTTCCAAACTATTTTGTCCTGACTCCACATGAGTTTGAATACCTCTAAGAAATCTCCTCTTAGATTTCTTTTTTCCAAGCAAAACAGTCCCAACTTCTTCAGTCTATCATTTTCTTCCTTGGTAACGACTGATGCAAACTATTCATGCAATAATTTAGCTATGCCCTCTGTCTCTATGCATGAATACCCTTAAAAGCCTTACTCCGCCTATGATCACCCTTTTATTATTTATATGCCTATAGAATTTGAATCTTGAGCTCAATTTACAAGCTACTTACAGAAAAAATCCACTGTGAAATTTCTGTCAACTGAATGATAAATAAACTACTTAGATAGAAAGAAATTGACACAGCGTGAGGGCTTTATCAAGAATGGATCTACAAAAAAATCTCACTATTGCTTTACAGCAGATTTCATTTCCTTTCCATGCATAGGCATTATATTAGTTGAAGAGAACATAAACAGCAACTTATTGTTATGACCAGTGAGAAAGCATGTCAGGACTCAGCCTTTCTCCATGCTTTCCATTTTCCTTTGTAATTCATAAGGATGAAGGTTTGACCCAGTATCTGTACTTACCATTTATGAGTTGATTTCAAAGAAGCAGTCCAGTAGGCTTTTTTGAATTTAAACATAAAGGGATTTGTTTTTATTGAGTTAAAACCCACCCAGGTAAAGTTAAACCATAAAAAGGGAAACACACATCTCCACCTTTGTACCGTTCAAAAGATTGCAAAACATTCAGTTATAGTAGGTGACCAAATTAGGGTTCAATGATAAAAGGAAAAAATAGAGAGTTCATCATTTATTAGTGCTTTGCTAATGTCCATAACTGAGGCAATTTTTCTCCCCCCAGTATTCTTGAGATTACAATGGGATTGAACCTGATGTAAATGGGATTGAACCTGATTGAGAGGGTTCAGAGGAGATTTACAAGGATGTTGCCTGGATTGGGAGGCATGCCTTATGAAGATAGGTTGAGGGAGCTGGGACTCTTCTCACTGGAGAGACGTAGGTTGAGAGGCGACCTGATAGAGGTTTATAAAATGTTGAGAGGAATAGATAGGGTGGACTCTCAGAGACTATTTCCCCGAGCTGAAATGGTCACTACGAGAGGGCACAGATTTAAGGTGCAGGGAAGCAAATACAAAGGAGATGTTGGGGTAGGTTTTTCAATCAGAGGGTGGTGAGTGAATGGAATCAGCTGCCGTCAGAGGTTGTTGAGGCAAACTCACTGGGGTCTTTTAAAAGACTTCTGGATGAGTATATGGAAAAGAATAGGATAGGGGGTTATAGATAGGTCTGTGGATTGGTTATCTACCAATCCACTCGTGGGCCGAAGGGCCTGTTTGAGCTGTATTGTTCTATGTTCTAAACTGTTAATTTCTGGGGATTATCTCTTTCAAAATGTCATTGTCTTTTCCATAAGTCAATGACTTTTCACCTGAGGTTCCTTTGGATTGGATTGATTCATGTCTAATAGATTCTAAACTCTAACAGAGATAGAGGCTTGATAATGGGGACAGAGATGATTGCTGGAATTTTACCTTCTACCTGAGGCTCATACAATCTTGCCCAAAGCCAAAAGAGAATGTGGTTCTATGAGCCTCACCCGCCCCGATTCCAGGGTGGGCATACCGGTAAAATTCAGGCAAATGTTACTGCTTCAGATTTCTCCTAGACTTTCTAAAAGCAACCAGGATGTTGTAATAAAAATCATTTCAAAATTGTTATTCTGATCACATGACATCTTTCCCCTAATGATTTAAGTATGTAATTAATTAGCTCATCTGGACAGATTTTGGCTATTGTGTCCTTTGAACTCCCAGCCACCTGGTTTGAATAGACCAACCTCCCCCGGAATGAGTTATCAAGAACATTTTCTATGTGGCCGTTGCCGTGCTAGACTTAGTTTCTTCCTGAAAGGAAGTTTCATAGAAATGCAAATGGTGAGAGCCAGTTACAGTTTCAGTTAATCTTTGAAGTAATTCTTGACATCCAGTCCCATGAGATGTTTGTCTTGTGTTGTAATTCTAACCTGCAATGGAATCTTCCAGAAACTGATCGCTTGTAATAGAAAATGTGTCATGTGACTTGGGGCAGCCATCTGAAGTCAGCATACTTTTTAAAAGTCTTTTAAATGGACTAAATATGGCTAACTGATGAAATTAAACACGAAGATTTCATGTGCACATGTCACATCGTCATGACACTTCAATAATTACTCAAAACCAGACATGACCTTATCAAATGAAAGAGAAAGCTTGACAAGACTGAGTGGTCCTTTCCTGCTCCAAATCTATATCTTCATACAAGGGTTGAATCATTAAAGGCTCAGACAGTTGGTTTTCTAAATGTCAGTATTATAGTACCTCACCAACACAGAAATCGGCAGCATAGTTGCTAAAATGTCTTCTCGTGCTAGTAAAGCCTGATTGCAAATTTTGACATGCTTTTAATGTACAGTAAATCTCAAATCAGTGGAATGAAGAAAGATCTCCCACCCAAATGACACCTGTAATGGATAAACTGTTAGAAGTATTCTGAGAGACCAGATCTACTAGCATTTAGAGAAGCAAGAACTGATTAGGGACAATCAGCATGGCTTTGTAAGTGGAAAGTCATGTCTCACGAATTTGATTGAGGTTTTGAAGGGGTAACCAAGAAGGTAGAAGAGGACAATACAGTCGTTGTTGTGTACATGGACTTCAGCAAGGCCTTTGACAAGGTACCGCATAGTAAGTTGTTGCATAAGATTAAATCTCACAGGATCCAGGGTGAGGTAGCCAATCGGATACAAAATTGGCTTCATGACAGAAGACAGAGGGTGGTCATTCAAACTAAAGACCAGCAGTGTGCCTCAGGGATCAGTGCTGGTTCCACTGTTACTTGTCATTTATATTAATGATTTGGATGAGAATGTAGGAGGCATAGTAATAAGTTTGCAGATGGCATCAATTGATGGCTAAGTGAACATTGACGAAGGTCATCTAGGATTGCAACAGAATCTTGATTAATTGGACCAGTGGGCTGAAGAATAGCAGATGGATTTTAATTTAGATAATCATGAAATGTTGCATTTTGGTAGATTGAATCAGGGCAGGACTTACTCAGTTAATAGTAGGGCATTTGAGGGAGAATTATAGCACAAAGGACCGGGGTATAAGTTCATAGCTCCTTGAACGTGGCGTCACAGATGGACAGGATGGTGAAGAAGGCATTTGGCATACTTGGTTTCATCGGTCATAACATTGAATATAGAAGTTGGGATATCTTGTTGAAGTTATACAAGATGCTGGTAAGATCACAGTTGGAATACCATGTCCAGCTCTGGTCACCCTATTATAAAAAGGATATTATTAGACAAGAAAGAGCAGAGAAAAGATTTATTAGGAAGCTACTGAGGCTTGATAGTTTGAGTTCTAAGGAGAGGCCGGATAGACTGGGACTTATTCCCTGCAGTATGGAAGGCTGAGGGGGTGATCTTATAGGGATCTATAAAATAATGAGGGACATAGATCAGTTAGATAGACTACATTTTTCCCCAAAGTTAGGAGAGTCTAAAACTAAAAAGCATAGATTTAAGGTGAGAGGAGGGAGATACAAAAGAGTCCAAAGAGGCAATTTTTTTACACAGAGGATGGTGAGTGTCTGGAATGAACTGTCAGAAGTAGTAGAGAAAGGTACAATTGTCTTTTAAAAAGCATTTAGACAGTTACATGAGTAAGATGGGCATAACCAAATGCAGGCCATTGGAACTAGCTTAATGGTTAAAAAAGGACAGCATGAACGAGTTGGGCTGAAGGACCTGTTTCTATGCTGTAAACCTCTATGTTAATTGAATCTGATCCTTCGGTATTTATTGTGTCAAGGTAATTCTGAATTGTTCTATGAAGTGCCCATGTGCAAATTTAAGTCACATTTAGATCAAGATTTGATGGAATAATGCAATTAAAAGGGGTTTCAAACTTTCAATCATATAATCTAATAATGACCCACAATGCAGTATGTGTAATGATCTCTCTAGGTATGAATGGGAGATGTGGAAATGAAATAGATTCACTTGCCTTATTTAAAATTGATGAGAGGACATCACTGCCTTGTTTCTTGGAAGTTTGCCAGTTGAGGACATGTGAAATTGGGCATTAGTGATGTTATTTGAAAGCTGCCTGCAGTTCTGAAAAGGAACGTGCACTTTGGCTGCTCTCAACTTAGTTAGTTGAAAAGACAGGCAGAGAAATCAGCATCAACCTTTCCTCTGTTCCTTGATCCATCTATCCTGTTTTCCTCATGCTGTTTTATAGGTACTAGTTAATGAAATGACCAAAAAGAGGGAGGGAGCTTTAGCTGCAATAATAATTTCCCATGGTGATTGTCCCTGTCAGTGATATAACAGGAATTCCGATGTTCAATGTCAGGAAGACATTGTAAGACCATTATAATGAATTTACATCTCATTATCAGATCTCTATACCTGATACCCTGTTTACAGAATTCATTCATGCCAGAGTGAGTACATGGTGATAAGAGTACACTAGCTGATAGAACTCTGAGGATTTCAGGTTAGTGCATCACTCAGAAGGAGATTTCATGCTCAAGCATGACCCCTGGCACTGCCAAGGAAATACCTGGGCAGTGATGAAGGATGGTCTGTTGAAGGGGAAGGTTGTTCTATGCAAAGGGTAGAGGAGAGATGTATGGGAAGGGGTATTCTGTCAGAGTGTTTGGTGGGATGCGAAAGGGTGGTTTTCAGGGGGCTGGTGCTAGTTTTATTTTTTATATAATGGTGAATCCTTTAAAAAAAGCTTTTAAAACCCAGATTCTTGGCAAGATTGGCTCAATCAGAGCCCACTCCTCCAGTGTTACATTGTGGAACCCACCTGCCAGCTGAACTATTGGGCACAGAAAGCCACCACTGGTGCCAATGCCTTTGGTGCCATTTTTACCAGCCATTGCATTGCTGTCACATAATGGGAAACATTCCTCCCCAAAGAAAGTGCTAATAGGAGCCTGAAATCAGATAATCAGACAGCAGAAGGTTCAACAACTCTCAGAAAGCAAAACATGTTACATGCTGGGAGAAGACAGGGGAAGGTTATGTGCGGAAGGGGAAAAAAATGATCAAAATGGAGGACAAGAACCTTACAGAGGGAACTCTCATCAGATAGTTCATTAGAGTGCGATCCTTTGAAGATTACTCCTAATGCCATGAGCTGGACAAGTTAGACAGAAATTGATTAAGTACATCAATGTATGACTGGAAAGATAATATCGAAGGAAATGTTTCAAATTCTTAAAGCATTATTGATGATTTGTAGGTAGTGAATGGGTTTTATTGGACCAATGAAAACACATTCCATGTCAAGATTAAGTACAATAATACTGAAGTATTTAAACCTGGAACACAATGAGAAATTCTAACCCTCGACTCTCCTGCTTGTTTCCTTCCACAAGATAATGTCATCTGCTTTTGAAAATTGTCCTCCAGAACGAACTCCCACCTCCAGGCAGTGTCAAGGTCACTGATTGCTGCACTCATTTGCAGCCCAAATACAACCTTTAGTATCCAAATAATAACACATGGTTAACTGGCAGCTTTAGTACCCCCTGAGCATCAGGGTCCTGACCTCAGACCATAAATTCAGTCCCTAGTGATCTCTCTGGTGAGATTTTCACCTCTATTGCCATGGGCCGCACAGTAGCACAGTGGTTAGCAATGCTACTTTAGCTCCAGGAATCCAGGTTTGATTTCCGATGCGGTCATTCTCTGTGTGGAATCTGCATGTTTGCCCCATGTCTGTTTGGGTCTCCTCTGGGTGCTCCGGTTTCCCCCCACAATTAGAGAGATGTGCTGGTTCTGTCCATGCTAAATTCTCCCTAGTGTACTTGAACAGGTGCCAGAGTGTGAGGATGAAGAATTTTCACAGTAACTTCATTGCAGTGTTAATGTAAACCTAATTGCAACACTAATAGTTAAACTTCTAAAACTTATTGTGCTGATAAACAAGAAGGCAAACTATTATCATAAATTAGGAGAGGGGAGTGTGCAATGAGACTTGGGTGTCCTTGTACACCTGTAGCTGAAGCTAGGTGTGAAGGCGCAGCATGCAGCAAAAAAGGCAAGTGGCATGTTGGCCTTCATAATGAGAAGATTCAAGTACAGGAGCAGGGGTGTCTTGCTACAATTATACAGAGTCTTGGTGAGCCAAACCTGGAATATTGTGTGCAGTCTTGTTCTCTTTAGAACATAGAACATTACGGCAGAATACAGGTCCTTCAGCCCCCAATGTTGTAGCTAGCTATGTCCAAACCCAAGATCAAGCTATCCCACTCCTTATCATTCTAGTGTGCTCCATGTGCCTATCCAATAATCACTTCAAAGTTCCTAGAGTATCCAACTCCTCTATCACAGCAGGCAGTCCATTCCACATCCTAACCACTCTCTTAGTGAAGAATCTACCTCGGACATCTCTCCTATATCTCCCATCATGAACCTTATAGTTATGCCCTCTAGTAACAGCTACATTCACCCAAGGAAATATTCTCTGCAAGTCCACTCTACCAATCCCTCTCATTATCTTATAAACCTCTATTAAGTCGCCTCTCAACCTCCTCCACTCCAAAGAGAAGAGCCCCAGCTCCCTCAACCTTTCCTCATAAGACCTACCTTCCAAACTAGGCAGCATCCTGGTAAATCTCCTCTGCACTCTCTCCAATGCTTCCACATTCTTCTTATAGTGAGGTGACCAGAACTGAAAACAATATTTCAAATGCGATCTCACCAAAGTCCAGTATAGTTGCAGCATAACCCCACGGCTCTTAAACTCAAACCCCTGTTAATAAATGCTAACACACTATAAGCCTTCTTCATGGCTCTATCCGTGGAAGAATGTTCTTGCTCTAGAGGGAGTTCAGAGAAGGTTGATTCCTGGGATTACTGGACTCATGCATGAGGAGAGATTGCATTGATTAGGTTTATATTTGCTGAAGTTTAGAAAAATGAGGTGGGAATCTTATAGAAACTATAAAATTCTCAACTAGGTAGATGTAAGAGGGATATTCTTTAAGTTTTAATTTATTAATATCACAAGTAGGTTTACATGAACATGACAATAAAGTTACTGTGAAATTCACCTCATCCTCACACTCTGGCACCTGCCCAAGTACACTGATGGAGAATTGGGCCAAGCCAACATGCCTAACCAGCACATCTTTTGGACTATGGGAGGAAACCCATCCAGACATGGGAGACTGTGCAGACTCCATACAGACTAACCCAAGCCAGGAACCAAACTCAGGACCCTGGCGCTGAGAGACAGCATGCTAACCACTCTGCTGCCAACATTCCTGCATCCACAACCAGGAGTCATTGTCTGATGATACAAGATAGGTGTGTAGGACAAAAATGAAGAAAAATATCTTCGCATAGAACGGCGAGCCTGTGGAATTTGATACCACGAAAGTAGTTGAAGCTAAAATATTAAAAAGCTGTTAGATATAGTACTTAGGGTGAAGGGGATCAAAGGATATGAGGGGGGTTGCGGGGCAGGGGGTTGGTGTGAAGATGGAGGTTGGATCAAACTACTTAGTTGGATGATCAGCCCATGTTCATAATGAATGTCAGAGCAGATTTGAAGGGCTGAATAGCCTACTCCTGCTCCTATTTTATATATTTGTATTTAGCAGATTGTCCAGTACAGAAGATTGCATTCTCAATATGGAACTGAAGCAATATTATCAGGCTGTCCAAGCAGCCAATCACTCAAGGATTGTTGTAGACAAAACCAAAAAACAGTTCATTAATGTCTCTTCTAAAATGTTTACATTTAGAAAATTAAATATTGACCGATACATGGGATGGAAGTAGAAGATAAAATATTTAAGTTAAGAATGATTTTTAAATTATTTATGAATGAATCATTTAGCAATATTCCATGCCTGAATTATTGATTGTTTTCAGGGTCAGTTCTGTGGTCATTAAATTTTTTATATCCTTTGAAATGTCTCACTCTGAGAAAGGGTGCAACATTCTATTGTCTCTCACAGATCACAATATAATCCACACAGGAGTTACATCAAGTAGTTACCTTTCAGTTTCAACCATTGTTTGCTTATATGTCCATTGAAAAAATGCACATCTTATTAAAAGTTCAATATGTCTGTATGTAATTTGGGGCTATGATTTATTGCCATGACAACATAGTGATGGATATTCACAAACTAGAGAAATGTTATTTAAAGTGAAACTGACCTTATATAACCAGGATCTTGTCCATCAAAACAACCTTCATATGTTAAATCAACCATTCATGAAATGGTTTCAATATGTAAGAAGGACATGTGGGGAGGGTTTTTATTTGTTGTAAGCTTTGTCATGAATGTAGAGTGCAATTCTCCTGGCCCACTGCTCAAGTAATGCAGCAGGCCAGGAAATATCAGCGGTGAAGGGGGCAAGTGGATCAGAGTCTGGCCAATTGGAACTCTTGAGGTAGAGATGCTGGAGTTGGAATAGGGTAAACACAATAAGAAGTCTGACAAATCAGGACTCTGCCAGGGACTTCAATTAAACAGAATCAGCTTCGTGCTGGAATTCGTGAGGCTGATTACAATATGAGACCTCACAACACCAGGTTAAAGTCCAACAAATTTATGTGGTATCATGAGCTTTTGGAGCGCCGATCCTTCATCAGGTGAGTCATCCTGCTTACAACACGGGAATGTCAGTTTCCATATCCCAGAGGGGTGCAAAGCACCAGCGAGTCCGTACGATACCATCCTGGACTTGCCCGTGACGAGGACATTTCCATATCATTAGCAAGTCCAGGGTGATATCATGTGAGTTCACTGTGCTTCTCGCACTTCTGGGAGAGGGTCCCACCAGTGAGGATCATGCCCATAAATTGGATGCAGGGAGGTGCCCTGCCATTTGCCAGCAGTGGGATCTTCCTGTCACATTTCTGTTAATGGGATTTTCTATTGTTCGCACCCTCTTCCATTGGGAACCTATAGTGGGGTTTACCATCGGCAGGACCAGAAGATTCCACAAGTGAGGGTGGCTGGTAAATCCTGCTCATTATGGGTTAAGTTCTCTGTATCTCTCCACAGTGTGTTTCTCTGTGGCAGTAGTTAGCCTGCCATTTGCTGTCAGTGGCATCTTCAAGATCCCGTTGCTGTCAATGGGATTTCCCATTGAATCCATCCCATACGACTGGGAAACCCACAGTGAGGTTATGCCATTGGCAGGAGTGGAAGATCCGGTGAACAACCAGAAGATATTGTCCAATTTCTTTTAAATATGTCAAGCATGATCTTTTTGTCTTTAATTTATCCATGCCAAATTTAATTGTTCAGAGAATGAATATTGCTGTCAGGCAATTTTATTGCCAATATAGACAAGATTGGCCAAATAGCCTCTTTCTATGCCATCCATTCCTGACATCTTTTAAAACTCACCAAGGATAAAATTAAAGATAATATTACAGCTTTCAGTTAGCTTCTAGATACAAGCAATATACAAACTTAATGGAAATTAGTAATTGTTCAATGGGGATCTCCCACTGAACGACATTACAGCCTGCCTATATCATATCGTTTTTCCTGAAATGAATTATTGGTGACTTTTTGGACCTCTGAACTAGTCATTAAAATGACTTATTAGAAAATGAATGCAATACTTCAGAGTGTTCACCCCGACACCAGAATTTTTCTTAACAGATACCATTCAGATAGCAGCTTTCCAATGTTGCCAGTAATCTAAAAATCAATATTTCCTCATTACAAATGTAATAAGAAAAAGAATGTACTTATATAGCCCCTTCCGTGTCCCCAGGATGTTCTAAAGCTAATAAATTTTTGAAGCAGCTTTCAGGCAGCTGTCCAGTGGAACATTGGTTTTCAATTTTGCTTGTGCTGGTCAGGTTTGAAGGCTGGATCTGATTAACATATGACTGGTGAGTTGACCTGATGATCCTGTCAGACTGTTAGCATGGAACAACATCACTCTGCTATAGCAGAATATGATCGGGAAGGAACTTTTGCAACTCAGGGAGCTAAGTAGTATTGCTGTTGTTTTGTCCATTGTGAGCCTTACAGCAAGGAAATGACTTTATCTAAAATATGCAAAGCCATAATATGGGTTTGGTTCTTTTGTTGTCTTCAGTGTAGAGTACACCTGATTAAGAAACAATTGTTCATCCAGCGGAAAGAATTCTTTAGTTGTAAGCAGTAAATGAACTTCCCTCAGTAAATAAATCAAAGAAAAAACTTTAATGAAGAAATTTCACTACTCCAATGCTTACAACCACATCCCAGGCCATAAAACTCCCTACAATTCCCAAATTGCTTTTTATTTTATATTGGGCAGCTGATCATCACACTATTTTGTCATCTAATACATTGTCTACCATGTCAGCTGACTGTCACAGCATGTTATTATTGGTTACATTCTAACAGATTCCCCTATTTTTCCCAAATTAATTTACGATAACCATCCTCCAGTGTTCTTAACAACTTTCCAGCAACTATAAATTGCACCAACCCTGTTGAGCTTTGAAACTTCTTTGTTTTCCAACATTTGTTTGATGCTGGCCAAATCAATTCTCAGTTGCTTTTCTGTTACACTTTCTGATCAAGCATACATTGTTCAGGTAATACCAATTAAGTGTTATCTTTCCCAACATTGCTATGAAAAATAACTCTTAATGTGTCAGGCAAATGTAGCCTCATATCTACTGCCTCCACTAACGCTAGGGTTTCAGCTGCCAATATACTGTTGGCTATCCTTTCTATTTTCTTTGCTTCCCAGGCCAAGGGACAACATTTATCTCCCTTACCTACCAAGAATATTATGACTCTGGCACTGCTCAAATATCCATCTGGTGGATTGGCATTTGAAGCATCACTAAACATAATTAACTTCATGTCTTCTGGTTCTCCTAATGCTGGGAATTTAATTTGACATTCCTCTAATTTTAATTTTTTAAGTTTTATTTGCCTGTAAGATCTGACTGGTCTGCCTCAACATATTACTGAACTCTAGGGTGTTATAGTGATTAAGAAGGCAAATGCAATGTTGGCCTTTATAGCTAGGAGGATAGAATATAAAAGTAGGGTGATTCTGTTGCAGCTATATAGGGTGCTGGTGAGGTCACAGCTGGAGTACTGTGTGCAGTTTTGGTCGCCGCATTCATGGAAGGATATATTGGCCTTGGAGGGGGTGCAGAGAAGGTTTATAGGCTGATACCGGAGATGAGGGCTTTGGATTATGAGGAGAGACTGAATAGGCTAGGTTTGTACTCTTTGGAGTTTAGAAGGCTGAGAGGGGATCTTATAGACACGTATAAGATAATGAAGGGGATGGATAGGGTAGAGGTTGAGAGACTCTTCCCGCTTAGCAAAGAGAGCAGGACTAGAGGGCACAACCTCAAGATTGCGGGGGGCGGTTCAGATCGGAGTTGCGGAGGAGTTTCTTCACGCAAAGGGTGGTGAATCTTTGGAATTCTCTGCCTGATGAGGTGGTGGACGCTTCCTCACTGAATATGTTCAAGTCAAAAGTGGATTGGTTTTTAATTGACAAGGGAATTAAGGGTTACAGGGAGAAAGCAGGAAAGTGTTACTGAACCGCTACAGATCAGCCATGATCTTATTAAATGGCGGGGCAGGCTCGAGGGGCTGTATGGCCGACTCCTGCTCCTATTTCTTATTTATGTTTCTTATAGCTCCGGTCTTGGGTGCGCATTGCTATTTTACTGTTCTATCATGCTCCTCAACAATTCAGTTTCTTTCTAATTTGCTCGTTTCTCTTTTTTCATCAATCTTTCTCTGGTTATGGGAATAGGATCAATGCTGTTTAGATAACGCTGTTAATTCATCATTACCCCAGATTTGCTTTGTCTAGATATCAAAAAGCACCAGCTGCTTGACTCCCTACTTTAAATTCTATCTTTAACCTATTCATTACCCACTTTATTAACTGTTTTGTGCCACCAATAGAAAACCATCAACATGCATCACGAAAATTCCAACCAATTTTCCGTCAAACTTCCAATAGAACATTGCTGGACTTGCTTTTAACTGGACACAGCCACTTTTTAGTCATGCAGATTGTACAGAAAAATACCAAACCTTGATGTATCACTTGATCCATATATGCATTTGTTCAGTTTCCACAACTGTCCCTATATATTACCTGCTTGTTTGGATGGTTCTTGTTCTGCAGAAATGCTGTTTTGATGTCTATCAACTTACTTTCTCAATTATTAGATGCTAGAATGGTAAAAAACAAATTCAGTCACTTTCTTTGCTGCGGATAAATCAACCCTAATATCTCTCCCTCCAAGTGTTCTCATACTCACGGGCTGCTAGTCTGGCTTTTGCTTTACAAGTCTCAACTTGCAAAACCTTCTCTGTGAGAACTCACTGATTGGACAGAATAGGCCGCTGTTGTCTGGTACCTCAGTGTACACCCCAAATTCTTTCCAACTGTCCAATTCTCTTTGTTTGACCTCATTTCCATGAGCTTCATTTTATTGGCAGCCACCCAACACTTCCCTATCATGGGAATTTCTATTATTGGTTTGATTCTTGGCCTCCCCTATTAAACTCCAGCCTCAACTGCCATGTCTGTTCCTGTCAGGGTTGCTGCACTCAGACTGCTGTTCTCTGTTAACACAACTTCGGTCACAAATTCGTGACATTTTCCCGGGTTCACAATTACTCACTTTCTCATCCTCAGACCCTAAATCTCGTTTTTTTGGCTTCCATCTTTCCAATGTACAGCTTTTTTTTTGCCCTTGGATATTGAACCAGTGTTTATGCTTTCCTGAGGCTTTTCCTGCCCTTCCAATTATAGTGGCATCCTTCCACTCACTTGCCCCTTCAGGTATTAATGATACCATTGTGCCCACTTTGGGTAACTGAACCTTTGAAGTAATGGCTTCATCTCCTGCCTCACTGTTACTTAGTTGATCATCAGTTTCCTTCTCATCTATAGCTCTCTGATCATCAAATTTGCTCAAGATGTGTATGTATGTAAGGTACAAAGGTGCTCCTTGTATTTCCACAGCTTGTTCAGATGCTCCAAATTCATGTTCAATTCCCATAACTCTTGAAGAGTAGGCTCACACTGTCTGATTATCATCTTGTAGTATAACTACCTTGCCATCCATCCCTTCACTTTCATGGGTCCTTTCCACTCTTTTATAGTAGACCATGCCACCTTTTTTGAAATGTGCCCCTCACATGTCTCATCTTATCCATTCTGAAACCTCCACCTTAATGAAAGCCTTTCTTCCTGTACGCATTTAGATGTGCAGAAACAAAACTGATCTAATCCTTGTCCTTTCTAATGCCAGAGGAGCATCTACCAATACTCACCCTAGTTTTGGGTTCCTCCTGTATACCAACTGATACAGACTATGGCCCCCCATTATTTGCAACAAAGTTTTTTGTGCACTGCCTATGCTAATTCAATCTGAAATTTGCAGCCTGGTTGATCTGCCAAAATGTAGTGTGTCATGTAAAATGCAGCATATATATAATGCCTGATCTATTTATGCAGCATATCATCGATAATGTGTGATTCTTTTCACAGAGGCCATTACTGAATGGGCTTTCTGCTGCCATGTGCATTACTAGAATATTTAAATTTTCGCTCACATCTTGAAATTCATCATATGCAAATGTATTCCCCTTGTCCGTCAAGAACTTAGTTGGTGCTCCAAACCCTGTTCCAATCTAATGGGTCGGTCATAATTTTATCCGCAATCTTTTTGTCTTTGTCATAAATTACTGTAGATATGCTAAACTGGATGGCCATGTCCACAAAGTGCAATGAGTAGACACCTTTGTCTTATCCCTTATCTTGAGATCCATCACCATTACACCATTGAAATCTTGTGCTAATGATAGACTCACAATTGGATATGGAGGTGTCCTTCTATATGTTATGCAAATTTCAGACAGGGCTGATATTTGTTCTATGAGATTATTATATGCTTTGTCTAGCACACCTGCATCCTGCAGCAGTGTCTCGGTTTGTGACCAAACTGCTTATGAAGTTTCAAAACAATTTTCTTTTTGTCCATAATGCTGTTGTCTGTACGCAACACTATTGCATCATGAATCCTTTGGTCTGGTTCAAACAATAATGGCCCGACCTTGTAAAATATAGATATATACTTTTTCCCAAATATCGCCACTTTATCATGTTTCAAATCAATAGTTATCTGGGCTTTTTTCAATTGCAGACCTGCTTAATAACAAAGGTATGTCTAGAAACCACATCTGTATTCTTGAACAAACTGTTCCTGCAATCCTATAGGGAAGTACCACCATTTGGAAAGATGTTAAAGTATGATCATCTCCAAATCTAAAACAGGTGGAACTATTATATTCTTTCATTCTTTATGACCAAGAGCCCTTAAGCAACAATTTAGCTAATCTTTCCCACAGACAGTTGATGTATATTCATTATCCAAAACAGTACAGTTGCAAGAGTCTACCACCAGGACACTCATTATTGGGCTCAACTTTTCTGTGACTGAAACAAAGCCTTCATGGTCCTTATCTTCATTAACGGCAGTTTCTACATATTCTATGTCATGTGTAGTTTCAAAGACACAACTACTTATTTTTGGACAGTTTACTATATTGTGATATGGAGAAATTGCGTTGGAACCAGCAATTCATAATTCCTTTAGCGTTTCTTCAATTTAAACATCTTTTATTACTTTCTCCGTTATCAAATCAGTATATCCAGTTTCAACATCAGGTTTATTATTAGTGTAACTGTTTCTGTTTAAAGGTCTTCATGTACCGTTAGGTCTGGCACACAGCTGAGCTATCAAATCCTCTGTTCTGAGCACTATGGCATTCTGATCAGAATTGAAAAAAATGGTAGGGAACAATTGTTTCTCAAAAAACTTTAATGATGCTGTTATTTGATCAAAGAGGCACTCCATTTCCCTTAATTGCACTCCAGTCATTACTAGAAGATATCATCTACAACAGACATGCACAGTGCAACAATTTAAAGGCCAATACTGCGTATGGAGTCTCCAAATTAAATTTCATTAGCCAGTGACAGCCCCAATAAAGTCCATGATATATTTCCCATCCATTGGTTTTCTTCTATCCTGTTAAACATCATCCATTTTTCATAATTCTCCAAAAACTCGTCTTTTTGATAAAATGTATCTAAATATCAGGGCAGGAGATGTGACCCCTCTTTATTTGGCCATCTATAGTCCACTCAAAAAACATGTTGCTCCTTATCAGAAGTGGCAAAGTCAAAGTCATGCTTTGCTTTTTCCTCGGCATTGCAGTGATAAGAGTCCACATTTCCACTTCTGTCTGCCATTGCCAATATGGTTCAACATCTGAAAAGACAGGAGGACAATCAAACAACATTAGTTTCCTTCTACCTTCTACATGGCTGTATCCTGAATCTGTAGCACTTCTTCAAAAACAAATACCAAGTTACAATGGGTTTTCTTCTGCTACCAATATTCATTCAACAGAA
This sequence comes from Sphyrna mokarran, assembly GCA_024679065.1. Taxonomy (NCBI): domain Eukaryota; kingdom Metazoa; phylum Chordata; class Chondrichthyes; order Carcharhiniformes; family Carcharhinidae; genus Sphyrna; species Sphyrna mokarran. Next base: position 71,860,828 of record JAGIQG010000001.1, on the reverse strand, counting down.
GGAATTCTTCAGTTGCAAGCTAACAAAGAACTTACTTCCGTAAATAAATCAAAGAAAAGGTTTAATAAAGAAACTTCATTACTCCAAAGTTTGCCATCACACTCTAGGCCATATAAGCTCCATACAATTCCCAAATTGCTTCTTATTTGTACTGGGTCAGTTGTCCACCCCATCATTTTATCATTGGTTACATTGTCTATTTGGTGAGCTGACCTCTCACAGCATGTTATCATTGATTACATTATAAAAGATCCAATATTATCATTGGTTACATTCAAATAGAAGTGATTTGATTTATTATTATCACATGTATTAACATACACTGAAAAATATTGTTTCTTGCATGCTTTACAGATAAAGCATACCGTACACAGAGAAGGAAAGGAGAGAGTGCAGAATTAGTGTTACAATCATAACTAGAGTGTAGAGAAAGATCAACTTAATGCAAGGTAGGTCCATTCAAAAGTCTGACAGCAAATGCAAAAGTCTGGCCTCAGACGTTTGCATCTTTTTCCTGATGGAAGAAGGTGGAAGAGAAAATGTCCAGGGTGCATGGGATCCTTAATTATGCTGGCTGACCTCTTCAAAAGATGAAAAATAAACAATGAACAACAAATCTTCTGGAGACACAAAAGGTGATTTTCTAAACAGAGATCTGGGATCACTGAATTATTCTGCATTTTATTTAGTGCCATTTTGTCCACCGAATGAAAAGGTACTGAAGTAGACTAAAAGCAAATATTAAAAATTTAAAATGACTTTGTCAAACCTATTCCTCTGGCAGAGTGGATAGCCCTGATGTCGCACAGCTCCAAGGACCCAGGTTCAATTCTGATCTTGGTGTCTGTCTGTGTAGGGTCTGTACGTTCTCCCTGTGTCAGATTGGGTTTCCTCCCCACGCTCGTCCAAAGATGTGTAGGTTACGTGGGTTGGCCAAGATAACTTGCCACTTAGTATCATAAGACGTGTTGGTAGATGGACTAGGCATGATAAATGTGTAGGCTTACTGGGATAGGGAGAGGGCATGGGTAAGATATTCTGTCAGGGCTAGTGCAGACTCCATAGGCCAATGGCCTCCTTCTGCACTGTAGATATTCTATGATTCTACAATTTACAATAAAAATATTTCAAAATTTATGGGTGCATTAATTTATTTTGGATTTTTTGTTTGTTTCCTTGCCATCAGCAAGTAGCACATTGTAAAAATGCATTATTTACTGTATAATGGCACAATTTGAAAAAAACAAATTAGTGTCATCAGCCATAAGTCATTAGCTGTAAGATGCTCAACTAACTTCATCCACACTTTGTATTAAGGATTACTAACTGATCCACACTTTGTATTAATTGATCTACACTTTGTAATAAGGATTACTAACTGATTACACAAATTGTAATCAGATGATCACACTTTGAAGAAGGTTGGAGTACAGAAAGCTTATATGAAAATACTTTGCACACAGGATAGCTATGAAGGTGAAAAGTATGGAAAAATTCTGATTAATAATTGAGGGAGTGGGCAATTGACAAGTGTCAGTTTTTGAAATTAGACAGACTGCAGAATCTTCTGGTTCTATAATTTCTTATATTTTTGTGTTTTAGTCTGTTGGCTAAATTTCATTAATTCTGGAAAGCAAAAGGTCAATCAGTTGTCTTTTCAGATTCAATGTCTTTAGATTAGCAGTTTGTTGTTTCAAACAAATGTCCTGGGGTAACTTGGTCTCATGATCTCAGAACAACTCTGAGCAGCTGAACTTGCAGCTTCATAAGAAATGTTTAATTGACAATAATAAATGCTGAGGGCTTGAAACTGTTCAATCGCTTTACCACGACTGTCCACAGCCTCCTGGGCAAGCACCTGCCACCCACTGGCAAGAATCTAATGGAAAACCCCATGTAATGTCAAGCCAGAAACAACAGGCTTTACATTAGAGTTTCCAGTGGCCTTTTTGGGAGTGGTATCCGCCAATACCAAAAGGAGATCCATTACATAAAGAAGGCAAGGCCAAGGATAAAGATCAAAGAGCCTCTGCAGTAGGAATTCCACTTTTCTGAATTCCAAAGAAATGATGTAACCATACTTGAGGCATACAAACATATGATATGACTACTCTGAGTGAGTTGAGCATAGTGGGGTCAAGAAGGAGGATGTAAGTGGATTCTGTCCAGACTGGATTAGCCTAAAGCTGTGAGGGAGGGATCTTTTACAAGTTTTAAAGTTGAACCTTGATACAGAAGACACCTGGTGCCATAATCTGCCTCAACCCAGACTTAAAAATCCATTAAAAAATGAAAATAGTATTCTCTGCATATTTGACAATGTAGACATAAAGATGCATCCTTAGCCATTTAATCTTCAAGCAGATTAGATCCCTGCCATTTTGCCACTGCAACCCATCAATAGTAGAAGACAACATGAGGAATAATCTCTGTTTATGTGCCAAGGTCATGACCCAGACAAATTCAGAGGATTCTCGATCATTTGACATAACTTAGTAAAACTATTTGGAAATCCTGTAAAATTAGTATTGACTTGCCACTGTGCCTACTGCATAGGTTATTAGTGTTTGTGTGAGCTGCTTTTTCAAGGTTCCTGCTGATGTTACGATGGTAGGTCACCTTTCATACGTTCTTATCAATTAAAGCAATTTTATAATAGTCCAACAGATCAATGGGCAATAAAGCTTCCATAGGGACATTGACAGAATATTACCAATGACTCTAACATTCCATTTCTCTGGGATTTCTATTGATGTTACAGTGAATGGTAAAGACAGCTCTCATAAAAATTGAGACATAGGTCTTAAGGTATTGAGACCACATCAAATACTGTTTTCCTGCTGAGTCGTGCTTTAATCTTTAAGCTTTGCGAGGAAAATTGAGTGCCCTCTATAAAATCTAAGATGGAGTTCCTTGAGTGGTTTTTGGGTGGTAGGCACACTAGATTGGGAGGTGGAACTTGCCTTGTGATATTGCCAAGAAGGAAATTTGGCATGTCCTCTCCGACTGTCAGCAATTTTATAAATGCACCATAGAAAGCATTTGTTCTGGTTGTATCCTAGCTTGGTATGGTTCCTGCTCTGACCAAGAGCACAATAAGCCACAAAAAGTTGTGAATGCAGCTCAGTCCACTACCCAAATTAACCTCCTGCTGCCTCGGAAAAACAGCCAGCAATATCAAGAACCCTACACAGCCTGGAAATACACTCTTCCACATTCTTCTGTCAAGAGAAAGATACAAAAGTCTGAAAACACGTATCAACCAACTCAAGATCAGCTTCTTCCCTGCTGCCATCAGAATTTTGAATATCCTTGTCACATATTAAGTTAATCTTTTTCCTCACCCTCTCAGTGACTGCAAAACTATATTCTGCACCCTATTCTTTTCTTGTCCCCGATGTGCTGTATGAACGGAGTGTTTTGTTTGTATAGCATGCAAGAAACCATACTTTTCACTATGTCCCAATACATGTGATAATAATAAATCAAATCAAATCAACTCAAGGGGAGGAAATTAGGAGCTGCCAGGTGGGGTAGATGACCAATTATGGATAGCAGTCCAATTGGACCGGTTGGCATGGTAGCACAGTGGTTAGTGTTGCTGCTTCATAGCTCTAGGGACCTGGGTTTGATTTCTGGCTCAAGTCACTGTCTGTGTGGAGTTTGCATATTCTCCTTGTATCCGCGTGGGTTTCCTCCGGGTGCTCCGGTTTCCTCCGACAGTCCAAAGATGTGCGAGTTAGGTTGATTGGCCAGGCTAAAAAAAAAATTTCCTCTTAGTGTCCTGGGATGCTTAGGTTAGAGGGATTAGTGGTAAAATATGTGGGGATATTGGGGTAGGATCTGTGTGGGATTGCAGTTGATGCAGACTCGATGGGCCAAAGTGCCTCTTTCTGCACTGTATGATTCTATGGAGTCTTCACATCATCATCAATTTGCTGCTGTATTACCTTCATTTTGGTCCTTGGAAGAGTGAGCAATAATTACAATTTTGTATGGACAAAGCAGGCAGTGCCTGAGAAATGGAGGGGAAAATTCCTCCAGTGGTAATGTTGCTGCTGTGAGTCCTACAGCTGTAGGAGCTCCCTCATTATGCCAAGCATCCTGCAAGAAATTACTGGGAGGCCACCTCCATATGGGAGGCGAGAAAACCATTATGTCACTAACAAAATACCAACAACCTAGGAAGATGATCCTTAATTCAGCTATTAATCAGGAAATATTGGCTGGTTGTACAAAAGCAATTGAATTGACTCCCCAGCATTTTATTGGGCCTCTCCTCTCATTTTGTTCCACCATCAGGGGCCTAAATTTGTGCATAAACTTGTACTTTCTTGTACACGTGAGTTAGTAGAATGCGGCGCATCAACATGCAACAATTATACTCTTTTATAACTCTAAGAGTAATTAATTTATCAGGAAAAACTAAATTCCATCGTGTTGTGTACTTGTCAAAGGAAAAGTGTTTTTATGGTTAGCGTGGGTGGATTAGAATTTGAAGAACTAAGATCAAAACACTTAAAGATATTGCGAGTTGACCTTGCGGTCAAATTTATTTTGAGTTGCCTTTTTCCTAGAAATCTCGTTCTCCATCAGAATTATTTTAATAGATTATTATTCAGACTGATCTAACACGAATGGGACATTTCACAGTATTCCTGTTGCAATATTGCTTGACAATCAGGTTTGCGTTCTGTGAATTTGCTGATGGACAGGTCCTGGTTTGCTGTTACCATAGCAATGGAATTGACTTGGCACTTGTATGGAATAACACTTCAGAATATCTCTGCAGGAATACTTTCAAACACTGAGAGTTTCTGAGTAAAGTCTAATGCACTGAACCCTGGGATCTTTCACTTTGGATATTGTATGTTTAACTGTTGAATATTTTTAAGCATCAAGTGTGAGAATGTTGTCACAATGGTGGCTGAAATTATCAAAAATATAGCTTTTCCTTGACTGAAGATATTTCAGTTATGCTGAAATATGCATAACCCGTAAATATTTTAACTATTTTGCAATGGTAATGACGATGAAACTGTTAGCATTTTTCTGAGTATTCCACTAAAACTGACAGCAAATTCTGAAGTGTGTGCATGCACCAAATAACATGGAAATCCAGATATTGCTGTCAGCGATTGTACAATCCGTTTGGGGGGCTGCCTCACCAAACTGCAATCAATGGGAAATTAATTGAATTGATGAGAATCTCTAGTTTTAGACTCCTGGCTGCACAGGAGAAACTCAAAAACATTGGGCAGAATTTTCCCAAAAACTGACAAAAGATCTCTGATCTCGCGAAGAATGCATTCCTGCTGCAGGTTTCCCAGTGGCATGGTGAGCAGTCAATGGGAAATCCCACTGATTTTTACTTTCACACGCTATTCTCCCACATCAACAGAATTTACTAATGGCACAATGAGGTTAGAGAACCTGTGTTAAATCAGACGGCCAAAAAGATTTGTCAAAAAGGAAAAGATTGTTTTAAAGAAGGGAAACAAGGTAGAAAGACAGAGGTGTTGAGGGTGGTACTCCAGTGATTGGGGTTTAGTCAACCAATGGTCGAGCAATTCTAATTGGGAATGTACAAGAGCCAGAATTGGAGGAAAGTAGATATTTCAGAAGGCTGTGAGTTGGAGGAGGTTACAACGAAAGGGAACGGCTATGTAAGAATTTGAAAATCAATATGAGAATTTGAAAGTAAATGCAGGAAAATCCAATCCAATTGAGACACACTCAGAAGCAGATAGAATTCATTGATTTGCTTGAGGTAGCCCATCACAACAATGAGAAAACTATACAACGTGCCTACATTTTAACCTTGTCATTGGAATTTTGCCTGAGGCCTATAATAAGTGGGAATTATAACCTCACTGGTTAGCATATTGGAAAATTGATCAATTGATCCAAGAATTCCAGCATGCTTTACCTTAGCATTTGGTCAGAAAACAAATGTAAGTAATGCTGATGTTTTCAAACGATAAGCAGCTGCATATGATGTGACCTGTAGCATGGCATGGGTTGGTACATTAATAACATGTAAGAGTCCAACCATGCATGGAAAAAAGAGCAAAACAACAGGACATTGCATAAACAGATCAGCCTGATGCCCATGAGGAAAGATAATGATATGAGTGTGTGCAGGAAACTGAACTTTGTAAGAATAGAATACATTTTCTCTAAGCATTAGTAAGGACTTCAGGAGGGTCTGAAATCTATCTGCTTTGATTATCACCTATGAAAACTAATAAATCTGAGTGACTTATTGGGGCCTCAAGGGGGAAGCAATTTGTCTTACATGCTCTCCATTTAATACAATATTGTAGGACATCTTGTTATAAACCAATCTACATTAAAGTTTGTTGTTTCATGGACTCCTTACAGTGCAGAAAGAGGCCATTTGGCTCAATGAGTTTGCACCAACCACAATCCCACACGGATCCTATTCCTGCAACCCCACATATTTACCCTGCTAATCCCATAACACTAGAGTCAACTTAGCATGGAAAATCAACCTAACCTGCACATCTTTGGACTGTGAGAAGAAACTGGAACACACAGAGGAAACCTGTGACACAGACACAGAGAGAATGTGCAAGCTCCACACAGACAGTAAACAGAGGCTGGAATTGAACCTGGATCCCTGCTGCTGTGAAACAGCAAAGCTAACCATTGTGCCATTGTGCCATTCGACATGAACGGAAGTTATTATTGCTAGGCAAACAATCTTCCAAATTCAAGATTACTACTTCTAGAAGAAGAAAGACAGCAGATACATGGAAACACTACCAACTGAAAGTCCCCCTCTAAGTCATTCACCATCCTGACTTCAAATTATATCACCATACCTTCACTGTTGTTGAGTCAAAATCCTGAAACTCCCTTCCTAATAGCACAGACTGTGCATTGACAGCACATGGACTGCAGATGTTTAAGAAGGCAGCACACCACCTCATTCTGAAGAACAATTAGGATGGGCAATGAATGCTGCCCAGTGAAGCCCACATTCACTGAGTGAATTGTTAAAAAGCCCTTTTGTTGAATGCCTGTCATCAGAAAAACAACAAAGAGAATATTTCTTTCTCTTCACAAAGAAATAAGTTGTAGAAACATGTTGACGACAAAGGCGAGTTGTTAAGTGTTCTAAGTTCCTTATTACATGTAAATCAGGCAGAAATGTGCTACTGCTGGTTGTATTCGAGCAGCATTTCACTTCTAACATTCAAAATTTGAATAAATGAACAATTCCGTGCAGACTGCCTGTTGGAGTCCTCATATGTGGACCATAGCTGATAAAAATTCCAACAGATATATAAAAAGGATGTATTGTTGTTTCCAAGAGTGAGGCAGATGTTTCAGGGCTGCTGACAACTCTTGAAAAATGGAGTGCTCTCACCCATATCTCCGCAAGTTCACAGACGTTGCAATGAAAGTTATGCTGGAAGACGTGAGGCAAAAGGGAATTGCTTTGGAGCCCCGTACTGAGAAAACTAAAGCAACAGAAAGTCTTGCAGGGGTGAGCCAGGGCGGGGGTTTGGTGGAATGAATTGGTGAATGCTGTCAGTACCAGCCAGAGGAGATGGCTCCAAACACAGAAGCAGATGATAAACATGAGGAAAGCTGCTGGGCAATGCTTTCCAACAATTACTTAAACTAAGGTAATTGTTCCTTGGGAGCACTGTGGAGAGGCAGTGATTTGCGAGTGGAGAGCTTGTGAGTGAGTAGAGCGATTTTTTTAAGTCTAAATTTTACTAGTTTTTTTTTAAACTTTTTAAACTTGTAAACCCGGAAGGTGTTGCAAAGCACCTTGGGTAGTGCAGTCTTTTTTTTTCAACCTCACTATAAATTGGAGTGGTGTGGAATCCCGATACTCTACAGAAGTAGAGTATCCCAACCCCCCCTCCTCCTCTAACCTAAAAAAGAAGAGAGAGAGAGAGGAGCTCTGAGAAGGAGCAGATAAGTTTGTTTTTGTGTGAGCTATAAGGTCCTTGGCTCACAGGGCCTAAGCAAAAAGGGGAGGCAAGGTAAGTTTTTTTTAATCTTTCTTACTTTTTTTTTCTCTGGGTTACTAAAAAGGGGCAAACATGGGTGTGAGGCCAGCATGTTGTTGCCAGTGTAACATGTGGGAGGTCTTGGAGGCTCCTGGTCTCCCAGATGTCCATACCTGTGATCGCTGTGTGGAGCTGCAATCCCTACGGGACCAGGTAAAAGAACTGAAAATACAGCTTGAGGACCTTCGACTCATTAGGGAGAATGAGGAGATTATTAATAGGAGCTACAGACAAGTAGTCACATCAGGGCAAAGGGAAGAAGGCACATGGGTAACTATTAGGAAGGGGAAACCTCAGGTGATGGAGAGTACACCGGTGGATGTCCCCCTTCAAAATAAGTACTCTTGCCTGAGTACTACTGTGGGGGGCAGCTCATCCAAGGGAGGCAGCGGTGGCCAGCTCCCTGAGCTGAACAAAAACAAAAACCTAAAAAACAGAGCAAAAAGGCAGTGCTTATAGGGGACTCCCTAGTGAGGGGGGCAGACAGGCGTTTTTGTGGATGCAGACGGGAGTCGCGGATGGTGGTATGTCTCCCTGGAGCTGGGATTCAGGATGTCTCTGGACGCGTCCCAGACATCCTGAAAGGGGAGGGTGAGGAACTGGAAGTTGTAATACATATAGGTACTACTGACATAGGCAGGAAGAGGGAAGTAGACATGAAAAGGGATTATAGGGAACTGGGTAGGCAGCTGAGAGAGAGGAAAGCGAAGGTAGTAATCTCAGGATTGCTGCCTGCGCCTCGGGAGAGTGAAAGCAGGAATAGTATGAGGTGGAGGTTGAATACGTGGCTGAGGGACTGGAGCAGGGGGCAGGGATTCCGGTTCCTGGATCATTGGGACCTCTGTAGGGGCAGGTGTGACCTGTACAGCAAAGACGGGTGGCACCTGAATCCCAGGGGGACTAATATCTTGGCGGGAAGACTGGCTCGGGCTACTGGGGGGACTTTAAACTAGAAAGGTTAGGGGGAGGGAATAGTGATGTGGAGACTGGGAGCAAGGAAGTTAGCTCCCAGGTAGAGAAGGACTCTAGGCAGGATGAGAGGCAGGTCAGACGAGTGGGGGAGAAGGGAAATGTCCAGTCTGAGGGACTGAGCTGTGTCTATTTTAATGCCAGGAGTGTAGTCAATAAGGTGGATGAACTTAGGGCGTGGATTGCTGCTTGGGATTGTGATGTGGTGGCCATTACAGAGACTTGGATGTCTCAGGGACAGGACTGGGTACTACAGGTCCCGGGATTCAGATCCTTCAGGAAGGACAAGGAGGGAGGCAAAAAAGGTGGTGGAGTGGCACTGTTGATCAGGGACAGTGTCATGGCTGCAGAGAAGGTGGATACCGAGGAGGGAATGTCTACGGAGTCTCTGTGGGTGGAAGTTAGGAATAGCAAAGGGTCGGTGATGTTGCTGGGTGTATTCTACAGGCCGCCCAATAGTGACAGGGAAGTTGAGGTGCAGATAGGGAAACAGGTACTGGAGAGATGTAGAAATAACAGAGTTGTTGTGATGGGAGACTTCAATTTCCCAAACATCGACTGGAATATCCCAAGGGTAAGGGGTTTGGATGGGGAGGAGTTTGTTAGGTGTGTTCAGCAGGGTTTCCTGACACAGCACGTGGACAAGCCTATGAGAGGAGAGGCTGTACTGGACCTGGTACTAGCTAATGAACCAGGACAGGTGATGGATCTCTCGGTAGGAGAGTATCTTGGGGATGGAGATCATAATTCTATCTCCTTCACCCTTGCATTGGAAAAGGATAGGATCAGGCAGGCTCGGAAGGTGTTTGTCTGGAATAAGGGGAAATATGAAGACATCAGGCAGATGTTGGGGCGAATAAACTGGAAGAAGGTGTTCTTGGGGGAAAAGCACAGAAGGAAGGTGGCAGATATTCAAGGAATGTTTGTCTGGAGCTTTGCACGACAACGTTCCGGTGAGACAAGGAGGTTTTGGTAGGACGCGGGAACCATGGTGCACGAAGGCTGTGGTGAACCTAGTCAGGAAGAAAAGAAAGGTGTATAAAAGGTTCAAAGAGCTAGGAGATGTTAGGGATCTAGAGAAGTATAAGGCTTATAGAAGAGAGCTTAAAAAGGAAATTAGGAGAGCCAGAAGGGGTCATTAGAAGGCCTTGGCTGGTAGGATTAAGGAGAATCCCAAGGCCTTCTACAAATATGTGAAAAGTAAAAGGATGCGAAGAGAAGGGATAGGACCTATAAAAGGTGAAGGGGGAAAAGTCTGTATGGAACCGGAAGAAATGGCAGAGGTACTTAATGAGTACTTTGCCTCAGTATTCAAGGTGGAAAGTGATCTGGGAGGATGCACTACAAGTTTGCGGCAGACTGAAAAGATTGAGTATGTAGATATTAAGGAAGAGAAGTTTTAAATAGCAACTTTTAAAAGTTGTTATTTAAAAGATAGCAACTTTTAAAGGGACCAGATGGGATGTACCTCAGGTTATTGTGGGAGGTGAGGGATGTCATTGCAGAGTCCCTGGCAATGATCTTTGCGTCGTCGATGGAGATGGGAGAGGTTCCGGAGGATAGGAGGATTGCGGATGTGGTCCCTATTTTCAAGAAAGGGAACAGGGATAGTCCTGGAAATTACCGACCGGTGAGTCTGACCTCAGTGGTTGGTAAACTGATGGAGAGGCTTCTGAGGGACAAGATTTACGAGCATTTGGAGAAGTTTAGGTTGATTAGAAATAGTCAGCATGGTTTTGTAAAAGGCAGGTCGTGCCTTACGAGCTTAATTGAGTTCTTCGAAAATGTGACTGAACACATTGACGAAGGAAGAGCAGTGGACGTGGTGTACATGGACTTCAGCAAGGCATTTGACAAGGTCCCCCATGCAAGACTTCTTGAGAAGGTGAGAGGACATGGGATCCAAGGGGCTTTGGCCTTGTGGATCCAGAACTGGCTTGCCTGCAGAAGGCAGAGGGTGGTTGTGGATGGCTCTTTTTCTGCATGGAGGTCGGTCACCAGTGGAGTGCCCCAGGGATCTGTTCTAGGACCCTTGCTGTTTGTCATTTTCATAAATGACCTGGATGAGGAAGTGGAGGGATGGGTGAGTAAGTTCAAAGATGACACGAAGGTTGGTGGTGTTGTGGATGGTCTGGAGGGATGTCAAAAGTAGCAGCAGGACATCGACAGGATGCAAGACTTGGCGGAGAAGTGGCAGATGGACTTCAACGCGGATAAATGTATTGTGGTCCATTTTGGCAGATCCAACGGGATGAATGAGTACACTATCAAAGGTAGGAGTCTTAGCTGTGTGGAAGAGCAGAGGGATCTTGGGGTCCGGGTCCATAAGACTCTCAAATCGGCCTCCCAGGTGGAGGATGTGGTTAAGAAAGCTTACGGTGTACTGGCCTTCATTCATCGAGGGATTGAGTTCAGGAGTCAGGAGGTAATGCTGCAGCTTTATAGGACCCTTGTCAGACCACACTTGGAGTACTGTGCGCAGTTCTGGTCGCCTCACTATAGGAAGGTCGTGGAAGCTATTGAAAGGGTGCAGAGGAGATTTACAAGGATGTTGCCTGGATTGGGAGGCATGCCTTATGAAGACAGGTTGAGGGAGCTGGGACTGTTCTCCCTGGAGAGACGAAGGTTGAGAGGTGACCTGATAGAGATTTACAAGATGTTGAGAGGATTAGATAGGGTGGGCTCTCAGAGACTATTTCCCAGGGCTGAAATGGTCGCGACGAGAGGGCACAGATTTAAGGTGCAGGGAAGCAAGTACAGAAGGGATGCTAGGGGAAAGTTTTTCACTCAGAGGGTGGTGAGTGAATGGAATCGGCTGCAGTCGGTGGTGGTCGAGGCGAACTGGCTGGGGTCTTTTAAAAGAATTCTGGATGAGTATATGGGATCCAATGGGATTGGGACTTATAGATAGGTCAATGGCTGGGTAGGTTTTGATGTGTTCGGCACAACTTGTGGGCCAAAGGGCCTGTTTGTGCTGTAGTGTTCTATGTTCTATGTTCTAAACTGAGTGGCTGCCTGAAATTTTTCATAATCTGCTAGGTGTTTATTGCCTTCCCATCTAAAATCCTTAACCAACCTTGCGGGCCTTTAAGTGATTAAACACAGCTACAGTCATCTAAATCTATCATCACAATTAAATCACAAAAAACTTTCAAATAAATCCTTCTAACATAGTGTATAATGCATATCCATTTACTGTTGTAATTGGCTCTGAGCGGACTATATAGCTTTTTGAATTTTTGCCTTTAATTTTAATTATATCCATATTTGCAACACAGAATGCCTTGAATGCGACTTTGACCCATATCTCAGCCACTGGAAAATCAGGACTGGAAAACAAGAATACCAGATTATAAGGTAGAGAGAAAGATAGGGAAATAACAGAGTGGGGGAATAGCATTAGTAAGATAGAATGAAAGCATTTTGCTGAGAAGAAAGGGTATATTTGTGGTAAGCAATGAGTGCAAACCCAAAGACCTGAATTTTTACACAGATAGAAAGATTGTCCATCTTTATGAAAATAACATCATGACCCTGAAACCAGAACTCCCACCTTGGAACAACCCTGCAATTTTCACAGCGGGCAGGGAATGGAGTAGGTTGAACTTTGGACATCATGATTCAGACCTTCAGTCTGATCACATCAAGAAAGGAGCAGGAAATATGATTTCAACACATTAAACCTGGTATGAGAAATTCTAAATTTATTTGGGGTGCATTACAGATGTAGAGGACACTTTTGGAGAGAGAAGTACCTTTTTGAATTTAGTCTCAGGATTCCTTAGGGAGAGGTCCTGTGCCCTTTAGAGGAAGTAGGGTGCCCTGTGAAATTGTTAACAGTAGACATGTATGTGTATAAGAAATGGATAAACCTATTTCTACTGTTAAAGTGAGCTGACAAAAGCATCTGTTAAGGGCACTAACAAACTGTCAAGGCATTTCAACCTCCTGTCCTTTGAATACTTAGGAGAAAAAACCCTATCTGCAGTGTTTTATTTTCACAATAGCTGTTGAAAGAGGCCTAAGCATTGCCATTATAGGATTATAATGACTGCATGACTGATTTTATGACCTATAAATATCACAATTGGGTGCTTTTCAGTTCACTGTTTGGTTGACAGTTTCAAATGCTGATAAAGTCTTTTAGGTAGAATTATGAATAAAAATGCTTGTTCTTAAAAGGATTTGAAGGACATCAAATGTAGTAAATGAGTGTTTTTTTTGAACAAATGAAAGTGTTTTGAAAATGAATTCATCAATAGGCATTTAAGAAGTTTATTTAATCTCAGCATGGAGCCTGATGTTTGCTCATGATGGATATTGAGTGAATTGGCATGGAGGATGTAGATTGGTGGAAGGCATGGATTAACAAGAGTTGGCACTAAGTTGGCATTGGGACTGAAAAAGGCAGGAATGGTGAAGCGACATTGGTCAGTATGGAAGGTATGAGTACAATAGGGTGAATAGAGGGACATAGTTTGGCATATGACATTATATATGTTGGCATAGAAGGAATGGGGCATAGGGAAGTGTACGAAGGACCATAGGTTGGCAGGAAACGTATAATGACTCATGGGAGTTTGGAGGTGGAATTGTATGACATGGGTTGGCATGAATGGGGCATGGAAGTATATGGGGGGGATGAAGCACTGTAAGGTTGACTGATGAAGGGCTGTTATTTTTTTCACAGCTGAGAGGAAATGCCTGAGCATTGAGGCAAGTTATGCATCCAACACACCTCCACGTTCAACAGAGCCTGTGGCTGCCTCCCAACTCTGCAGGGTTGGCAATCTTGACTCCTATTAAACCCAGATCCCTGGAATGAAAATCTGAACTCCTGGGGCATTTATTCAAAAATTGGGTTCTTGGAATTGGAAATTTTCATGACTGCGCAGTTGACTCGAGAGTGAATATTCAGTACTATGTGTGTAGAATTAAGAAATAGAAAAGGGTTTAAGACTATACTGGGAGTGCTGTATATGTCTCAGTAGCAGCTGTGCAATGGTAGTTTGTAAATGTAGAAATTATGCAATAATGTAGTAAAGGCAGAGTAATTTACTGGGACATTATACCTGCAAAATGGATTGGGATACACAAATAACATGTCAGAAAGGCAAAGAACTTTTTGAGTATGTCCGGGATCATTTTCTGCAGCAATATGTCCAAGAACCAACAAGAGAGCAGACCACATTAGTGTTAGCAATGAGTCTTGAGCCACATTTATTTAAAAGCCTAATGGTCTGTAAAAATTAGTCTAATCATGATCATAATATTATTATGAGTTCAATTTTCAGTGCTCGAAAAGGAGAAACATCAAACAGGGACTAAGATTCCAAATTTGGAAATTAATGCAATGAGGCAGAGATTGCCCAAGGTAAACTGGAAAATTGTTTTCATGTTTTCAGAAAATCAGTGGGCGGTGTTCATTAAAGAAAACTGAATGGCCAGTAACTTCCTGAAAAATGGCATTCACTGACAGATTACACCTACATGTAAATTCAGAAGTGCCTGTCTCGCCTGACCGTACTGATCATGCCATGTGAGACTGAAGAAGTGAAGTATCTCCACAGCTTCAGTGGTAAAGTGTAATAGGAGCAGAGTGAAGAAGACACATTCCTTTTTACAGCACTAACTGCCATAAAACAGTTCATTGCTGCAATCCAATGCTACAGCCGCCATGAGAATTGGAATTGATGAGAGGTGGATAATGGGAAGGTCCCTTGATCTCAGGTGGGAATTTCTGATCTCGGTTGAGCAAGGCTGTAAAATCCTGCCCTAAATATCCCATTGAAAGGACAAAGGGAAGCTTCTGAGTTTCTGCGTATGCTTTTGTTTGGGAGTTCGGACACAGTAGGGAAGATCTGGACATGGGAGGGGGGGTGCGGTTCTCTCAAAAGTGCTGAATTGGTGGGAAAACTGTTCTAGATCATGACAATTCAGCTTCTTACCTGAACCTCCACACTCCGTGCACTGCAGAGGTCTTGATCGTGAATCTCATTAAAAACCCAGGAGGACAGGGTATTTGCGCTGGAGTCTGACAGCTCTGGAACTCTGTACATGCATCCTGTTTGCTGGCTAGCCCAATCATTGGCCAGCCCAGGACCCTGCAGTTCTGTCTCTCCAGCACCCCTCTCCCCTCCCACAGCCAGATTGTGGCCCCTACAATAATTCCCAGGCCAGCCCTACACCCCCCTCCCTTTCCCCACTATTCCAGACCACCCTCATGCCCAGGCCTCACTTCCCAGCAGTGGTGATCCCCTCACCCCAGCAGACCAGTGCCCCACTGAGCCCTTCCCTTCATCCCAGACTGATCCCAATGCAGAGTGGCCGTAGGCCCCCACCTCTACCCCTACAATCGCACGTATGCTCCACCCACAATAGGCCCTGTCCCCTTGGCACGGTCCAATGTCCAATGGGCAATGATTTGGTGCATCCTAGAAATGACACTTTGTCTCTTGGGCAGTGCCCGGAGGCAAGGTTGGCACTGCCAGGGTACCCATGCCCAGGGGGCACTATCCTCTTGCCACCTTATCGCGTAGGGGGTCCTGATTTCTCCCCCAGAATTCTGGCAGGGTCTCCGCTAGTTCCCTGAATGTCTGAACCCCATCAAAATGAAGTAATCCTGGGAGAGTGAATGATTCCATTGGGACTTGAAAGGTCTGACGGGTGACTGCTCACCAGTTCCAGGAGATGCACATGTGGATAGGAGAATCGCGGCCAGAGTGTGTGATCTTATCACGTGAGGAGGGGCTACTGGACACATGGGGAGGGGATACTGGACACATGGGGAGGGGGTACTGGACATGGTTGGGGGAGAGGGTGATCCATTTAGAGAGGTGATTGGAATGTGGGATAGAGAGGTTCAGGCATTGGGAGGATATTAGGGGGTCAGTCATTTTGGGGGGGTAGTCAGATGTCGCGGAGGGGTGAGAATGAGAGTGTGGGTCTGGTTCAGGGTGTTTAGATTGGGGGCTCAGGAAGGAGATCACAGATCATGGACAGAGTTGCGTTGGCTTGGGGGGTGGCTCAGGTTGCGGAGACTTGGGTCAGAATCTCAAGTCGGGGGTACGGATCAGGTAATCAGGTTGGGGGATTGAGTCAGGATGGTCAGGAGCTTGGTTGTGGAGGGGGAGAGGGGCTCAGGTTAGGTTGAGGAATTTGGGAATCCCATGTGGGTTGGCAGGTGTGAGGTGTTCCTTGGAGGGGATCCAGTTGCTCGAGTGGGGTAGGGGTAGGGTCAGCTGCTGGGCAGGGGGATGGTTATCATTGCAGGTCCCGATCTGGGTCTTTAAAATAATTGATCTGAAGTTCAACTGTGCTTTTTTATATATCTTTTTCAGAGTAACTATGGGCGTGACTCACCTGTCTGCACTCTGTGCTCCTGTCAGCAGGAAAACCAAAGTGTTTCCTATTGGCAGTGCCTGTCAGGCTGGAATTCTCCCAGCTTAACCATTGAATTTGCGTTGTGCAAAACATGCAGACCTCAGCACTCAAGAGTGGGACCCACAGCCCCACAGTATGGTTATGGCAACACCCACTGGCATGGGGGATACCTCCAATCCTGCAGCCCAGAAGAGTATTCCCACCAGCCACCACACCGCCATTCCCCACACCTCCCAACCCTCCCACAAGAGAGACACACTAAGATGGAATCCCCTCAGACCCTAAGTCCTCCCTTCAGGCCTGCTCCTTGGTTGAGTACATCTCATGTGCTGCCTCTTTGTTCCTAACTGCAATGTTTATAAACATGGATTGACAAGTTATAGAGTCATAGAGGTTTACAGTATGGAAACAGGCCCTTCCACCCAACTTGTCCATGCCATCCTTTTTCTTTAAATTAGCAATTATCCACTAGTCATGTGGAAGCAATTCTCCAGCCTCCCAGCCGCGTGTTTCTCGATGGTGGGAGATGGTGCTCTATTCTCTGAGCCACAGAGCACCACGCTGCTGTCAATGAGGTTTCCCATTGAGGTCACCCCACACCACCTTGAAACCCGTGGGCGGTGGTGCACTGCCAGCGGACAGGAAAATCGCACCAGGATTAACGACCACAGAGTTCCTCTCGGTGGTTTCACTTCCACTTTTTTGTCTGCAATGTTTACAAAATACTGGAGATTTATTCAACCACAAATGGAAGAGAAAACGAATGAAGATCCTGGCTAGTGGATAAATGAACCAACCTACCATCCAAAAAGCACTTTAGCGGAGCCAGACACCGGAGCTACTCTTTCAATGTGAGAAGGGGAAATTGCCCAGCAAATTTTGCTCCCTGTTGTCCATCTTAGCATTTCAAAGCAGTTTCAGAACAGCTGGATCTTATGAGAAAAAGCAAGCGGACCTCCCTGGTAAAATGGATAGGTCCTTTCTATAAAAACACTTTAAAGAGGTAATTTAATATCAGAACTTATAGCATTAACCAGGGCAAATCCCTGCTTTTGGAATGGAGTGCTGTAATGATTTTGAAAGCTTCCAAGTGTCCCTAAATATCAAAGTGACAAGGACACTTTTTATAACGATTTTAAAGGACAGAGACAATATCTTTACCAGGATGGTGTTTGAAATCACCTTTCCAAAGGCAACAAGGATAATAAGCAGCCACTAGACCCTATCCCGGGGCAGAGTTTCAAGGTCAACACATTCCCTCCAACCCAAACCCACCCAACTCTCTAATACCTTGGGAGACCTTCCCTCTGCAGCCTGACAGTGGAAGAGGGGAATACGGCACAGCACTTATCTCCCCACCCCACCCTCAGAATCCAAGGCATAGGTCCAGGTTTGTCAAAGACATACAACAATTCCCACGGCTGGGAGTGAGTGCATCATGGGAGGGCATTGAATTAGTCTTCCAGCCCAATAATTAATATGTATTAAAGGTTTGAATATTTATCAAGTTTCCACACATTCAGGACAGGAACATCATTGGGGCAGATGTGGTGGACCAGGAGAATGCCAACAGATTTTAGACTTGATACCCAATTCAAAGGACCATTGAGTTTCCCACTACAGGATAAGGAACCCGGTGACTCCTGGCCTATGAGTGTAAAATTGGCAGAACCACCTGAAATTAGCAATTCAGATGACTTTGCAGTGTAGTGCAATTGTTCAGGGGAAGCTAGCCTTCTGGACAAGTACTGGTAACCACTTAAATGGGTACTTTCCAGAAGAAGTCTCCAGTGTATCATTGGTGTACCCTGCACTTGTGACATGGGGGAAGCAGGAAGTTATATGTCAGTGATACAGAGCCACTTTACAGGAGAACTACTTGTCAAAAACAAAAACAGCTATAAAATCATAGAATGCCTACAGTATAGTTGGAGGCCATTCAGCCCATCGAGCCTGCATTGACAACAATTCCATCTAAACCCTATCCTGTAACCCCACATATTTGCCCCATGAATCTCCTGACATTAAGGGGCAATTTAGCATGGTCAATTCACCTAACCTAACCTTGACTGTGGGAGGAAACTGGAGCACCCAAAGGAAAGTCACGCAGAACGTGCAAACTCTGCACAGTCACCTGAGGCTGGAATTGAAGCCAGATCCCTGGCGTTGTGAGGCAACAATACTAACCATGGACAGCTAAAGAGGTAAGGGGCAACATAAAGCTCAAAGATTAATATAGAAAAATGCAAAATGCAATGCAGACCTGATTAACGAGAGAGATGCAAAGCGCATCAAAGAGTGACAAAATTGATATTGAGAGCTACAAAACTGATTTGTGATAATTAGACATTGGATATCAAATAAACACAAAACATTTTACACAAATTTTAATGAAAATAGCACTGAGGAGGAATGTGGGTGCCTTCAGAACCACTAGTGATGATATTACCTAGTGAAAATGAGGTAATTATGGACATATTGAAGAATTATTTTGCATTAATATTTTGAATAAAGGACGAGGCTAGTATATTGTACATCTCAAGGAAACGTGTATTGAATCAAGGAAAATACTCATCAAAATTAATGTTAGTAAAATAACAACAATCAAGAAAATAATGACACTAAAGACTGACAAATTTCCAGCAATATAGTTTCCATCCTAGAGTTTTACCGGAAGTGTGTGAAAACATTGCAACTGCCCTATCTATGACCTTCCAAAGTTCGCTTGACTGGGGAATTGTTCTTTTGCACTGCAAGTTTCTGTATGTCACTCCTCTATTTAAAAGGGTTGAGAGATTGGAAACCAATAATTATGGAGCAATTATTTAATTGGTCCATAATAAGTACAGTTTAGAATATAGGCTTGAGTGACTGAACGCAGAGAGAATTTTCACTGATCAGAAAATGTCAGCATTTTGTAACAGGTCATGCCTGATAAATCTGATTGAAACATTTGTTGAGGTGACTAAAGTAATGGACAGGAAAATGTCTATGCATGTACTTTACATGAACTTCCTCCCACTGTTTGACAAACTCCTGCATAACTAATGTTGAAACTTAGGGAATTGAAGGTAAATTTCTGACTTGTTTAGAAAATCAGCTGGTAGTAGAAGAGGGAAAGAATAGAGATAATGACCAGAGAGTCTAATTAAATAACTCATGTGGGTGAATTTTACCATTCCGCTGCCACAGGAATTGGAGCAGATGAGGGCTGGAATATGGGAAGGTCCATTGATCTCCAGTGGAATTTTTCGGTTTCGGGTTAAGCGGAGCTGGAAAATCCCATTATGATATTTAATAATGCCTGAGATTGTGGAATGGAAATTTGCCGATGACACAAAGATGGCATTGTAAACACTATAGATGGAAGGTGTAGTAATTGCAATGATTGGCAAACACCAGTTCGTGTAACAAACTAAAATGGCTTATTTACAAACATAATTATGTACAGAGCACTTTCACAATATTAATAGTTCTAACTCAAGAATCTGTTCCAACTGCAAAAGTCTGTTCTCTGTACCAAGATCCCCACGCTCATTCCCCAGTGAAGATCAGGTCACATAATCAGTGAGGTATGTCCTTTAAAGGAGCCAACTACTACAGAAGCATGACATTCCTAGACAATGTGAATAGATAAATATCCACTTTGGTCCTAATGTTTTTTACATGTTGAAAAGCTCAAAACAGTCAAGGTCAAAAGAGGGCTCATCAAAATGTCACGAACTGATACAAAATCAAATCAAAAAGGAAAATGGAGCTCTGTGTTTTATATAGAATACAAGGGGACAGAAGTCATGCTTCAGCCATACAAAGCTTTAATTAGGCTATATTTCGGAATACTGCAAGTTTAAGGAAGTATTTATTGATATTTTGAAGATATCAATTAAGGGTAACAGATAGAATTGGTTGAGAGGTATCTGCTGAATGAGACTGGGACTGTAGACCTGTCCGGAGTGAAATTATGCACATGTACAATTGTGGGAGTTTGGAACTCTCTTCCAAGGAAGACATTTGATGTTGCATCAGTTTAATGTCAATCATAAATTTTAAACATGTGGCTGCTAACCTTTTGTCACCCATAGGTATTAAGGACTGTGGGACAAAGGTGGGTGTATGGAGTTATATTGCATATGATCTTATTGAAAGGCAGGACAAAGTCAAGGGGCTAAATTGCCTATTCCTGATCTTTTATTCTCTGCTACTGAAAGCTTTATTCAGCTGCCCTTTCTTTTCATAGTAGCTACATTGCAGTGTTAATGTTAGCCTATTTGTGACACTAATAAATGAACTTAAAGAACAGGATATCTACTGCCTGATGTCTTACAAGTTAGATTCACTGAATAGCCGAACTGATAGTCTTGTTTTTTGTCTGTAGGCAGGACTATCTCAGTGTGTGACTTTCACAAGTTCAAAGTCCTTTCCAAATAGCAATAATGTTAATGCAGATTCCAACATCCTGTGTTGTGGTTTAACATCTTTAAAATTCACATAGTCTAGGGCGAGGAATGCCAGATGGAGTTTAATTCACATAATTGTAAGGTGTTGCATTTTGGTAAGATAAACCAAGGCAGGACTTACACAGTAAGCCCAAGGGAATGTTGTCAAACCAAGAGACCAAGGGGTGCTGGAACATAGTCCTTGAAAGTGGTGTCACAGATAGAGAGGATGGTGAAGAAGGCTTTGACACACTTGGCTTCATCAGTAAAAACATTGTGTAATGGGGGTTGGGACATTGTACAAGACATTGGTGAGGTCACATTTGGAGTACTGTGTACAATTCTGGTTACCCTGCTATAGGAAGGATGTTATTAATTTGAAGACGGTGCAGAAAAGACTTATAAGGATTTTATTGGGGCTGGAATGTTTGAATTATAAGGAAAGACTAGGTAGGCTGGGACCTTTTTTCCCTGCAGTGCAGGAGGATGAAAGGTAGCCTTATAGGGATTTATAAAATCATGAGGAGCATAGACAAGGTGAATAGCCAAGGTTCTTTCCCCAGGGTAGAGGAGTCCAAAACCAAAGGGCATAGGTTTAAGATGAGAGAGGAAAGACCTGTTTTTAAAAAGTTATTGACTGAAAATTCATAACATGACATCTTTGTATGGGCATGACTACATTAAATAATAGATAATGTTAATAGATAAATAACTCTATTAATGTTCATACAATACATGTGCAGTAACAGAGTTAAAAACTCTCACATTCTCCCTGATGAATATTCAATATGGATTGGATTAAAATTGAACATAAAGCTGTGCATAAAGCAAACTGCTGACAGACGACCAGGCCAGGAACTCTGGATGAAATGTAAAGTAGCTGAAAAGGGAGTCAGCTTTTGAACTCAAATGTTTTCAAGTCCCACTCCCATAATTCTCAGGAATTTCTAGTCAGCGACACTGCTGTGATTTAAGGAAAAGCTAAAAGAGCTGGTCATATTTTACCACTAAAAATGTAAGAAGATACAAAACAGTTGCTGAGACCTAATTAAACTCGGGTGATTTCTTTTTGCAGTCCTAGTAAATCGTACTGCAACAAACAGTTTGATTCTGAAGAAGACTTTAATTACAGTTCTGTAGGCTGGCTGTAATGCCTCCTGGCATGTTTAGCTCTTCTCAAAAGACCCCTCTGAAAGAAGCAGGTGTACAGATTAATTAAATCTTTAACAAACTGATCTTTGGTGACTGACCCATGACAGGGTAAGTTACTGTACGGTGGACTATGAATGTTGCACGTGCACACACAGGGAATAGTTTTCAGTCACAAGGTACTCTTTATTGTAATGCATGAGGAGAATATTTTCTTATGAATTTGGTTGGCCTTGTTCTATAGTAATCTCAATGACAGCAGACAATCTAATAAGAAAGATTTATTTTTAATAACAGGTGTTTTCATCTTTAGCTTTGATGCAGATGGGCATATATAACTCTGAAGGATAATTCATTTCTAGGATAGCTATCAAGTTCAGGGTTCATTAGTTACATGAAGATTCAAGGAAGATTTGTTTTAGAATGCATTTGTTTCTTTCCCTCCGTTTTGCTGCACAATAATACTCTATATGGCTGGCATGGTGGCAGTGGTTAGTATTGTTGTCTCTCAACATCAGGGAACCAGGTTCAATCCCAGCCTTGGGTCACTGTCTGTATGGAGTTTGCACTTTCTCCCCGTATCTGTGTGGGTTTCCTCTGGGTGCTCAGGTTTCCTCCCACGCTCCAAAGATGGGTAGATTAGATGGATTGGCCATGGTAAACATGGGTTGGGAAGGGGTGGGCCTGGGCAAGATGCGGTTTCAGATTGTCATTGTGTATTTGATGGACTGAATGGTCTCCTTCTGAATTTTAGGAATTCTATGGTTTCATACAATGATCCCAAAGCCTCAGTTGCTTTGACTAAATATGAAATTTATTTAATATTTCTTTATGAAAGACACAGGGTGGAAGTTTCCATTGAGACAAAGTGGGGTGCCAAGCAGTTTTGGTGAGCCCCACTTCAGTCCTCGGAATGGCAGGAACCTAGGCCTGCATTTGGAAACTCATTAAGATGGGTATCAGGCTGAATTACCTGAAGATTTGGGAGTTGACTCATCCTCCAGCATTAGCAGGTGGAGGTGTAAATAAGGTTGAAAGAGTGCAAGCATGTTGCTGGGACTTGAGAAGCTGAGTTACAGAGCGAGATTGAATAGGTTAGGACTTTATTCCCTGGAGCGTTGAAAAATGAGGGGAGATTTGACAAGGTATATAAAACTTTAATGGGTATAGATAGAGTGAATGCAAGCAGACTTTTTTTCACTGAGTCTAGGGGAGAAAAAAAACAGAGGGTATGGGTTAAGGATGAAAGGAGAAAAGTTTAAAGGGAATATTAGGGGAGGCTTCTTCACCCAGAGAGTGGTGGGAGTGTGGAATGAGCTGCCAGATGAAGTGGTAAATGCTGGGTCATTTTTAACATTTAAGAAAAACTTGGACAGGTTCATGGATGAGAGGAGTGTGGAGGGATATGGTCCAGGTGCAGCTCAGTGGGACTAGGCAAAAAATGATTTGGCACAACCAAGAAGGGCCGAAAGGCTGTTTCTGAGCTGTAATTTTCTATGGAGACTCTTCTATCATGTACCTTATGTCCAGTGAGTCAATTAAGTTGTCTGGGTCTCACCTCTTGTCCCTTTTCTTCAAGCTCTGGGTTCCCTTGACTGTATCCCTCAGGCTGGGCTTCTGAGGCAATGTGGGACACTGCTGGGCTAAGGGGTCTTTCTGGTGTGCCCTTTAACTAGCTAGTCCTACAAGAATGAACATGAGTTTCCTCCAAACCATTGGCTGCAGTATCTCCAGTTACCATCATCATTCCAGTTGTAACAGCCAAACCAATTGACAGTGACTGTGAGACAACAAAAGTGGTTCATTTTCCACCAGAGCCCTTGCCCCTCTCTGGGGTATACTGTTCTAATGATGAGTCCAGCATGCCCGCTGTACTCCTGGACTGTTTCCTATCTCGAACCTCTGACTGTGAGATCTACATAGACTCTGGATTGTAATCTCTGACTCCTTTCCATATCGTCACAGGAGAGTTCGCACTTTGTGACCACTGATTGCAAGCCCCAGACCAAGGACCATGGAATTTCCCAATGCCCTGATAACTGAAGACTATCCCCTCCCAGATCTTTTCTCCACCCTCCTTCAACTTTGAGTCCCTGGGTGGCTCATCCATTTTGTGCACACTAACATCCCTTCCTATTCCAGGGTCTGTATGCATCCCCTTCCATTTAATACATGTTATCCCTTAAACCCCCTTGCTTGTAAGCATTTCATGTGCTCTTATCTTGCTGTGGAGATGCCAGCGTTGGACTGGGGAAAAAACAATAAGAAATCTGACAACACCAGGTTTAAATCCAACCAATTTATTTGATAGTAAACTCACAAGCTTTTGGAGTTTGCTCCTTCGTCAGGTGAATGAAGAGTTCTGGCCTCAGACAGTACATATAACAGCATAGACAGTTTACAGATTAGAATGTGTGTCTTTACAACTAACCTACTATTCAAGTCTTAAGGAAGCCGACAATGTGAGTGGAAAAAGCATTATGCATAGGTTAAAGAGATGTGTATTGTCTCCAGACAGTATAGTAAATGAGGTTTTGCAAACCCAGGCAAGTCATGAGGATTACAGATAATGTGACACGAACCCAAGCTCCCTGTGGAGACGGTCCTCATGTGTGCGGAATGTGTTTTGGACAAACCCTGAAAGCTTATGAGTTTACTATTAAATAAACTGTTTGGACTTAAACCTGGTGTTGTCAGACTTCTTACTGCTCTTATCTTGCTCCAGCCTCTACCCCTCAGACTGCCCTATGCCTTCCATCATACTTCCTTTCCCCCTTCACATCCCTTTCACAGCCTTCCTTTCCCATTGCAGCCCCCGCCCCCCTTATATCCATCATCCACATCCTCCCCTCGCATTCCACCCCCAGTTGAAGTGCTTGTTTGTGAAAGTGGAGCTCTGCCTGAGGTCCTCAGCTCAGTGCTGTCCTTCTGGACAATGTCAATAAAGAACAGGAGCTGAACAACACTGTAGCCCCAAAAGCATGGTGTTCATTGCAATAAGACCACTGCCATTGTGCAGCAGCTCGTGTATGCATGCGTTCACTTTGAAGTCATGAACGAACTGTGGTCTGACGTATACACGCCACTCCTTTACAAACAGGTTTGAGGTTATTCCCATTGGCATGAGGCAAGATTGGAAGTTGTCAAGAGATTCCAGTGAGTGGCACAGTGATTGGCATTGCTGCCTTACAGCTCCAGAGTTCAATTCCTGGCTTGGGTCACTGTTTGTGTAGAGTTTGCACATTCTCCCCATGTTTGTGTGGGTTTCCTCCGCAAGTTCCAATTTCAAAGATCAAAAAAAAATTACAGCGTAGGAACAGGCCCTTCAGCACTCCAAGCCTGCACTGACCATGCTACCCAACTTAACTAAAACCCCTTCCCCTTCCAGGGACTATATTCCTTTATTTCCATCCTATTCATATATTTGTCAAGATGCCCCTTAAAAGTCACTTTCATATCTGCTTCCACTACCTCCCACGTCCAAAGATGTATGGGTTAGGTGGATAGGCAATGATAAATTGCCCCTTAGGATCAGGGGGACCAGCTGGGGTAAATGCACGGGGTTACTGAGATAGGGCCTGAATGGGTTTGTGATCGGTACAGACTCAATGGGTCCAATGGCCTCCTCGGCACTGTATGATTTTATGATTTATGAGCTGTTCTAACAGGTCTTTGTGAGATGATAACGAATGCAAATAGTGTTTATGCCACTTGGCAGCGAGGTAACCATTCACTTGCCATTGGCAGAATCACAAATTATTTTTGCACTAGGGCATTTCTATCCTTTTGCCTGCCATTGGATTCTGTCTTCCAGTTCAGAACGAAACACACCACAGGCAGGATGGGAAAATTTGACCCATTATTTCTGATTGGTAGTACACATGTGGTCAATCAATATGTCCAAAGTCTTTTATCCTGTATATGTTAAAGATCTGGTGTTTGTGGTGTGTTATCCTTCTGGGCTGTTTAATTTCTCATGAGACTGCATTAAACAAGAGTCAGACCAGCAGTAACAAACTGACAATTCATTTATTCACATCATGTTGTTTGTGTCCACTGTGAACACCCTGCAGCACCACAGCACAACAATAAGTTAGTCACCATTTGGTATATAAAGATAAACAAACTTGAACAAGAGAAAGAGCATTGCATTTACATAGATATTGTTAAGACATCAGTAATAATTTTTGTGGCATTTTAAAAGTTTGGAGTTTCTTTCTAATAATACTTGTGGAGGGTTAAGAAGTTACAGAGGGGCCACTGATACCTGGGCGACTTCATTTTAATTTGGATTTTAAAGCTAGGAATGCTTTTGAGTCACAAAACTCCTAGCCCATTCATGCACAACTATTTGTTGAGCTGAATGTGATTGACAATTAAATATCTGATAAATGCTTGTGGTTCAGTGAGATTGGACTGGACTTGTGCAAATGTTAGTTGTACAACTTGCTTAATTTATCATGGCGGCAATGTTGGGAGAATAGGTCAACTTTTGTTCTTATACTTTCTTAGTTTAGTTGTGGTCTGTTGCTTATATGATGCAGGCAGCTACTACTGAGCTAGGTTCGGTTGACCAGTTCATATAATTGAATGGGCCAAAGAAATAGACGAGGGTGAAGGACTCAGGCAGAATTATGGCCCCTGCAGTATATGGAACGGACATTGACATTATTCCATAACCACTGAGAATACTAGACTTAAGTTAGAATGTTCCATGCCACCATTGTTCAGTGCTCAGGTCAGATCTTGGACATTGTGTTCATTGATTACCAAGATGTAAGTGAAAACATTACATCTACAGAGAAAACTTCAGAAAAGCACAATGAAAATTATTCTTAATGCCACAAGATTGAGTTCAGAAGGAAGATTGGAGAAATTGGAATTCAACAGCTTAAAGGGGAGTGGCATAAGGGGTGCTTTACTTAAGTATACAAGATATTAAGTAAAGGATACTAATCAGGCCAATACCATTTCAAGACATGCTAAGATTTTAGAATAAGGGTAAATTTGGTGAGATTAGGACAAAGGCCAGGAAGTGCCTGGCACACAATAATTAGAGGCAGGATTTTACAGTCCTGTCACAGTGGGATGGGGCTGTAAAATGCAGTGAACTGTTCAATAATCCTTTGACATTGGTAGTACTGGAAAATCTTGCTGGTACAAAAATCTGCCCCAGAGCCTGATAGTTCTTTGGTTTAATTAGGAATCCAAGCACTCCTCCTATTTCAGGCTTTTTAATAAACTGAGTAAAATACTTTAAAAAAAAATTAGGTGATAATGTCTGGTACATCATTTAAGGACTTCTACTCTATTACTGAGAATATATTGTGGTCAAAATTCCTGGTTTGTGTATGCAATGGATCCACCATCTACTGAGTGATCAACTGTCTGGAAGTGTGGCGGAGGCAGGTTCAATTGAAGTATTCAAGAGGGCATTAGGTGATTACATAAATGGGAACAATGTGTAGGGGTATGGGGAAATGGCAGGGGAACGGCATTAAACCATAATGATCATTTGGAAAACCAGTGCACACACGATGGGCCAAAAAACCTTCTTCTGAGCTGTAACAATTCTATGATTCGGGTGAGTGGTGCACCCGCATTGTATAATAAATATGCAAATTAGATTCAAAGGAATTATTATACCTGCGAAATGGACACAAAATATTGGGGTAAGTCATCAAAAAGTCCTGAATATATATTTTTGATATGATTTATTATTGCCACATGTATTAACATACAGTAAAATGTATTATTTCTTGCACACTATACAGACAAAGTATACCATTCATAGAGAAGGAAAAGAGAGAGTGCAGAATGTAGTATTACAGTCATTGCTAGGGTGTAGAGAAATATCAACTTAATGCATGATATGTCTATTCAAAAGTCTAACGGCAGCAGGAAAGAAGCTGTTCTTGAGTCAGTTGGTACGTGACCTCAGACTCCTGTATCGTTTACTCAGTAGAAGAAGGTGGAAGAGAGAATGTTCAGGGTATGTGGGGTTCTTAATCATGCTGGTTGCTTTGCCAAGGCAGCGGGAAATATAGACAAAGTCAGTGGATGGGAGGCTGGTTTGCATGATGGATTGGACTACATATTTACTATACAACGCAGGTGTACCACTCACCAGAATCGCAGAATTATTACAGCGCAGCAGAAAGTTATTTGGCCCATTTGTAATTCCACATATGTCATAATGCATATGATCTTACTGCCTTATAACACCAAAGAATTTGATGCTCACCCAAATCCCTGTTCATTGCTGCATGACCAGAAAATGCCACCCCTGTGAGTGTCAGTAATCTAAGAAATTTCATGTACTTGAACTAGTCACTATTCACATTTTCTGACTAAGTATTGTGACACTGAAATAAAAGTTATTATAAAAGTCAAGTTATGCAGAAATCAGAAATAGCTGCAATATTGTGATAATTATGATATAAAATACAATCTTAATTTCTCAACACTTTATTTCGACCAGCTATTTTAACTACTGTTAAAGTCTGTTTAGTATGTAGTCTGACAACATGCGGTTAAAGCCCACCAGCTTTATCTGGTGGCATTAACTTTCTCAGTAACTGTCCTGGCTTGAAGCAATTCACACTTCCTTTAACCTATACTTAACCCTCTTTCTACTCACATTATCTGCACCTGTAAAGACTTGATTATCTGTAAAGGTAATGGATTCCAACCATCATCTTGTAATTGAGTTTGTGTCCATAATTGCACTGTTTGTAAACCCAACTCCTCCACTCACCTGATGAAGGGTCAACACTCTGAAAGCTCGTGCGATCAAATAAACCAGTTTGACTTTAACCTGGTAATGTGAGACTACTAACTATGCTTACCCCAGTCCAATACCGGCATCTCCAAATCTTAAGTACTTTAATAAACTTAATTATTGCTAAGAGTGCTATCTTTTTCTCTTTTCATGTCTGGTTTGTTCTTCTGAGCACATTGGTTGGAAGGGCCAAATGGCTTTTCTCTGGGTCCATTTAAATGAAAATCTCTATTGTCAGGGAGATTGGAGTAATGGAATTATCACTAGGCCAGTAATCCAGGGACTCTGGCTAAAGTTCTGGTGACATAGCTTCAACTCTCACTGTTGGTGGAATTTCAATTCAATTAATAAACTTGGAATTGAAAGCTTGCCTTGGTAATATCATGGATTGTTGTAAAAACCCACTAAGTTCTTTAGGGAGGCTACCTCACCTGGTCTGGCCTATATGTGAGCGCAGATCCACATCAGTGTGGTTGATCTTTAACTGGTCTCTGAAATGGCCTAGCCAGCCACTCATGGAAAACAGGGATAGATAACAAAATGTTGGCCTTGCCAGCAATGCCTATAGCCCATGAATGATTAAATAAAATGGGCAAGCTGTATTTCAGATTGTCAAACCCCATTACATGATTTTCCCTTCTGTACTGAACTGCATTTTACTCTGTATTTTATTCAATTTAATATGCCCAACCAGAATGACTAAAATACCATCTTCAAGGTATACTAAAGTACATGTTTTGGGATGTGGGTGACAGTGGCATGACAGTATTTATTGCCCATCCTTAGTTTGCCTAAGGACATTAAGAACCAAGCACACAGTATGGACCATAATCATATGTAGGGCAGATGCAGGTGGGAGTGCTAGGTTTCCTCCTCTAAAAGCTAGTTTACAAACCAGCAAGTTTCATGGTAAATTCTCCTTGTGCCTTATAACAGGCTATTTGTGTGTTCTTTTTAATTTAATAGAAGTTCATGACCTCTGGGTTTTTAATTCATTACAAAACCTCACTACTGTTATTGTCTTCCATCCGACTGCTATATTCAAGGTGATTCACACTGTATGAGTCTACTTGCTTACATGTTCGGGATGGCCTTCTGAATGACAAAGCAGCAAGGCTGGATTACAGAATCCTGGAATCATTCCTCTTGTTGCAACTACTACAGTTTATAATTGTTTTCTTCAGATCCTCCAATTGATTATACTGGTAATACTTTGCAGACATTTGAAAACTGGCTCCTTAGTGTTGTAGTTTTAAAACAACAAAGACAACAACTTGATTGTTTTCTAGATAATGAACCCCTTTAGCTTATAATAAAGTTAATGTCAATAACGGTGACAATTTAAAAGCTAGTTACAATTCCTTCAGGGAGTTATAATTAACTTTGTCAACACACAGTTTATCAAAAGTATAGAGTTACACACTCAGTAACTGAAGGGGTTCTGATGGTTAACCACTCATACGCTCAACAATTTGAAAAGTCTAAAACTGATTAAAGATTTTTGGGATTTTGCTTTGGACACTGTCTGCAATCTGGGCTCAAACCGTACTAGTTTTGGAAATAAATTTCAAGACGACAATTCTCTGGCTGTTCATGCAGTGGAATTCTCCAGTCCTGTGATTAGCTCAACCCGCCAGCGTTGGATGACATCAATGGGAATTCCCACTGACAGTGGTGGGACCAGAGAATTCCACTGCTCAAAAGCAACCTGCCATCTCCTGCAGGTCAAAACATGCGGCTGGGAGGCCCGAGGATCTTGCCCCAAGTTTCTGTTCAAACTCATCTGCATCACAGTGAACAGGGTGGAATCCTCCTGTTTCCACTTTAAGCGATTGTGCTGGTGTGAAAATGAGAATGAGTCCTGTTGTCGAGTACGATTCATCCACCTGATGGATGCAAATTCATGCATTCCATGAACCAAACCAGTGTTTGCATTTATCACTCCTACAGAAATCAAAATACTGACCTTCCTGCTGAGCAGGAAAGTATCACCAATTCTTCAGCAAAGAGGGGCATTCCCCCACAACATTCAAATAATGGATCACTCCCCACACTGTGCAGGCATGAGGTACTCCGAGCTGATCCCCAGCATCGTCAGCCTTTCTCCTGAACTCCCTCTCTCCTCAGACCCCTACCCAGCCACTTCCCTTTTCAGACCCCCACTCAGGTCCCCTTTCAGGCCACAAGACTTGGCAATGCCAATAGTGCATCATAACCTGGCATTTTGGGTCCGGGGGAGGGGAGGTCAAGGAGATTGGTCCAGTGACCATTTGCCCCTCTGCCAAGGCCAAACTGTAGAGAGAGGTTCCTGGGATTGGGTAGTTTCAGGTTGGGAGGTAAGGGGTTGATGCTCGCATTGTCCTCTAGGATACAGATCCTGTAGATGGACTGCTCCTTCTAGCCCTGGCAGACAAAGATCACTCCTGGCATGGTGAGTTCAAGCTGCTCTGTGATCAACATTATCATTCCTGCCTGACAGTTGTGATCATTTGAAGTCACTTTAATCTCCATGCTCCCTGGTTACCTTGCATACCACAGGTGTTCTCCATTTTGCAGCAGAATTTTCTCTTTCTCTTTGTCAGAAGCTGCAGGCATGAACAGACCCCTTTGAAATCCTCTGACAGAGAGGAGATGTCAATTTCACTGGCAAAAGAGGTGGTCTACCCCTTTTTCCCTGCCCACCCCCCCCCCATTTTTTCAACTACAAAGGCGTGATTTTATTTCCTCTTTTGCAGATCACTTATACCCTTTGAGGAAACAATAACTGTCAATCAGATTTAGAATCTTCATAAACATTGTGATTAGGAACAATGAAGGGGGTACTTCAGACACATCCTGATCCCTTGAGGTCCAAAACACCAGGTCCAAGCCTGCCTGGTACATTTCCCATTGGGGCAACCATTGCATTGTGGGAGGCTGCTGAATGGGCCATCGAGTCTGCTAATTGTATTGCAATTAAGTAGGTTTGCACAATTTTCCCAGGAATCTGATCAGGGCCAGTGCGGTCAGTCAGATGAATTCCAATTGCAAGGCTTTTTGGCTGATATTCCATTCAGCAGAGAGTTAGGATTTCCACAGGCCACCTGACAGGGCTGGAGAATTCCGCCCACAGCTCTGATGCACTGATTCTATAGGAACTGCCTGGGACTTTTGAGTAACTTCCTTGCTTCCTGCGATCTCCAAATGATTAGAGTTAGATGACTTAGACTTTGGACAGTTCCGAATTAGTTACCTGAATAGTTATCGAGGGAATGGTATACAGCAAAATCCTAGACTATCACCAGGGTAATTATATAACTGACTCCCCTCTGCCCCTGCCAAATCATTCACACTGCCGTTCCTTGATTCCCCTATCCCACTTACCTGTCCTATCCATCTCACTCACTGAAGAACTGCCCAGCTGCCAATTGATCCACCTATCAAACTATTGAGTTGACATCTCTCCAGCTGCCAACCTATCTTCTTACCTCATACATCTACACATTTAACTACCATGTTAAATGTTAACTACCACTACTACTACTCATAAGAAGAACACAAGAACAGTAGGAATAGGAGAACAGAAATAGACCACATGGCCTCTTGAGCTTGCTCGACCATTCAGTATGATGATGGCTGATCTTGGGTCTCAGTTCCATTTTCCCAACTGCTCCTAATATTCCATGATTCCCTAAAAGACCAAAAATCTGCCTGTCCCAGCCTTACATATAATCAATGATGGAGCATTTCTGGGATAGAGAATTTCCAAGATTCACATCCCTTTGAGTGAAATAATTTCTCCTAAATGATCAGTCCCTTATTCTGAGACTTGCCCTCATGCTTTAAAGTCTGCAACCTGCGGGAACAATTTCTTCAAAATCTTATAGGTTTCAATAAGATCATCTATCATCCTTTGAAACTCATTTGGATATAAGTCCATTCAACCAGCAATTCACCCATTGACTCACTCTTTCATTTATGCATTCATTCACAAATAAAATTAGAAGTGTGGGGACCTTTAAACACTAACCAAAATATCACAGAATCACAGAGTTGTTGTAGTGCAGAAGTAAGCCATTTGGCCCATTATGTCTACACTGTTCTCTAAATGAGTGAGCTAGTAATTATGAATTAGTGCCATTCCCCTGCCTTTCTCCGTACACTTGCAAGTTGTTTCTACACAAATAATCACTTAATGATTACAGTGGCACAGTCATCAGAACTGCTGCCTTACAGCACCAGTGACCTTGGTTTGATTCCCTGCTTGAGTCACTGTCTGTGCAGAGTCTATATGTTCTAACCGTGTCTGCGTGGGTTTCCTCTAAGAGTTCCAGTTTTCTCCGAAAGACACGCTAGTTTGGTGCATTGGCCATGCTATATTGATTCTCCCTCAGTGCACACAAGCAGGTGCCGGAATATGGCAACTAGGGGATTTTCACAGTAATTTCATTGCACTGTTAATGTAAGCCTACTTGTGACACTAATAAATAAACTTTAAAAACTTAAACTTCTGAATGCTTCATTTTGAACTGCTCCAGCACATTTCCAGACAATGCATTCCAAAATGGTAGCTGAGAGGAAGCCATGGTAACATGGTAACATGAGAGGAAGCCATGGTGTTTACACAGATTCCCATTTCTGCTGTTACTATCAATTGCTGCCCTGGATGACTTCAACAAAATCCTCAGTATGAAGTTTGAACAGGTAATTGGATAGCTTTCTGTCTGATCACTGTCAGAGACACAAAAACAGCAGCTACTGGAAAACTCAGCAGGTCTAGCAACATCTGCGAAGAGAGAAACAGAGTTAACGTTTCAAGTCCACATGACTCTTTTCCAGCTCTGAGTCATGTGGACTCAAAACGTCAAATCGAATTTCTCTCTCCACAGATGTCACCAGACCTGCTGCGTGTTTCCAGCATTTTCTGTTGTTGTTTCTGATTGCAACATCTACAGTATTTTGATTTTATTACAAGACTGACAGGATGATTTGGGCCAAAATCCTCAATGAACCGACATAATCCAGCAGTGTAATAAAATGGTGCAACTTTCCTTTGTGCATTCAAAAGAATCAGTTGATATATTTGACAGTTGTAACCTTTTGCTGGTTTATTAATGCAGCTGAAAATGGGTTTATCTGAAAAATAAGCATTTAAATAAGTTTATGTTCTTCTCCAGTTGTGAGTACCCTGATTTGAAGAAATACATTTTTACCCAGAAGGTGTTGATGGTCTGGAGTGCACTGCCTGGGAGGGTGCTAGAGGTGGGATGCCTCACATACTTCAAAAAGTACCTGGATGAGTATTTGGCACACCATTACATTCAAGGCTATGTGCCAAATGTTGCCAAGTGGGATTAGGGGGGCAGATCAGGACCTTCCATGCTTCCATTGAGACATTCAGACTCAATGCGCTGAATGTCTTTTCTGCACTGTAGTATTCTGTGATTTTTAAATCATTAAAATGGCTGAAGTAATTGCTTCAGAAGCAATTGCTAGTTTCATTGATGTACATTAATCAAATTATTGGAAAATTAAACATACTTGAAAACTTTTCCAACAATCTGATCACCATAGTCACTAAAAGGGATTTCTCAAACTGTTGCAAACAGGTACAATCAGCAGATCGCTTATTTTGACCAGGGTGTGTGACTCGATACAAAGTGCTGGGCCAGCTTTCACTGAATGTCTACTTTCTAAACCAGCATCATAAAACTCGAGCAATGATCAATACAACTTGCGCTGAAGGTTTCTTACCTTTTAAATTGGCTGATTTTAGACACCAGCTGCAACCCCAGGCCTATGAATCCATCATTAAATATTCTGTAGCTTCTACAATAGTATTCAAAAATGCAGCCATTATGCAGATGGAGAAATTACGTAATTGTTCTTTGTCTTTGCTGTAATAATTTGGCTAGAATGCCTTAAACAGGAGAAAGCTTGTCTAATACGATAAAATTAGTCTCATTACTGTGACATGTATTTTGTATAGAGTATAACAAATGGGGCTCTGCCGTTGGTGGAGCCATCATTGCATAGAATTATAGAATCCCCACAGTGCAGAACTTACCCATCTTAGGACTGTGGGACAAAACCGGAGAATCTGGAAGAAACCCACAGAGACAAGGGAGAACATGCAAACTCCATACAGTCATCCAAAATGTTAGCCACTGTGCCACCAAGCCACCCATTTCA
The DNA here is from genome assembly GCA_024679065.1 of Sphyrna mokarran. Classification (NCBI taxonomy): domain Eukaryota; kingdom Metazoa; phylum Chordata; class Chondrichthyes; order Carcharhiniformes; family Carcharhinidae; genus Sphyrna; species Sphyrna mokarran. The sequence continues at coordinate 71,825,888 of JAGIQG010000001.1, read as the reverse complement.
CTGTGACTGCAGATCAATTAACATGGCAGTGTAGTTACTGTGACCTGAACTCCTGACTAATGTGCGCAAATATCATAAATAGAGGTTCCCTAATTGCACCAATCTATTCTGCAAATTGAGCAACTGATTACCACTAGTTGCATGAAAAGGGATCAGAGTATATTGGCAGCCCACTTTACATTGCGCACAACCTCTTTTCCAGTACAGCGAGCAGGAAATTGCCAGGTAAAGAGACTCCAATTCACTGCGAATAATTTCTGTGCTACTTATACACATCAATTTCACCGCTATAGAGTCCTTAGCTTGAGTTGAGTTCTCAAATATATTGAATCATTGCTATTTGCTACAATAAAAATTAATTTATCAACATTTATTTGAGATAATACAGCCAGAATTCCCTTGTAACCTTCAATGCAACAACTGTGTAGGAGCTATGTTGCACCTCTTCTTGCATAGGAGGTTTAGACATAAATGGCCTTTAATGGGTTTTTTTTGCAAGAATCTCATTATGTTTGAATTTTCTTGAACATTTGCATTGCTACTGAATTAAATTGGCTAAAACCCCCCAACTTAGCTCATTAGCATTGCACCAGTAAAGATACTTTGACTCTAAAGCATGATTCTCAAGTGATGCTGGACAAGAATCTGCTGAAAAATAACGAGTTTGATGCAAAAAACAGCTATTATTATGTATTAGTATGTATATATTTATTAGTATGTATGTAATAACATGTATCGAGCTTCCATGCACTAATCCTATGGATTTGGGAAAAAGAAACCTACCATAACCCTTTCCCATATACTTCTCGCTGTCCACCCTGGCCCTTCCCATTCTTAGTCCCACTTCAGGTATGTGACATGTCTAACTATCTTCCAGAAAGTAAATAAATCATGTTGTGAAAACTGTCAAGTTATTTCCTTCTTGTTCATGGCATGGGAAATTCTGACACCCGTTCTCCTGAATTGCCTATTTTCTGTGGCTAAGAAAATCCTCTCTTAGACACAGCGTGGTTTTTAGACCTTCCAAAGGAACCTCTGAATGGATCATCACCAGAGGCTCTGCAATCTCTTTCCTTGCCTCCCACAGTAACCTGAAGTACATCCCATCCAGTCCCGGCAACTTATCTAACTCGATGCTTTTCGAAAGGTCCAACACATCCTCTTTCTTAATGTCCACATATTCAAGCTTTCCAATCCACCGCAAGCCTGCACTACAACCACCAAAATCCTTTTCCACTGTGAGTACTGAGGTAAAGTATTCATTGAGCACCTCTGCTATTTCTATTGGTTCTATAGAAACTTTCCCATCATCATATTTGATAGGTTCTATTCCTTCACATCTCATCCTTTTGCTATTCACATACTTGTAGAATGCCTTGGGGTTTTTCTTAATCTTACCTGCCAAGGCCTTCTCATGACCCCTTCTAGCTCTTCTAATTTCCTTTTTAAGTTTTTTTTTAAGCAACACAGCACGGGAAACAGGCCCTTCGGCCCAACGAGCCCGCGCCGCCGTCATAACTATATAGTAGCAAATACATTATCCTATTTTAATATTCCTATATAATAATATATTATTCCTAATATGGAAAATTTTCACCATAGGGACAATTTGTTTCCCAATCAGCCTAAGAGCGAATTTTTGGGTTGTGGGAGGAAACCGGAGTGCCCGGAGAAAACCCACGCAACCACGGGGAGAACGGGCAAACTCCCGCAGACACCGGCCCAATTCCAAGTGTCTGCACAGCCACATCGATAGTCTCTGAGCTGTCATGGTGCCCTTCAGATGGTCCACATAAAGCACTCATTTACGACATGAGGTACCAGGCAACCCATGAATCCACATCCAAGAGCTGTACTCGCACCACCTGCCGAATGCATGCTCAATGTTGGTCAAGTATGGACCGAATTAGCTGTGGAAAAAAGCCGTAGTTAAACAGTCCTAATATATCCCTCTATCTGCATACCGCTCATGTGGCTGTCCAAGAGACCCTTAAACAGCCCCAGCGTGCCTGCTCCCACCACCTTACTCAGCAGTGCATTCCACACCCCCACTACCCTTTGTGTGAAAAACTGCCTCTAATATTCGTCCTATACATAGCCCCCCTCACCCTATGGCCATGACCCCTCGTCCTATCCATTTCTAAAGGCGGAAAAAGTTTACCTCCATTTACTCTATCTATACCCTTATAATCTTATACACCTCTATGAGATCCCCTCTAAGCCGACGTCTTTCAAGGGAAAACAACCCCAGTCTATCTAATCGTTCCTCATAAGACAGTCCTTCCATACCAGGCCGCATCCTGGTAAACCTCCTCTGCACTCTCTCCAAGGACTCCACATCCTTCCGATAGTACGGCGACCAGAACTGGACGCAGTATTCCAAGTGAGGCCTAACCAACGTTCTATACAACTGCAACATCAAACTCCTACTCTTGTATTCTATACCCTTTTCTATGACAGCTAACATACTATACGCCTTCTTTATCACCTTCGCCACCTGTGAGGACACCTTCAGAGACTTGTGAACCTGCACCCCCAAGTCTCTCTGCGTCTCTATGCTCCGTATAGTTTTACCTTTTATCCTATAACTCTCTTCTACATTTTTCCGGCCAAAATGCATCACCTCTCATTTATCCGGATTAAATTCCATTTGCCATCTATCTGCCCAGTCTACCAACCTGTCTATGTCCTGTTGTATTTTTTGAATAACCTGTCGAAACATTTGGATGTCCTGAAGCCATGAAAGGTTCTGTATGAGTGAAAGTTATTTTTCGATTTATCTTGTTACAGCTGGCACTATTTTTCCAGAAAATGTTTTTTAGTAAAATATTTTTCAGAGATGCTCAACAATATAGTATTGATAGGTGGGATTTTCAGGGAGAGTTTTTAATCAAGTATTTTCAGATGCTGTCATGTAGATATTGTTAAAAAAATTCTGATCTATTGTAAAATAAATAATGAGATTTAGGAACCAATTGTCAATCTATTTGTTTAAGTTTAAAAAGAATCTCAAGATTTGAATACTAATTATTTTAATCTTTAAGAATTTGTCTCCTGATTTATGAGTCAGTAGGGTTGGCATATTTGACTCTTGCAACTTTACAACACTCCATGATCTTTGGACTCCTCCAATTCTGATCTCTTACACATTCCCAGTGTTGATGCTTCCATCAGTGAAAGGCATGTCTTCAACTGGCTTCAGTTTGGACTCTGGTGTCTCTCAGCCTCTCTTCGTCTCCTTCCTCCTTTGAAACTTAAAACCTACCTCTTTGGTCAAGCTTTTAATCATTTGCCAAAGGAAGTTCCTTCCTTTGTCAAAACAAAACACAAATATCAACCTAAACCTGATCAGACAATTATTCCGTGCATTGAGGATGAGACTCTATGGTGCATCTACAAGGGCAAGCATGGGGCAAGGCCTTCATGAACTATTACAACTGGTGAAGAAACTGAACCCACACCATTGGCATTATTATGCATCACACTCTAGCCATTTAGGCAACAGATCAACATTACAAAAGCAGATTCTCTTCACATGATCACATCACTGTTTGTGGGAGCTGGTTAAATGCAAATTAAAGTTTATTTATTAATCACAAGTAGGCTTACATTAACACTGCAATGAAGCTACTCTGAAAATCTCCTTGTTGCCATACACCACTACCTGTTCAGGTACGCTGGGAAAGACTTTTGCATGGTCAGTGCACCTAATCAACATATCTTTGGGATATGACTGTGGGAGGAAACCAGAGAGCCTGGAGGAAACCCACACAGACAGGGGGAACACATGCAGACTCCACACAGACAATAACTCAAGCTGGGAATTGAACCCAGTTCCCTGTCACTGCGAGGCATCAGTGCTAACTACTATGCCAACTTGCCCCCCCGTAATGCATTTCTTACATTGCAACAGTGACTACAGCATCCGGTTGTCATGAAAATCACAGTAAAAATGGATGCTTCTCTGAGAAGTTCACAGTACTTGCAGTGTAAAATATACATTGAAAGCATGTGAATACATTTTAACAATATTATTTACAGATTGTGAAGGACAAGGACAGTGATTGTATTCAATAATAAATATTAGTTTATCTGCTGAATTAAAACATTAGGAATAGTTGCCCAAAACCATTTCATCAGTAAAAATTCACTTGGTGTAAAATAAAGTTGTTAAAATACATGTGAATATTTTTGCATGCTCTTAAGATGAATAATTCAGCTAATGACTAAATGTGAAATAAATATTCACATTTCACTGTCGAGGAAATGCATATAATCCATTAGTAACTTTATCAGTTATGCAGTATTGAGTTACCCTGCACAGTAAACTGAAAGAATTGCTTTATGCATCTCTATTACATGTTCTTTTATATCACAGGAATTACAAGGTTTGACCAAGACAAAATTTAGTTAACGTGAAATCATCCCAATGTTAATTATTTTCTATGTAAAGTTAAAGGTGGCCCTATAGCTTGTCTTGTTAACACTTCATGTCCATTCACCTGTGGCAGATGCTGGGAATTAATTGGAGCAGAATCTCTTTAATGGACTGCAGGAAATTTGTGGTTCACTGCTGAGAAGGAATCCCTCAAGATACCATTCAATTACTGCCTGTTAACTGATGTGGTCAGAGTAATTTCATTTCTGGTTACTTGCTTATTCTTAATTAAAAACTAGTTGGATTAAAGCCAGTCCATAATTATGTCTACTTACTCTCATTCTAGACTTCTTTAATTTCCACATCCTGTTTCTGGTTTTCTTTTAATCTACCATCAAACTATAGAAGTTGCCAGCACAAAGGGAACCATTCAGTCCTTCATATCTGTGCCAGCACTTTGCTAGAGGAAGCCAGGACTAATCTCACTGTTTTGCTCTCCCAACAGACCTTTATCTGAGAGGAATTTGAATGAATTTTGTCCACCTTCAATAGTATTGTTGACAACAGTGTGGGTGGCGCGGTGGCACAGTAATTAGCACTGCTGCCTTACAGAGCCATGGACCTGGGTTCAATTCCCAGCTTGGATGACTGAATTTGAATATTCTCCCTGTATTTGTGTAGATTTCCTTTGGTGGTTCCTGTTTCCTCCCACATTCTGAGAGACATGCTGGTTAGGTGCATTCACAATGCTAAATTTTCTGTCAGTATACTTGAACAGCTGCTGGAATGTGGCGACTAGGGGATTTTCATGCTAATGTTATTGCAATATAAATGTAAGCCTACTTGTGCAAATAATAAATAAACTTAAAAAAACTAAGCTCATCTTCAACCAATTACTTCCATTTTCCTTTCCAGCCTCAGCTGGAGTATTGTGTCCATTCTGGCAACAAGGATATGAAAACCTTAGAAAGGGTACAGAAAAAAATTGATTGGAATGATAGCAGAGGGTCAGCGACTCCAGTTATGTGGAACAATGGGAGAAATTGGTATTGTTCTCCACAATATAGGTTATGGGCAAATTTGAAACCTATGTTCAAAATGATAAAACAGTTTTGATCAGAGTAAATCAGAAGAAGAAACTATTTTCAGCGATAGAGATTTGATACCCAGAAGGTACCGGTTTAGGTAACTGGAGAAAGAGGCAACATAAGGAAAATGTTTACACAGTGAGTTATTCTGATCTGAATGTGTTGCTTGACAAGGTGGTGGAGATAGCTTCAATAATCACCTTTGAACAATGCAGCAGAGAAAGTTTCATTTCTCCTGATCTTGAGGCATCCATGTTACGCCAGCCTTTACTAACATCAGATAAAGTCTTGCCCCTTATAATTACTGATATAGTATTCCTCAGAATCCTGAAACCCAAAAAGCTTCAAATCACCCCTCACAATATTTCCTCATAGCTCAGTTTAGAATCAGCTCTCCGATAATTCTGTATCTCTCTTAAAATACAGCATAAATCAAAGAAATTGTCTTCTGGCCAAACATTTATGAACAAACCTTTCAAGTCACACAATGAAAATAGACATTCTACTCAAGACTTCTCTTCCAATCTTATATCAAGCTGATAGTATAGAAACCATACAGTGCAGAAGGAGGCAATTCGGCCCACTGTATCTGCACTGACAGCAATCCCACCTATGTTCTTTCCCATCACTCCATGTACTTACCCTACTAATCCCTTTACCGTATGTACCTCGAGAAACTAAGTGGCAATTTAGGAGGCCAATGTACCTAGCCCACACATTTTTTTACTATGGGAGGAGTCGGAGAACCTGGAGGAAACACATGGGGAGAATGTGCAAACCCCACATAGACAGTGACCCAAGCTGGAAATCGAACTGGGTCCCAGGTGCTATGAGGCAGCAGTGCTAACCACTGTGCCGCTGTGTTGTCTATCCTCCCATCCCTTTCTAATTCATGCTGATAATTCTTCTCCTTAGTTCGTGCTAGCAATTCTGGCATGCTGTTCAGTGACGCCATCAATTCTTACCTGATCCTATAGATTTACTCTCAGGATTGAAATCTGCTGGACGTTTTGAGCAGAAACTCCTGATCCTGGAATCTTGCTCACAACTTTGGATCAAAATATAGCAAATATGGGGAAGATGAAGTAATGGAGTGTTTGAAGTGAGTCACAATGTCTCTTGGGTCATTCTCAGTAAAGTGTGGCTGGTTTAATCCCTTCTGCTTTTCATCTACATTGAGTCTGAAGAATCAATCGCCTGTTGTTATTTGGTGTTTATACCTGCACCTTCATAGCTTGCTCGGCAAGGTTTTGATATTTAGATGGCAGACTGGAAAAGCAAAAATGATCTAGAAAATTGTCAAGTACTGCCCTGATCAGCACTTAAATTTGATGCAGGTAATAGACCAATTTCCACAGTTTTTTTCTACTGATTTTGAAGTAGTGGCCTTCAAAATGCTTCCACCAAATTTATGGAAGTGGATGTTTGCAGAAAAATTACAGAAACATTTTGGGAAGTGACCTGTTACCAAATCATGGAACATACTAAGACTGCATTAGATAAGAGATAATTAATTTTAAATCCTCTTTTATTAGTTTATGTTTTATTTCTCATTTGCACAGAGCTTCATTTAAATCAAAGTCTAATATGTGCGTGCCAACACTGAAGACATGGCCAGTTTGAATAAACCTGCTGAAAAGCTAGTGAATAATTAGTGCTTAATTTGACTTTGTGAGATAGTGTAAAACTGGTGATATTGAGCTGCAAGCTCTTTGTAATCTCTCCTGATTTTCATTTGCATTGAATTCAAGTCAAAATTACTCCAATCTTTTAACTAGCTGAACTGGCATGTCCTGGATACAAATATCATATGGAACAAATATTTTTGTATATAGAATTATACAGTGCAGAAGGAGGCCTTTTGGCCCATCAAATCTGTACCAGTCACAATCCCAACGCTCTCCCCATAGCCCCATGTATTTATCCCTCTAGTCTCCTGACACTAAATGGCAATTAGCACGGCCAATCAATTTGACTTGCACATCTTTGGACTGTGGGAGGAAACTGGATCACCTGGAGGAAACTCACACAGACACTGGGAGAACCTGCAAACTCCACACAGACAGTGACCCAAGCTGGGAATCAAACCCAGGTCCTTGGTGCTATGAGGCAGCAATGCTAACCACAGAGCCATCATGCCGCTCCCAAAGGGAATCTATGCTGAAGTTTCTGAGGATGATAAGTTGCTAAGGAGATGTATCTCAGGTTAATAGAGTACAGATTGAATTTTGTTCTGTCAACTCAGGGCAAACTCATGTAGGGTGGCTGAGAAAGAGACAGTGAGACCTGAATTCTAAAATTACCATCAGATTCCTGTAGGCTGTCATTTTGGCCAGTTCAGACATGTGATATTTTGCCACCTACTGTGCAAGAAAATGGATGATGTGGAGATGCTGACACTGGACTGGGGTAAGCACAGTAAGAAGGTGTCAGGACATTCATGTTACTTCTTATCTATATTTAGTATTTCCTAGAATTTGAAATTTTCAGTGAGGCAGGTGGATTTTTGAAGCCTGGGTGAACCATGTCAAGTCAGAGTTTTGTGAATCATTCCCATTCTAGAGTCAGGAACCTTTTGAAAGGTAAATGAACTTCTCATGTAATAATTAGATACTGTATACTAATTTAAATTTGTTTTAATGCAGTGATTGATGGTAAGGCTTTTTTCCTGAAAAGTGACTATTAAATTGGTCAGCTTTGTGAAATTTTTCAGATCTATTAGAGTATATCGTCCAGTGGATAAAGTATTCTTCTGCATTCAACTATATTGAAAAGTATCATTTTGACCTTGTGTTTGAATTTTTGCATTGATTCACATGTCATCCATTTGTCCAGATTTTGTTTTATTGAGTCTACTGTAATTTGGAATCCCTTCATGTTTTTTTTTAATTCAACTTAAAGTCCTATTAATGAACTCAGCTTAGCAGGAACTCTTTATACAGTTATGTAATAAAATCCCATCATGAATTATTGGCTGAGTCCCAATACACTAATGAATATATCTCAGCAGTGGCAGTTAACATGTCTGTTAAAGGGATTGTGAGTTTGTTTAGACTTGACAGTTTTATGAACAATTAAAAGGTCTAAATAATTTTGAGGAGGTTTTTGAATGGCTTTTTATTTATTTTGATAGATTCATGAAGAATTTGACCACTTTTCAATGTTAATAGGCTCACATAAGAACAAAACAAATAGGAGCAGGAGTAGGCGATCCATACCTTCGAGCCTGCCCTGCCATTCAATAAAATCATGGCTGATCTGAAGTGAATCAGTTTCACTTTCCCGTTTTCTCCCCATAACCCTTAATTCCCTTGTCTATCAAAAATCTATCTACTTGTGATTTAAATATATTCAACGAGGCAGCCTCCACCACTTCAATGGGAAGAGAATTCTAGAGATTCATCACCCTTTGAGTGAAGAAGTTCCTCCTCAACTCTGATCTAAAGATCCCCCCCCTTATTTTGAGGCTGTGCCCTCTAGTTCTGTTTTCCTTTCTAAGTGGGAAGAATTTCTCTACCTCTACCCTATTTAGCCTCTTCATTATCTTATATGTCTCTATAAGATCCCCCCCTCAGCCTTCTAAACTCTAAGGAGTATAGGCCCAGTCTATTCAATTCAACTCATAACCTAACCCCTTATCTCTGGTATCAGCCTGGTGAACCTTCTTGTACTCCCTCCAAGGCCAATATATCCTTTGGCAAATAAAGGGACCAAAACTGCACACAGTACTCCAGTTTGGTCTCACCAGTGCCCTGTACAGTTGCAGCAAGACCTCCCTGCTTTTATATTCTATTCCCCTCGCTATAAAGGCCAACAATCCATTGCCTTCTTGATCACCTGCTGCACCTGCAGACTGAGTTTTTGCGATTCAAAGAACAAAGAACAAAAAAGCATGGGAAACAGGTCCTTCAGCCCAATGAGCCCTTGCCGCCACCTCGATGTTCCCATTTCTACCCATGATCCCTGTCTATGTTTATAGATCTATGCATTGGAACCAAATTTGAAACAACTTATGGAGAATTTGTTCTGCCAATCAGTTCCCATTTGTTACCCTACACTCAGCCCCCTCCTCCATATCGTCTATATAACTGGTAAACAGTTGAGTCCCCAGCACTGATCCCTGTGGCATGTTTTGTGAATACTGGCTAAATAGGCATGAAAGAAACATAGGACATGGAAGGGCCATGGATGTATGGAAGGTGCATGGAAATACATACAGGAGTAGCAGTGTGGGTAGGGGTGATAGTTCAGGAGGTTAACACTCACGTAAAACTGAGTCAATGTAAATGGAGGCAGACCTTCTAACCATCCGATAGAGGCGGTTGAGGGATTTCACTGGTGCATTCTGGGAGAAGTCGGACCAGCAACATCTACGAAGAAGTGGGAAACAGAAGATCCTGTGTCAAGGAGTGGTAAGCCTGAAATACTACATTAGTGTTTCCCTGTCTCCCTCCTCTTCTAACAACAAAAAAAGCCACTGTGAATAGGTAAAAGTGAAGGTAAGAATTTTATAAATTTTTTCAAATAATCTAATTGGTGTTTGAAATGTCAGTCAATGGGGTTAAGTGTTGCACTTATGAGATGTGGGAGATCCATGACACTCTCAGCATCTTGGGTAACTACGTCTGCAGGAAATGCAGCCAATTGCAGTTCCTTACAAAATGCATGGTTGGAGCAGCAGTTGGATGTATTTAGGAGCTTGAAGGAGCAGAAAATATCATAGATAAAGCTTTAGAGATGTGGCCACACTGAAGATGCAGGCAGATAGATGGGTGACTGCCAGAAGGGATAGGCAGTTCAGTGCAGGAATCTCCTGTGGTCACCCACCTCTCTAATAAGTATGCCATTTTGGATACTGTTGGGGAAGATGGGGCTATCAGGGAATGCCAGCAGCAGCAGGCAAAGCAGTGGCACCATAGCTGGCTCTGTTGTTAAGCAGGGAGGGAAAAGAGGACTAGAGCAATAGTTATAGGGGACTCTACAGTTAGGGCTGCAGATACCTTTTTGTGGAGGTGAAAGAGACTCCAGTCTGGTATGTTGCCTCCCTGGTGCCAGGGTCCAGGATGTCTCTGAACGGATAGAACACATTCTGAAGGGAGACGGTGAACAACCAAAGGCCATGGTACATATTGGTACTAATGACATAGGCAGGAAGAGCGATGAGGTCCTGCAGTAGCACTTGCGGGAGTTAGATAGTTAAAAAGCAGGACCTCAAGGATTATAATATCAGAATTACCCCCTGTGCCACGTGCTAGTGAGGCTAGGAATAGGAAGATAGTGCAGATCAACATGTGGCTAAACAACTGGTGTAAGAGGGAGGGTTTCAGATATTTGGACCATTGGGGTCTTTCCAGGGGCAAGTGGCATCTATACAAGAAGGACGGGTTGTATGTAAACCAGAAGGGCATGAATATTCTGGTTGGGAGGTTTGCTAGTGTCATATGGAAGGATTTAAACTATTTTGGCTGGGGATAAGAAACCAAAGCAAAGGTGAATTAGCTGAAGGTTAAGCAGAGAATTGGGCCAGTAAGACTCAGAAAAACAGCAGGCAGGGTAGAATTGCTAATCAGAGAGGGTCTGGTTAACTGAAGGGCACTTGTTTCAATGCAAAAATGTAACAGGTAAGGCAGATGAACTTAGATGGATTAGTATTAGGAATTACAATGTTGTTGCCATTATAGAGACTTGGTTAAGAGAAGGACAGGATTGGTAGCTTAGCATTCCAGGATACAGTTATTTCAGGCAGGACAGAGGGGGATGTAAAAGGGGGAGTTGCTTTACTGGTTAAGAAGAATATCACAGTTGTCGTCCGGGAGGACACCCAGAGGGCTCATACAATGAGGCAATATAGGTAGGGCTCAGGAATAGGAAAGGTGCAATCACAATGTTTGGGGGTTTACTAAAGGCTACCCAACAGCCAGGGGGAGATTGAGGAACAGGTAGGTAGACAGATTTTGGCAAGGTATAAATATAATAGGTTTGTTGTGGTGAGAGATTTTAATTTCCCCTATATTGACTGGAACTCACTTAGTGTTAAGGGCATGGATACAAAGGTTGGTAGATTTGCGTATAGTGATGAAGATCATCAGAAGATACAGCAGGATATAGATCAGTTGGAGACTTGGGCGGAGAGATAGCAGATGGAGTTTAGACCAGACAAATGTGAGATAATGCATTTTTGAAGTCCTAATACAGATAGGAAATATATAGTAAATGGCAGAACCCTTAGAAATATTGATAGGCCCAGGGATCTGGGAGTACAGGTAAATAAGTCAGTGAAAGTGGCAATGCAGGTAGACAAGGTAGTCAAGAAGGCATATGACATGCTTGCTTTCATCGGCCGAGGTGTTGAGTTTAAAAATTGGCAAGTCATGTTGCAGCTTTATAGAACCTTAGTTCGGCCACACTTGGAAGATAGTGTTCAATTCTGGTCGCCACATTACCAGAGGGATGTGGAGGCTTTGGAGAGGGTACAAAAAAGATTTACTATGATGCTGTCTGGTATGGAGGGTGTTAGCTACGAGGAGAGGTTGGAGAAAATTGGTTTGTTCCCACAAGAGCAATAGAGGTTGAGGGGAGACCTGATAGAGGTCTACAAGGTTATTGGAAGCATGGAACGAGTAGATAGTCAGAAGCATTTTCCTAGAGTGGAAAAGTTAATTACTAAGGGGCATAGGTTTAAGGTGCGAGGGGCAAGGTTTAAAGGAGATGTACGAGGCAGATTGTTTACACAGAGAGTAGTGGGTCTCTGGAACTCGTTGCCATGGAAGGTAGTGGAAGCGGATACGGTCGTGAGTTTTAAGGGGCGTCTTGACAAACACATGAATAAGATGGGAATAGAGGGATATGGTCCCCAGAAGGGTAGTTGATTTTAATTAAGTCGGGCAGCATGGTCAGTGCAGGCTTGGCAGGCCGAAGAACCTGTTCCTGTGCTGTAATGTTCTTTGTTCTGACCACCTTGATATCTACCCACTGCCAGTCCCACCTCAGGTTGTTTCAGGAAGCAGTGGCCCCAGCTTCAGCCCACTTTACCCTGTAGGGTAAAGATATGATGATCTTGAGGAGTGAATTGGCCTGATTCACAATTCCCAGCTTGAAGTGGAAAATCCGGCCAGTAATAGAAATTGATGCAGGAATGCCAATGAGAATCCTTGAGGATTTGTGAATAGGTGAGGTGCTCCAATAAAGTGAAAGGGGAAAGACAGAGACTGAAAAAAGATCCAGAGATAAGGGCCACAACATTACGATAGCAGTGAGGGTATGACATCTTTGGTGACTAATTCATTTTATCTGAGGGAGGTAGGGGGGGGTCATGTTTCTTGTCTTCAATGGTCAGTGAGTCATGGTAATGCAAACACACAATTCTAATGTGCACACTTGGCAAGTGTCCAAGGAAGAAGTGTAAATTAAAGTCAAATATTAATAACTGTCAATGAAAACTTTATTGATAATATTTCACCCCTGATTGGTTTTATTTATGTTTTACTTATTGGAAGTCTTAAGTGGTACTTCAGACTCACGGTGATGAGACAGGGAAACATTAGATAAACTACCTTAAATATTGTTGCTAAGGCAAAGTCGTTTCACACAGTAGCTCTTGCTGGGATCATAGTAGTCTGCAGAACTCTCAATGCCTTGAGTAATGCTGCGCTTAAAAAATCCAAAGCTGATGACTATGGATCTCATAGATGTGATCTCTTGTTCTTTGTGCTCTTCTTTCACCAATAGATTTGCTGTTTGGAGTCTGCTCCTTCAGATGCTTGAACTTAGGATAGCATGGTGGCACAGCAGTTAGCACTGCAACACTGCTGTCTCACAGTGCCAGGAACTCAGGTTCAATTCCAGGCTTGTGTCACAGGGTGGAAATTGCATGTTCTGTCTGCGTCTGCGTGCGTTTCCTCTGGGTGCTCTATCACCTTAGGGAATCAAATATCTGGGCATCGTATTGAAAGGGCACCCGGACAACCATTCACTCTCTGCAAGGCAGGAGTTCCTGATTCTGCCAAGACAAGGGTGTTGCAACCAGATGATATGTTGTCCCATAGTACAGCAAAGATGCCTTTAGCTGCTCCTCCAAGCCATCCAGGAAGATGCTGGCTGCCAGGGATAACAACAGTGGCTGGAGTAGAGGTCACGTTGGAGTTTGATGCCCATGGGGTTCACAGGGCAACTGCCCAGTTGTGCAAGTAGAAGGTGAATAATCTTCTCGTGCACCACTAGGGTGAATGGCACTGTAACAAACTGCAAAGAGAGACTCACAGGGCATCAGATAGTTTGCAAGTACACAGGGATGTTAAACAGGAGTTTGGGTCGCAGGACTCAGATGGGACACCAGCATTGAACGTGTGAGAACCGCTTCATGCTCTCAATGCTCTATGAGGGCATTCTGCTTTTTACTTTCTGGGGAGGTGCAGGAGCAGTTATACTGCACCATAGCTGATAGAAGAAGTAACATCCAAGCCCTCTGACATTCTGAGATGAATAGAGACCAGATCCTGCCCATCTCCGTGCAGATGACAAGCCTTTGAACTTGGTCTCAAGATGCTCGTTGGAGACGCAAAAACAGACAGGTGAATATCAGACAAGTTCACCAGAGGCCACATGCACACTGACCAGTGGAGGGAGGAGTCTTGCAATCTCAATGTTATGAAACACATGAGTCAGGGAACAAATCTGTTGATATGTGGTCTTCACCATTGAGAGGAGAACAGAACGGAACATTGTTCTCATCAAATTGCCTCATGATTTTTAAGGCGTCCCTTTATTTGGCCAATTATGCACAATGTGAAATCCACCCACCCGAGAAACTCTTCCTCCTGCTATGATGGATGGCAGTTTCAGAATAAATGGTTGCATAGCTGCACTTTGCATTCGCTTATTGCCTCCCTCCCTGTCCTGGACAGTCTGTCTTCCTTTCCTGGGGTGCATACCTCCCTCTTCTCTCTTAGCCTGCTACTCTTGTCCATCATCCTTCACTCCTCCCTTTCATCCTTAGCCTGTCTCTCATGCAAAGATTTTGTGCATCTTGACCTACTGGCAACCAATCTAAGTCAGGGTGCTGAGATTTGTGAGTAGTTGCCAAGTAAGGCAAACCAGTATCTACTCACTTCAAAGTTATGGACAAACTCAAGCTGGCCAGGAGCACTCCACTTATGTAGAGTCATGAATGTGAACAGTCTAAGTTCTTGCTGGCAGGACACAACTTAGAGTGGGAACTTAATTCAAGCAAGCTGGCCTTATAATAAGCATGTGTGATATGTTAAAACATGCAAAACGGTTTCCTGACAAAGTTCATCCTACCACGGGGGAACTGATTTTTAGCCTCGTACCACATTAAGGTCCTCCTCCTGCCAAGCTTCCCACTGCTGGCAGGACTGCAAGATTCCACTCAATTACTCCAATTCAGTTAAAAAACATTTTGTAGTATGTTTGTTGCCCTAATTGCAGAGATGAGAAGTATAACATATTCACTGAGGTTATGCCCAGGATTAGGAGATTCTGAAGAAAAGAAAGAGAATTTAAGTAACACTGACAATAGGCAACAGGCAACAAGCTAGTTTCAGAGGATCTGATCCATCTGACATCTCCAGTGTCACCAAGTTAAGGTCACCTTTCCATCATTCATTCCTCAGAACATCAGTGTCAGCCTTGGCGATAAAATGGATCTCAAGTTGTCGAACTGACATGCTTTTCTCTCTCTGTAATCATCACTTCCTATAGATTAAATTTATGAGAATGAAGGAATGAAAGTAACCTTTCATCTTGCAGAGTCACTTACCCACATCATGGGATTCCAGGAACTCGGATGGATGTGAGCAACATTTCCTTCAATGGCTGTGCTGGGTTTGTCCGTTAATGTACATGAAACTGCTTCACTTACAGGACTAATTTGTGGAGTATATGCTCAAGTTAATGTGAAACACAAGCATGGGATGTTTATGTCTTCTTAATTGACTATGCTGCCACTAAATTGAAGCCTAAATGGCATATAGAATCCCACACTTTTTCATAAAATGTAGCTGCAAAGATAGGAAATTTTAATCCCACAAACAGTAACGTAATTAGAAAGTAATATATTATAATTACTATTTTATGGAGCTATAATGAATACTTGAATCTCTTTCACACTGATTAAAGCATGAGCCATAGCACAGACGTTAACTTGCAATGTAAATGTTTATTATAAGCAGTAAATAGTATTTGCCACATTCCAAATATGATCTCAGATGGTCCCTGTGAGATTCATGCAGTACAGATCTCAGGCTCCAAATTATATGTAAACAGCAAGAATTTAAGGAACAGCAGTCATCTTTTTACTCCAAACAGGTTATTTCTATATACAAATTCTAATAACCAATTATTTGTACATTTTATCACCAGTTTAATTTTAGTGTATGTTAGACATAAATAAAGAATGTTTAACAATAACAAGTTGCAATGATTAAGTGCCTTGAATACAGAAAAGCATTCCCAAGATGCTTCAGAGTTGTAATCTGCTACAGAATACTGCTACAGAATCCTTTTATCCAACACAAACCAACCACACCTCAACGTGTCAAAAGTTTTTAAATCTGAATTTATTTTCTCAAATGGACGAACAGCAAGAAAAAAGGAATGGGTTTAAAGCTGACTACTTTTGATTGACACCTATCAATCATTCTCAACTTCTTTAATTTATTTACAATTAAGCTTGATTTGGCACCACATCTACAAACATCCATTCTCTCCACCACCAATTCTCAGTAGCAGCAGTTTCTATAAGATGCACTGCAGCAAATCACCAAAGATCCTTAGATATCACCTTCCAAACTTCCATCTGGAAGGATAAAGGCAACAGACACAGAGGAACATCACCACCTGCAAGTTACACTCCAAGACATATTCATCGTCCTGACTTGTGGTTAGGGAGTTGGAGTCAGAACTAAACTTACCAAAAAGTTAGAACTGGTTTTTCTGGGTAACCATTCTGGTCAGAGAATCAGAATCATCTGAAGTGTACAATCTATACCTTGCCTTTGGATGGATGCAATTGCAAAGCAATTACCCAAAGGAGGTTTGCACTTTCTGGGCAATTGCTGTGCACTCCTTACCTGGGGACCGTCATGGCAGAGGGAGGGAAGGGAGGGGAAGGGTTAGGCTGTTCCCCAGCCCTTCTTTGGAGCATCCCCCAGTTCTGAAACTCCTGAGCTCAAAGTTACAAGACCATTATCTCCAAACATTTGGTCAAAGAAATAGATTTAAAGGAGTATCTTAAAGAATGAGAGAGTGTGGAAGAGGCAGCAATGTACTTAGGGATGGAATTCCAGAAGACAGGATTCAGGAAGCTTTTGGTCACATGTCTTAATCACACAGTGTCTCTTTCATTAAGTTTAGCCTGATTATGCTCTTGTGAATCCATTTAGATTAATGTCACTTTTTGAACGGCACTACTGGTTGGCCAGCATTTATTGTAAGAAGTTTGACAACACCAGTTTTAAATCCAACCGATTTGTTTGATAGTAAACACGCAAGCTTTTGACTCTATGGCCTTCGTCAGGCGAATGAGGTGTTCTGGTCTCTAACAGCATGCATACCAGCACAGACTGTTCACAGATTACTGATTAGAATGTGAATTTTTACACCTAACCTGTTATTCAAGTCTTAAAGTGGCTAACAATGTGAGTGGTTCCACTCACATTGTTAGCCACTTTAAGACTTGAATAGCAGGTTAGGTGTAAAGATTAGCATTCTAATCAGTAATCTGTGAACAGTCTGTGCTGGTATGCATGCTGTTAGAGACCAGAACACCTCATTCGCCTGACGAAGGCCATAGAGTCAAAAGCTTACAAGTTTACTATCAAATAAATCGGTTGGATTTAAAACCAGTGTTGTCAGACTTCTTACTGTGTTTACCCCAGTCCAACGCCTGCATCTCTACATCAGCATTTATTACCCATCCTTAATTGGCCATGAGTAGATGGAGCTGAGCTGCTTTCTTGAAATGCTGCAGTCCCTGTGGTATGGGTTAACCCACAATGCCATTTGGGAGGGAATTCTTGTTGCATCTTTTATTTGCGTTTGGAAGGGATCTAATATCTATTTTTAGCTGGCTGCACTGGATTGGATGTTTTGTAGGTGTTCTTAAGGTGCTGGACATTGGTACGTCTATTAAGCCTTGTTTATTTCAATTCAAACTAGTATCGGGAAGTTTGCTGTCGATTCACTACCACCACCCATTTTACGTTCCTGCACAAGAATCATTTCCCTCATGAAGTGAAATCCATGTTTTCTAATGACAGTGAAATTTTGCATTGCAGCCCTGTGACAAGCGAACGTAATTATGTGTGCCAAACATTGTAATTATTAATGAGCCACAAAGTATTTGACTTACTTTCAAACAGGCATGGGGAAAAGAGGTCTTTCTTATATAAATTATAATGGTATTATGTGGAAATGAGACAATGGTATATTTTGGGAAAAATCATATCAATTCTGTGGTGCATTAATAAGGATGAAAATGTTACCGAGCATTTTATAAAAAGTAATAAAACTCCCTTAAAAACCTCAACACGTTTGGGCCTAGTGAACCAGAGAGGTCAAACTGACAAAACATTATTAGCCATTCAAATCCTGAGTATTCTTTACAACTTTTAAAAACCTTTTCTGTTATTTCTGACAGATATTATGAAGAAGAAATGAAGAAGTTTATTTTAAAAGGTGCAGCGTCATGAGGACATGGCAGTTCTCAATGCTTGGAGCCCTCTGTTCCAGAATACATTTGTGGTTGTTGATCCCACATTGGATGTGAGGATTGATTTTAAAGCAAAACAAAAACTCATCAATTACATTTTTACAGTATTTTCCAACACATTCCTCTCTCAAAGGAATTCACTCTTGATGTGCTCCATCCAGATAGTACACCATTTATTTCACTTTCCTGGGCATACAAGCATGATAGCAAATCTGTAAGACACTGACAAGGCTGCTAATGGGACACGATGGCATAATGGTATTATCACTGGTCTAATAATCCAGCGATAACTCAGCTACAGTTCTGGAGACCCAGGGTCGAATCCTGCCACGGCAGATAGTGAAATTCTGAACTCAGCAAAAAAAAATCTGGAATTAACAATCTACTGATTACCATGAAACCATTGCCGATTGTCAGAAAAATCCATCTGGTTCACTAATGTCCTTTAGGGAAGGAATTTTGCTGTCCTTACCTGATCTGGCCTACATGTGACTCCAGAGCCACAGCATTGTGGTTGCCTTTCAACTGCTCTCTGAACAACAGCAACTAGGAATGGGCAATAAATGCTGGCCATCAGCAATGCACATTTCCCATGAATGAATAGAGAAAAAAAATTGGAAACTTCAAATAAGTATTTCTGCCACATTTTCATGTTTAGCTTCTTCTGATAATGTTTTGGCCATATTAATGGTCCTTTTTTGAAAATATGTTGGACCATGAAATATTGAATTTTGATGAAAATGATGCCAATAAAGCATCCAAGGGGTTAATGGAATGAACATTATACCCCAGAGCTTATCTTGTTGCATGTAACAGTATGAAAACTGTAAGCTTGATGAATGCTAGAGTATAGATCTTTCTTGAGATGCTGTTTAATTTCTATGACAGACAGCTACAGTGACAGTTCAAAAGCATTCCCTTTCCATCAAAGAAAAATAAAAAAAAATGCAATTTATGCTTTTAAGTCAACACATTTAATAATGTATACATCTGCAAGGTTCTCATCCTCCGGTATTCTGTCACGTCTTTCTATATTAACACCAACCTGCCACTTGCCTGTCAAATCTTCCCCAACATCACTGACATTTGTGTGAGATGCTGATGCATTTAATGACACATACTTTAAGTTAAGCCCCCAATCCAGCAGCAGGCTTTTGCACCTGACACTTAAATCAGTCCTTTAATATATTTTTCTGACTCAAAGTTTAAAACCATTGCATCATGTTTTTCCAAATTATGTGGCCCCTTCCTCTTCCTATAATTCAGCATTTGAATAAAGTCAACCTGGAACACAGCAGCCTTGGTGTTGCCCCAGTGCATTGTGTGGGATGGTATTTTAAATGAGCACCCATTATACACCTTCACCTGATTCTCATTGTAAGGACCCATGCTATCTTCACACTGATGAGTTCCACCATCAGTGTGAACAGCAGTCGTATAACAAAACAACAGTCTCCTAGGTTCATCAATTTTTAGAATTCCTGAAAACTGGGTTCGATTCCCAACTTGGGTCACTGTCTGTGCAGTCTTCACATTCTCTTCCTGTCTGCAAAGGTTTCTTTCCATGGTCCAAAAGACCATTGGTGGTTAGGTGCATTGGCCGTGCTAAATTTTGCCTCAATGTGCCCCCCTAACTGGCACTGGAAATTGGCAACTGGAGGGTTTTCACAGTAATTTCATTGCAGTGTTAACTACTTGTAAGCCTACTTGTGACACTATTAAATTAACTTTAAAAACACATACCTGTTTTCTCTGAATAGTGCATTACAACACATGGATAGTATGTTAGAATTATTCTGCATTAAAAAATATCAAGAGTCATTGCTGTGAATTGAGAGGTCAAACAAATGGCTGACTTCACACATTATACCTGTGAAATATTAATGCTGATCGTGCGAATGGGGCATCAGAGTTCAGTTCTCATTTACCCAGAAACAGAAAGCAATTGCTGCCATCAGTTTGTGCAGTCACAAAGTTCACAGCACTTGGGAACTCCTTTCAGCTTGGTCTTGCAACTTGATTTAGTAGAGAGGCTGAATTATACCTTCTGAGATCAGGGCCGGAATTTTCCCATAGCTTGTCAGAGTGTCATGCTTCAGATTAATAATTGTCGTTTATCTCTCCAGAAGGACTAACATGTTTTCAGACCACATTGTCAACCAATCTGACTGAAAATATCTTGGTGGGGGGACGGTGTGGTTTACACTGTCACTCTGGTGGGGCAGAGCCTGATTGAGCTGGCAAGGCCAGCTTTACAGAAATTGGGGCACCATGTTCAATGCGAAGTTTATGTACCACCCTACCCCACAGACATTGAGATGACCACCATTATACACAACAAATGTATTGAGGGCTTTCCCCATGTCATGGCCCATGATGAAGCTATCAGGTCTCTCCCCTTCACACCTCCCCCACCAAAGCATTGAGGGCTGTCTTCTTCCTACCACCTCCTCTACCATTGAGACAGTACCACCAGCATTCTCTGCCTCATCGGCAATTCCGCATTTCACTTGCAAGTTTCCCTCCTCAACAGCACTGGCCCTTTCCCCACCACTCATCCACTCCCGCACCAGATAAAATGGGACACCCGGCCTCCACAGTGTGTCATGGCAACAGTGCCCTGCCACGTCCCTTTTCCTCCACAGCAGTTATTACTTACCTTGGCGTCCCAGTGGGATCCCCTGGGCGGAATCCCATTGTTCTGAAGCTATTGCAAATCTCGCCGACATGAAGTCATTTTGTCAGTAGTGAAGGGGTAGGGGAAAATTGGGAAAGAAGATTTTACCAGCGAGGATCTTATTTCCTGACTCTCGTGAGATTTTATGCTACAGTGCCATTCATGCTCACGGCAAGCACAAAATTGTGCCCCCCCCCCCAGGACTTCTATTGTTCCTAGTTTGTGTAAAATAAAGCATGGTCACACCATGTTGCAGACTGTGATGTGCTGTCACTAATACTTGGATCCCTCAGAGGCAAATTGTGTTTACACTCTGGAATAGGTACTGCGATTGGAGCAAAGATGTGATATTGCACTTGCTGAGGCTCTACTCTCCTCTTCAGAGATCGGTGAGGGTTCCTCTTGGCTTATGGCTCCTGAAGCCAACGTTTGTCTTGTTGGGTAAATAAAACAAGAAAAATGAGGTGTCTTATTGTTGTTTGAAGTAAGACTTGCTTCCTCAGAACACACACTGGCACCATTAGAAGATGATAAGCAGTGTTTGAACATCAGTCCCTCTCACATTCAGATCATCCCCCCACTGAATTGTGCAAACCTCTGCAGTCAAAATGTCAAAGTCACCAATACAATTCCTTCCCACCGGCCTTCCCAGTTTCCATGTTGCCCCATCCTGCTTAAGCATATTTTGAAGGAGAAAGCAATGTGGTCATGGAATCTCACTGTCACAGGATCTTCTGTCAACTCTACCTTAGCCAATGAATGGGCAACAGTGATGGGCCTTCCACTCCAGGACCTCCTTTTCTGTCAGGATGAGGCTGGATGGCCAGATTGGGCTGACCACCTTTGTCCTGGCTCTTTCCCTGTCATTGTGCATCCTGGAAATGGGAAAGAACAATGCTACGACTATGCTGTGCTGCAAGCGCACTTTCAAATGTGCATCCAACATGTACTTTATCAGGGGCCAACATTCCTTAATGCTCTTTGAAAGCTCTTAACTGTTGCAGTTCAGAAACCCCTCACCTCTCACCAAACCCCCATTGTCATACAGAGTGGTATTTTGATGTCATGCTGCCCTCTACATTTGGAGAATAGAGGACCAACATTTCAGTCACCTCACACCCTTCCATCTATGCCCATTTCTTAAATAGCTACACACTCACCTTAGCAGATCTGAAGAGGCCTGGGAGTCTTTTTTGGCACTGCAGCCAGATTCTCTGGGCAATCCTCTAAGAATGCTGACTTCCCCTGTGGCCTCCATCCAGGCTGCTTTGATCTGTCTGTCTGCCTGTCTTCTGCAAATGGGGATCTCCACACATCAGAATCAGTCTGGAGGAGAGCTTGCAAGGAATCATCATTATTGGGCCATACTGAGTGTGAGCCCCTTACGAGTTGGTGCTTTCACTCTGTCCTCCATCTGTGGAGAGACAAAGAGAATTAAAGAGCTGAATTCAAATCTTCTCACAAACACTTGCTATTGACAAGGGGAATGGGGAAGGAGATATTCTGCCTACCCTCTAAGTGGATGTGAAAGATTCCATGGCACCATTTCAAAGGGCAGCAGATTTAGCTGTGGTGTGCTGGCTGGTAGTTATTCCTCAGTCAATACTATAACAACAGATTATTTAGTAATTATCACATGGGTGTTTCTGGGAGATTGCTGGATGCAACATGTCTGCTGTGTTTCCTATATTATGACAACGATTTCATTTCAAAGAGTACTTCATGGGCTGTAAGGTACTTGGGAAGATCAGGTGACCTATTTTGTTAGTGCATTTTACGAGGAGGTTATTGCTGCTTCTTGCTCATTTGCTGGCATTGTGAGAAAGAATGCCTGACACTGATATGAACTGTAATAAAAGTATACTGACCTGTACCTTTACAAGACTTTCACAACCACCAGACATTTCAATGTTTTTTACAGCCAACAAAAGTACTTTTAAAATGGAGTTAGTGTTGTAATGTAGGAAATACAGCAGCAATCTGTGCACACTAAAGTCTCTCAAACAGAAATGTGATAATGGCTCGATAATCTGATTTTGTGATGCTGTCTGAGGGATAAATATTGGTCAGAACTCCCGAGAGAACTCTTCAGCTCTTTTTCACAATGGGACCTCTTCCTTCCAGCTGAAAGGAGAGACACGGCATTTTTATCACTTAATCAGTAATTACTGCTTAGCAGCCATTACTATGTGTTAACATACAGCTGCCTCCAGTAAGAAGAAAACACAATCGCTTGGCTGTAAGATTTTCACTAGTAAAATCAGTATTTAATCTGCTGCTATCTACAGGGAAAAATTATACCCGCTATATGTGGGACATGCCAAACATCAACACAGTGTGAAAGAAAATACAGATGCTTCAGGTATGGGATGACACAGTGTCACCATAGTTAGCACTGCTGCCTCAAATACCTGGGACCTAGGTTTGATGGCAGGCTGCGATCATTGTCTGTTTGCACGTTCTTCCCGTGTCTGCGTGAGTTTCCTCCAGATGCTCGGGTTTCCTCCACAGTCAAAAGATGTGTGGGTTAGAGGCATTGGCTATGATAAATTGCCTGGGATGCATAAATGTCCTGCATTAGTGTCCTGGGATGCATAAATAAGAGAGATGAGTGAGGCAAATATGTGGGGTTACAGGGATAGGACCTGGGTGTGATTATTGTTGGTGCAGACTCAGTGGGCTAACGGCCTCTTTCTGCGCTGCAGAGATTCTATGATTCCATGGATATCGAGGGACATTTAAGTCACAATTCCAGTTTATCAGTTAGGTAAATAACGGCAACATTTATTTACGTATAACAATAATACAAAGGTTTGGAGCCTCATGGTTGCCAGTCAGATCTTGAGAAGGTTCTGGAACAGAAGACCGAGCTCATCAGGATGGTCTCCCACTCTATTCCTCAACTGGTACTTTAAGTCATGCGACCCTTATTTGGCAGATTGAGCCTTAAAAGGGCAACCATCTCTCCCCCTCTAAGCCATTTCATACACATGTCAATACTCAATTTATGATGTAGAGATGCTCGTATTGGACTGAGGTAAACACAGTAAGAGGTCTGACAACACCAGCTTTAAATCCAACCAATTTCTTTCGTCAGGCTCATTCGCCTGACGAAGGCCATAAAGCCAAAAGCTTGCAAGTTTACTATCAAATAAATTGGTTGGATTTAACATTGGTGTTGTCAGACCTCTTACTGTGAATACTCAATTTACACAGTCTTAAGATAATTAGACATTTAGTACATGAATTTAGTCAATTATAAATCAAATCTTTTAGGGGTTTCTGAATCCATGTGGAGCGACGTGACTCTTCTGCCTGAGGCACATTCATAGGATTACTGTCAGTTGGGATCACAGTGACAGTTCCCTCTTCAGGCACAGGCAGTTCAGTTCTATCTGTTTCCATTGAGATGTTGACTACGCCTGCCACAGGACTACCAGGTACTTCAGTGTTTGGGTAGTCGACAACATTCTCAGATGGCAATATAGTTCCTTATGGCCATTCTGGTTGCTGGGCAACTCTCGCTCTCTCAAGTGGCCTCTGTGTTTCCGCTCAATACTTCCTTTTAAGTTCCCTTAATAAGAAGGGTTCCAGTTTTGGATACAGTAACCCATTTCTACCTTACATTGCTTCATTCACTGAAAATGGCTGAGTTGACTCACATGAATGTTAGTCTTCTGACTGCTTTAGTTGGCCTCTATCCTTCCCTGACAAATTTAGAAATATGAAGTTCAGTCTGATCCTGAGATGATGGTTCATAGCAGGTCTCACTGTTGCTGCATATGTAATGTTCCTGTAGCCTAGAAAGAATCATGTGATTCTCATCACCAGAGCCCCTCCCAATTGCTACTTTAGGTCTGACTTAAAGGTTTGGAAGGCTTGTTCAGCTAGTGCATTGGTTACTCAATGATAGGCATCCTAATGGGCTTGGATGTATTGAGGGTGGTAAAGTTCATTGACTTAGCACTCGTGAAGATTGTTCTTTGAGTCAGACACCATGGACTTGATTTTACCATTTTGATTCGAAGTGCTAATCTGAGAGTGTTTCAGATAGGACTTTTACACCTATTCTCAGGTGCAGGTAAAAAATTAACAATTCTGTATCGTGCCTCTGGAATTCTGCTGTGGTTTGCTGTGACTCAGCCATCGCTTGGAACCTGCCCCATGCTTTCCACTGCAGACACCATATTCGTCTTGGTCTGCCTGAAAGCCTTGGGGCTCCTCCTAACAGCCTCACAGTTGGTCCAGTGTGTCAGTTAATCTGTCCTGCATTCCCTGGTTCTGTTGCTGCATCTCCAGCAATTGAGGAAGAAATGATCTCAGAAACCCAGCATGTGACCTGGGGCCAGATGAGTCCTCACCTCCAGCAGGCTTCTGCATTAATCCACAAATTAAACTAACTGGATAAAACCCAGTTCCAATCTCTTCAATTCCATGTCCAACTCTTCTTGCAAGACCTTTGGTACTACTTTAACACTGAGTTGCCTGAGACCGAGACCAAGATCAGTGCAGTGGTCCCACAGTGAGGGCAATGAAGGCCTGGAGTCATGAGGAAAGGATTCAGAATCTCTTTAGATGGCTGGGATGGGGTTGTGGAGAGAGACCCGGAGCTCACTGAGCCTTAAGGGAAGGGCACCTTCAGTTTCAAGGTGTTTTTGATTGTGCAAATTATATTTCAACCTGTCAGTGACAATATTTTTATAAAGACTGAAATATGAGTCAGAAGTTTCCATGACATCTACAAAGGAGACAATCCCTTTGTTCACTGCTTGTGTGGCCAACACAATGCTACATATTCGCAAAAGTGTATAACAAAGTACTAATATAATATATATCATAATAATATATTGCACAAGACTTGAACGTTTGCAGTATTGGGTAAAATGTCTTTGCCAATTTTGCCAATGATCACCTTTACAGAGGACTACTATATTTTGAAAGGAGTCTAGTACAAGCAAAATAATAGCCATTTCCCACTCTAGTTCAGAGTTCTCTTTTCCCATGCTACTTGCCTTGCTTGTTGCTGGGCTGTCCTCGGCATATTTTTGTCTCCGGTGTGGTTCCATTGTTGGCCTCAAAATCCTTCACCCACTGTTCTTTACTGCTGGGTTTCTCTTGAGGTTTTTCCCGCATCTGACTACTGTTCTGTTGTGGGTATACTCACTGCTGCCATTACCTGTTATTGTGGGTTTATTTCAGGATTTGTTGGTGTCTCACTTTCGGAAAGATCTTGTTGGAGGCAATGGTGTCTCATTCAAAAACATTGCTTTTCAAATAAAGTCCTTTCAATATCTCGGGCATGTGAGAAATCTTCTGATTATATATTGGGCCACAGTTTAACATTGAGATCAATTATAATCCATTAGTCATCTTGTTGAACACAAATATATTTCCACAGAATAAATCAGACCAACACGTAACATATGACATACCTCACACTCCTTCATCAAGTGAGTGAAGGAGTGACTCAGTGGGCTAACGGCCTCTTTCTGCGCTGCAGAGATTCTATGATTCCATGGGTATCGAGGGACATTTAAGTCACAATTCCAGTTTATCAGTTAGGTAAATAACGGCAACATTTATTTACATATAACAATAATACAAAGGTTTCGAGCCTCATGGTTGCCAGTCAGATCTTGAGAAGGTTCTGGAACAGAAGACCAAGCTCATCAGGATGGTCTCCCACTCTATTCCTCAACTGGTACTTTAAGTCACGCGACTCTTATTTGGCAGATTGAGCCTTAAAAGGGCAACCATCTCTCCCCCTCTAAGCCATTTCATACACATGTGACGTAGCTTACTGTGACATAGCTCCTTGTGCATATGCTCAATAGCTTTATTAGTATTAATCCTTTTCTCTACACCCAAAACAATTGTTTCTATCAGTCTGATAAAAAAAATCTCTAACTACCTTGGAGAATCTGACTCTCCTGAATTCTCCATTTCTCACAATGGTGCCCCACTCACAAAGGCAATCCAAAATGCCCTAAGTGTACCTTCCAACAACAGATCTCCACTGTCCCTCCAGGTCTCAGAATCCTCCTCTTATTCCCCTTCTAGATTTCAGATTTAAACCCCACCCTCCCATCCACATTCCACTAGTCCAATGTCCCTCCAGGCTTCTGACCTGCCCTTTTGTTCCTTAACCATACCCATGCCTCATTCTGAGTCTCACCATTGGACTGCATTATCAGTCTTTATGCACTCCCTGGGATCGATCCTCTCCTCCTCACCACCGCTAGGTACAATATTACTTTGCCCTACAGTCACCAGTGGCCAGATTAGAAGCTAATATCCAGGCAGGAAACCCGGTGGCGATCAAACTCTACAGAAGAACCTGTTCCTCTGGATTCCCCACATTCTGCCAGAAACTCTGCTCTCAGTGGGCCAGGAGAGTTAAATTTCTCCTTACATGCCACTTCTTATTTTAAGAGAAGGAGGAAAATCTAAATCTAAAAATCTCTGAATTGAGACAATTTTTATTTTTCATTGATTCAAATGTTGCCTTACATGAACTCCAATATTTTTCTGTGAGTTTTAGCTACTTATTTTTCTTGCATTCTTACATGGGGTGCATAGTGACACTGTAGTTAGCATTGCTGCCCCATAGCACCAGGGATCCAGGTTCAATTTCAGACTTAGGTCACTGTCTGTATGGAATTTGTGTGTTCTCCCTGTGTCTATGTGGGTTTCCCTCGGTTGCCTCCCACACTCCAAAGATGTGCAGATTAGGCGGATTGGCCTTGATAGGGTCTGGTGGGAATGTGGCCAGTGAAGGCTTGATGGGCCAAATGGTCTCTCCCTGCACTTTAGGGATTCTATGATCTAAACGTAAGTACAATATGCTGGCTATGTACCCCATGTGTTTATTCTGTTTAAATTCGCCCCAACAGATTCTCTCGTTTCTTGATAAGCTGTGGTTTTATGCGTGTTTCAAACTGCAACTTCTGTATTAGCATAAAACGCAAAAAAGGTTATAACTTCTATTTGATAAGGTCACAACTGGTGATTGTATCTTACCTGAGATGCTAGGCGTTTCTACTAAAAGTAGTTTTGAACGTTAAATTAATCCCATGATTACATCAAATGCGAACTTATTCTCAGAAGTAACGCCTGCAGATTTATTAAAATTATTTATTTATTTCTTTTTTATTTAGTTGCTCAAAGTGTTCCAATTCTCTGACTCGAACAATCATTTGGATGCACCAATAAGCAAACAGAATACTGATGAGGAATTTATTATTTTCTACCAAGTGAATTGAAACGATGTAATTTGGAATTGAATTATTTTTGTGATACATCCTTTTTCAATCCAAAGCCTCTGAATTGATTTCTGAATTTTCAGAAATGCTCCATAATGATTTGAAAAGTGAAATTTGCCAGTATTCTAAACAGGATTTTACCAATAATCCAAAGCTAGAAATGACTGCTGACAATATTAGTGGGTAAGATCTCCTGTCCAATGTTCCTTCATTTGTTCTTTCAGCAGAGGAATTAACCCATTAAAAACAGTAAGAAGTAACACAGCAGTGAAATGTAATATGCAACAGTACAATGCTGTTGACTGGTAAGACAGACCAGGAAGCATGGGTTTTAAATCTGCTGAATAGAACATCCGTCAGCTTTTTCTTGGTCTGAGCCAATTTTGAATCAACTTTATCAAATTGCCCTGCATCCTATGTGAATTTATTTTCTTTACATGTCTCCCAAGTGGAATCTTGTCTTTGCTGAAATCCATATGAACTACACCAATGCACTACTCTTGTCTACATACCTGGTCATCTCCTCAAAAAATTCTATTAAATTTGTTAGGCATGATCTCCCTTTGATGAAGCCATGCTAGCTATCCCTGATCAAGCTTTGCTTCTCCAAGTGGATATAAATGCTCTCCTTTAGAAGTTTCTCCAATAATTTCCCTACCACTGACATGAGGCTCACTGGTCTGTAGCTTCTGGTTTATCTTTACAACTCTTCTGAAATAGTGGGATCACACTAGCTTTCTCCATTTGTCTGGTACCTCCTCGGTGGCCAGAAAGGAATTGAAAATTTGGGTTGGAGTCCCTGCAATCTCATCCCTTGTCTCCCACAGCAGCCCAGGGCACAATTCATTTGGTCCTGAATATTTATCCACTTTTAAGATTGCTAACACTTCCAATATCTTGTCCCTCCCTGTGTCAATTTATTCAAGAGCTTCACAGTTTCTGTCCCTGAATTCCAAACCATTGTCCTCATTCTCTTGGATGACGAAGGATATGAAATATTCATGCAATACTTCATGCAATCTTGCAATCCTTCCTGGGAATTATAGGCCAGTGAGTCTTACTTCTGTGGTGGGCAAGGTATTGGAGAGAATTATTAGGGATAGGATTTATAGTTATTTAGAGAGAAATGAATTGATTGGGGATAGTCAGCATGGTTTCGTGAAGGGTAGGTCATGCCTTACTAACCTCATTGAGTTTTTTGAGAAAGTGACCAGAGAGGTGGATGGGGGTAAGGCGGTTGATGTAGTATATATGGACTTTAGTAAGGCTTTTGATAAGGTGGCCCATGGAAGACTTCTACAGAAAATGCAGATGTGTGGAATAGAGGGTGATTTAGCTAATTGGATTAGAAATTGGCTGGCAGATAGAAGACAGAGGGTGGTGGTTGATGGGAGATATTCATCGTGGAGTTCGGTGACGAGTGGTGTGCCTCAGGGGTCTGTTTTGGGGCCCCTGCTGTTTGTAATTTTTATAAATGATCTGGATGAGGGTATTGAGGGATGGATCAGTAAATTTGCAGATGATACTAAAGTTGGTGGTGTGGTAGATAGTGAAGAGGGGTGTTTTAGTTTACAGAGTGACTTGGACAAGTTGCAGAGCTGGGCCGAGAGGTGGCAAATGGAGTTTAATGTGGAAAAGTGTGAGGTAATGCACTTTGGCAGGAACAATAAATGTGTAGAGTATAGGGCTAATGGTAGGGCTCTTAATAGTGTTGAGGAACAGAAGGATCTTGGTGTATGTGTCAATAGATCCCTGAAAGTAGGCAGTCAAGTGGATAAAGTTGTTAAGAAGGCATATGGAGTCTTAGCTTTTATTGGTAGGGGGATTGAATTTAGGAGCCGCAGCATCATGTTGCAACTGTACAAAACTCTAGTGCGGCCGCACTTGGAGTATTGTGTGCAGTTCTGGTCCCCACATTATAAGAAAGATGTGGAGGCATTGGAGAGGGTACAGAGGAGGTTTACCAGGATGTTGCCTGGTATGGAGGGCAGGTCCTATGAAGAGAGGTTGAAGGATTTGAGGTTGTTTTCGTTAGAAAGGAGGCGGCTAAGAGGGGATCTTATTGAAGCATATAAGATGATTAGAGGTTTAGATAGGGTGGACAGTGATAGCCTTTTTCCTAGGATGGAGAAAGCTAGCACGAGGGGACACAGCTTTAAATTAAGGGGTATGAGTTATAGGACGGATATCAGAGGTAGGTTCTTTACTCAAAGAGTGATTAGGGAGTGGAATGCCCTGCCTGCAGCTGTTGTAGATGCGCCAAGTTTGGTGGCGTTTAAGAGGTTAGTTGATAAGTATATGGATGAGAAGGGAATGGTTTAGTTAGGAGGGGCATTGCTTTTTATTTTGGTCGGCACAACATCGAAGGCCGAAGGGCCTGTTCTGTGCTGTATTGTTCTATGTTCTATGTTCTACTCTACCAGTGTCCTCTGGTTCCACCCATAGATTGCCTGCTTGGTCCCTAATGAGCCCTACTCTTTCCCTGTTTATCCTCTTCCCATTGATATAGTATACCTTAGAATTTTCCCTATTTTTATATCACTCTGCATTCCTAATTCCTTTCTTAATGTCCACCCTGCACTTTCCATACTTCAGTAATGCCTCCACTGATTCGCTCCCCTTCTTTTCCTTCTCATTGTATCCTGAATACCTCTGGTCATCCATAGTTCTATGGACTTATTATTCCTACTTATCACCCTAGAGACAACATGCTAGGCATGCACTCTCCCATTTTTGAATGGCCTGCACTGCCCTTCGGTAGATTTTTCCATTAGTAGCTGTTCCCACTCTACGTTGGCCAGATCCCATCTTATTTTACTAAAATCCACTCTCCCCCAGTCCAAAGCATTTTTTTTGCAGCTTGTCCATTTCCTTGTCTGTAACAAGCTTGTCTGTACCATGCTGTAATTGCTATCACTAAAATGTGCCTCTACTACCACCTGTCTGGCTTCATTCCTCAGAATCAGGTCCAGCACAGCTTCTTCCCTTGTTGAATCTTCTACATAATGATTTGAAAAGTTTTCCACAATAAAAAGGCCTCTGGCAATGTTATGACACATGACTGGTGGCAATTGCATCAATTTTGAAAGCCCTGCAAGTCATTTGAATAATTGAGCCTATTCCTCCGGGACACTCATCCATTCAACTACATTTCTAACTCCCCTTGTGTCTTTGACTTCTGTATCTTACCTGAGGCTATGTTCTCCACTCTGATTTCTGATCATTGATTACAAAACACAGAAATGAACAGTGAAACTTAATGAAGCAATTGTACTTGGCCACTCCACTCAGGAATTGAAGTTATTATTTGGACCAGAAACCTTTGTCACACTCCAGCAGATGTGTGAGAACAAGCTGAACCTAACTGATAGAGAGTTGTTTTTATTGATGCTTAACTATAATATACAACAGTTGTCTGCTCTTTATTTTAGCTGGAATATGTGATATCAGCTTGAGAATGTTCAACATTTATACCAGATGTCACTGAATCATAGAACCCTACAGTGCAGAAGAGACCCTTTGGCCCATCAAGCCTGCACCGATGTATGAAAGGCTCTGACCTGCCCACCTAATCCCTCTTGCCAACACTTGGCCCATAGCCTTGAATGTTATGGCATGCCAAGTACTCATCCAGGCACTTCTTAAAGAATATGAGGCATCCCGACTCCACCACCCTTCCAGGCAGTGCATTTACCCTCTGGGTAAAAATGTTTTTCCTCAAATCCCCCCTGAACCTCCCACCCCTCACTTTTAACTTGCGCCCTCTTGTAACTGACTCTTCAGCAAAGGGAAATAGCTGCCCCCTATCCATGCTTGTCCATTCAAATCATCCATTTGGACGTGTCATGATTTTCATGGAATATTATTTGCATGATGCTTCTTTTTGACAATATCTGTCTTTGTCAAACCAGTGACTTTCAAAATGTTGTTCTGTTGTTTTCCAAATAATGTCCATCCAGATTTGCCAAAAGTATTCTGCTCTTCTTTTTAATAGCTTTCTTTGAGGCAAATATTTAATTTCCTATCATTGCTACCAAAAGAAACATTGATAACACGTAGGAACATTGCTTTCTTAGATGTAATCAAGTGATTCTATGCCATTTGAATTTATTTTTAACCATGCTTGTGTCAGCATGCAATCTGCCAAAGGTATAGTGATATTTTATCAGTGTCTCCATTCTTCCAGTCCATGATTATTAAGGGTAACAGTGGCACTGCAAAGTTTAAAATGTATTTCCAGCAGATTAGTTGATGGTTCCAGTTATCATCATTCAAGGTGTGTTACTGCTTGTCCCACAATCAAGCTGTGCAAACTTTAAAGCAAAACATGGAATTTCTGCTCAAACCCAACAGAAATGACACTCTGAAATGAAGTGTCACAATGTAGGACTATCAAAAAATGTTAGAATTTATAATCATTCATTTATACAATAATTCAAAATGAACCTGCATTAAATATGTAACAGATCCTATCATAGTGATGAAGCTGTACTGTCATGTGCAGGTTTCATTTGGTAGTCATTGATTTTACAACATACTGCATCAATTGCTCCCAAGCCTCTTTAAAATTGTGTAGGCGATAACAATGGGAATAATGCAAATTTGAAGGTAGCAGAAATGTATTGGACTGAATTATTTGAACCACTAAATAATATTATTGTTACTATTGGTTAAAGGTAAAGGTACCAGTTGACTATTGGCTGCTCTCCCCTTTGAGGAGGCGAGCTGATTGGTGATGATTTAACCTGAGATTCACCACATTTCAGGTAAAGGACAAGGTTGAGAAGGTGGAGCCTTCATAAATAGCCTCAGCTGATACAGGAATTGAGCCCACACTGTTGGCATCACTCTGCATCATGGACTAGCTGCCCAGCCAACTGAACTAAACCGATCGCAAGGATGATTGTCTTCTATAAGTCTCAAAGTGGCTGATGAAGCTGATGCAGGATCTGCAGACTTCATTTATGGGATGTGGGCATCACTGGCTGGGTCAGCATTTATTGTCCATGCCAAGTTGACAATATGACAGGTAAGCTATTTCAAAATGCTGGAATCTTTCAATGGACTCTGTCGCCATCTGCTTCAGTCCAAGGCCATAGTCTCCCAGGAGTTGATGTCAATATGTATTTGCTTTCAACACATGCTGGAATTGCTTCTTCAGAGTCCTCCTCTGATGCATCTTCCCTGACTAAGCTGAGAGACAAAGGCTTACAGCTGCCTCCAGGGACCAGAGTTCAATTCCTGCCTTGTGTCACTGTCAGTGGAGTTTGCATGTTCTCTCCATGTCTGCATGAGTTTTCTCTGGTTTCCTTCCACAATCCAAAATTGTGCAGGTTAGATGAATTGGCCATGCCAAGATCTGTAGATTAGGCTATTACCATGGGAAATGTGTAAGGATTTAGGGATAGGTGGGGGGTGGGGGGTGCTCGGTAAAATATTCTGCCAGAGAGTTGGTGCAGACTTGATGGGTTGAATAGCCTGTTCTACACTGTTGGGGTTCTATGATTCGAAGAAGCTGCCAGGTATGGTGTGTGTCTTGATGTCATTGCGCATTCTTGAGAGATTTGAGTCAGTGAGAAGAAGTCAGCTGCCAGCCCATCAACAATTAAGCAGTCAGTCAAAGAGATTAAAATTCAATATACTGGAGCACATTGCCCATGCACAGCCATCTCACTTTTTCATTTTTCTTGTTCAAAGGCAGAATAAAAGTGGCAGGCCCTCTGCTCATGTGAGTTGTGAGGAGTTCAGATTAGAGTTTTGTAGCATTACTGTTGAGATTTCAGACCTTTTCCTTTGGTTTTTGCAAGGTATTTGTATTGTTAACCTTGCTCTGAGGGCTCTTTTGTTTTGCTAGCTCTCCTGGGGCATTACTGCCCATTGCAGCCTTCTGTGCACAGAGAGTATGTGATGATAAAGTGTTGTTGATATATTTTATGTATGAGGGGTATGTTTTTGGATTCAGTTTTGTTTCCACAGACAGTCGATGTGTCTGGAAAACGTTTACACAGAAATACACATAGAAAATACAAGTCAGAGTAGGCCATTTGGCCCTTTGGGTTTGTTCTGCCATTTGTCATGATCATGGCTGATCATCAAATTCAATATCCTGATACCCCCTTTCCCCTCCATATCCTTTGATCCCTTTAGCCCCAAGAGCTACATCTAATTCCTTCTTAAAATCAAACAGTGTTTTTTCCTTAACCACTTTTGTGACAGTGAATTCCACAGATTCACCTTTCTCTAGGTGAAGAAATTTCTTTTCACCTCAGCTCTAAAAGCTTTATCCTTTATCCTTAAACAATGTTCCTAGTTCTGGATTCCTCCACCGTTGGGAATGCTCATTGATGACTGGACAATATTCAGCACCATTCGTGACTACTCAGATACTGAAGCAGTCTATGTCCAAGTGCAGTAAGGCCTGGACAATATCCAAACTTGGGCTGACAAGTGGCAAATAGCATTCACGCCACACAAGTGCCGGGCAATGACCATCTACAACAAAAGAAGATCTAAGATCTAACCATCAACCCTTGACATTCAGTGGCATTACAATTGCTCAATCCCCCACTATCAACATCCTAGATGTTGCCATTGATAAGGAAATGAGCAGGTCCACCAGAATATGTCAAATGCTAGGAATTTTGTGACATGTAACTTATCTCAAGACTCCCCAAAGCCTATCCACAATCTACAAGGCACAATCAGGCATGTAATGGAATACTCATTACTTGCCTGGATAGATACTGCTCCAACAACACTCAAGAAACTTGATACCATCAAGAGCATCAGCTCACATGATTGTTTGTGGGAGGGTGCCAATCGGTCTCTACACCAGTGGCAGCTGTGTGTACCATTGACAAGATGCACTGCAGGAACACATCAAGATTTCTTAGGCAGCATCTTTCAAACCCACAGCCATTACCATCTGGAGGAAAAAGAGCAGCAGATACCTGCAAACACCACCACCACCTGGAGGTCCTCCTTCAAGTCTCTCACCATCCTGACTTGGAAAAATATTGCCGATTGTTCACTGTCGCTGGGTCAAAATCCTGAACTCCCTTTCGAAAAGCACTGTGGGTGTACCACACCACATAGAATGCAATGGTCCAAGAAGGCAGCTCACTACTATCTTCTGAAGGGTAACTAGGATTGGACGATCAATTCTGGCCTAGAAGGGTGATGCCCACATCCCTTTTCTTTAAATTCAAACACTATGTCCATGTGTAGCACACCACATCAGCCTCCTCTATCCAGGCCTCTTTATCTGGTAGCAGGACTTCCTCTTTCCACCCTACAGAATCAGTACTTCATGCCAGGTGTTCGCTGCTTCCATTAGACCATACAGACTGCTGTCTAAGAATCGTGTCTGAGTGCCCACGAAAATTTGGCAACCCGTCTGTTTTGTCCATCAGACACCGAGGCCAACACGTGCCAAACTTTCCACTCTCTTGTCAACAGCTCAGCTACGGACCTCCCCAACTTCTATCAGCCTTCAGGGAAATGGCTGCACTTGTTTTTACACCATTCCAGGTCATCGTTCGATCTGGTGCCTACCATGGTCCCACACCTCTGCTGGCTGTTCTGCACCAATGTTCAGCCATAGTTTTGCCCAGCATCATAGAATTATAGAATCCCTACAATGAAGAAAGAGGCCAATCAGCCCATCTATTCTGCATCAACTCTTCAAAAAACCCATTCAGGCCCTCCACTCCATCTTATACCCTTAGCCCTGTGTACTTAATATGACTAATCTATCTAACCTACACATCTTTGGATACGCAGGGGCAATTTAGCATTGCCAATCCACCTAATCTGCATACCTTTGGTCTGTGGGAGGAAATTGGAGCACCCAGAGGAAACATGCAAACTCTACACAGTCACTCAAGGCTGGAATGGAACCCAAGCCTCTAGTGCTGTAAGGCAGCAGTGCTAACCACTTTGCCAGCGTGCTGCCCTTTCATCATTCTCTCACTTGCGAAGGAATCTGACACTACAGTGGCTGATCACACTCGCATAACAAGTGCATAATTCAGGCCTTGGTTTCAGCATTGATGTTGCTATGTTCAAACACTTATTCCCTCAGCTGGTCGAAAGCTGCGTTCCCAGGTTTCAGGTAATGTTGGATTTTGTGATCAATGTCAGCTTCCTGTGACAGATATGTTCCAAGGTATTGAAATTATTCCACATTTTCCAAGCAATCATCATGGATCTAAATAAAATGGGACTGGAGTATGTACACTTGGACTATGCTAATGGGGGATGTTAGTTTCCTGAATCTTATGTCTAAGTCCCATCTTCTCATATGCCTCAGTAAATACATTAATGATTCTCTGGTGATTAATTTCTGACACAACACTAACTGCAGTATCATCTGTATATTGGATCAATCACTGAGGTCTTAATTTTTGATTGAATCTCAGATGACTGCAATCATTTATTGTCCATCTGATAAATAAGCTGCAATCAGCAGGATGCTTGTCTTCAGTGAAATAGAGCATGGCAACAAGATTGAATAGAGGTAGAATGATGACACAACCTTGTTTGACTGTATTTTATACACTGAAGAGTTAGTAATGAATCTGTTGTGAAGGGTTACCACTCACATCATCATCACCAAGTAGTTGAAGAATGGTAATGAATATTGAAGGACATTCATTCTTCAACTTCTAGCGTGCCTCAGAATTTACAGTCAAAGGCCTTTGTCAAGTCAAAGAACACATGTAGAGTGGTTGATATTCGTGACATTTTTCATATAGTTAGTGAAGTATGAAAATCATGTTGGCCATGCCTTTTGGTCTATATCAAATTTAAAGGGTTCTTGTAATGATCTTTCTTGTAATAGAAAGCAAAGATTTGCCTCTGTAATTTCCACAGTTGGATCTGTCCCCTTTTTGAAGATTGTCTCAATAATGATTCATTTGGGATTTCTTGTTCATTCAGCATATGTAGGATGAGTACTTGGACCTGTAAAGTTAGATTATCCCCTCCTTGCTTAAAAATTTCAATGAGGATTCCATCACATTCTGCTTTGTCATTCTTCATTCATGTGATAGCTTTCATCACCTCCACAGGCATTTCTAGAGTTCTGAGCTGGTCTCTAACTGGATGTTATGGGATTGAGTTGAAAATACTCTGGCCAAATGTTGATTTTTGATTGAAAAGGTATTTAAAATGTTCTATCCAATGGCAGCTTTCCTTTTCTTGATCAGATCTCTCCCATCCTGAGGCCTCAGAGGAATTGGTCCTGGAGTAATCAAGCCATAATAGTCTTTAAGGCAGTGAAGAAGCTATGGATATCATTCATGTCAGCGACACATTGAATTTTCTTTGCCTTGCCTGCCCACCAAATGAGGGTGCACCTTTGTATCTCAGCTTTTATTTGTTGGTTAGCTAGTTTCTTTAGCTTTGAAGTCAGGTTATTCCACCAGTTGCAAACAGTCTGGTACTTCACATCAATCCATTTATTGATATTCCACTCATTTTCATCAAACTAATTCTGATGTTTCCTGACAGAAAATCCAAGTGTCTCTTTGAGTCATCAATGACATTGGATTTAAGCACATCCCCAGCAAGGTGAATATTTTTTTTCCGTGTTTAATTGAAGTTTGAAAGTTTTTTCCAACAGGCATTCGTTTCTTTTGATTAGATTCTTCACAGCTTCCATATGGATCTTTTGTGGACATCTTTTTTTGTTGCACCAGCTTTTGGAAACAAAATGGATATAATTGAATAAGTCAATGATCAGTCCAACAATCATCAGCCCATGTTGTTGCTCTGGTGCTGTGGACATCTTGGCAATCCTAGGCATGGATGATAACAAAATCATCCTTGCTTGGACCATGGGTGTTTACATGATATTTTGTACTTATTCTTCTGATTGAACAGGATATTAATATTAAGCTCATGTTCTGTGCATTTAATGAGGAGAAGAAACCAAAAGAGAAAATACTAGAAAATCTTAGCAGGTTTGGCAGCATCTGTAAGGAGAGAAAAGAGCTGAAGTTTCAAGTCCAGATGACCTTTCGTCAAAGCTTTGTCCAGTATCCGAAGTGAGGAGAAAAACTTCAGTTGCTATTTCCAGTTCCTTCCCAAACTTTATTAATTTCTGTCTTGTGGAATTCTACTGCACAAGGTTATCCCTCGAAATATGGCTATCCAGTTGTATGAGTTGAGGCAGACTATGTTTAGAGCACATTTTCTAGCTCCCTCCCATAGTAAGGGGTGAGCAGAATGATTCGTAAAGAGGGTCACAGTTACAGCTTTGAAAGCCATCTCTATCTCTTCTGATTGAGAGACAAATACCTTATAACTGCTCCCCCACATCAGGTCATAATAGCAGCTTCCAGACAACACAGTCCTGCTCCTGTTATGTATGCTAGCTGTCAAAAGACCTGGGTGATGTGCTCAGAAAGAAAGATGCCTGTTAGCGTAGGGAAACCATTGCACACCAATTTCCTCACGAGTCTTGACAGAATAAAATCTTGATCCAATGGGAAGGAAATGAAGGTGATTGCAGGTTTTGTTCCTCTGCTGCCTTTGTCTGTCATTGAGAATGTGCACATCTCCCTCCACCTGTTCTGCTGTTGAAGGCTTTTTTGCCAAATCCCATCTGCAGTGTATTTCTAGGGTTTTGAACAAGCTTTTGTGGTAACTGAAATGGTCATCTCAGGCTCTCAATATCAGCATCAATCACTACCAGGTCAAAATGTGTATAATTGCAATGTTGCAATTAAATTTACATTAAATACATGACAGGGTACATCCCTGGATTATAGAAAGTGCTGGGAAGTATGGAGGCCATCCTAACTTATAGTGGGATGAGTGTATGGAGGCCTAATAAGGAGATCCACCATACTTCGCCCAGTTTGATCAGTCCTTTCTTATACACTGCCAGATTCTAGAGCAAGTATGATGGTTTAGCCTTTGGAACCCACTAATAAGATAAGCGTCTGTTTATGGATAATGGATTCTTATTGTTTATCATTACAATGAACAGCAGGTTGTTAGGAGAAAATTGCAAGGCCATAGCCTTATTGAGAGCTTGTCTGCTATAAATGTTATCCCTTCTGTCTTTCCCATATGGCAGATGTTTTTGGAAAATAACTACCTATAAATATATACATCATTAGGGATCTGATATGAAAAGAGTGCATGTAGGAAAGAGTTGTGTTAACACGTACAAAATATTGGTCCTGTCAATCAGTGTTAGCTGTGGATTCTAATACAATTCTGTTGAGAAATGGTCATCAGTTTTATGTACATATTAAAATGGATACAGGCAAGCATTTAAACTACATTTTACAACTGGATCCTTTGAAACAGCTGTCACATATTACACATCCTAGCAAAATGCACTAAAATAGAAAAATGTGTATAATTTATTTTGCTTTTTGTAGTTATTACATTGTCAAAGTAAGCTTTGCTCCTGCTGTCTTATAAATTTATGCTCCGGAGGAACATTATTCAGCTTATCAGTAATGAGAAGGATTTTCCTTATCTAGAGAAATGTATTTTTAATCAGTTATCATGGTATGGACTGGAGAGTGGAACACTTTCCATCTCAGGCACTCAATATCAGCATCAAGCACTACCAGGTCAAATATAATGTAATTAAATTTGTACTAACTTAACTTGACAGACTATATCCCAGAATTATAGAAGGTGCTAGGAAGTGTGCGGATCATTTTAACTTGTAATGGGATCGGTGCATGGAGGTCTAAACAGGCAATACACCTGCACAAAGTGAGATCCGACCTATCTTAGTGACTCATGCTGTTGTAATGTGGCCTCCTGAGGTGACTGGTGGGTGAAAGTGTAGTTTCCCATAGGTGGAAGCCATTATTGGGGGTGTGAAGGAACAGTCTCCAGCAAAAGTGGTTAAGATCAACCTGGAAGTAATCACTACTGGGGAAATCTCTCTAGCCAATGAGGTCAAAGATTTCTGAGCTGGGGCTTAACAGAACCTACTAGGAAATCTCAAAGCAAAATAAATTGATATTTAACTGAACTTTTTCTGACACTGTTTAGTTCAGATCAGTTTTACAAATGTATGAACTTGGGACAAGAATAGGTTACTCAGCTCTTTATGCCTGCTCCCACAACCAATAAGACCATGGCTGATCTAATTGTCAGCTCAACTGCACATTTATGCCGACCCTCCATAACCTTTCACCGCTCTGCTTATCCAGAATCTATCTATTACTGCCTTACAAATATTCCAAGGGCCAAGTTTCCCCATAATTTGTCAGGATGTCAGGGTCTGATTGAAAACTGGCATGTATTTCTCCAAATGCACTGCCAAGTTTTCAGATCAGATCCTGAACCACACTGGCAGAAATAAATTAGAAATGGGCATGGTTTACACTATTACTCTGGTGGGGGATACGGGAAGAGGGACATGACCAAGCATTTCCTGGGCACTGTTCCCTGACATTATCCTTGGCACTGCACCCGACATAGATTGGTATTGCCAACCTGGCAGTGCCAACTTGTGCCAGAGCAATGCCAGGTGGTATGTCCATGGGCCCAACTAGGATTGGAGTGTTTCTCCCTTGTGTGGTGAGGAAACTGATGAAGCCAACAAGGTCCACTCCACAGAGATCAGAACGCCATCCTTAAAGGGTGCTCTGATCAGAAATAACATTAAACAATTTCTATTACCCCCACCATGAAGATAATATGGTTCTTACCCCACATCAGCACAATTATCAGGGGCTTCCCTTTTCAATGGCAAAAGTGCCATTCTTCCTCCCTCACTGCCAAGTTCCCCCTCAGCATTTTCTTCACACCACTCCATCCCGAACCCTCTCCTCACTGGCAAGGTTGGCATTTGTTACCATTCCTGACTCCCCTTAAATTAAGTGGCTTGCAAGGCCAGATGGCAGTCAAGAGACAACCAGATTGCTGAGTCTGGAGTCACATGTGGACTAGACCAGGTAAAGACTGCAGATTTCCTTTCCTAAAGGGCAGGTTTTTACAACAGTCGATGACTATTATTGATTATTGGGACTGGTCTTCATATCCAAATTTTTTTTATTCATTAAATATGAATTCCACAGCTGCTATGTGGGATTTAATTCTGCATGCCTCCAGAGCATAAGCCTCTAGATTAATATAGAAGTCCAGTGACATTACCACCATACCAATGCTCACCCTAAATGAGAGCTAGTGATGGTCAATAACTATACAATGGATGAAGTGGCCCATACACTCTAGTTCTTCAGCTGAAACTTGGAAGATCTATCGAGTTCAGAGTAAAAAAAAACACAAAAAGACTTCATGTTTTGGAGGAATTGTTTTAAGTCCAAGGTCAAAGCTTTCAAGGAGAATAGGATGCTAGGGAGATGGTGACCTTTGGGGCATTCTAAAGAACTCTTAGAAGTTGTTTATGCCTCCACTCTAACCTTTGATTTGATTTATTACTGTCAGATGTATTAGTACACAGTGAAAAGTATTGTTTCTTGCGTTCTATACACACTGTTCATAGTGAAAGGAGAGGATGCAGAATATAGTGTTACAGTCATAGATAGAGTGTAGGGAAAGATCAACTTGATGCAAGGTTAGTCCATTCAAAAGTCTGTCAGCAGCAGGGAAGAAGCTGTTCTTGAGTTGGCTGGTACGTGACCTCAGACTTTTATATCTTTTTGCGATGGGAGAAGGTGGAAGAGAGAATGTCTGGAGTGCACCTTAGCACAGTCACAGCATTCTTGCCTCAGAAGCTGCCGTGTTTAGGCCCTACTCCAAAAGTTTGAACATACAATTCAGGGTGATATTCCAGTGCAACAGGATAGAGTGTGTCTTTCAGAGAAGATGCCACCTCAAAGTGGCTGGAAGCAATTCCATGGTATGATTTAAATAATAGACGCCCTGGACAACATTATTTCTGCAAATAACACCTCAAGCAGATTATTTGATCACTTATCCCATTGCTGTTTGTGGGGCTTGCATTGGCTGCTGTTCTTCCTTCTATTGCAGCTGTGCCTGTACTTCAAAAGTACTTTGTGAAATGCTTTGCCATGTCCTGAGGTCAGGAAATGCAAAATTTCAATACAACTTTTTTTCTTTCATTCACTGACAGCCTGAAAAGTGCCCAAGGCAAGACAGTTCAAGGCAGTTTTATCTTGACTCACACTAGCAGTGCAGCAGCTGCCAGGGATTGCGCTTCGGGTTGTTAGCATGTTATACAAAGAGGTTCCTGCATCCTGGTGATTTTCAGTCTATGAAATAATCACTTCTGCATTCAGCTGAGAAAATAACAGTGTGTATGATATATTAGGGTAGCAATAGAATGGTGGAGAGATGCCTTGTACCCACGATAATCATGACTTCTCTATTGTGCAAAAATACTTATTCCTTTTCAATTAGTATACGTTTCAAGAACGTCAAGTGAAGATACTCTATGTAATAATGGACATGGTTGTAGTGTTGAACATGCCAGTTTTAACTTACAGTGCAATACTGTAGTAGTGACCTTTAAAGTTTTCACACCTCAGTGAACAAACATCAATTCTTCTCTCCCTATTCGATCTGTTGTCTCATTCTTTAAATCTGTCATTTTGACTGAAAAAGTGTAAAGGAACTGAGAGCCAGTTCATACAGGAGCAGCCTGCGTATGATCCACATCCAGTTGGAAAGAGAGGAATCTGTGCACAGTAATATTGT
Organism: Sphyrna mokarran; assembly: GCA_024679065.1. Classification (NCBI taxonomy): domain Eukaryota; kingdom Metazoa; phylum Chordata; class Chondrichthyes; order Carcharhiniformes; family Carcharhinidae; genus Sphyrna; species Sphyrna mokarran. Next base: position 71,783,092 of record JAGIQG010000001.1, on the reverse strand, counting down.
TCAATTAAATTTTGCATAGCAAAGCCTGCTTCAGGAGAAACGGAACAGTGTAATACATAAATGTATTATGTGCAAAGGTCCCACGAGGTATAGATTCCACATTGGAGTGCTCACTCTTCAGTCTCTTTACTTTGTCTTTGAAATTGGTACACATAGAGCACAACGCAAATTGGAAAGGGCACTATCTTAAATTCAGTTGGCAGCAAACTAGAAAGACATCACAGCTTAAAAATGCAGACTGGAGTTTTCAATTTTGGCAGGGGCGCCCACCCATTACAGTTCAATGGAAAGAAAATTTGAGAGAATGTATAATGATTAGCTAACCCAATATCTCTCACTTCATAACCATACCAAATTGAAAATTCTACTTACATGCTTTACAGATCACCCATTTTTAATAACTACATGTTGCTGCCATTCAAACCTGCATTCCCAGGTCTTCTTGTGTTTATAACAATGTGCCAATAAAGTGAGCACCCGTTCATTTTTGGCCTAAACAATATATAATCAAAATGAGTTGATGGCTTAATTTCACTGATTAACTTTGAGCTTTTTTGAAATGCCAACATGAAAATGGGGCTATATTCAACAGTGGCTTCATAGCTTTTAGCTCAATTCCTCTTTGGCTCCTGTGCTATTGTCTTTGAGAATAGGAAATCTCGCAAAATTTCCCGGCAAATTTATAGAATGGTATTTATAACGTACTTTCATTCTCACTTCACTAGAAACACAGAAGGTTTTTATTAATAAGAAAAATTTACAGCAGCCAGCATAGCTGCACATGATCTCTTTACATGTCTTCTGTTGAAGAGAGGACCCCACCCCCTGGATTGATTAACCATTATCACTCCCAATTGGTCCTCCAAACCAGGTAACCCTTATTTGGCTGTTTCCCTTAAGGACAACCATCACATCGCTCTCCCTTTAACCTCTTTATACAATCTGCCAGAACTAAATTACTCAGACATAAATTCTAACTAAACATTGTATATGTGAATTGGACAATTATAAATTGAGTCTTTGAGTAGTTTTTCTGTTTCTTATGGAGTGGTGTAATTCTGTAGTCTGAGATGTTTCCGCAGGAAAAACACTAATAGGAACTGCAAAAACAGGTACCTCTTTTAGCACATTACCATTTGCTTCCATAGAGATATTGGTTATGTCTAACAGAGCAGTCAGGCACTTTGGTGCTTACACGTTCAAAAACATTTCTGGATGGCAACACTGACTGCTCGATTGTTTCTTCACTCCTCAAATGGCCCACGTGTTTCAAGTACAGGAGTAGGGATGTATTGCTGCAATTATTCAAGGTTTTGGTGAAACCATATCTAGAATATGGTGTGCAGTTATGGTCTCCTTATCTGAGGAAGGATGTTCTTGCTATAGAGTGAGTGCAGAGAAGGTTTATCAAACTGATTCCTGGGATGGCAGGACTGACATTAGAGGAGAGATTAAATTCTCTAGGTCTATATTCACTGGAGCTCAGAAGAATGAGGGAGAGTCTCGTGAAAATCCGTAAACTTCTATCAGGACTAGACAGGGTAGATGAAGGAAAGATATTCCTGATGATAGGGGATGGCCAGAACCAAGGGTCACAGTCAAAGAATACAAGTAAACATTTTAGGATTGAGATGAGAAATTTCTTCACCAGAGAATGGTGAATCTGGAGTTCACTACTACAGAAAGCAATCGAGGCCAAAACATTGTTTGTTTTCAAAAAAGAGTTAGACCTAGTTCTTGGGGCAAGAGGATCAAAGAACATGGGAGAGGGCAGAGATTGTATCAGGCCATTGAGTTGGATGATCAACCATGGTCACAATGAATGGTGGAACAGGCTTGAAAAGCCAAATAGCCAACTCCTGCTCATATTTTCTCTGTTTCTGTGTTTATGAATGTTCAACAGGGGTCCAATCTCAAAGACAGTAATTCCAGGAATCTAACTTGATCCACCACTGGACTCTTATCGTGTGACATCATGTCATATTAAGTACTTAATATGGGGTTTTCTACTGCTGTAGTTATGATAGTTCATTGATGAGATCTTGAGGCTTCTGTATTTTTAAACATACACACATAGGCTTCAACTATGAACAGTTTCGACTATCAATAGTTTTAACAGCTTTTTCACAATCTTGGTCTGTCACATGTAAAAGAATGGTCATAGCACAGTGTTTGTGGTACTTAAGTCATGTGCATTTTGATTTAGTTTCATCAAATCAAACTAAATTTGATTTGATGAATTTAGTTCATTTTATCACTTCGATTCTTGTGCTTTTCCCATGCATGTAACCATTTCAGCAATTTTGTTCTGGAATCTAATCTCACTTTCTTTGTCTGAAATGTTGACTCTGTTATCAATTTCACTGTTTTTACTTCAGCTAATTTCTCATCGCTAAACTTCCTCCTTCAAGGTCTTATTCTCCAGATTCAACCCTTCTCTGGGCTTACTCTTATTTTCTAGATGCTTTTTCATGAAGTTCAGCTTATTCTACATTGTCTCATTAAATTTTCCTTTTTCGTAATTTCCTTTTGTAAATTCTTGCAACTTTTTTTCTCAGAATTTGCAGTTAGTTATTTCACCTTGTTGTTTTAAAGCCTTAAAAACATAGAAACTAGAAGCAGGAGTAGGCCATACAGCCCTTCAAGCCTGCTCTGCCATTCATTTTGATCATGGCTGATCATCAAATTCAATATCCCGATCCTTCCTTCCCCCCATATCTCTTGATCCCTTTAGTCTCTTGAGCTATATCTAATTCCTTTTTGGGGCAATGTTTTGGCTCTAACTATATTCTGTGGTAGTGAATTCCACACATTCACCACCTATTTCTCTTCATCTCAGTTCTAAAAAGTTTATCCCTTGTCTGCAAATTATGAGCCCAAATTCTGATCACCTCCACCGTTGGGAACATTCTTTCTGAATCTACCCTGTCTGACCCTATTAGACTTTTCAATGTATTTTTTCCTTCTGTAAATCCATGCTGACTTTGCCTGATTATAACACTGTCTTCCAAATGCTAACTTACGAAATTTTGATTAAGGACGCTAGCAACTTCCCCAGTATCTAGGTTAGGCTCACTGGTCTATAGTTCTGTTTTCTCTCTACCTCCATTTTGAATAGTGGGCTTACATTAGCTACCCTCCAATCTGAAAAAACTATTTATTTAAATGGCAAAAAACAAGGCCCAACAACATTGATCCCTGTGGGACTGTAACGGAAACAGTTTTCCAGTTCAAAAAAATCCGTGGACTATCTCCCTCTGCTTCCAGCCAGTCAATTAGCCAATTCTGCATCTTTGAAGTCTCATTACCTCCTCTGAGGTCTTATATTGCCACTTTCTTGAAGTCTTTATTATCTCCTGTTTTCCTTAATATTCATTTGTTGGACATGATTGTTGCTGGTTGGCCAGCATTCATTGCATATTCCTAGATGCTCTTGTTCAGAGGGCAATTGAGAGTCGACACATTGCTATTTCTCATGCAGACCAGGCCAGGTGAGAACAGCAGATTTCCTTCCTTAAAGGGCATCAGTAAATCAATTTTTTTCTACAATCGATAATAGTTTCATGTCATCAGTAGATTCTGAATTCCAGATTTTTTTTATTTGAATTCAAATTCCACCATCTGCCATGATGGGATTCAAACCCAAACCCCAAAACATTAATTGAGTTTCTAGAATAACAATCAAGCAATAATACCATTGGGCCATTGCCTTCCCTTTGCATTACCTTTTCCTTGAGGTTTTTACTAGCTGCCCTATACCTGGAATCTTCTCCAATTTTCCTATCCATAGCAGTTTGCTCCTTTCAGTGCATTGCCACTTTAAATGCATCACAGTTTTAAATGCATTAGTCATCTTTTTTCACTCAGCTGTCAGCATTTGTCAGTTTTCTCTCTGTTTTTCCTATGCTTTTGAAGTTTTGATACAAGCCTAGCTGCTCTTTTTTGAACTTCTAAAACTTCACTTTTAGTGAATGAAAGGCCTTTTGAGCAATTTTTGGAGTTTTTTATCCACTTCTGACTGTTTGGATAGTCCATTTTTTTTCATTTTGATGTGCCAGCTTTTCTGTTGATTTCGAATCAAACATCTAGTGTTTTCAGAGTCCAAGAGACCATTTTTTTCAAAAAGCTTGCTTACATATGGATTACAGGGTCAACAATAGGGTTCTGAGGAATGTGGAGGAACATAGAGATGTTGGGGTCCATATCCACAGATCTCTGAATGTTGCCACTTATGTGGATAGAGCCGTGAAGAAGGCCTATATATAGCGTGTTAGTAGTTATTAACAGGGGGTTTCAGTTTAAGAGCCGTGGAGTTATGCTGCAACTATACTGGATCTTGGTAATACCACATTTGGAATATTGTGCACAGTTCTGGTCACCTCACTATAAGAAGGATGTGGAAGCATCGGAGAAAGTGCAGAGGAAATTTACCAGGATGCTGCCTGATTTAGAGGGTCGGTCTTATGGGAAAGGTTGAGGGAGCTGAGACTTTTCTCTTTGGAGCAGAGGAGGATGAAAGGAGACTTAATTGAGGTTTGTAAGATGGCGAGAGGAATAAATAGTCTCTGAATGTCCATTCTATTTCCTCAGGTGGATGTAGCTGTTACTAGGGGGCATAACTGTAAAGTTCATGGTGGGAGATATAGGAGGGATGTCTGAGATAGATTTTTTACTCAGAGTGGTTGGGGGTGTGGAATGCACTACCTGCTGTGATAATGGAATCAGACACTTTAGGAATTTTCAAGCAGTTATTGGAAAAGCACTTGGAGCAGGCCAGAATGATAGAGAGCGGGATAGCTTGATCTTGGTTTCAGACAAAGCTTGGCACATTGAGGGCTGAAGGGCCTGTACTGTGTTGTGCTACTCTATACTATGTTCTATGTAATTTTTCTTTAAACAGTTTGAGAACTTCTCTGATCGCTTGAAATTTTGATGTGGAGATGCCGACGTTGAACTGGGGTAAACACAATAAGAAGTCTCACAACATCGGGTTAAAGTCCAACAAGTTTATTTGGTGGCAAAAGCTACTAGCTTTCAAGCATTGCTTCTTCATCAGGTAAGTGAAAGTTCTAATCACAAACAGCCATAAGACACAAACTCAATTTACAGAATAATGTTTGAAATATGATTCTTTACAGCTGATTAAGTATTAAAGATGCAGACAATGTGAGTGGAGATAGCATTAATCGTAAGTTAAAGAGAAGTGTATTGTCTCCAGACAGGACAGTAAGTGAGATTTTGCAAGCTCAGGCAAGTCATGGAGGTTACAAATAGTGTGACATGAACCCAAGATCCCAGTTGAGGCCGTGCTCGTGTGTGCAGAACTTGGCTATTAGTTTCTGCTCAGCGACTCTGCGCTGTCGTGTGTCGTGAAGGTCACCTTGAAGAATGCTTAGCTGAAGATCAAAAGTCGAATGCCCATGACCGCTGAAGTGTTCGCTAACAGGAAAAAAACCATAGAAAATTACAGCTCAGAAATAGGCCTTTTGGCCCTTCTTGTCTGTGCCAAACCATTTTTGCCTAGTCCCATCAATCTGCACTTTGACTGTATCCCTCCACACCCCTCTCATTCATGTACCTGTCCAAATTTTTCTTAAGTGATCCCGCATTTACCACTTTATCCGGCAGCTCATTCGACACTCCCACCACTCTCTGCATGAAAAAGCCTCCCCTAATAAGCCTCCCTTTAAACTTTTCTCTTTTATCCTTAACCCATGCTCCAGTTTTTTTCTCCCCTAGCCTCAGTGGAAAAAGCCTGCTTGCATTCACTCTTTCAATACCCATCAAAATCTTTTATACCTCAACCAAATCTCCCCTCATTCTTCTACGCTCCTGGGAATAAAGTCCCAATCTATTCAATCTCTCTCTGTAACTCAGTTTCTCAAGTCCCGGCAACATCCTCGTGAACCTCCTCGGCATTCTTTCAACCTTATTTACATCCTTCCTGAAACTAGGTGACCAGAACTGTACACAATACTCTAAATTTGGCCTCACCAATGCCTAATACAACCTTAGCATAACACTCCAACTTTTATACTCAATACTCCGATTTATAAATGCCAATGTACTAAAAGCACTCTTTACGACCCTATCCATCTGTGACATCACTTTTAGGGAATTCTGTACCTGTATTCCCAGATTCCTCTGTTCAACTGCACTCTTCAGAGTCGTACATTTAGCCTGTATGTTCTATTTTGGTTTGTCTCCTCAAAGTCAATACCTCACATTTGTCTGCAAGAGAACACTCTTGCCTGGTGACTGTTGAGCAATCACCCTCAACAATGTTCTGGACTCCTTACTCTGGATCTTTGAGGCATTTTTCATTTACTAGAAGCATTGCTTTCTGTGCACTCTTCTTCCTAAAGATAACTTCGCATCAACTCTGTGCTTTTAGAACATTAAGTTCTTTCTAAAAAAAACTAAAGCCACAGCTCTTGTTTCTCATGGTTATTTTTCCTTGATTTATTTCCAATATGTTTCTACATTGACTGTCCCAGTCAATTCAGGTTTGTTTTGCACCTATCCCTCACAGTATGGCAATATCTCAAGTAAGTCCAATTGCCCAAAGAGAGGCATTTGGGTGTGTAATTTATTCTTCAGACTTTGATTAAACAGGAGACTCACAGGTGCTGGGTTAGAGGCAGTGTCATGATCATTTTTTTTTAAAGAGCAACAAAGCACGGGAAACAGGCCCTTCGGCCCAACGAGCCCGCGCCGCCGTCATAACTATATAGTAGCAAATCCATTATCCTATTATATTATTCCTATATAATAATATATATATTATTCCTAATATGGAAAATTCTCACTATAGGGACAATTTGTTACCCAATCAGCCTAAGAGCGAATTTTTGGGTTGTGGGAGGAAACCGGAGTGCCCGGAGAAACCCACGCAACCACGGGGAGAACGCGCAAACTCCCGCAGACACCGGCCCAATTCCAAGTGTCTGCACAGCCACATCGATAGTCTCTGAGCTGTCATGGTGTCCTTCAGATGGTCCACATAAAGCACTCATTTACAACATGAGGTACCAGGCAACCCATGAATCAACATCCAAGAGCTGTACCCGCACCACCTGCCAAATGCATGCTCAAAGTATGGACCGAATTACCTGTGGAAAAAAAGCCGTAGTTAAACAGTCCTAATATATCCCTCTATCTGCATACCACTCATGTGGCTGTCCAAGAGACCCTTAAACAGCCCTAGCGTGCCTGCTCCCACCACCTTACTCGGCAGTGCATTCCACACCCCCACTACCCTTTGTGTGAAAACTGCCCTCTAATATTCGTCCTATACATAGCCCCCCTCACCCTATGGCCATGACCCCTCGTCCTATCCATTTCTAAAGGCGGAAAGAGTTTACCTCCATTTACTCTATCTATACCCCTTATAATCTTATACACCTCTATGAGATCCCCCCTAAGCCGACGTCTTTCAAGGGAAAACAACCCCAGTCTATTTAATCGTTCCTCATAAGACAGTCCTTCCATACCAGGCAGCATCCTGGTAAACCTCCTCTGCACTCTCTCCAAGGACTCTACATCCTTCCGATAGTACGGCGACCAGAACTGGGCGCAGTATTCCAAGTGAGGCCTAACCAAAGTTCTATACAACTGCAACATCAAACTCCTACTCTTGTATTCTATACCCTTTTTCTATGAAAGCTAACATACTATACGCCTTCTTTATCACCTTCTCCACCTGTGAGGACACCTTCAGAGACTTGTGAACCTGCACCCCCAAGTCTCTCTGCGTCTCTATGCTCCGTATAGTTTTACCTTTTATTCTATAACTCTCTTCTACATTTTTCCAGCCAAAATGCATCACCTCGCATTTATCCGGATTAAATTCCATTTGCCATCTATCTGCCCAGTCTACCAACCTGTCTCTGTCCTGTTGTATTGCCTGGCACTGCTCCTCTGTACCCGCCAATCCAAGCATCTTAGTGTCATCAGCAAATTTGCTGATCTCACCACCTACCCCAACTTCCAAGTCGTTTATGTAGACCACAAATAGAAGAGGACCTAGTACTGAGCCTTGTGGCACTCCACTAGTGACAGGCTTCCAGCCGGAAAAAGAGCCTTCCACTACTACCCTCTGTCTCCTCCTCCCGAGCCAGTTCTCGACCCATCTACATACCCGACCCGACCCGACCCGATTTTATCCTTATTACCAGATATAATATTGCACTTTCACAGACTTTACTGGAAACACAAAAGGTATTTATTAATAGGAAAAACTGTAAAGTAGGACAGCAGCCAACATGGCTGCCCTCAGTCGCCGACATATCTTCTATCTCACAGAGGGCTCCACATCCTGGCTTGATTACTTACTCTCAATCTCAATTGATTCCTCAAGCCAGGTGACCCTTACTCTGCTGTGTTACCCTTAAAGCGACAATCACCACAATTCACCACAATTTCACAAAGAATATTTGTGTACCAGCTACATGAGAAACTTCAATTGAAAAATTTTATAGGTGTTTGGTACAAGGATTAAGAAATTACATTATATTCTGCTAGTGTTCTGCTAGAACACACAAATTATTCATTTCAAATTCTTCTTTAAACTATGTCAGTGGAATTGCCAATCTCTTTATCAATTGGCTAATGCTCTACTAGTAGGCAAAAGGAATTTCAGACGAACTTGTAAAGGATTCATGTGCTAAGGTAGATTTGTTCCAAAGTGAACAAAATCTTTGGTGAATTAAACAAACTCAGGCTGATTATTTAAGTATTAGTCCAATATCAATTCGAAATAAATTTATTCACAGGTGCACTGCTGGAAGGCAGGCCCTGTCATGATATTAAATTGATTGTGGTGGTATACTGCAGTATTAAATATAATACGGTACAAGCTGTATTTCATTGGGTCACCTGACCTGGAATTACAGATGAGACAACTCATGTAAATGTAAGCTATAAGCAGGCTGCAGGCCTATGACTGTGTCCGAGTTTGTTCTTATTATGATAAGTTTACAATAACATAGAAACTAGAAGCAGGAGTGGGCCATTGGCCCTTCAGGCCTGCTCTGCCATTCATTTTGATCATAGCTGATCAATGAATTCAATATTCTGATCCCCCTTCCCCATAATCCTTGATCTCTTTAATCCCAAGAGCTATATCAAATTTCTTCTTGAAATCAGACAACATTTTGACCTTAATTACTTTCTATGGTAGCCTCTGGGTGAAGAAATTTCTCCTCACCTCAGTTCTAAAAGGTTTACCCTTTATCCTCAAACTGTGACTCTTAGTTCGGAACTCCTCCACTATTGGGAAAGTTTTTTCTCAATTACCCTACCAAACCCTGTTAGAATTTTATAAGCTTCTACGAGATCCCTCTCACTCTTCTAAACTCCAATGAATATAACCCCAACTGAATTAGTTTCTCCTCAAATGACAGACCTGCCATAAGAAGATTGGTCATCCTACAACATAAACACAGAACATGTTCTTGCCTACTGATTTGCCACTATGAGCTGTTATTTAGGCAGATTTTCTTGTCTTTTGTCTTCCACTCTTGGTGGCAGTATGAGGAGGAATGTACACTTTTCATCAGTTGAATCTGAATTTTTGGCATTTAATTCTGAGCCACATGCTCGCCATCCAGTCAAAGCTAGCTGTCTCCACCCAATCTAATAACGCATAGAAAATATTCCAGAGTAGTTTTTAGTGATTTGCAAAAAAACCGTGGTTATTTCTGTTCACCAAACTATCAATCGAGAACTTGGCAGCAAAATTGCATACCAGCAAACTAAGATAAACTAATGTGGGAAAAAAGCTCCTACTGAAACATATACAGTGTAATGCCAAATAAGGTGTGTTTTCAGAAAATTTTAAAGCTGGTGTAACAAAAAAGCCCCAGAAATAAACATCCTTTGAATGCAATCAATGCAAATGATGGTGAAATGAATTATTTGCAATTCTTACATATTCATTCATGCAAGACAGAGATTTACTTGTTTGGCTTCTCTTCCTGGAGGAATGTGTGTATTCTAAATTTGTCACAAAAAAGCTCGTGTTCCACCTCACAAAAAAATGAATGTACTGCTAGATATCAAATAAATCCAATCAGCTGAAACGTAACAAGGCCGTTGTTCCAAACTGTATCATCTCCCACTGTGTTACCTAGTTATTGGAACTGCTCAGTGTAGAAAGCCACACAGACTTCCCACTGTGTATTTGTTTGTTTTCCAGATCAGTGTAGGAATTATGTTAGATTACTTCTGACAGATTTACAATGTGACATTGGGAAGCTAGTTATTCGGTCCTGATTATAATTAAATATATTTTGATCTTGGGTTCTGTAGTTTGTAGAATTAATTACAGAGTACGTTGCAAAGCAAAATAAATCTATTTGCAAAAGTGGCAGATGTGCATTATTATTTGGAAAATAACATTACGATAATGTGGGATATACTTAACACTTCCTGCATTCAAGACTCATTCAAGTATTTTACTTGCTTTATTTGTACATGAGTTAACCTTAATTTTATTCCAAATAATTTTGTATCTATTCCAAGCATTGACAATAAAATTCCTAGCATTTGTCACCTACAATCTGTTTGTCGTAACTTGATTTGATTTTCGCCCAGCAGTGTATGTGATAGAGGTTTCTGATTAAATTTATCTTTTTCAACAGCCAGCTCAGCAAATTAATGTCAATCAAGGAAGGTGAGAGAGTTTTTGTGTTGCAAATGGTGTGGAAGAACAGTGGATTTTGGGCATAATTTTGTTGGATGATGCTTTGAACGACAGGGCAAGATAGGACAGAAAAAGGCCTTGAATATAAGAGAAGGCTTTGAAACATGGAGGGAGTAAACCTGGGAGATTGAAGGTTTGGATGTGTCTGGGAGGGAGGGAACTGTGCAGGACTCCAGAATTTAAGAGGTGAGCTGAACCAGCCAGGATCATACAGATAACTATAGCCTCCCAGGAGAGAAGGTCAGTGCCATTGAGTAATGCCCAAATAGTGCCAGAGACCAGTGTCAGAGGCACTACCATGGGGGCTTTCATTGGGGAGGTTTAAAGTGGGGGATATTTCTGATGGTGTCCTTGGGGGATGGGGGTGTTCACTGAAGGGCATTATTGTACTACAGCTAGTATTCACCAAGCTGAGGGGGAGAGGATTCTGGGGAGGGGGTTCGCTATGTAGAAGTCCAAAAAACAAAGTCTGTCAATGCTGCTTGCAAGTTGGGCTGTGGAAGATGGTGGACAGGGCCTCACCAGTGGCTGATAACAGACCTGGCATCAGTAAGGGAGAGATCCAAACCCTGGTTTTGCTGCCAACCTTCCCCTCCACCATCCCACGTATATCTTACTCCATGATCTGTCCTGCACTCTTTGTCCCCACCCCCCACTGAGGTAGCCTCATCTGAGGTTAGCAGTGCAGTGTCAGCAGCAGCCTCCACCTCTGAATGGTCAACAGCTTTCAGCAGTTCCATCCCTTGGGTTCTTGAACCCAGGGAAGGGCCTTTGCTGGCCAGTTAAGTGGAAATTTGCACTTAATATTGTTGGCCTTTCTGAAGGTTGATGCTGGCCCCATCCAGCAGTGAGATCTCTGTTGTCTACCTTAAGTTCCACTCAACATGTGCCAAATTTCTCTCAAAATTCCTTACACTGTATGTGGCTCATTTGTTGTGCTGTGCAGTCTCTAAAATCAAGGTGTTGTGTTTGTGCAGGGTCTGTTTTTTCCTCCATGATACATTCCAATTTTTTGCTTATTCATTTGTGGGACATGGCCCAGTTGCCCTTGAGAAGGTGGTGGTGAGCTGCCTTCTTGAATTGCTTCAGTCCATGTGATGTGGGTTGACCCACAATGCTATTAGGGAGGGAATTCCAGGATTTTGACCCAGCGACTGCAAAGAAACTGAGATATATTTCCAAGTCAGAATGATAAGTGGCTTGGAGAGGAACTTGCAGCTGGTCGTCTTTCCATTCATCTGCTGCCCTTGTCCTTCTAGATGGAAGTGGTCATGGGTTTGGAAGGTGCTGTCTAAGGACCTTTGGTGAATTGCTACAGTGCTTCTTGTAGATAGTACACACTGCTGCTACTGAGCACCAGTGGTAGAGGGATTGACTGTTAGTAGGTGTGGTACCAGTCAAGTGGACTGCTTTATCCTGGATGATGTTAAGCTTCTTGAGTCTTGTTGGAGCTGCATCCATTCAGGTAAGTGGTGAGTATTCTATCACACTCTTGATTTATGCCTTGTCGATGGTAGATAGGTTCTGGGGAGTCAGGAGATGAATTACTCGCTGCAGTATTCCTAGCCTCTGACCTGCTCTTGCAACCATTGTGTTTATGTGGTGAGTCCAGTTGAGTTCCTGATCAATGGTAACTTCAAAGATGTTGACAGTGAGGGAAAATTCAGTAAGAGGTCTGACAACACCAATTTTAAATCCAACCGATTTATTTGATGGTAAACCTGCTAGCTTTCGGCCTTTGTGCCTTAGTCAGGTGAATGAGGTGTTCTGGTCTCCAAAAGCACACGTATCAGCACAGACAGTTTACAGATTGCTGATTAGAATGCGAGACAATACACATCTCTCTAACCTCAGTGCTCAGTGCTCCTTCCACTCACATTGTTAGCCACTTTAAGACTTGAATAGCAGGTTAGATGTAAGGATTCGCATTCTAATCAGCAATCTGTGACTGTCTGTGCTGATGTGTGCTATTGCAGACCAGAACACCTCATTCGCCTGATGAAGGCACAAAGGCCGAAAGCTAGCAGATTTACTATCAAATCAATCAGTTGGATTTAAAATTGGTGTTGTCAGATCTCTTACTGAGTTTACCCCAGTCCAACGCCGGCATCTCTACATCATGACAGTGAGGGATTCAGTGATGGTAACACATTTAAGGGGAGCTAGTTAGAGTGTCTCTTATTGGTGATGGTCATTGCCTAGCATTTGTATGGTGCGAATGTTACTTGCCATTTGTCAGCCCAAGCCTGTATATTGTCCAAACCTTTCAGCATTTGAACATGGACTGCTTCAGCATCTGAGGAATCACAAATGGTATTGAACGTTATGCAATCATAGGTGAACATCCCCATGTCTGATCTTAAGACAGAGGGAAGATCATTGATGAAGCAGCTGAAGATTGTTGGCCGAGGACACTACCCTGAGGGACTCCTGCAGATATGTCCTGGAGCTGAGATGATTGGCCCTCCGTAACCACAACCATCTTCCTATGTACCAGGTATGACTCCAACCAATGAAGAGTTTATCCCCTGATACCCATTGATTCAGTTTTGCCAGGGCTCCTTGATGCCACATTCAGTCGAATGCAGCCTTGATGTCAAGGAGTGTCACTCTCAGCTCACCTCTGGAATTCAGCTCTTTTGCCCATGATTTAACCAAGGCTGTAATGAAGTCAGAAACTGAGTGACCTAGCAAAGCCCAAACTGGACGTCACTAAGCAGGTTGTTGCTGAGCAGCTGCTGCTTGACAACACTGTTAATGATCCCTTCCATCAAGGTCAAAATCAAGAGTAGACTGATTGGGTGGTAATTTGTTGCATTGGATTGTCCTGCTTTTTGTGTACAGGACATACCTAGGCAATTTTCCACATTGTTGGACGGATGCCAGTATTGTAACTGTACTGGAAGAGCTTGGCTAGGGGAGTGGCAAGTTCTGGAGCACAAGTCTTCAGTACTATTGCCAGAAAGTTGTCAGACCCCATTGCCTTTGCAGTATTCAGTGCCTCCAACTGTGTTTCTTGATATCATGTGAAGTGAACTGAATCGGCCGGAGACTGGCATCTGAGATGTTGGGGACCATTGGAGGAGGCTGAGATGATCATCCACTCGACACTTCTGGCTAAAGACTGCTGTGAATACATCAGTCTTATCTTTTGCACTAATGTGTTGGGCTCCTCCCTCATTGAGGATGAGGATATTTGTGGAGCTTTCTCCTCTAGTGAACTGTTTAATTGTTCACCACCATTCTCGACTGGATGTGGAAGGACTGCAGAGCTTAGATCTGATCTGTTTGTGGGATCGCTTAGCTCTGTCTATCACTTGCAGTTTTTGCTGTTTGGCATGCAAGTAATCTTATTTGGTAGCTTCCCCAGATTGACACCTCATTTTTAGGTGTGCCTAGTGCTGCTGCTGGCATGCCCTCCTGCACTCTCCTTTGAACCAAGGTTGATCTCCTGGCTTGATGGTAATGGTCGGCTGGGAGATATGCCAGGCCATGAGGATGCAGATTGTGCTGGGGTATAATTCCACTGCTGTTGATGGCCCACAGCACCTCATGGATGCCCAGTCTTGAGTTGCTAGGTCTGTTTGAATTCTGTCCCATTTAGCATGGTGACAGTGTCACACAGCACAATGGAGGTTATTCTCAATGTGAAGGTAGGATTTCATCTCCATAAGGACTGTGTGATGGTCACTCCTCCTGATACTGTTATGGACAGATGCATCTGCAGCTGGCAGATTGATAAGGATGAAGTCAGGTATGTTATTTCCTCTTGCTGGTTCCTTTGCCACCCGCTGCAAACCCAATCTATCAGTTATATCCTTTAGAACCCATCCAGCTCGATCAATAGCGCTATTGCAAAGCCACTCTTGGTGTTGGACATTGAAATCTCCCCCCAGAGTACATTTTGCACCCTTGCCACCTTCAGTGTTTCCTCCAAGTGCTGTTCAACATGGAGGAATACTGATTCATCAGCCAAAGGAGGATGGTATATGGTAATCAGTAAGAAGTTTCCTTGCCCATGTTTAACTTGAAGTCATGAGACTTCATGGGACTGGAGTCAATGCTAAGGACTCTGGGGCAGCTCCCTCCTGAGTGTGTTACCAGCTCTGCTGGGTCTGTCCTGCCAGTGGGACAAGGCATATCCAGAAATGGTAATGGTGGTGTCTGGGGTGTTATCTATCAGATAAGATTCCATGAAAATGATTATGTCAGACTGTTGCTTGACTAGGTCTGTGAGACATCTCTCCCAATTTTGGCACTAGCCCCCAGATATTAATAATTTGCAGAGTCAACAGGGCTGTTTGCTTTGCCATTATCTTTTCCAATGCCTGTGTCGATGCTAGGTGGTTTGTCAGGTTTCATTTCTTTGTTGAGACTTTGTACAATTGTTACAACCGAGTGGCTTGCTAGGCCATTTCAGAGGGTCATTGCTGTGGCTCTGGAGTTACAAGTAGGCCCAACTAGGTAAGAATGGCAGATTTCCTTTCCTAAAGAACATTAGTGAACCGGATGGGTTTTTCTGACAATTGACAATGGTTTTATGGTCGTCAGTAGACACTTAATTCCAAACGGTTTTTTGTTGAATTTAAATATCACCATCTGCCATAGTGGGATTTGAATCCAGATCCCCAAAACATTATCTGGGTTTCTGAATTACAGTCGAACAATAATACCACTAGGCTATCACCTCCCCTATTGCATGGCTGCACACCCATAGAGTTGAAGGGAACTTTGCCATGCATCAAGTCACCCTAACATCAAATGCATCGCCTGAGCACATCGATGGTACATACTCCATGGTGCTTTCATTACATAGCCATTGTCCTCATGTATCATCAATCACGCGTACAGACGGCTAACCTCTGTTTTCAAGCAGCAATTTCTTCTTGGAGGCTGTGATGGTGGGAATGCTGACTGTCTAAAAATGAATTTGTCTGACAGAGAATAACATTGAATTTTTAGTGTCCATAAATGATTGGTAATCCAGTGCTGAATTTTTACTATTTGCTCATGGTATCAATACTTGCCATGTGCAGTACAGACTTGAAAAATTAATCTTATTAAATGGTGCACATTGGCTGAGAAAAATGGAATAAATGGAATTCCGGTCAGTGAAACAGATGTAGAAGCAGAAAGGAATTTATCAGCATTAGTAGAATTGCCACTTGTAATGTCTGAAATTGTGACAACGGAACTAAAAAGCTAATACCAGCTTTATGTGAGAGTTATCTATTCTAATCTGTGCCCAAGCTCCTTCCCTTTATCTTTAAGAGCCAGGATATGTAGCTATTATAGTACAAATCTGTAGAGGTTAGACCAGTGTTTTACAATGAACACCTCAGCTAGTTATATTGTGTTACAATTGATGTACATATGTTGGAAAGATACGAAAAAGGAAGATCCAAAATACAAAAAGAGAAGAAAATGAAAAGAAGCACCCCATTGAGTGTATAAATATTAAACAGTATAAGTAAAGCAAATCTCAAAATTATTTAAAATAATGCAAGACAAAAAATGGTCAGAGGTATTAAATGAGCCCAATAAAATAAACAGATATTGATGAGAATGGCCTCTAAATTTGGCCATGTCTATTTGTGTGCCTCATCCACAAAGTATTAACAGTCTACATTCAATAAGTAATTCTTATTGGCTGACTAATGTTCTTTAGGGAAGGAAATTTGGTCTGGCCTACATGTGACTCCAGAACCACAGCAATGTGGTTGACTCTCAGTTGCTCTCTGAAATGGCCTAGCAAATCATGCTGTCGTATCAATCAGGGACAACTAGGAATAGGCAATCAATGCTGGCCAGCCACTGATGCCCATGTCCCACAAATGAATAAAGAAAATTCTGCAGAAAGAGTGGTGGACTTAGAAGCCTATAATTGATTAACAAGGCTTTTGGCTAGGATCAATCATCAAGATCAAGCCATTTCTTATCGGCTTGGATCTTGATATCTCGCTTATAGAGACCATGAATTGGATTCAATTTGAATTTGGCTTTTGGAGCAAGCAAGGAGTTAGCTTCGGGCTTGCCCTGTCCACTCTGTGCACTGGCTTTGTATCTTTGAAAATGGAATAAAAAATTAAATTTAAAAAAAGCATGGGAGATTGAATAGGATGAATGCAGGCCTCAGGATACTGATAACAAAGTTTGGGACTTGGGAGGGGTGGCCAAGGTGGGGTGAGAAAATCACAGGCTTCAGGAGTACTGTGAGAGTGTGAGAATGCTATCAGTCCACTGGGGAGGAATGGTTCCAACATCAGGATTACTGGGGCCTTTTTTTTTTATTTGTTACTGTTGCAAGTAAGCTTACATTAACACTGAATGAAGTACTGTGACAATCCACTAGTCGCCACATTCTGGCATCCAAGAGAGAATTTAGCATGGTCAATGCAACTAACCAGCATGCCTTTCAGACTGTGTGAGGAAACTGAAGCATTGGGAGGAAACCCACGCAAACACAGGGAGAACGTGCAGACTCCGCACCCAACAGCAAGCCAAGCCAGGAATCAAACCTGAGTCCCTGGCACTGTGAGGTAGTAGTGCTAACCACTGTGCCATCTTGCCACCCTTTATGTAGGGAGAGGCAGACATATTGGAGGGTGAAGAGCCTACAGAAAATATGGATAAATTTAATGAGTAGGTAAAGAGCTAGCAAATGGAGTGTAATTTGAGAAAATGCGTAATTGTCCATTTTGGCTGGAAGAATGAAAACTAAGCATATTATCTAAATAGTGAGAGATTGCAGAGCTCTGGCTGTCCTAGTTCATCAATCACAAAACCTAGTATACAGGTGCAGGAAGTAATTAGGAAAACTAATAGAATGTTAACATTTACTGTGAAGGGACTTGTATACTAAAATATGGAGGCTATGCTTCTGTTATACAGAGCACTAAAGAGACCACGTCTGGAGTACTGTGTACAGTGTTGCTTTCCTTATTTAACAAAAGATGCAAATGCATTGGACGCCGCTCAGACAGAGAAGGTTTACCAGACTAATGGGTGAAAAGTCGGCTTACATCTGCTGGAGTTTAGTAAGAGGTGATTAAAACATATAAAATACTGAAGGGTCTTGATAAGATGGATGTGGAGAGTATGTTTCCTCTTGTGGGAGAATCCAGAACTAGGCTCTCTGTTTAAAAATAAGGGGTTGTCTATTTAAAATGTCAGCTTACTTGCGACATTAATAAATAAATTTTAAACTTTACCAAGATGGCATCAGGCAGAATTATAAGTGGATACATTCAATGTTATTTTGGACTTCAAATGGTGTCTTAGCAACCAAATAATGGATGCTACTGATCCCAATTTTACACACAATCTGTACTTTTGGGAATAATCTACTTGGCGAAGCTGTGGAGACAAGAATATTGAGATCAATATCATGGAATGCTCAGGCACAAACTCAAGCTTTATTTGACAAAAGACCTCTTCTCATTCTTGCTTCCTTTTTTAACTAAACTTTGGTTTGTCTTCATGAACAAGATTGTCAACATGCATGATTCATATATCCACACATCATTCTTCCACAAAATATTGCTTTCTTGAGATGATTTGAATGTTTGTTGTAAAAAGAAAAATATTATTATATTTACAAAGTCTTTTATTCTACATTCATATGAATTTAATTTCTTGGCACATTGCATTCACCAACATCAGAATTTTCAACTAGCTCCGTGCTTTCTCCTGTAATTGTTTGTCTGGGAATGCAATTGCCACATTTATTTTGTCTGCGCTCATTCTGCTATCTTAGAGCCAATTACTGTTATCTACAGGATGAAATGTAATTGACTTTCATGCTGTAAGTATTCACTAGGTGACCCCTTATATACTGACGTGATTTTTAGGACAAGGATACACTTGTACAGATTAGGAGCCGCAATGAGGCAGAGCACATTTTTCAACCATTACAAATTCAGAGCTTTGCATTCCTGACTGCTGGATAACACTAAGTAATCAGCAGACACCAAGGTCTATATTCACAAGCGTATGCATTTGTGTCATAGCTGCTAGTTTTAGAAGCTGATAGGTAAAATAAATATCCTGTCCTCCAGACTTTCTGTGTAAAAACATTAACAGCTGCTGTGGAAAATGTATCTGTACTACACAGCTTTTCTCACCATGAATTCAGACCTAAATCCCTGTTGAGTTTGGTTCTCAGACATGATTTTAAACTCATTGATTTCCTTTTCCCCTATCAAGCTGGTAGGCCACATTCAGTTATAAACTGTTCAACATAGATTTTCAGCTGAGAAATAAATTTAATCGAAGTGTTGTTTACTGTCAAGGGGATATGATGAATTGCCACTATGGTAGGCAGATTGCTGACTGGGAAAGTAGCTGCCATGCCAAAGGCTTGGGTAAGTAATTTTCTTTACAATATCTCCAAACAGAATAAAATTGCTGGCCTATAATGAAAGGATGGGAAAGTAGGACAAGCTATTTATAGAGACTTGACACAAACACAATGAGTCAAATAGCCTTCTTCTCTGCTGTAACCAATCAATGATTCCATTCTATGCTATATGTTGGTAAAACTTAGAGAGGGATGATTCATCCCAAAATATTATGAGGATTGTGCTGCTTACTGTGCTGTTGATTGACTGGGTTCTTCAGCAGTGGCCAATAGTATGACTGGTTAGTCTTTGCTGTATAAATGAGGAAGAGCATTGAGGGAGGGGATGTAATTTTCCACCCCTGTATCTTTGGCAGCTGGAATGGTCGAGGGGAGGGTGGAGATTTGAGAGGGATCCCCAAAACTGCTGTCACACTTGTGGGACTGCATTGTTTGCCTATCAATACTCACCTCCGTTTACTGCTTCCCCACCAGCCCATCCACTTCCCGTCAATAACATATGGGATTCCTGTCATGAATGGTCAAGAACCATATACCGAGACATTAATATGATATTTAGCAGGCATCCCTGCAGAGTTGCTTCAGCCCCCACCGTGTAGGGAATTACCCCTCCTACACTCTGGTGTGACATCACAGGTCAATGCAACCTTCCAGGGTGACAAGGGCACTGCCAAGGGGTAGTACTGTGGGGCATATATTGTGTAGATCCACGGCGGGTGTTCCCTGTACTTGTCGGTGTTGGGGAGTCTCCCAACCCATTGGGATGGGGGCTTTCCTGGTGGTGTCCCATGTCCATGGGAGGAATTTAAAAATATGTTTTCAGATTGATTTGTTTTTGAAGACTGAACTTGATGGTGGGGTGGACATATTGATAAGATGACATATTATAAGATGATTAGAGGTTTAGTTAGGGTGGACAGTGATAGCCTTTTTCCTAGGATGGAGAAAGCCAGCACGAGGGGACATAGCTTTAAATTAAGGGGTGGTGGTTTTAGGACAGATGTCAGAGGTAGGTCCTTTACCCAGAGGGTGGTAAGGGTATGGAATGCCTTACCTGCGTCAGTTGTATATGCGCCAAGTTTGGTGGCGTTTAAGAGGTTAGTAGATAAGTTTATGGATGAAAAGGGAATGGTTTAGGTTAGAGGGTCACTGCTTGTTCCTAATTGGTCGGCGCAACATCAAGGGTCGAAAGGCCTGTTCTGCGCTGTAATGTTCTATGTTTTATGTTCTATGTTCTATATTGAGAGCCCACCCTGCCAGCATGATATCACAGGAACCGCCTCCAGCACTTTTTAAAATTAAGCTTCCATACGTATGGCAGGAAAAGCCAATGGTGGAGCTGGCAGACAGTATGCTGCTTTTTCCACTTGAGTTGACACTTTTTTTAAAAAAAAGAGGAAATTCCGCTCATTGTGTTTGGAGCAGATGCTGGAAGTGAAGCACAAAACAACTCTAACCTGGAAAACAGTGAGGAATCTGCAGAGAGATCTGGATAGGCTGAGTGAGTGGGCGAGGACCTGGCAGATGGAGTATAACGTTAGCAAATATGAGGTTATCCCCTTTGGTAGAAATAGTAGTAGGGGGGATTATTATTTAAAGGGTGAAAAGCTGCAGCATGCTACGGTGCAGAGGGACCTGGGGGTCCTTGTGCACGAATCACAAAAAACAGTCTGCAGGTGCAGAGGTGATCAAGAAGGTGAATGGAATGTTGGCCTTTATAGCGAGGGGGATAGAATATAAAAGCAGGGAGGTCTTGCTGCGACTGTACAGGGCACTGGTGAGGCTGCAACTGGAGTACTGTGTGCAATTTTGGTCCCCGCATTTGTGAAAGGATATATTGGCCTTGGAGGGAGTACAGAGAAGTTTCACCAGGCTGATACCAGAGATGAGGGGGTTAGCTTATGAAGAGAGATTGAATAGACTGGGTCTGTACTCGTTGGAGTTTAGAAAGCTGAGGGGGGAACTTACAGAGACTTACAAGATAATGAAGGGGCTAGATAGGGTAAAGTAGAGAGATTCTTCCCACTTAGAAAGGATAGCAGAACTAGAGGGCACAGCCTCAAAATAAGGAGGGGGGCTGTTTAGATCAGAGTTGAGGAGGAGCTTCTTCACTCAAAGGATGGTGAATCTCTGGAATTCTCTGCCCATTGAAGTGGTGGAGGCTACATCTCTGAATATATTTAAGCCACAGATAGATTTCTGATATACAAGGGAATTAAGGGTTATGGGGAGAAGGCAGGAAAGTGGAACTGATCCACTTCAGATCAGCCATGATCTTATTGAATGGCAGGGCAGGCTCAAAGGGCTAGATGGCCTACTCCTGCTCCTATTTCTTATGTTCTTATGACACAATATGGAAGAACGTGGGCTCAAAGGCTTTTGGAGGCTGCACTGGAGATGAAGAGTGAGATATCCTGTATCCACAAGAATTCAGGAAAACTTTCAGGCAATGGGAGCAGTTATCCATGAAGGTCATTGCCAGGAGTTTAAGCCAAAAGACCTGAATATACTGTCACAAAAAGTTCAATTGCCTCACATGAATTGTCAAAACCAGTGAACACGTTTTCAAATGCCATATTCTACCAACTGCACCATGCACCTCAGCCATGCTTCATTTCCCTCTTGTCCATCACTCTCCTACCAATCAGGTTTCATGAGGTGTATTGATATGCTTCACTAGATCCTCACACACTTTGTGCTGCTGTAACCTTTACCTTCACATTTCACAGCCCGCAAACACTGCCAGCTACATAGCCATGAGAGCGATGTCAGCAATATATCATGGCATGATGGCTTAGCAGTTGGCGCTGCTGCCTCACAGTGCCAGGGACCTGGATTCGATTTCAACCTCAGCCACTATCTGTCTGGAGTTTGTACATTTTCCCCATGTCTACATAGGTTTCTTCCAAGCGTTCTATTTTCCTCCTACATTCCAAAGATGTGCGGATTAGGTTGATTGGCCATAATAAATTGCTTGTTATTGTCAAGGGATTATGGGAATAGGGCCTGGGTGGGATTGTGGTCAGTGCAGGCTCAATGTGCCAAATGGCCTCCTTCTGCACTGTAGGGATTCTATGATATCGCACCACACTCACTGGCATACTTCCACCTTTTTTATGGGAAAATTGATCAGCAAGCAGTGAGTGTAGGAGTTAAATGGAGAGGGACAGGCCTGTTGAAATATACTAACCTCCATGAAGAAGATGATATTAGCCATTATTGGACCAGCTATTTCTGAAGTTGTGACCAGTAGAGAGGGTAAATTCATTGAAGATAGTGGCATCCTCATATTAGATTAGAGCAACACAGCACGGGAAACAGGCCCTTTGGCCCAACGAGCCTGCGCCGCCGTCATAACTATATAGTAACAATTCCATTATCCTATTCTAATTTTAGGTTATTCCTAATATGGAAGAGTCTCAATGTAGGGACAATTTGTTTCCCAATAAGCCTAAGAGCGAATTTTTTGGGATGTGGGAGGAAACCGGAGCGCCCGGAGAAAACCCACGCAACCACGGGGAGAACGCGCAAACTCCCGCAGACACCGGCCCAATTCCAAGTTCTGCACAGCTACAGCGATAGTCACTGAGCTGTCGTGGTGCCCTTCAGATGGTCCAGATAAAGCACTCATTTACGACATGAAGCACCAGGCAACCCATGAATCAACATCCAAGAGCTGTACTCGCACCACCTGCCGAATGCATGCTCCTTGTTGGTCAAGTTGGACCGAATTACCTGTGGAAAAAAAAAAGCCATAGTTAAACAGTCCTACTATATCCCTCTATCTGCATACCGCTCATGTGGCTGTCCAAGAGACCCTTAAACAGCCCTAGCATGCCTGCTCCCACCACCTTACTCGGCAGTGCATTCCACACCCCCACTACCCTTTGTGTGAAAAACTGCCCTCTAATATTTGTCTTATACATAGCCCCCCTCACCCTAAGGCCATGACCCCTCGTCCTATCCATTTCTGAAGGTGGAAAAAGTTTACCACCATTTACTCTATCTATACCCCTTATAATCTTATACACCTCTATTAGATCCCCTCTAAGTCTCCTTCTTATGTAATCCTCCTTCTTACATCCTGAGTAGCATTCAACCCACATTTAAGCCTTCATGCTTGTTCCTTGGGCGACGGACCTGCTTTCAAATTGAGCCCACTCCCACTGTGATGAGAGACTGTTAAGTGTAGACTTTTGGTCCATTTAACGTTATTGTTACTTAAATGAGTTCTTTGTGGATATCCAGTCCAGAAAAGGGCTGGCGAGGTTGTCTTGTTCCTTCCTCTTCCTTCTCCTCAGCTGGTCACCTTACAGCTGGTGACAAGGCTTGCTCCCTTGTGAGGATGAGGCTGTGCTACATGCTGCAGATCACTGCGGATCTTGACATCTGTTTTGCTGAATGGTGTAGGTCTCCTGCTGACTGCTCCATGCAATGAAAATAATGGATTGAACTTTATAAGGGGGTTGGGGCCCCAATACTGGGTTAAAAACTGAATTCTGAGCCAGAACTTGCCTGTGGTGGAATGCACTGAGTACTTTTATGAGGGGTGGGTAGCTGTGAGCCTGTCATCTATTTAAGGATGGTGGGCAGGCTTTCTATATTACTGTCCAATCACTCGCCGAGCAGCTCCGAAGCTTCAACGGGGCCTCTCACTGCTAGCGAATGCAGGAGACCTCAGCCTACAGCAAGTAAAAAAAAATCTAATTCATGAATGAGAGGTGAATCCCCTTCAAGGGGATCAGTGGGGCCTTTCCTGTCAGTCTCCTCTGTTTTGACCTGTGAGACCTTCCCTGCTGGAGCATTTAGCTGGCAGTTTCCCACCAAAGTCACCCTGCCAAATATCAATGGCAATGTAAAATGGTTGCTAATTGGGCTTTTAAATATATAAATTGGCAGCTCACCCTCAGAGGATGAGCAGCCCCTTCACATTTGCTTCTGCATAGGTAAAATGCCCCAAGTGTGGGACAGCCAGTCAAAACTGAATCCCTGGCCACGTTCTTGTCACCCACCCTCCCTGCAGCCAGTAACATCCCAGTCAATGATTCAGTAGATTGCTGGGCTACTCTGTCACAATTCATAAGGCAGCAAACTTTTATTGAATTATGCAGCTGTCAGTCGTACGATCGGCAGGAGATAGACATCAACTTCAGGAAGGCACAGTAAGTAGTTTCACAAGACCAGCTTAAAGTTCAACAGGTTTATCTGGTAGCACGAGCTTTAGAGTGTTGCCCTTTCATCAGATGAAAGGACCTCACAATCCCCAGACATTCCCTTTGTCAGGAAAAAGATACAAAATGGGAAAATACGTTCCAACCGACTCAAGAGCAGCTTCTTCCCTGCTGCCATCAGACTTCTGAATTGACCTACTATATATGAGGCTGATCTTTCTCTTCACCCTGTCAATAACTACTACACTCTATTGTCCAACCTATCATTTCCTTCTCCCCTCTGTACTCCATGAACGGTATGTTTTTCTCTGTATAGCATGCAAGAAACAATAACTTTCACTGTATCCCAACATGTGACAATAATAAATCAAATCAAATCTAATCAAATCAATTCAGCAGATAGTCCATCTTCCCAAGAAGCCATTCTTTGGTTGGTTGGGGTGGCTGAAATGCTGCTGACATTGGACTGCTTCTGAATGAAGGTATCATGATTGTTGGCAGGTATCAAACATTGGCCTTCCTGAATCGCTTTGTGTGGTCTTACACCAGCTGAACATTGAAGGAATAGAATCTCGTTTTATGTATTAATGTGGTTGGCTCACTTGTATAGTGAGAGAAAAGGATGAAAAGGTTGTCATATGGTGGGTTACTTAGCCCGTTGGTTGAGCTTTATTGGATAGGTGTTGCTTGTCTACAGTCCATGATGGAAGAGAGGAAAAACCTGCAAATGACTCTGATGATGTCACCACATGTCACATGATTAATCAAACAGCTTTATATTGGTTGACAAAACATAACGCCTTGGCTTTCCACATATGACAGGTTTGACATACACTGTCCACAAAGCATTCAATAACACCCTGTACCACAGGAATGCCTGTGATCCAACAAAGCCACTTCACCGTCTTGTCTCTGACAAGACAGAATGAAATGCAGTTTAGCTCTCATTATACCGAGGGTGTGAGTGACATTCCTAATGAAATGGTGCATGACAAGTTGGGAGATCTTGTAAATATCTTCAAGTCTGGAAGAAGCCAGACAGATAAAAGTTAATTGCTTCAGTTCACCTTCACAGCCACTGGAAATGTCATCTTTTCTCTGAATCTGCAGGTGGAAGATTTTAGTGGGGAACAGACATCGCACCTACTGTCCACATAGGTTCAGCTGGGGAAATTGTTTCCTGTGCCCGTGGGGTGGATGTAACCCCCTGTTGAGGTCTCTCCTCCTCCTCCCTTTATAGCAGCTTGTCCTCTCATGTGTAACTTCTGTTAATTCTCCAAATCATGTGCATTCCAAGGGAAATGATTATTGTGCAACCAGACCTGGGAATTGTTGTACAGAAGCCTTGAGATCAGCAAGAACTCCTTTAGCACCTACCACAGCATTGCTTATAGATCTTTGGAACTTGAAACTATTATAGAAAGCACCAAACACTTGTGGAATCAAAGCAGCAGTCAGACAAATTGAATCAGCCCTTCTGCTGAATGTTTTTTTTGTGCTCAGCGCATTGAAGATCCTTCAGCACACTCCCTCTAAGAACATTGAAACTGAACAATTGAGATGGAATTTATTTGTAGTGCAATTTTACTGAAAACAGGAACAGTTTATATTTACACAGCACCTGTAATGTAATAGCCTATCTCAAGATACTTGTCAGAAGTGTTACAAAATAAATTTTAAATATATTTCTGGACTGTTCTGCCTTATGCTCTGTGTGTGATCTGCTGTGCAAATTTAAAACAAGGCATTAATAGTAGCATTGCACATTGACTAATGCTGTGATCTGCCTCTGATACCAGTGGATGTCGTTGGCTATGCATTAACACTTACCAAAATGGCATCGACCAAGGTTCACCCCAATAGCGTAGCTGGGTTCTGTGGATGATGTTTCAAAGCTCAATGGGCACTCAAAACATCCTGATTGCTTGCAAACATTTTCAATAAATATTGATTCTTTAGCATACTCCCTCTAAAAACATTGACATTGAGCAATAGAGATGCAATTTATTTGTAGTGCAATTTCACCTTGGGGCTGAGATTTAATATGAAAACAGGAACAATTTATACTTATACAGCACCTGTAATATGATAGCCTATCCCAAGGTATTTGTCAGAAGTGTAACAAAACAAACTTAAATACTGAGTCCACAGCAGTTGGCCAAAAGCTTGGTCACAAAGGTAAGGTTTTAAGGAGCACCTTAAAGAAATAAAGAGAGATGGAGAGTCAAGAGGTTCAATACCTGAGCTTAGGATCCAGGCAGCGACAGGGCAATCAGCAATAGTGGGGAAACAAAAACTGGGAAGTCTCACAACACCAGATTGAAGTCCGAATAGTTTGATAGTAAACCCACAAGCTTTTGAGGTTTGCCCCTTGGTCAGGTGAGTGGAGAATTCTGGTCTTAAACAGAGCATATAAAGGTACACACACACAGTTTGTAGAATACTAATTAGAATGCGAGTCTTTACAGCTAACCTGCTATTCAACTCTTAAAAATGCAGAAAATATGAGTGGAAATAGCATTAGACGTCGGTTAAAGGGATGCATATTATCTCCAGACAGGACAGTAAGTGAGATGTTGCAAGTTCAGGCAAATCATGAGGATTACAGATAGAACATAGAACATAGAACATTACAGCGCAGAACAGGCCCTTCGGCCTTCGATGTTGCGCCAACCAATTAGGAAAAAGCAATGACCCTCTAAACTAAACCATTCCCTTTTCGTCCATAAACTTATCTACTAACCTCTTAAACGCCACCAAACTTGACACATCTACAACTGCAGCAGGCAGGGCATTCCATACCCTTACCACCCTCTGGGTAAAGAACCTACCTCTGACATCCATCCTATAACCACTACCCCTTAATTTAAAGCTATGTCCCCTCATGCTAGCTTTCTCCATCCTAGGAAAAAGGATATCACTGTCCACCCTATCTAAACCTCTAATCATCTTATATGTTTCAATAAGATCTCCTCTTAGCCGCCTTCTTTCTAACGAAAACAACCTCAAATCCCTCAGCCTCTCTTCATAAGACCTGCCTCCATACCAGGCAACATCCTGGTAAACCTCCTCTGTACCCTCTCCAATGCCTCCACATCTTTCTTATAATGCGGGGGACCAGAACTGCACACAATACTCCAAGTGCGGCCGCACTAGAGTTTTGTACAGTTGCAACATGACGTTGCGGCTCCGAAATTCAATCCCCCTACCAATAAAAGCTAAGACTCCATATGCCTTCTTAACAACCTTATCGACTTGATTGCCAACTTTCAGAGATCTAAGCACATATACACCAAGATCCCTCTGTTCTTCAACACTATCAAGAGTCCTACCATTAGCCCTATACTCTACACATTTGTTATTCCTGCCAAAGTGAATTACCTCACACTCTTCCACATTAAACTCCATTTGCCACCTCTCGGCCCAGCTCTGCAACTTGTCCAAGTCTCTCTGCAAACTATAACACCCCTCTTCACTATCTACCACTCCTCCGACTTTGGTGTCATCCGCAAATTTACTCATCCATCCTTCAATACCCTCATCCAGATCATTTATAAAAATTACAAACAGCAGGGGCCCCAAAACAGATCCCTGAAGTACACCACTTGTAACCGAACTCCACGATGAATAATTTCCATCAACCACCACCCTCTGTCTTCTATCAGCTAGCCAATTCCTAATCCAATTAGCCACATCACCCTCAATCCCATACATCTGCATTTTCTGCAGAAGCTTCCATGAGGCACCTTATCGAATGCCTTACTGAAGTCCATATATACCACATCAACTGCCTTACCCCCATCCACCTCTTTGGTCACTTTTTCAAAAAATTCAATAAGGTTAGTAAGGCACGACCTAACCTTCACTAAACCATAGTTTAGATAGTGCAACATGAACCCAAGATCCTGGTTGAGACCGTCCTCGTGTGTGCGGAACTTAGCTATCAGTCTCTGCTCAGTGACTCTGCACTGTCATGTGTCATGAAGGCTGCCTTCGAGAACATTTATCTGAAAATCAGAAGCTGAATGCCTGTGACTGCTAAAGTGTTCACCAATAGGAAGGGAAGTCTTGCCTGGTGATTGTCGAGCGATATTCATTCATCCGTTGTTGTAGCGTCTGCATGGTTTCCCCAATGTACCATGGTTCAGAACAACATTCCTTGCAGCGTATCAGGTAGAAAACGTTGGCCGAGTTGCAAGAGTATGTACCAGGTACCTGGTGGATGGTATTCTCACGTGTGATGATGTCATCCATGTCGACGATCCAGCATGTCTTGCAGAGGTTGCTGTGGCAGGGTTGTGTGGTGTCATCGTCATTGTTATCCTGAAGGCTGGGTAGTTTGCTGCGGACAATTGTCTGTTTGAGGTTGTGCAGTTGTTTGAAGGCAAGAAGTGGGACTGTGGGGATGGCCTTGGCGAGATGTTCATTCTCATCAATGACATGTTGAAGACTCCAGAGAAGATGTTGTAGTTTTTCTGCTCTAGGCAAGTACTGGACGACGAAGGATATCTGTCCACCATGTCTTGTGTTTGTCTTCTGAGGAGATCAGTGCAGTTTTTAGCTGTGACGCATCGGAACTGTCGATCAATGAGTCGAGCGCCATATCTTGTTCTAATGAGGGCATCTTTCAGTGTCTGGAGGTGTCTGTTGTGGTCCTCCTCATCTAAGCAGATCCTATGTATACAGAGGGCTTGTCCGTAGGGGATGGTTTCTTTAATCAGTTTAGGGTGGAAGCTGGAGAAGTGGAGCATCATGAAGTTTGCAGTACAAAGGTGCTGAGGTGACCGTCCCTGATGGAGATACGTGTGTCCAAGCATGCAACTGATTCCAGAGATAGTCCATGGTGAGTCTGATGGTGAGATGGAACTTGTTGATGACATATAATTGTTTCAGTGATTGTTCACCATGAGTCCAAAGGAAGAAAATGTCATTGATGTATCTAGTGTATGGCATCAGTTGAAGGTCTTGCAACATCTCACTTACTGTCCTGTCTGGAGATAATACACATCTCTTTAACCTATGCCTAATGCTATCTCACTCACATTGTCTGCATCTTTAAGGCTTGAATAGCAGGTTAACTATAAAGCCTTGCATTCTAATCAGTATTCTGTAAACTGTATGTGTGTGCCTTTATGTGTTCTGTTTGAGACAGCACTCTCCACTCACCTGACAAAGGGGCAAACTCTGAAAGCTTGTGGGTTTACTATCAAATAAACTGTTTGGACTTTAACCTGGTGTTGTGAGACTTCATACTGTGTTTACCCCAGTCCAATGCCAGTATCTCCACACCAAGGTTTAAGAGGCCAGGATTAGATGAGCACATGTATCCTGGAGTTTAAAGCTGGGGGAGATTACATGGATAGTGATGGGTGAAGTCATGAAGGCATCTAAAAGCAGGGATGATAATTTTCACATTGAAGTTTATTTATTAGTGTTATAAGTAGGCTTACATTAATGTTGTGAAAATCCCCAAGCTGTCACACTCCAGCGCCTGATCAGGTACATTGAGGGAGGTTTTAGCATGGCCGATGCACCTGACCAGCACATCTATTGGACTGTGGGAGGAAACCAGATCACCTGGAGGAAACTCATGTAGACATGGGGAGAACGTGCAGACTCCGCACAGACAGTGACCCAAGCCGGGAATTGAACCCAGCTCCCTGACTCTGTGCCAATTCTTGCTTGAGTAGGAGTCAGTGTTGATCACTGCATTGAATTTGGTGGGAATAAGGATACAACGATAGGGTTTTGGATGCCCTGAAAGTTTACAGACAGTAGAATATGTGGAACTAGCCTAGAGAGCATTAGAATAATCAAATCTATAGGTAACAAAGATATGAGTGTGGGTTTCAGCAGCAAATGAGGTGAGGCAGACAAAGTTACATTAGAAGAAGTAGGTGGTCTTAGTGAAGGCATGGATATGTGATCAGAAACTCATCTCAGGGTCAAACGCGGCAACAAATCTTAAGACTGTTGCCTGGGAGATTTTACAAAATCACAGAACCACAAAAACGTTACAGCACAAAAGAAGGCCATTTGGTCATCATGTCATGCATTTTGGGAGAAAGAATGTAGGGGGGAGGTATATGATAAAGGGTAGACCTATTAAGAGCACAGAAACGCAGAGGGACCTGGGGGTGCAGGTGAACAAGTCTCTGAAGGTGGCAGAGCAAGTGGAGAAGGTTGTGAAGAAAGCATATCGTATGTTAGCCTTTATAGGAAGGGGTATAGAGTACAAGAGCTGGCCTTTAATGTTGCAGTTGTATAAAACGTTGGTTAGACCTCATTTGGAATACTGCGTCCAGTTCTGGTCGCCTTACTACCAGAAGGACGTGGAGACTCTGGAGAGAGTGCAGAGGAGGTTTACCAGGATGCTGCCTGGTATGGAAGGTCTGAGTTACGATGAGAGGTTAGGCAAATTGGGACTGTTTTCCTTAGAAAGACGTAGACTTAGAGGAGATCTAATAGAGGTGTACAAGATTATGAGGGTATAGATAGAGTAAACAGGGTTAAGCTTTTTCCTAGGATGGACTCGAATAGCACAAGGGGTCACGGGCTTAGAGTGAGGGAGGTAAGGTATAATTTGGATGCTAGAGGGAGTTTTTTCACACAGAGGGTGGTGGGGTATGGAATGCACTGCCAAGTAAAGTGGTGAAGGCAGATACTCTGGAGTTATTTAAGAAATACTTAGATGAGCACATGAACAGAATGGGAATGGAGGGGTATAGAAAACTGATTTAAAATAGGGATCATGAGCCTTGGGAGTCCCTGGGAAGTGTATAAATAGATGATAATGTTGATGTACTTGTTTTTATCCTACAGGTGCTTTGGTCCACCTTGTTGTCTAACAAGGGGCATACACGCAATGGGTCGTGAGAGGGCTGCTCTTGGATTTTATTTTCGAGAGGATCCTAGTGCTTCACGTCGTTAGTGTACGCTTGACCTGGACCATTTGATGGGCAACACGACAGCTCAGTGACTATCGCTGTGCTGTGCAGATACATGGATTTGGGCCTGTGCCTGTGGGAGTTTGCGCATTCTTCCCGTGCTTGTGTGGGTTTTCTCCAGGTGCTCCGGTTTCCTCCCACATCCTAAAGATGTGCTCTTAGGCTGATTGGCAAAACAAATTCTCCCTAAATTGTCTCAAATTTGGTTTTTAATTCATAGATCTATAAACATGGACAGGGATCGCGGGTAGAGGTGGGAACATCGGGGTGGCGGCGTGGGTTCGTTGGGCCGAAGGGCCTGTTTCCCGTGCTGTTTTGTTCTTTGTTCTTTGTCTGCACTGGCCCTCTGAATAAGCAGTTCAGTCTTCTTCCCCTAATCTGCACATTGTTTCTTTTCAAATAATCAAGAAACAATGGAGTTAGTTTGGAGTGGGGACTGAAAACAGTGGCTTTAGTCTTTGGAGGAGGTTGCTGCTAATCTAGTCCTGACCAAGCAGCCTGATCCAGGAACTCCCTTCCTAACAGCACTGTGGGTGTTCCTACACTACATAGACTGCCGTGGTTCAAGAAGGCTGCTCACCAAAATCTTCTAATGAATAATGGTTTAGCCATCAATACCCACATCCTGTGAAAGGATTAAAAAAGCTTCCCAGTATTCGCCCCTCTGCTCTATGCCAGAGTAACCATAGTGCAAACAGTCTCTATGGTTCTGGTTGTCTGATCCACTGTCATTGGAAGCCAGGAACAATGCAAACAGTGTTCAACTGGCACTGTGTAGGTACCGCTGGCAAGGATAACATTTGTTTCTCATAACTAATTGCTCTTGATATGAATGGTTTGCCTGGCCATTTAAGAGGGAAATAAAAAGTCAACCACATTGCTCTAGGTCTTGAGTCACATGAAACTCAGACCAATAAGGCTGGCAGATTCAATCCTCTCCTTTCCATCCTCTCAAAGGAGTAATCCAGATGATGTTTTACAACATGATGGTCTCATGGTTAGCATTACTGAGATTAAATTTAAATTCCAGATCTCTTTTACTCCTTGAATTGTAATTCCATTACTTTCCATGGTGGGACTTGAATCTATGTCCTCAGAGCAGTAGGCTGGGCTCTTGGATTACTGGTCCAGATATATTATTATCTCCTTCTGTTCGGCTATGGAAGTCCCTGGAAATGGAGAAATACAATCTGTCCTGGAGCCTAACACTAACAGCCAGCTGTTATCTTCCTTCTTAGATTCTGGCACATGGGAATCATTCCAACAAAGCGCTAGACAAGTTAACTTTGCACAAAAGACATTCATTGTCAGAAAAGGCAAGCATTGTGAATGAAAAGAATTGGTTTGATGATGTAAAACTGGATCTCTGCGCAATAAATATCATTTGCAAGCAATAGTCTCCAGCACCTATAAGTTCTACTACAAGTCACACATCATTTTAATTTAAATCTTATTTGCTGCTTGTTCACTGTTGCTGGGTCGAAATCCTGAAACTCCCTTGCTTACCAGCACAATGGATGTGTACCTACACCGTATGGAATGCAGAGGTTCAAGACAGTAGTTCACCATCAGCTTCTCAAGGGCAATTAAACATATGAAATTAATGCTGGCTTTTCCAACAATGTCCATAAGCCATTAAAGAATAAAATGTTTTTACATTATAAAATGTTGCCAGGAGTTTTGTGCTATGTGGAATTGAGTTTGTGATAGATTTTCTGTTGATTTTTTGGGAATAGTTTTATTGCTCAGCAAGATCAGATTAGATTGGGTGAGAGAATTAGGAGGATGCACCAATCAGATTGTTTTGCTGGCTGCACAGTTGCCATCTGTTCCCTCTGGCTCTTTGTTTCTTTTATTTTGTAAATCTGCTCGATTTTTGGCTGCTACACCTTTTGTTGCTCCAGGTATCTACAGTCCACAATATAAAGATCACAGTCGGCTGGAATGAACACACAAACATGCGAGTTTGGAGCAGGAGTAGGCCATTCAATCCCTTGGGCCTGCTCCATCTCAATTCCACTTTCTTTCCTACCCCCTATATCCTTTGATTCTCTTGTCAATCAAGGATCTTTCTAACACAGCCTTAAAAATATTGAATGATCCCACCTCCACTGTTCTCTGGGGGACAGAATTCCACAGACTCATGACCATCTGAGAGAAAACAATTCTCCTCATCTCTGTGTTAAATAGGAGACTCCTTTTTAAACTATGCCTCCTAGATCTAGTCTCTCCGCATGCAAGGAAAAATTCCCTTTCAATATGCAGCCAGTCAATACCAACACTACCCCCCCCCCCCCCCCCCCACCACCTCCACCCCACCCCCCCTCCCCGGATCTTATATGTTTTGATAAGGTCACCTCTTAGACATAGAACATAGAACATAGAACATTACAGCACAGAACAGGCCCTTCGGCCTTCGATGTTGTGCCGACCAAAATAAAAAGCAATGCCCCTCCAAACTAAACCATTCCCTTCTCATCCATATACTTATCAACTAACCTCTTAAACGCCACCAAACTTGGCGCATCTAACAGCTGCAGGCAGGCATTCCACTCCCTAATCACTCTTTGAGTAAAGAACCTACCTCTGATATCCGTCCTATAACTCATCCCCTTAATTTAAAGTTGTTCCCTCGTGCTAGCTTTCTCCATCCTAGGAAAAAGGCTATCACTGTCCACCCTATCCAACTCTAATTATCTTATATGCTTCAATAAGATCCCCCCTTAGCCGCCTCCTTTCTAACGAAAACAACCTCAAATCCTTCAACCTCTCTTCATAGGACCTGCCCTCCATACCAGGCAACATCCTGGTAAACCTCCTCTGTACCCTCTCCAATGCCTCCACATCTTTCTTATAATGTGGGGACCAGAACTGCACACAATACTCCAAGTGCGGCCGCACTAGAGTTTTGTACTTAGTCTTTAAAGTTCAATGAGTCTGGAGAATTTTGTCAAATTATACTGCAAGACCCTCCCTGAATGAAGCAGGCAACAAAATCTCAGCTTCAATGCAGCCATTGTGTTCTCCAGAATCCTTCTGGTTGACACATGAGCCTGTTCACAAGAGTGTTATTAATCACGATGACAATGGATAACCAAGGTGCCTTATCAGCTAGAGTTGGATCCTTGTCCTTCACTATAGAATGGGGAAAGCTGGATTGCCAAGTCATAAAGACATTAGGTGAGTTGCCAGGAAACCTGATATTGATGTGCATTATTTTGTTGCAATGATTTAGCCACTACATATGGGCGTTAATTACTGGTTTCAAAATTAAATAGTAACAATGAATAGATAAGATCATTCAGAGCATATTCACATGATCATAGAATTGTGCCAATGTGCAAGCAGGCCACTTGGCTTGTACTGTCTGAAATAGTTCTCCAAAGGGGCAGTTTACCTAGTGCCATTCTCTGGCCTTCTCCCTCTAACCCTGCATGTTCTTTCTTTTTAGATAACAATCCAATTCTCTTTTAAATGGCTTGTCATATGAGACCAATTGAGGAGTCTGAGTCTATACTCGATGGAGTTTAGAAGAATGAGGGGGAATCTAATTGAAACTTACAGAATATTGAGAGGTTTAGATAGAGTGGACATGGAAAGGATGTTTTCATTATGGGAAGAGACTAGAATTTGAGGGCACAGCCTCAGAATGAAGGATGCTCTTTTAAAACTGAGATGAGGAGGAATTTCTTCAGCTAGAGGATGCTGAATCTGTGGAACTCATTGCCACAGAGGGTTATGGAGGCCAAGTCATTGAATGTCTTTAAGACAGAGATAGATAGGTTCTTGATCAATAAGGAGATCAAGAGTCACAAGGAAAAGGTTGAAGAATGGGGATGAGAATCAAATCAGTCATGATTGAATGGCGCAGCAGATTTGATGGACCAAATTGGCTAATTCCAATCCTATATCTTATGGTCTTATGGTCTTAAATCCCTCAATTGAACTTGCCTCAACCACACTGTCAGATTGTGCATTTCAGGCCCCAATCACTTGTTGTGTGAGATAGCTTTTCCTCATGTCTTCATTGCTTCTTTTGTCATTAATCTTAAATTTGTGTCATCTTGATTCTTCCAGCAATGGGAACAGTTTTTTCCTGTCTACTCTGTCCAGACCCTTCACAATTATCAAATCACTTCTCAACCTTTCCTTCTGCAAAGAAAATAGTCCTAACCTCTCCAATCTTTTAGCATAACTGAAGTGCCTCATCCCTGGAAACATTTTTGTGAATCTTTCAGCACCCTCTCTAATATCTTCACATCTTCCCAAGAGTGTGTCACCCAGAGCCAGATGGAATATTCCAGTTGAGTCTGAACCAATGTTTTATAAAGTCTAAAATACCATTATTTTTGTAATAAAGCTTATTAGTATTGGTTCTAAAGCTTAGTAGTATTGATCTGGAAAAAACACTTTAATGGGTTTTATCAACAAATGTGATTATTACAAATGTGTCAAATGAATATTGTGGATGGGTGACCAATTGACTGAAAATCTTCTCTTGCCTGATACTGTTACTGTATTATATGTTTTTTTTTTATGTAGCTATCTCCAGATATCAGAACAGGAAGTCAATGGAGCATGTCTGTAATTGGAAGGAATATGTTACGTAGAAAATGTTGAAAACCACAGTTCTCACTGTCCAAGGTTGCACATGAAGGCCTGAATTTAACACCTCATGGTGACGAGATGGCAAACGTAAGATTGGGTGCCATGGCAGTGGTGCCATGCCCATGCCTGCTCAACCACACGCACCCCTTGGTCATTTTAACCATGGAGTAAGGTGTTGGGAGGTCCACTTGGCTATGAGACAGTTATTTGAGGTGAGTTAAGGACCTCTCCTACCATGGGATATTCCCTATGGTGAAGAATGCCCATACCAAGCATCGAGGTCAGCCTGAAACATAGAAACATAGGAATTAGGAGCCAAAGTAAGCAAGTCAGCTCTTTGAATCTGCACCACCATTCACTCAGCTCATGACTGATCTCTTCCTGGTCTCAAATCCCTCTCCCTACATGTCCTCCATGTACCCTTAACCCATTTTTTTAAATCAGGAAAAGTATCTATTTCCTTCTTGTAACCATTTAATGATTCAGACAACATTGTGCAATGGGGCAGCATGTTCCACAGATTCACCACCCTCTGTGAGAGGTAGTTCCTCCTCCTCTCAGCTTTAATTGGTAGGGGGATTGAATTTCGGAACCGCAACATCATGTTGCAACTGTACAAAACTCTAGTGCGGCCGCACTTGTATTATTGTGTACAGTTCTGGTCCCCGCATTATAAGAAAGATGTGGAGGCATTGGAGAGGGTACAGAGGAGGTTTACCAGGATGTTGCCTGGTATGGAGGGCAGGTCTTATGAAGAGAGGCTGAGGGATTTGAGGTTGTTTTCGTTAGAAAGAAGGCGGCTAAGAGGAGACCTTATTGAAACATATAAGATGATTAGAGGTTTAGATAGGGTGGACAGTGATAGCCTTTTTCCTAGGATGGAGAAAGCTAGCACGAGGGGACATAGCTTTAAATTAAGGGGTGGTAGTTATAGGACGGATGTCAGAGGTAGGTTCTTTACCCAGAGGGTGGTAAGGGTATGGAATGCCCTGCCTGCTGCAGTTGTAGATGCGCCAAGTTTGGTGGCGTTTAAGAGGTTAGTAGATAAGTTTATGGATGAAAAGGGAATGGTTTAGGTTAGAGGGTCATTGCTTTTTGTTAATTGGTCGGCGCAACATCGAAGGCCGAAGGACCTGTTCTGCGCTGTAATGTTCTATGTTCTAAATCTATCTTCTCTCAAACTATATCTGTGACCTCTTGTTCTAGATTACTCTAACAAGACTGCCTCTAATAACAAGGGAAACATTTGGCCTATATTTACCTTATCTATCCCTTTTAGTATTTTGTATACCTCGATCAGATCCTTTCTGATCCTCTAAACTCCAGTGAATACAAGCCCAAATTGTTTAATCTCTCCTCATACGTCAATCCTTACATCCCAGGGATCAATCTAATGAATCTCCTCTAAATTACCTGCAACGTCATCACATCCTTCCTCAAATAATGCAACCATAATTGGACAAGTAGAAGCTGCTGGCTCATGACTAGTAAGGATGACTGCCCTCCTTTGGATACCCGCTGCTCATTGGAGGATGCCCACATGGTGCCCCACCACCCACCCAGCGATTCCCCTTCCTGCTTGCCCTGTCCACCCCTTACCCTTAATATCCTCAGCTAATCTGCCAGCCTGGCCCATTGAGATCTCAGGCTTACTTGAAAGCTTGAGTTCCACTAGTGGCTGTCTTCTTTTCAGGACCCCTTCCAATGGTGCTGCTAGTACAAGAAAGATACTGATAGTTTGATTGGTTGGCAGTTCTTGGAGTCAGTACTTCCTTTCAGTTGGGGACAGAAATTCTGCTTCAAGCAACATGGTCCCTAAATAGCAATGAAATTGCTAAAAGATGAGATGGCTAAGAAATGTTGCTCCCATGCTAAAACTCCCCCAAAGAGGATAAAGCCCTCAAACAACAGATGTCACTTAACTTAAAGTACTTGAGGACTGTAGCATGCCTTTAGATGCCTTCACTTGAGAATTGGCACTGAAAATTCTAACTGTTCCAAATTTATCAAAATAGTTGTCATTTTTTTGATTCCCCAAAATGTTGACTTCATTTAAAATAAGCTGAGCTGTTTGAAATATCATAGCTGTTTTCCAGATGCAGCTATGCTGAATGACTTTATTTCAGAATAGAGTGCAAATGTGGCATCTATTTTCTCAATTAGCTTTATTTTGAAGATTTATGCTTTTATCTGTTAGATCTCCTAATCCAAATAGCCTATGTGATGAAAGCAAATTATTGCGGATGTTGGAATCTGAAACCAAAAAAGAAAACGCTGGAAAATTTCAGCAGGTCTGGCAAACTTTGACAAAGGGTGGTCTGGACTTGAAATGTCAATTCTTTGCTCTCCTTACAGATGCTACCAGACCTGCTGAAATTTTCCAGTGTTTTCTCCTTTGGAGCCAATATGATGTTGTTAAGTTTTGTTACCTGTTAAAACTGAAGATAAATAATGTATTTTAAAAATCTGTTTGCAATCTTTGGATCAAGCATGATATTATGATGAACTTTCAATCATAATTCACTGTGACCACCTATTTCCATCCTTGTAACATGACTGACTTTGACCTTGTCACAGCTCATTTACTGCTGAAATCCTTATCCATGCTTTTATTATCAACAGATTTGATTCTTCCAAGCACACGTGACTGGCCTTCCACATTCCACTATGTATAAAACCAAGCTCAGTGAAAATCTGCTGCTGTGCCCTAACATGCATCAAGTTCCATTTGCACCAACAAATGCCAGGCAATGATCATCATCAATAATGTTGTACCTGATACAATTAACAACCATGAGAAAATATGCAAAGAGGAACAGAAGAACCTGAACAGAATATGGAGCTGTAACAAATGTAACTTTCAATAAGAAACACTAACGACTGCCCCTTGACATTCAGTGGTGTTACCATCACTGAATTCCTCACTGTCAATATCCTTGGGGT
Source organism: Sphyrna mokarran (assembly GCA_024679065.1). Classification (NCBI taxonomy): domain Eukaryota; kingdom Metazoa; phylum Chordata; class Chondrichthyes; order Carcharhiniformes; family Carcharhinidae; genus Sphyrna; species Sphyrna mokarran. The sequence continues at coordinate 71,744,359 of JAGIQG010000001.1, read as the reverse complement.
TACCATTGACCAGAAACTCAACTGGACTCATCACATAAACACAGTGGCTATTGGAGCTGGTCAGAGGCTAGGAATACTGTGACAAGTAACTCACCTCCTGATTCCCCAAAGCCTATCCGCCATCCACAAAGTTCAAGTCAGGAGTGTGATGGAATACTCCTCACTTGCCTTTATTAGATACAGCTCCAACAACACTCAAGAAGTTTGACATTATCCAGAATAAAGCAGCCTGCTTGATTGGCACTGCATCCACAAATATCCATTCCCTCCACCACCAACACTCAATTGCAACAATAAAGCCATAGAGATTTACAGCGTGGAAACAAACCCTTCAGCCCAACTTGTTCATGCTGCCATTTCTTTTTTAAAACCCCTAAGCTAATCCCAATTGCTCACATTTGGCCCATATCCCTCCATACCCATTGTAACCATGTAACTATCTAAATGCTTTTTAAAAGACAGTATTATACCCGCCTCTACTACTACCTCTGGCAGCTTGTTCCAGACACTCATCACCCTTTGTGTGAAAAAATTGTCCCTTTGGGCACTTTTGTATCTCTCCCCTCTAACCTTAAACCTATGCCCTAGAGTTTTAGACTCCCTTACCTTTGGGAAAAAGTTATTGAGTATCTAGCTGATTGGCCAGCCTGGCCCCATTGAGACCTCAGACTTACTTGAAAGTCTGAGTTTCACCCACAAAGAAAGTGGGTGTCTTCTTTTCAGAACCCCTTCCAGTGGTGCTGCTGGTAAAGAAAGATACTGATTGTTTGATCGGTTGGCAGTTCTTGGAGTCAGTATTTCCTCCCGGTTGGGGACAGACAGTCTGCTTCAAGCAACATGTTCCCTAAATATCCATGAAATCTCTACATGGTGAGATGGCTTAGAAATGTTGCTCCCATGCTAAAATTCCTCCAGAGAGGATAATGCCCTCAAACAATGGATGTCCACTTAACTTAAAGTACTTGAGAACTGTAGCATGCCTTTGGATACCTTCACTTGAAGGCTTCACTTGATGCCTTTAGAAACCTTTACTTATTATTTCATAGACCACTATGAGATCACCCCTCAGCCTCCTATGCTTCAGAGAAAAAAGTCCCAGTCTATCCAACCTCTCCTTACAACTGAAACCATCAAGTCCCAGTAGCAACCAAATAAATTTTTTCTGCACTCTTTCTAGTTTAATAATATTCTTTTAAGAATAGGATGACCAGAATTGCGCACAGTATTCCAAGTGTGGCCTTATCAATGTCTTGTAAACTTCAACAACTCATTCCAACTCCTATATTCAATGTTCTGACCAATGAAACGAAGCATGCTGAATGTGTTTCTCACCACTCTGTCCAGTCTGACTACAATATATACATTCTACCAGATGCATAGCAACAATCCACCAAAGATGCTGAGAAAGCACCTTCCAAACGCACAATCACTTCCATTTCGAAGGACAAGGTCAGCAGATACATTGGAACACCACCACCTGCAAGTTCCCCTCCAAGCCACTCACTATCCTGACTTGGAAATATGTCACTGTTCCTTTGCAGTGGCTGGGTCAAAATCCTGCATTTTGGGTCAACCCATAGCACATGGACTGCAGCGATTCAAGAAGGCAACTCATCACCACCTTCTCAAGGGCAGCTAGGAATGAGCAATAAATACTGGCCAGCCAGTGATGCCCATAGCCCATGAATTAATTAAAAACAATTCCTCCGCTTGCTGATTTTCATTGCCTCCTAATTAAGGAAAACTGCAACTTGCAGGCCCACATCCTTGATTTCAACTGCCACTTTTCTCCCTATCTCATAATATCCTTCAGATCCCATGACACATCAAGTTATCAGCATAAAGTTCTATCCTCTTGCACACACCTAATTTTAATAACTCCATCATTGGGTGTAAACCCTGGAATTCTAAATTCCTGAACCTCCCTGCCTAGCTTCCTCTCATTTCTCTTTTATGGTGGTTCTTAAAACTATCTATCTGACCATGACTCACAGCAAGAAGTCTGATAACACCAGGTTTAAGTTCAGACTTCTTACCCCAGTCCAACGCCGGCATCTCCACATCATGATTCATAGCACCAGAGATCCAGGTTCGATTCTAGCCTTGGGTGACTGCCTGTGCGGAGTCTGCAGTTCTCCCTGTGCCTCCGTGTGTTTCTTCTGGAAGCTCCAGTTTCCTTTCACTGTCCAAAGGGATGCGGGTTAGGTGGATTGGTTGTGCTAAACTGCCCCTCAGTGTTCCAAGATGTGCAGGTTAGGAGGATTAGTGGGTTAAGCATGCAGGGTTACATAGATAGATCTTGTGTTGTAAGGACTCATCCAGGTACATCCTTTAAAAGGTAGCTGGATGAATATTTGGCACACCATAACATTCAAGGATGTGGGCCAAATAGTGGCAAGTAGGATTAGGTGGGCAGATCAGGGTCTTTCATGTGTTAGTGCTGACCAGATGGGCCAAATGGCCTCCTTCAGCACTGCAGGGATTTTGTGATGATGAATAAGCTATTGGTCATCTGCCTTAATATCTCTTTATGTGGCTCCATTTCAAGTTTGTTTGGTAATACTCTTGTGAGGCCACTTGAGAATTTTTCTCTATTAAAGTCACTTTAGATCTTTGTTATAAAATGTTCTTTTCTGATTTTGTTTCTCTTTTGTCATTACAAAATAATGATGATTATTTGCAAGTCAAAACAGATCCAATACAACTGGTAGCTTAACACAACAGGTAAGTGACTATGTTTTGCTTCAATTCTCTCAATCACAACAACTTATTTTTTGTAATATTAAACTTATGATGTGGCCATTCCCATAAATATTGAAAACAGACTTTTGGAAATATTTGGTACTGGTTCTATTGTATACTTCAGAATGCTAAATTCTGCTTATTTGAGAAAGATGGGGGCACTATTGAAAAAAGGAACTACGGTACTGCACAGATATAAAATAAAACTACTTCAAAAAATGAATGAATGGTCACATTTGTAAAGCCAATATTATACAAAGATTCTTGTTTTCTTGCATGTACTTTGTCTCAAAGTGGTAATCATTTTCCAAAGAAACTACTTTTATGCATTTCAGGTTTATTGAATGTTCTATGAAAACAGTGACTGGGATTTTCCAGTCTCAACAGTGGTGGGTTTAATGGGAAAATGCAACGGGAGCTGAAAATCAGTCTCTCAACTGTGCAAAATGCTGGCATGAAGATGGGCTCCCGCTGATTGGGCAGAATTTTCCCATCCCACCTGCCATCCGAACTAAGGAGTCCCAGGGGAGCGTATTGAGGGAATAGCAGGAGCAAGTCCGTTGTGAGGGTGAATGCCTATGATGATGAGTGAAGGATGGCGAGGGTTGATGGCATGGACATGGAAGTAATACCAGATTCTGGGGAGTCAACAGGATGATGGAAACATATCTATTACTACAGGCACGAGCTCCTTAGGAAGGTAATGGGACATAAGGTTATGAGGAAGGATTGTAGGGTCACTGTGGGGAGGTCACAGGTCACACCAGAAGAGTCAATGGTTATGGGGGAGATGGTGTGGGTCTTGGAGGAATTTGGAAGGTGTTGGACTTTACTTGAAAAATCCCACACTACCATGGTTCAGCCAACAACCCTCATTGTCCCTTCACCCACAGGATTCTCACCCTCCTAACCAAATGGCTTCCTCTTTAATCTTCACCATCTCTTTGCCACTGACGCCTCCCTCTGAACCCCTTTCTTCTCTATCCTCCTATCTGTGTTAAGACCTGCAACTATCTAGATTCTCATAGTGGCAATGCTGTATGGATTTGGGATAGTCTACTTCTGTCTTTTCTCTCCCTCTCTCCCTCTCTCTCTCTCTCTCTCTGTCATTATGGTGTAACTTTTTCTTTGCAAAGAGAGAAGTTAGAATTGAGAGCAATTGGGTTTAGGTAACTTTATCATGTTTCCAATCTTACAAGTAATTGATGTACCACGTGTTGTCTAAAGGGTTCTGGATCATCACCCTTCAGAGTGATAAGGTTCACAGAGCCCTTTCCCATTACTCAAACTCCACAGCATATCCCTCTTTCCCCTTCCATTTCCAACCTCCTATGCCCCATTCAAGGCTTCCACACTCAGTTCATCTCTTCTCCTTTCCGCATAATCCCTGTCCAACCCCAACATAGACTATCATTGCCCAACAGGACCTCGAGCAGCCAACAACCTACAGTACAAGATCCCGTGTTTCAAAGGCTGCTGCCTGGCAAAGTTCTATATGGTTGATAAGTCATTAATTGAGTTTATTTGTGCCTTAATGTCCAACTCTTCCCCCACCACCACCCCCAACCTGTCTCCCCCATCCCACATAGCATCTGAGCTCTCTGTGCAGAGACTAGATTGCCTGCAGTTGAACTATGAGACATCTCTTTATGATATTGAGAAGCTCTTTCACACAAGGGCTGCACTGATGCCACTCTTGTCACTAAGGCCCAAGTCTCCTCCATCATCCAGTAAGTTGAATGTGAGCTGTTGAGAGAGCATTCACCCTGGCAGTGCAATAAGGTTTTCATCCGTGTCCAGCACTGCAAGGCTGTCCTCCAATGGAGGCCATGGGCACTGTCCACCCCAGAGATTTCCTCCCATGCAGAGTTATCCACAGGGTTCAATCTCCTCCTTCCATTGTCAGGGCACAGGGCATCCCTCCTAGCCTCCACTACATTGAGCAACGCATCGAGGAAACTGTCACTAAGTCTGGGGGCTGGAGATCTCTGGGATTGCTGGCCCATCTCCTCTTTCAACAGTGGGTTTATGACACAATGTTGCAAAGCTGGACACTGTAAACAGGGTCACTACTTTAGATGTCAGAGCAGCTTTCTTGGAAGCGACTGGCCCGGATGGAGTACACGGACGTGCATTCAGATCTTGTGTGGATTAGCTGGCGAGAGTACTTGCAGACATCTTCAACCTCTTTTTACAACAGTCTGAGGTCTCTATCTGTTTCATGAAGATGACCACGCTATCTGAGAAAAACCAAGCAGCATGTCTTAATGACGATCAGCTGGTTGCTCTGCCATCCATCATTATGAAATGCTTTGAAAGGCTAATCATGGCATGAATCAATTCCAGCCTCCCAGACTACCTGGATCCACTACAGTTCGCCAATCGCTGCAACACGTCCACAGCAGATGCCATTTCCTTGGCCCTGCACTCAACCCTGGAACACCTAGATAACAAGGACACCTATGACTGACTCCTATTTATTGACTTCAGTTCAGTCTTCAACACTATTATTCCTACAAAACTCATTTCCAAATGCTGTGGTCTGGGCTTCGGCACCTCCCTCTACGACTGGGACCTGAACTTCCTAACTCACAGACCACAATCAGTAAGGATAGGAAACAAGACTCCCTCCATAATATTCTCAACACCAGTGCTCCACATTGCTGTGTTCTCAGACTTCTACTATATTCCTTGTACATCTGTGACAGTGTGGTCAAATTCCTCTCCAATTCAATTATCAAGTTTGCTGATGACACCACCATAGTGGGTCTGATTTCAAACAATGACAAGATAGGGTACAGGAAATGAGATAGAGAATTTGGTGAACTGGTGGGGTGACAATAATCTGTCCCTCAATGTCAACAAAACAAAGAAGATTGTCATTGACTTCAGGAAGTGTAAAGGAGAACATGCCCCTGTTTACATCAATGGGGTCAAAAAAGAAAACGTCGAGACTTCAAGTTTTTTAATGTACAGATCACCAACAACCTGTCCTGGTCCCCCCATGCTGACACTATAGTTAAGAAAGCCTGTTAATGCCTCTACTTTCTCAGAAGACTAAGGAAATTTGACATGTCAGCTACAACTCTCATCAACTTTTACAGATATACCATAGAAAGCATTCTTTCTGATTGTATCACAGCTTGGTATGGATCTTGCTCTGCCCATGACGACAGGAACTGCAAAAGATCATGAATGTAGCCCATTCCATCATGCAAACCAGCCTCCCATCCATCGATTCTGTCTACACTTCCTACTGCCTTGGCAAAGCAGATGGCATAATTAAGGATCCCACGCACCTCAGACATTCTCTCTTCTACCTTCTTCCTTTGGGAAAAAGATACAGAAGTCTGAGGTCACATAGCAACTGACTCAAGAACAGCTTCTTCCCTGCTGCCTTCCTTTGAATGGACTTACCTTGCATTAAGTTGATCTTTCTCTACACCCTAACTATGATTGTAATACTACATTGTGCACTCTCTTGTTTTCTTTCTATGAATGGTATGTTTTGTCTGCATAGCGCACAAGAAACAATACTTTTCACTGTATGTTAATACATGTGACAACTATAAATCAAATCAAATCAAGAAATTGATGTCAGGGTACCTTTTAAATATGGCACCAGGATATGATGACAGAATGTGTATCTTCCAGCCCACCCTATGATATAATACATTGAGAACCTCCAGCCTCCATAACTAATGAGCCCAACATTATGTAATTTGGCACAAAATCTCAATGTATCCCAGGACAGGAAACATTCCCAGTTCCCACACTTGCTACCAGATTTAGATTGGGAATGGAAAATGCAGCTAATGGCATTCGAGCCTAATAAAGCATTCTGTCTTAACCTTGCCCTCAAAATTTACAACTAAAATTTCCCTTAGCTGTCTCAAGCATTATTCTAAATGTACTTTTCTATTGAGAAATGAAATCAAATATAATTATTAGTTTGAAAATGATGCTATTTTATGGTAATATTTCCAATGACAAGTATTAGGTTTTCAAACCTGGGTGGATAGGCATATGGATGATATTGGAATAGTTTAGGTTAGAGGGTCCACTGGCCGGCGCAACATCGAGGGCCGAAGGGCCTGTACTGCGCTGTAATGTTCTATGTTCTAAACAAAAGATTATGTATTGATGAGGGATTATGCTAACAACTCTATAAGAGTTACGCTGTAATTACATGTGGTACACCATAGGCCTGATTAAATGTCTTTAAAACTAAATGTCAAGGAGGGAGTAGTTGTTTGTGCATGAGAATTTCTTAACAGTAACCAGAATTTAACATGAGTCATGATTTCACAAATTGCACGTTAGGATTACTGAAAATAAAATATTCCTGAAATACTTCAACATTAAAAAACTGTTCATCGTAATTTACAGTAGAATTATTCTTCTTCTTCATTTAGAAAATCATAGAATTGTATTTTTGATATAAATAATCACTTGCCTAGTCTTACTGAAAAAGATATGCTGTCAAAGCCTTTGGTCTTGCTCTCATTAGATCAGACACAAGGAAACTGAATTTCAAAGGAAGCAGCTATGGGGATGGAGGTATATAGAAGATTGATTTAAAATAGAGATCATGAGCCTTGGGACTTCCCTGGGAATTGCATAAGTAGTGCATGATATTGATGTATTTCTGTTTTATCCTACAGATACTTCGGTCCACCTTGTTGTCCAACAAGGGTCATGAGAGGGCTTGGATTTTTCGAGAGTAGCTTCGTGCTTCACATCGTTAGTGTACGCTTGAACAGATACTGCCGTGCAGATACACGGATTTGGGCCTGTATCTGTGGGAGTTTGCGCATTCTCCCCGTGCTTGTGTGGATTTTCTCCGGGTGCTCCGGTTTCCTCCCACACCCCAAAGATGTGCTTGCTCTTAGGTTGACTGGCAAAACAAATTCTCCCTAAATCGTCTCACAAATTTGGTTCCATTGCAGATTTCTATACCAATGCAGATTTCTATAAACATAGACAGTGATCATAGATGGAAGTGGGAATGTCGAGGTGGCGGCGCGGGCTCGTTGAGCTGAAGAGCCTGTTTCCCGTACTGTTTTGTTCTTTGTTCTTTGCGTGGACATATTGCTTTTGCCTGCAAAGGATAGGTACTTGCAAATGTCTATATGTGTAGCATCTAGCAAGATTATGTGAGCTGCATTGTCAGACTGACTGATAATCCTAAATTGGTTGTTGGTGCTAATCTCAGCACACACAGGAATCTTCAGCGAGAACTGTCCAATTATGGAATCACATCTAACATTTGATCTCATGCTCCTAAACGTGAAAAGCTACTTAATAAATAAGCAGAAAGAACATGTCCAGACATTGTGTCTTTCTAGTTTTAAACAAAAGCATGGGGGTAATAGAATCAATTAGAATCACTCAGCACTCTTCCTTTATGCAGCAGAAATGGTTGCTCTTTTTGAAATTTGAAATTCTTGAGTCTGTCCCAATGAGTGCAAGACAAAAAGTTTTGACAGACTTTCTCTTTTTTTCAGCAATACTCATTTTCAGGATAGCCCTTTAACTTAGAATATGCACAGAAATTTAAACTCTAGGATGATATTCTGGCTTGGCTGGACCTGGCGCAGATTGTGCTGATCCCGGAGAATTTAGCGTGGAGGCCTAAAGAGTGATTTCATGCCCATCGCCAAACAGTTAGCAATCATCTTGGTCCCTTTCTATTAGCACAAACTGGAGGTGCGAGGTCCATTAGTATATTTAAAATAATATTTAAATATGCAGAGCCCATTCAATGCCAGATTCTCCCAACTCCTGAAACCTTCTGGTCTTCGGACACTGCGCAAGACGAGCGAAAATTACTACTGGTCTCCAGGCAGAGCGCCCTATGTTGAGGACAGGATGGTGGTAGAAATGCTGATATTCCCCCAGAACCAGTGCACAATTCGGTGCTCCCAAAAATGACTGAGTGTGAGACGATTGCTGTTAAATCTTGTTGTACTGTGGCCTCCCTTCAATGACTATGCACAGGCGGGTATCATGGAGCACAACTCTTTATTCAGGTTTTGTCACAGCAAACACAGTTAGTCCATCAGAGCAGTTCCCAGCAGCTCACCTCACACCCAAGATCACGTGGCCACTTGCCTTAAATGGGCTATGCCCCAACATGTAAAACAAAATGTACACCGCCTGGCAGGCCGGTGTGGATCACTCTGTTAATCTTGTCCAGATGGCAGTTAAAAAAATGCTCTATTTCTAATTTTGTCTATTGATTCAAAATGAATTCAGTCCTCTAAGGTAGTTTGGCATATTTTCTTTAAACTACTTTTGATTTAACATGTGTTGAAATGTGCAGTCAACCCAGCAAGCCAAATTTTTCCTTCCTTCCAAATCCAAGAGTGGCCATTTAGATTCGCAGCCAGTAACAATAAAGTTGTATCAGGAGGTTACTTCATAGTATTACAGTAATTGAATATAATGGTAAATCCTGTGTGAATCAGTTTACAGCTGTCATGAAAATGTTATTTGATGGCTCCTTGAACTATTAATGATTTTGTGATTGTAAATGACCTGCTAGATGACAATATCAAGCTGAAATCGAGCATTTTGTTGTTGACTTGCATTACCCTGGTCTGTAGCTTAACACTAATAATTTGAATCCATTTAGTCTGTCTGGCAATCAATCATCTTCTTCTTTCCCTTATCAAGGAAGACAAAAATTCAAATCAAATCAATTTTTTTTTGGAAGGAAACAAATCTTGTTCAATCCAAACAATTTCTGAAACCAATAATCACATATCAACATTTGAATCTTCAGAGGGATATCTCCTACAGATATTCAAATTATTCCTTCAATTCAATATTCATACATCATCAATCAAGGGAATTAGAATTAAAACACAATGCCCTTTTTCCTGTCTCTACCTGGTCTATTTCTGTTTGTGTATTATAAAAAATATACATTTGTTTTATGACAACCAAACAATGCACTTTGGCTTTCCAATTATTACCAAATTTGATCTCAAAATCTTTTCCATTTCATTTAAATGCAAGGGATTTTCTACTTAAACAGTGATTGTATAGATTATTATCTCAAACAGACAATGGACTCAAACTCTAAAATTTGATTTTGGCTTAGGCAATTTTTTAAATATTCTATATAATGCTGTGATATACAACTGAGTTGGATGAGGAACTCTTCTGAGACTTCACAAATCAATTGTGGAACAATGGCTGCAATAAAAGATGCATTAGAACTCTACCGTATTCATTCCATAAAATTCAGAAGCTAGGTATGGCCTGCTTGTATAGATTACTATAATCCAGTGGTCTGACTGATTAACCAATGGCTACTAGTTTTCAGTATGCTCTGAGTTTGTTAGTATACTTGTGCATCCTAGGCATCTATTTAAAATTCTGAGTGTGACATTCTTCAATCTAACACAACTATCGATATAACTTCAATTTACCATTATTATTTGTGACAATAAGTAGCTCTTGAGCTGAGTAAATGCCAAGAATACAGACTGAAGTATTTAATTAAAGATAAGGTACCCTTTACTGCTGAGGGCACTCTGCAAAAATAGAATTGTTATCATCACATTATATTTTCAGTGGCTGAAATAATATGTGAACTGAAAATTTAATTTCAATGTAAGGATTAACACAATATGCCACTTACACTAAATGTTCATCATTCATTGTTATTTTATTAACAATTAATTTATACACATTGCATATTGTAATTTCGTTTACATCCAGAATGCTCTCATTTTCTACATAAATTCCTGACTCAGACTAGTCAATTCTCACTTCCCACTGAAATATGCCTAATTTTTCTTCCAAACTAAAAGTCAAAACTTCTTTTAGCATTCTTTTACAAAGTGCACTGTTTGGTTGTCATAAAGCAAATGTATATTTTTTACAGTACACAAACAGAAATAGACCAGATTTAATGTGATAGTGACAGGAAAAAGGATGTTACTTTTTAAATCTAATTCCCTTGATTGATGATGAATGAATATTGAATTGAAGGAAATCATTTGAATATCTAAAAGAGATATCCCTCTGAAGATTCAGATGTTAATATATGACTATTGGTTTCAGAAATTGTTTGGATCGAATAGATTTGTTTCTCTCCAAAAGGAAATAGATTTGATTTGAATTTTTGTCTTCCTTGATAAGGGAAAGAAAAAGATGATTGATTGCCAGACAGACAAAGTGAACACAATAGAAAATAGGTTCTGCAAAGAGTTTGATATGAGCCTTTTGGTGATGAGCAATGAAAAATTGGAGGTTGGAAAAAGTGAAAGTGGTAAGCAGCATTTCTGGGCAAATGGAGTGTTGTGAGATTTCAGAAAACCACACACACCTTTCACTACTTATCACTATTGTCGTTTTGAACAAGGTAACTTAGTTTTGGCACACAAGAATTAGAAAAAGCCTTCATACAGCAATCATTCTTGCTGAACATAGCTGAAAGAAACATGTTAATTATATAAACAGACATCCAGGATAAAGGACAGGTACCTCAATATCAATATGTGAACTCCTGAAAGTTCCATCAATAGCACGGTTTATCTGTTTGAATGCCAGCACTTACTGCCTATTCCAAATTACCCTTGAGATGTGGTAGTGATCTACCCCTTGAACAATTGTAGATCCTGAGTTAGGTACACTGACAATGCAGTTTGGAGGGAATTTCATTTCATGCGGTTTGGAGGGGAGTAGACTATCTAGCCCCCTCGAGGAGTTAGATGGCCTACTCCTGCTCCTATTTCTTATGTTCTTATTTCATTCCTGTACTTAATTATCTGTCATAGTGGGTGGGATTCAAAGCCAGATTCTCAGAACATTATTGATAAAACCACTAGGCCAACAGCTCCCCTAGATCTGTGTGCTCTTTCAGCCTTTTGTGTTAATTAACTTTACACCACAACTGGTGACCTTTCCTTTAACTGAGACTTTTCTTTTACTGAGACAGTAACTTCTGGAATCCCCTCCTGAAATCTCTTTGCCCATTTATCTATCTCCGTTCTTTAGGAGGCTCCTGACAGTCCACCTTTGCTAATACCCATTTAAGTGGGTGCAGCATCAAATTTTGTTTTAAAGTATAAATTTTGTTTAACTTTTACAGATGCACCACAGAAAACATCCTTTCCAGGTGTATCACAGCTTAGTATGGCTCCTGCTCTGTCTAATACCACAAAAAACTACAAGGGTTGTGAACATAACCCAGTCCATCACGCAAACCAGCCTCCCATCTATAGACTCTGCCTATAATTCCCACTGCTTGGAAAAACAGTCAGGATAATCAAAGACCCCATGCACTCTGGACATACTCCCTTCCACCTTCCTCCAACAGTAAAAACAAATACAAGAGTCTGAGGACACATACCAACCAACTGAAGGGCAGTTTCTTCCCTGCTGCCATCAGACTTTTGAATGCACCTACCATATGTTAAGTTGATCTTTCCAAGCATAACATAACATTCTACACCCTCTCTTCCCGTCTTCCCAATGTACTCTATGAATGGGATGTTTTATCTGTATAGCATGCAAGAAACAAGACTTTTCACTGTATCCCAATCAATAATAAATCAAATCAAATCAATGCATACAGCTTGGGATGCTATAAAGGCAGTTTACGAATGTAAACTATTGTTAGGAACATAGGAATAGGAATGGGCCATTCAGCTCCTCAAGTCTGCTCCAACTTTGAAATAGGTTATGACTAATCATCCACCCTAACACCACTTTCCCAGATTCTCCCCATGTTCTTTGATGTCATTAACGCCTGGGATCTATCAATTTCTGTCCTGAAAGTACGTAATGATTGAACTTCAATAGCCCTCTGGAGTAGAGAATTCCAAAGACTTACCATCCACAGATCAGAGGAATTCCTACTCACTCCTGCCTGAAACAGATTTATGGTGGGACTATGACCTAGCCTACTTTCCCCCCCACCTCACCCACTAACCAGGGGAAACATCTCTTCTGCTTCTATACTGTCGAAAGCCTTAAGAATTTTTGTTTCACTGAGAACACCTCTCAGTCTTCTAAATTCTGGAGTATACAGACCCAGCCTCCTCAATCTCTTTTCATGGGATGATCTTGCCATCCTAGAAATGAATGGTAAACCTTTGCTGCATTCCCTCTATGGCAACTATATTCTCAATTTGGTAAGGGAACCGAAACTATACGTAATACTCCAGGTATAGTTGTTGTTTTCGTTAGAAAGGAGGAGGCTAAGAGGGGACCTGATCGAAACATATAAGATGATTAGAGGTCTAGATAGGGTGGACAGTGATAGCCTTTTTCCTAGGATGGAAAAAGCTAGCACGAGGGGACACAGCTTTAAATTAAGGGGTGATAGTATAGGACGGATATCAGAGGTAGGTTCTTTACCCAAAGGGTGGTTCGGGAGTGGAATGCCCTGCCTGCAGCAGTTGTAGATGCGCCAAGTTTGGTGGCGTTTAAGAGGTTAGTTGATAAGTATATGGAAGAGAAGGGAATGGTTTAGTTTGGAGGGCATTGCTTTTTATATTGGTCGGCGCAACATCGAAGGCCGAAGGGCCTGTTCTGTGCTGTAATGTTCTATGTTCTATGTTCTATGTTGTATAGTCTAACTAATGTTCCATACGACTGAAACAAGAAATGTTAGTACATCTGTAGACAGTAACTTGTTTGAAATTGCAGATGAATCCTATGCTAACCTGGAAAGAGATAAGAGGTTGGTTTTTGAGATTGGTAGTTTGTTGCCAGTTAGTTGTAACTGGTCCTATATTTGAACTAGTTTGCAGTTGTCCTCACAATGTTTTTCCAGAGGTAAATGTTGATGTTGCATTATGCCATTCAAGCTGTTTTTGTAGATATAACCAGGTGTCTCGACAGCATGCAGAAATCAGTTTTTCTCAATGTAAGTAAATCAAAATTTTCATTGGATTATACATCCTTGATTAACAACTTGCTTAAAATGTCACCCAGATGTGTTTAAAATAATTTTATACTATTTCATAAATCCTGAAGGCTCAGGTTTGATTTTAACCTCTCATGGCACGATACCGCGTGTGGGTTAAAATGATGAAATGTGAAACTCTTTATAGAGTTTACAGCATTCAGTTAGCCCCTTCCCTTCTCTTCCCACTGCCTCACAACCATTTTGACTCCTGTGTTTCTGAGAGCATCAAGGCCACCTACAGCAGACAAGTGGGGACCTCCAAGATATTGAAATATAAGGGTCTGAAAATGTAATTCTGACTTTAATATCAGTTTAACTCTGGGACACATGAATTTTGGGGGTGGTACATAGAAAGCCCCCATAGAAGTTTCTATTTTCTATGAACCATGCTTAAATCTGATTTTGCCAGAATTGGAGATGGGTCTTCCCAAGCTCATCACCTTTGCTGCCCAGAAGAATGAGCAGCAACGCATGGGAGCACTGTCATCTCCAAACAGGTCATACAATAAGATAAAGGCAAAATACTGTGGATGTTGGAATCTGAAACCAAAACAGAAAATGCTGGAAAATCTCAGCAGGTCCGATGGCATCTCTGGGGAGAAAATAGAACCAATGTTTCAAGTCTAGGCGAATCTTCATACAACAACCTGGTTTGAACATGCATGTTCAAACCAGGTTGTTGTGTGAAGGATCACCTAGACTTGAAACATTGGTTAGTATGCTGAATTCCCTAAACACAGCACCATGGAGCACATTTGCCACACAAGTTGTAGTTCTTCAAGAATGAGTTAAGTGAAAAGGAGCAGCCCATATAATTTATTTTTAAATTTTATAAAGGTTTTTTACGGACCAAGAGGAAACATTGAGCCTTTTCTGCACTGACTTTCCCCAGCCCTAAAATTGAGCCATTGCAAGCCCACCCTTTGTTCAGTTACTTTGCCACAACCTATTCCATTCAGTTACTAGTAGTGATTGTACAATGGTATGATTGCCTATCTCTACCCTTCAACCACTGGTCTCCGGGAAAGAGTCCGCAATGTGAAACTTAAATGAGGATCACAATCAAAGTCATTCAGGTCTCACATTGCAGAGGACTGGACAGCTCATTCCCCCAGTTGCTTCCAATACACTTGCACAGTGAGTTAAAACTGGGGGCTTTAAGATTATGGTCAAGGTTAAGCTATTCGTGAATATTATAAAGATGGAGAAAAGGTGATTCATACATAGAACATAGAACATAGAACAATACAGCACAGAACAGGCCCTTCGGCCTTCGATGTTGTGCCGACCAAAATAAAAAGCAATGCCCCTCCAAACTAAACCATTCCCTTCTCTTCCATATAATTATCAATTAACCTCTTAAACGCCACCAAACTTGGCGCATCTACAACAGCTGCAGGCAGGGCATTCCACTCCCTAATCACTCTTTGAGTAAAGAACCTACCTCTGATATCCGTCCTATAACTCATACCCCTTAATTTAAAGCTGTGTCCCCTCGTGCTAGCATTCAAGCCTCTGTTTCAAAGAGATACAACCAAAATACTGGTTTGCATGTCATTTCCTACAAACTGGAATGTTCACTTGGCTATGTCCTCCATATTCAATCAGTTCAAAGGTTTCTGCAGTCAGATCAGTTAATCAGCCTTGATAAAGGACGTAATCGTGTGAATTGTTATTTGGAACAGTGAAGAACAGGTGATCGATCTTTCATCATCTACTTTCCAAGGATCTGTTAATGCCTTGGTCACGTAGAATTTAATTAACACATCCAACGAGCTCCCATGTTTGGATTAATTTCCAAATGAATGAACCTGGCCTAGTCTTGAAAACAATTAACTTCTGACATTTATCTTGCAGTTTATAAGAGGAAGCTCACTTTCATTTTAACTCCAACTGTACCAGAATTACAAGAGTTGGAAAATACAAATTTCCCAATTTATCACACCTATCTGGTATGACAGAGTTTAAATCTTCTCATGTGGCGTATACAGTACAACATTCTGTTCGCTTTGCTGGTTGTTAAATTGTAACGATTGGGAAAATACATTGTTGAGTCTAATCTAATTTCCAAAGCTCTTTCAGCTATGTCCTGGATGGTTGATCATAGATACATAGAAAACAGGTGTGGTGGTAGTCCATTTGGCCCTTTGAACCTACACATCATTCAAGCTGATCATGGCTGATGAAGCACTTTCAATATTCTAGCTTTCCCTCCATATCCCTTGATCCCTTTAGTCTTTCCGCAGACTAGGAGACCAAAACAGCACATAATACTCAAGATGTGGCCTTACTAAGGCACTGTGTAACCGCAGCAAAACATCCCTACTCTTAGACTCAAATCTCTTTCCCATTCATTGAGGCAGTAAATCTTTTTTTTCCTGTGGGCAATATTTTGCATTATATTTGCTTAATTTTATCTGATGTAACATTGTCAATTTACTAATAATGTCCATATTCTTCTGCTGTTTCCTGTATCAAAAAACTTGACTGTTATATGTGAATTTGACCATTTTGCTTTTGTTTCTGAATCCAGAGTATTAACAGTAGTTAGAAACTATAAAGACCACACACTATTCCATCAATCATTTGCTGAGTTAACCTCCTCTGCTTGACATCATTCTCCTTAATTCACCCACTATTTGCTCTGTTTCAGGCACTTCCATATGTTTCCATGTTTTACCCAGAATTATTGTAAGCTTGTAGAAACCTTATCAGGAACTTAGAAATAATATCCTGAAGATCTAGATGCATTAATTTGAAGGTATTTATAGCAAAAAAAAGGAAATTTGCTTGTAGCCCTTCTTAAAACAAAAGATCATAGAAATAAGAACAGGAGTAAGCCTTTGATCATTCAAGCTTGCCAAACAATTCAGCAAAACTGTGGCTGAACTTTTACCTCACTTCCATCTTCCTATATGTTCCCAGAATATCTAAATTTTTTCTTGGTACCTGTCTATAATATATCCATTGAATAAGTTGGATAGAGAATTCCAGAGTTACAATATTTTGAGTGAAGAAATTTCTCTTCATCTTAGTTCTAAAGTTAACCCCTTATTTGTTTTTAGAGCAACACAGCACGGGAAACAGGCCCTTCGGCCCAACGAGCCTGCGCCGCCGTCATAACTATATAGTAACAATTCCATTATCCTATCCTAATTTTAGGTTATTCCTAATATGGAAGAGTCTCAATGTAGGGACAATTTGTTTCCCAATCAGCCTAAGAGCGAATTTTTGGGTTGTGGGAGGAAACCGGAGCGCCCGGAGAAAACCCACGCAACCACAGGGAGAAAGCGCAAACTCCCGCAGACACCGGCCCAATTCCAAGTGTCTGCACAGCTACAGCGATAGTCACTGAGCTGTCATGGTGCCCTTCAGATGGTCCAGATAAAGCACTCATTTACGACATGACGCACCAGGCAACCCATGAATCAACATCCAAGAGCTGTCCTCGCACCACCTGCCGAATGCATGCTCCTTGATGGTCAAGTATGGACCGAATTACCTGTGGAAAAAAAAAGCCATAGTTAAACAGTCCTACTATATCCCTCTATCTGCATAACGCTCATGTGGCTGTCCAAGAGACCCTTAAACAGCCCTTGCGTGCCTGCTCCCACCACCTTACTCGGCAGTGCATTCCACACCCCCACTACCCTTTGTGTGAAAAACTGCCCTCTAATATTCGTCTTATACATAGCCTCCCTCACCCTAAGGCCATGACCCCTCGTCCTATCCATTTCTGAAGGTGGAAAAAGTTTACCTCCATTTACTCTATCTATACCCTTATAATCTTATACACCTCTATGAGATCCCCTCTAAGCCGACGTCTTTCAAGGGAAAACAACCCCAGTCTATTTAATCGTTCCTCATAGGACAGTCCTTCCATACCAGGCAGCATCCTGGTAAACCTCCTCTGCACTGTCTCCAAGGACTCCACATCCTTCCGATAGTATTATCCCATTATTCTGAGATAACGAACATGCATTTGAGATTCCACCAGCCAGAGGATACATTTTCTTAGCATTTACCTTGTCAAACTGCTTAAATTTTATATATTTCAATTAGATTACATCTGATTCTTCTAACTTCCAGGGAACGTAGGCCTTTTGTACTTAAACTCTTCTTCACAGGCCAATCCCTTCATATTGGAAACCAATCCAGTTAACTTTAGTTCTCTAGCACTCTCTCTAGGGCAAATATGTTCTTGATTAAGGAGGCCAGACCATAACTGTACCATGTATTCCTTTACATAGATCACCTTTATCCTATAAAATTGTAGTAAGACTTTTTACCTTTGTACTCTGCTGATTCCTTGGTAACGTTGGTTAGCATACCATTTACCTTCTTAATTGCTTACTGTGCCTGAATGTCAACTTCCTGTGATCCATGTACAACGTCAACCAGGACCTTCTAAATGCCAACTTTTCCGAGTTTCTCACAGTTCAAAAAATACTCTGTTTTTTGATATTTCGTACCAAGTGGATAACTTCACAATTCGCTGTATTGTATTTCATTTATGTTCTTGTCCATTTACCCAACATGTGAGTCCTTAAACAGTGCCTTCCAAACTGGAGAGCTCTACTACCTTAAAGGACAGGGGCACCAGCTGCGTCACCACCTGCAATTCCCCCTCCAAGCTCCACAACATCTTGACTTGGAAATATATTGCAGGTCCATCACTGTTGCTGGGTCAATATCATGGAGCTCCCTTTCTCACAGGACTGCGTGTGTACCTGTGGTAAATAGGCAGCAGCGATTCAAGAAGGCTGCTTACTAGCACTTCTTAAAGCAATTAGGGAAGAACAATAAATGTTGGCTGAGCCAGTGCCCACACCCCCAAAGGATGATTTTAAAAAGTCTATATCTCTCTGCAGTCTCCTTACCATTTTGTTTAATCAGCAAACGTGGATATTTTACACACCATTGTCTCATCTAAATCATCAATATAAATTGTAAATAAGTGAGGCCCAAATGCTGATCCTTGCAATAACCTGCTAGTTATAGTCTACCAACATGAAAATGTTCTGTTTATTCGTACTGTATGTTTTCTTTCCTTTAATCAATCCTAGTCTATGCTAATATATTACCCACGTTTCCATAAGTCCTAATTTGCTGTAATAACCTCTGCTGTGGCATCTTACCAGGTGCCTTTTGAAAATCTAAATTTACAACACATTCTCAAATAAGTCAATGCCATATTTTCATAAAGGAAATCCTAAAGTTTATTCCTATAGGCAATTCAATTATTTTGCTTGTTATCTGTATTTGCTTAAAGTTTTGTGGTCAGTCAGTCAGGTATATTTTGTCATCTCTTTTGAATTTAGATACCATAGTGATTTATTTACAATTGAGTATAAGACCTATATTTATTTATTCCCTCATAGTGAAAAACAGAAAATTGGAGAATTTCTTCTGAGTGTAACTTTGTGTCTTGTATATAGCGTATAATATATACAGTATAGGATATATAGAGGGAAATTACAGATGGTGTTCGCCAGAGGCAAAAATAGCAGTGCCAGTGGAAAACCCAGCGAAATTGGATTTTATTGGAATGAGAATCTTGCCAGCGAGATCTCATTCCCAGGTATTCCCTTACTCTCAGCAGTGATGCAAAATGTTTCCTGCCCATCCTGCCCCATAAATTTTAAATGTATTTAAAAGATGTCCCCATCAGGTATGGAATTTCTCTCTCGCTCTTTAAGATGTCAACCCAATGAAGTTTACCACAGCTTCAGCAAAACTTAAAGCTGTTGAGGGGAATTTGCCAAGGATGCAAAGATAAGAAGAGGGAGGGACATGCCCACACCAACATCGCAGTGCCAAACTGGCAATGGCAGAGTAGCAATGCTAAAGTGGCACACCAGGGGTCTGTAATAGAATGGGCCCTCTGGGGAGCTCTGTGGTTTATTGAGGGGAACAGACTGCCTTAATACTTGTTGGAGGGGTAAGTGCCCTGATGTCTGTGTGGTGTTAGTGGGTCGTTCCAGTGCCTGTCTGATTGGGGTGTGTGCACCCTGATGCCAATGCACCTGATCCCATTGCCTATATAGTGGGATTGCCACAATGCCTGTGTAGTGAGGGACCAAATGCTTATAGAACATAGAACAGAACAGCACAAACAGGTCCTTCAGCCCACAAGTTGTGCCGATTATATCCATACCTACCAGGCCTATCTATAACTCTCAATCCTATTAAATCCCATGTACTCATCCAGAAGTCTCTTAAAAGACCTCAGTGAGTTCGCCTCTACCACCACCGACGGCAGCCGATTCCACTCACTCATCACCCTCTGAGTGAAAAACTTACCCCTGACATCTCCTCTCTACCTGCTTCCCAGCACCTTAAACCTATGTCTTCTCATAGCGACCATTTCAGCCCTGGGAAATAGCCTCCGAGAATCCACCCTATCTATACTCTCAACATATTATAAACCTCTATCAGGTTGCCTCTCAACCTTCATCTCTCCAGGGAGAAGAGACCTAGCTCCCTTAACTTACCCTCATAAGGCATGCTTCCAATCCAGGCAACATCCTTGTAAATCTCCTCTGCACCCTTTCAATAGCTTCCATATCCTTAGGTGGTGGGGGAGCGGGGAGCAGTTGTCCTAATGCTTTTGGGAACATCCTCTATGTCTCAACGGAGCTGGGGTGAGGGGGGCGGGGGGGTTGCTTTTATCTCAGATTGGGACACTCTTTGAAGTTGATTCCCTGATATCTGTGGATCCTGCTTTGCAGCCTTTATCAGGTCCAATCCCGATACTACAAACCATGCCCCAGACTCTCTGTGCATTGAGTGTCAGAAAATCTGGAGAGAAAACTTAGCTGTGCATGCTGGTTTTCTCACTGACACTGACACTGACAAATTATGGGACCATTCCGCCCATAGTATCCTTTAATGGAGAATGATTGGTTTTGTGTCTTTTAAGTCTGTCAAAAGTAAACATTTAAGTGATGTTTAAAGTCATTAATTTTGTTTGTTAAATCTCCATGGTGGGTGTCATATTCCTTGTTGACATAATTCCAATTTTAAGAACCATCGACCATTCAACCAACTGAATCAGTTCTTCACGCTGGGCTTTGGGTAATGCAATACTAATGACTGAAGCTTTTTTGCAATTATATAGAATGCTGGAACTCCCTACATACAAAGCTGATGATAGTTAGACCTAGAATACTATCCTGAGGAACTCTTACAGGCTTTCTTGCGAGTATATTAGCAATTATTTCATAGTCTTATTTTCTCCCTTTTTATTAATTTTTAGCCATCCATTTCTAGTCTGTCAATAATCTTCACAATAATTTATATCTTTCCTTTCCATCTGATACTTTCATTTGTTAGTTACAGATGGTTTATCCTTCAAGTGGAGCTTTTTCTTATCAATGGAATATAACTTTATTGAGAAGTATAAATCATCTCCTTAAATGTATGCCACAGCTTCTCTACTGTTTTACCTTTTAACCTATTTTCCCAGTTAATTTTACTTGAATGGGTGTAAATTGAGAGAGATGGATAGTCAGCAAGATTTGGTGTCCTTGCACATCAATTGCTGAAAGTAAGTATGCAAGTACAACAGGCAGGAAAGAAGGCACATGGTATGTTGCCCTTAATAGCGAGAGGAATTGAATATAGGAACACGAATGTTTTGTTGCAATTGTATAGGGCATTAATGAAACCAGCCCTAGAGTATTATGTGCAGTTTTGTGTCCTTGTCTAAGGAAGGATGTCCTTGCTATAGAAGATTTACCAGGCTGATTCCTGCGATGGCAGTTATCAGACGAGGAAGACTAAGTCAGTTAGGATTATATTCACTGGAGTTTAGAAAAGTGAGAGGGAATCTTATAATTACTTATAAAATTCTAACAGGGTTAGACTGGGTAGATTCTGAAAGAATGTTCCTGATGGTGGGGGAGTCCATGGTTTGAGGATCAGGAGTAACTCTTTTCGTATTAGGTGAGGACAAATTTCTTCACAGAGAGTTGTGAATGTATGGAATTCACTAGCACAGAAAATAGCTGAGGCCAAATCGTTGTCTGATTTCAAGAAAAAATTAGATAAAGCTCTTAGGACTATAGGGATTAAGGCATATGAGGGGAAGGGGGGAATCAGGATATTGAATCAAGCATGATCAAAATGAATGGTGGAGCAAGCTTGAAGGACCAAATGGCCTACTCTTGTTTCTAGCTTCTATGTTTCTATGTTTTTAAAATGAATCACCTCACACTTTTCCTCAGTGAAATTCATTGGCCATTAATCTACCTTGTTACAAATGCTGCATGCATTTAGATAAAGAGTCTATAATCTGCCTTTTTACCATGTTTCCTTACCCTGACTTTATTTGCAGGGGTACTCATGTTTGTCTGCTCCAGCCCTTCCTGTCACACATTCCATACATTATAATCCTGCATTGTTGCCTTGTCCTTTCACTTTAATTTACTGAATTTCCTCTCACATCAATCCTCCCTGCCACTAGTTAGCTGAAAGCTATATTTACAGTCCTATTTATTCAATTCTCTAAGAAACTGATGCCAGCATGGTTTAACTGAAGTTCATTTCAATGGAACAGCTCATGGGTAAAAAGGGATCCCACCAACCAAATCTGAAATATTTAACTTCAGGGGTGTACCTGCCTCTTGGAACGAAGTCTCCGGGTAACTTCTCCCATCTGTAATACGTTGCAGTGCCTGAAGCTCAGATTCCACTGGGTGAGATTTTATAGCCTCGCTCATCCTGAAACTTAAAATCCTGCCTAAGGTCAACTGACCTTTCCATGGTCTGCCCATGTCCGCTCCAATTCCCATGGCGGGCAGAAAGGTAAAATTCCATCTACCAAAGTTCTTTGAGCTGCAGTCAATTATGGCAGATGTAGTTGCTGTGGACGAAATTGGTGTCCCACAATTGGCAAATTCCCTTGTACTAAGCTGATATCTGTGTTCAGGTGAAACTGCTCTGTGCTTTTATTTTATTCATTTGTAGGACATGGGCTTCACTGGCTGGCCAGCATTTATTGCCCATCCTTAGTTGCCCTTGAGAAGATGGTGGTGAGCTGCATTCTTGAATTGCTGTAGTCCATGTGCTGTGAGTTGACCCACAATGCCATTAGAGAGGGAATTCCAGGATTTTGACCTAGCAAATGTGGAGGAACAGCGATATATTTCCAAGTCAGGATGGTGAGTGACTTGGAGGGGAACTTGCAGGTGGTGGTGTTCCCATGTATCTGCTGCCCTGGTCCTTCTAGATAGAAGTGGTCTTGGGTTTGGAAGGTGCTCTGTAAGGATCTTTGGTGAATTGCTGCAGTGCATCTTATAAATAGTACACACTGCTGCGACTCAGTGTGGAGAAATTAAATGTTTGTGGCTATATTACCAATCAAGTGGGCTGTTTTGTCTTGGATGGTATCAAGCTTCTTGAGTGGCATTGGAGCTGCATCCATCCAAGCTTGTGCCTTGTAGATGGTGGATAAAAAGGAGGTGAGTTGCTCACTGTAGTATTCCTAGCCTCTGATCTGCTCTTGCAGCCATTCTGTTTGTATAGTGAATTCAGTTGAGTCCAGATAATATTTTTACTATTAACTCTCTTGATGCCTTTCTTTGGGGAAGAAAAACATATTCAGACATCACACTTAGATTTATTTTCCATATTTTATCAAACTCTCAATTAGAAAATTGCCCAAGCTTTCCATTTGCTTTGTTCTCCCAGTTCTGCTTTGCTGCTTTATTATTGATTTTTTAAAAATATATTTTTATTGCAGATTTTCCTATTTTTACAGATAACAAAACAAACTCTCAAAAACTAGTCCAGTGCAGCTGAATTGTTTCTCCATATACTTATACAGAAAAAGACAGGATACACTTACATAGATGGTTTGGATTGTTCACAATAATTGGTGTTTCACACCATTTAAACAATGAAGGAATATTTCATAGAATGGGGGATACCAGGATAACAAGATAAAATGATGAGTATATAGCATAGCAGCGCACACTCTCACTTACAAGATTACAGAGACAGAGCTACATAACTTATGGAAAACCTTGTAGGAGTAAGTCAGACAATGTGGAGCCTAAAGTTTGAGATAGGGGCCCCATACTTTCCGGAATGTATCCAATTTGTTTCAGTGCATGCAAGTTCGAATTTCTACTGGGATATATTCCACAGTAATGTTATGCCAATTCTGAATTGAAGACTTATCACTAATCCATGAGCAAAGGATATTTTTCTGTGCTGCACATAGGATATTGTACAGCCTCTGCACTTTAGCATCATTTATCTTTTTATCTGTGAGACCCAGAATTAAGAGTAAAAGCTGTATCGAAAATCTCCTCAAGCTCTTTAAGGATATGCAATCAGTAGGATCTGATTTTGACACAGGAGCAGAAACAATGCAGGTAGTTCCCCCATACCCACTTTACACTTCTGGCACAACGAGGGTATACTAAGATCAAATCTGTGTTTTAAGCTTGGAGCAATATGAAGCCACTGTGATATGAATCTCCTTTGTTTCATTACAATCTGAGATTCTATTGGCACATCCCAAATATTACACGTCTTACCATCAATATTCACCACCAGGTCTTTCCCTAAGACCACAGAATATCCAGTGTTATCTTACAGAATCTAGAGCATAAAGTATCATAAAATCTGCTGATTATTTGGTTAGGCAATCATAGACTACAGGTTTTATCCCAATGGGGAAATCTTAGCATCAAGAAAGAGAGTTGTCTTATTAAGGATAAATTCCCCAAGTTGCAAATATTTATGAAAGATATATTTTGGGATATCCAACTGCTGACATAGCTGAAGAAAGGATAACTGGGGGGCACCGTCAGACATGGGATCCAACCCACAGAAGTACCCTCCCCCCCACCCCCAAATATTGAAATGCTGTCCATGAGACCTGGTGAGAAATCCAGATTACCCTGAATGGGAGAAAGAATGGCAGGAGTCAGGTGAAATTTATCCTCATATTAATTGTATTAATGGCAATAGGATTATCACATTTGTCCAACATAGTCTTGGGATCTCGAAGAAACAAGACAGATTGTAAGCAGTGTAACAACTGGCCAATTTCAATATCAGACCATATGATAGGCCAGGTCCTATCTAAACATTTCTCATATGAATCTGAAGTGCAAGGCTATCTGATTTTAGTCTTCAGCATCCCCATCCTCCCCTTAGAATCAGGAAGCTGCAGCTTAGTTAGTTTTATATTAAGTTTATTCTTATTCAATATTAAAGAACTAAGCAATCCATTAATTTCTGTCATGACTTTTGTAGAGAGCAAGATAGGAAGCATCTGCAACTAATAGAGAGATCTTGGCAACTCATTCAACTGAATTGAAATGAGCCTATCCAGCCAGGATATCGGTAAGAAGAATCAACAATGCTGGTCTCACTTAATTGAAATGAATAATGGGGGGAAATTTGTGTTATACAAGTGCCTGAAAGAGGGACTGACATAAGTACCTAAATAAGTAATTCCCAAAGGGGACTATCTAAAGGGGAAACAAGCAAAGAGCAGTGAGGAGTGGGAGGTCTACCCCTGAGCTTTCGAGTCATTAAGACTCAAAATGTTGGCTTTATTCTCTCTCCACAGATGCTGTCAGATCTGCTGGGATTTTCAGCATTTTCTGTTCTTGTTTCAGATTCAAACAACTGCAGTATTTTGCTTTTATCATGTCTTCTTCTCCTTGTTCTCACAATTCTCTAAGGTAAAAGACATTTGTATGCTTATGAAGAAGCAAAGAACATCTGACCAACCTTGTCCCATTTCAGTTTGCGGCACTCCTCGTTGTTCAGATGAGTTTTCTGTAATAAAGCGGTGGCAAATTTCTCCTTTATAAGAAAAGACAAAATCTTTTTCCTTTTAATAGGATGTTGTGTTCCCTGTACGTTCCAGGAGCAATTTTTAGAAGTAGCTGTTGCCATGTTTTTTCCAACCAAAGAGAATATCAGATATTAACACAGATAAAAGAAAGACTGATCAGCCAGAGATTCTCACATTATGTTTGGGTGTGCACCAGAATATACTTCCCCCACTTCCAGCTACACCAGAGGCACCATTGATATAAACTAATGTCTTTTGCCAGGATATGATCTGTCTGTATCTTTACTGGATTAAGTCAAAGATTGTTTTTCCTCAAAATAATAGAAATATAAAAAATACACAACACGGTTAGTTCTAATGTGGCTTTCTTTATCAACAGTGAAGACCAGTGTGGGCCATACTCACAATCTCAATACTAATCCACTTGTCCAACTTCCTACAGTGGCACTACTCATATTAGCCATGTTTGGAGTAAAGGATACTGTATAATATATTCCACTATGATAAATGCAAAGATTATAGGAAGAGAAGAGGGATATATCTGGCACAGCCCTATTGCCATGCAACATACACAACACACTCCTCAAACAAAAGGAATTCACTGAGGGATGTATTCGATTAAAGATAAATGGACATCCTTGGTTTCAGAAGGATAACAGTGAAATTCACCTAAGTACTCATTTACTAGATCACCCTTGTCAATATAATAAGTAACAACATAGAATGAGTAAGGAAATGTAATGACAAGGGAGTTAGTCCAGAATTAATGATGAACTGAATATTGCATTTCCAAATCATTGCCTTTCATAGAGTTTAGACAAACCAAAATTTCAGATGAATTGTCGACAACCTTTAAGAATCCACTGCATGTAACCCTCAGAATAGCAGGATATAGCATGGTGGCACAGTGGTAGTGGTCAACGCTGCTGTCTCAGATGTCAGGGGCTGGGTTTGATTCCTTGGGTAACAATGTGGAATTTGCACATTCTCCACGTGTATACATGGGTTTCTTCTAGGTGCTCCGGTTCCCACCCACTGTCCAAAGATGTGAAGGTTAGGTGGATTGACAATGCTAAATTGTCCCTTAGTGTCTCATGATGTGTAGGTGTGATGGATTAGCCATGGTAACTATGTGGGGTTACAGGGTACTTGGGTAAGGTACTTTGTCAGAAAGTCAGTGCAGACTCAAAGGGCCAAATAGCCTCCTTCTGCACTATAGGGATTCTGTGGGCATACTGTACTCTGACCGCTTTCAGACATTTTTCAACTTTATTGAAACCTCTGTGTCAGGTCACACTCGCCTGACAAAGGAGCAGAGCTCTGAAAGATAGTGGCATTTGCTACCAAATAAACCTGTTGAACTTTAACCTGGTGCTGTGAGATTTCTTACTGCACTTGGGCAGTGCCAGGAGAAGTGTCCAGTCATGTCTCTCTCCCTCCTGGTGGCTGTACTCACCTGTGGACCTCCAGCAAGTTCTGCTTGCCAGGTGCACGCCTTGGGGGACCAGTCATAATTCATGTTGGCGTGCCCTCATGCCGACATGAGTCATCAATATAACAAGGGGGGAGATATCAGGTGTAAATATGCATATTTAAATTCATGCAAATGGGGATGCCAACTTTTAAAGTAGATCACTGACTGGGGATAGGGGAGCAAGGACAATCGACCAGGGAAATCCAGCTGGTATAAAAGCCGTTTTGTGAGTCCTGTTTCATTATTTATTCCTCCACCATTCCTGCCTCCAAAAATGGGAGTAGAATATCTCTCCCCCTGAAAAAACTTCGGCATCCAACTCCAGTTGTTGAATTCACCTAAACTACCATGCAGTTATGAAGATGTCTTCTTCATCAGGACTGCAATGTGTGTTTTACAAAACAAAACAATCATATGAATTATGAACAATGCTTTTTGCTTCTAACTTGTAAAAGTGCATTATCGTCTTCAATTGTACTTCCCTGGACTTCGTATGTTTGTGATTTTGTGAGTGTGTGTCATTGCATTAGATTTAAAGTTGATTAAGTAATCTTCTTTACTTATACCAACAAAATGCTTGCTGCTGGTTAGTCAAATTATTCACAAACTCGGGGTTTCAAAAAGCAGGGCCCAATTTTACCATTTTGATTCTCAGTGCTGGGTCGACTTGAAACTGGAAGAGTTTCAGATCCGACTTTTAGACCCATTCTCAGGTGCCCCCATACACACTTTGCCTGAGAAGTATCAGCAAATCTGAATCATGCTGCACAAGATTGTGGATGAGGCTTAACGTGTCCAAAACCCTGCAGTGCCAATTGTGTCTCCAACTCCGCATGCACAAAAAAAAGATAAAATGTGATTCCCCTGCCACATCGCTCCCAAGCTGGATAATGCTTCCCCCTGGTCCCCACAGACATTGTCCCAGCCCCACAACATTACTGAACCCCTTATCCCCACAACCTCTCTCACCACCCAGACTGATCATGGGCCTCTCCCCCCATTCCCCTTCCACTGATCTCAGGCAGAGTGTGCGTAACCCCTCTTTCCCCCAATGATCACAGACAGAGTGGTAGTGGACCCCCCCTTTCACCCCCGCCGCCGATCTCAAGCGGAGAGCTGTCAGATGCTTGGCATTTACCTCCTTAGTAACCCTCCGTGACATGGAGTGCCCAAATCAGAGCATCTGTGTTTTGTGCCAATTTCAGATGGGTGAACGCAGTGGTAAAGGGGGAAGTGCTGGTAAAGTTGGGCATGCAACCCATTAAGTCAAGCATCATGACCATTTTCAGCCTTGGTAAAAGAAGAAATTGGCACAACGCAATGGTAAAATCAGGACCACACACATGTATACATGCACACACGCATATGTGCACACACACATACACGCACACACACACACACACATCCACACACACAATTACTAATGCAGACAAAAGAATGAAGGCTGCTCTTATTGATCTTTCATTAGAATAAGATTAAGGATAAATTTTCCATTATCCCTAACACAATGTGAATGCCTATTTTCATACAAGATCATTTTTCTAGATCTGAGTGAGTCTTCAAATTTACATACCAAACATGCAATCTGCAGGTAACTTCTTTATGTATCCAGATTTCTGAACTTTTGATTTGATTTATTATTGTCACATTGGGATACAATGAAAAGTATTGTTTCTTGTGTACCATGTAGACAAAACATAAATTCATAGAGTAGATAGGGGAAACGAAAGGAGGAGGTGCAGAATGTAGTGTTACAGTCATAGCTGGAACATAGAGAAAGATCACTTAATAT
Organism: Sphyrna mokarran; assembly: GCA_024679065.1. Lineage (NCBI taxonomy): Eukaryota > Metazoa > Chordata > Chondrichthyes > Carcharhiniformes > Carcharhinidae > Sphyrna > Sphyrna mokarran. The sequence goes on along the minus strand of JAGIQG010000001.1, from coordinate 71,715,600 downwards.
GTGGTAAGTCCATTCAAAAGCCTGATGGCAGCAGAGTAAAAGCTGTTCTTGAGTCGGGTTGTTATGTGATCTCAGATTTTTGTATCTTTTTCCTGATGAAAGAAAGTGGAAGAGTGTGTATCTGGGGTGTGTGGGGTCCTTAATTATGCTGGCTACTTTTCCGAACTGTACTCGGACAAATCTCACTGTTCAAATTGCAAAGACAGGAAATGCAACATCACCCTATCTTAGATCGTCTGTCACTGAAAACCTCATCCTTCCAATGTCTCAATCACCTCAAGATTCAAATATTTCAGTGCTCTCTTGAGTAGCTTCATCCAAAACTATGAAGATGCCTTCATACACATCTGCCACCCACTTACATCAGATGAACATAGAAGATACTGTGCCACAAAATGCTTAGATTGAATGCTCCTGGGTCAACCAATTGGATATTTCTTCAAAACATAATCAATAAGCATTTAGCCAACAGTGAAAAAAAAGGCAATGACATTTTTTAAAATTTTAGACAAAAATAGCGTCAACTGCTGCAATGTTATAATGGTTTCAAAATCTGTAATTCGTATTGACTTGGTTCAGCATTGATAGCAAAAATGATTTCACAAAATAAACTATAGGATTCAGGGACTGGGGGAAGGATTTAGTCAAGCTATTGACGAAGAGCAGTTTAGAAAGAGGACACATGCTCATGTCGAATAACAATCTGTCAGGAAGTGACAAAGCCAAGTGCTGAATCATTACTACAGCTCTTTATGCCAATCCATACTACAACAATGAAAACTACCTGCAACACACATGTCAGCTTAACCACTCTCTCCTTCCTTTAATATTGAGCATCTCTGTCAAAGTGCTATTGAGGGGTGAATTCCTTTTAAAAGAACTCAAGAAGGACCCAACTGTTCACATTATATATTAATTATTTGTAAAAGGGAACTGAATGTATTATCTCCAAATTTGCAGATGATACAAAGTTTGGCAGGAGGGTGAGATGTGAGGAGTGTGGGCATATGCGTGGCATATGCACTATAATGTGGATAAATGTGAGGTTATCCACTTTGGTCACAATAATTACTTGATGTATTACTTGAATGAGTGTAAATTGAGAGAGGTGGATACTCAATTGGATCTTGGAGTCCTTGTGCGTTAGTCACTGAAATTAAACACACAGGTACAGTGGGCAGTAAAGAAGGCAAATGATATGTTGGCCTTCATAGCAAGAGAATTTGAGTATAGGGATAGGAATGTTTTGCTGCAATTGTATAGTGTTTTGACGAGGTCAGACCTGGAATATTATGTGCAGTTTTGCTGTCCTTACCTGAGGAGGGATGTCCTTGCTATAAAGGGAGTAGGCAAAGGTTTACCAGGCTGATTTCTGAGATGGCAGGTTTGTCATATGAGGAGAGACTAAGTCGGTTAGGATTATATGCACTGGAGTTTAGAAAAGTGGGAGGGGATCTCACAGAAATTTATACAATTCTAAAAGGATTAGGCATGGTATTTTCAAAAAGAATGTCTCCAGTGGTGGGGAAATCCAAAACTAGGGGTCATAGTTTGAGGATAAGGGATAAACCTTTTAGAACTGAGGTGAGGAGAAATGTCTTCACCCAGAAGGTGGTGAATGTGTGGAATTCAGTACCACAGAATGTAGTTGAAGCCAAAACATTGTGTGATTTCCAAAAGAAATTAGATATAGTTCTTGGGCTTAAAGAGATCAAGGGCTATAAGGGGAAAGGGGAAATCAGGATACTGAATTTGATAATAAGCTATGATCCAAGTGAATGGCAGAGCAAGCTCAAAGGGCCAAATGGCCTACTCCTACTTCTAGTTTTTAATTGTAACAGGTATTAAAGGAGCATATTCAATAGAAAATACTTTCAGTAATTTTTACTTTCAAAATCTATAAGGGGCTATAAGTGAGCAAATATACAGAATTGCCAATAACACTATAGATTTTCCTAATAAAAGACAAGGGTTTTTGAAAAAGTTATAAACAATGGAGTCATCTGGGAATGTCATTTGTCTCTAAGACTTGAACTCAATTAAATACTGAGATTTCTGGCTTTGGTTAAGCACCGATTCTGATATCTCCTTGAATCCCAGAATAAAGGGATATTTTAAATTTCATAGCAATGGATTATTATGAGGAGTGCTTTTTTGAAAGATACTATTTCTATTTTTTTCTTTTTCTGGTTGTATTGAGGGAAAACAAAACAAAACCTCTAAAAACAATGGAGACTGCCAAACGGCTACAATACACAGCTTGTATTCCACCGTGTGGGGTGGTAAAAAAGACTCCCCGGGGATCGTGAATGATCCTATCTCCTGTTGGCTTTACACTACCATGAAACTTTTCAGATATTTCTGAAACATCAGAATACGATCAGCTGTTCTTAAACAATGACTGCAGTAGACACGAACGAATAGTGTATGCAGCCAGCGGGGTACTTTAAACAAGAGGCTGTTTACCAAGCAGGAGAGGAATCAAGACCTCACTGTACTGAAACGGACAGCTGAAGCTGTTTGCTCTTGCTCGCTCTCTCTCTGAAGTATTGTGCCTCGATTTGCAAATCCTGAGAAGAAAATTTTATGGCAAACTCAGATCATTTGAGAATAAAACTGCTCCACACAATTATACATGGCGAGACAACTGAACAACACGAGGCTAACCAAATAGCTAAGTGTATAACCTTTTGTTCTTTCTTCTTTACAATCTGGAAAAAATAAGCTTCAATATTTTGTTCTTTGTTGAGCCTAAGAAAATCTGTCTGATTAATTCTTTACTATCTGAAAGCATAACTCCTGAATACTGACAAAATTCATACTCTTTAAATTTGTTAAATGAAACCCTGTTGCATTTCAATCTGGAACAGGACAATACAATAATTTTACCCCTCCTCACATGGTGGGAACAGTAGAAACAGGGTTAAGAAACCTGGTATTAAATGAACATTATTAATTCATATTGGTTTACTTAAGACAATGTTGGTGTCTATGTGTACATACCTCTTTGTAGAACATGGAAAATAGGAATACAAATTGTCCATTTGGCCTTTTCAGCCATTCAGTTCAATCACGGCTGATATTTATCGTAGCTTCATCTACCTGCTATGAATTATAGAGTTATAGAATCCCTACAGTGCAGAAGGAGACCATTTAGCCCATTGAGCCTGCACCAACAATGGTCCCACCCAAGTTTATCCCTGTAATTGCACATATTTACCCCGCTAATCCCTCTGATACTAATAGACAATTTAGCATGGCTAATCCACATGCTAATACTGACATATTTTTGAATATGAGCAAATTATTGCAGATGCTGGAACCTGAACCCAAAAGACAAAATGCTGGAAAATCTCAGCAGATCTGGCAGTATCTGTAAGGAGAGAGAAAAGAGCTGATGTTTCGAGTCCAGTCAGAGGTCATCTGGACTTAAAATGTCAACTCTTTTGTCCACCAATGTACAAGATGTCCCAACTCCTTTATTCAATGTTTTGACCAATGAAACCAACATGCTGAATGCCTTCTTCACCATCCTGTCCACCTTTGACTCCACTTTCAAGGAGCTATGAACTTGTACCCCTAGATCGCTTTGTTCTATGATTCCCCCCGATTAATTTGGTTTAATTAATTCTCCGATTAATTTGGTTTACCAAAGGTTTCTAAAGATTTTAGAAATCTGTTGTAAACTAAGCCAACATGATGTCACATTTATGTGATATGAATATTCATTGAGAGTGGGAACATATTGCAGAGAAGCTCTGTAGTAATATTTAAATCCATCAAAACTGATTGAAATGAGCTTCCCAAGTGGGAACCTTGTCACATCATGGGTGAGAAGCATGGAAAATTTCTTGGTGAGAATCTCTTTTCGTGACTCTTGTGAAATTTTAGGCCCACATTGCTGTTTACACTGACAGCTAATGAGGGCTCAAAACCATCCTCAATATGTTCAAACGCAATCCATCTGGTCCAAGGGGTTTTATCCTCTCCAAGTTAATTAGTTTATCACTTACCTCCACTGTCCTACCTTAAATGTCTTTAAATTCTATTTGATCCCAATGAAATAGTTATATTGTAGTATAAATGATGGCTGATATTCTCTGTCTTGCATGCCACGCTTCAAGAATGCCAACAAGAATGAAGAATTTGGTCATCAATTTATCCAACAGTATTAGCTTGCCACTGCTCCTGATCAGGTTCTGCAACATTTCCTGGCTCTCATTCTCCTCACATTGTTTGTCCAAGTAACAGCGATTACAGCATTTCTTCTGCTCCATCATAATGTTGAGGAAGTTTGATGAGACCCCTTGGTCCCCTTGGTGAGCATTTTGTAATTTTACATCAATATCCATTTACGACAGCAGGATTGGAAAATCTCAGCTGCAGGAGAAGTCAGGGAATTCCAATCAAAAACTATTATTAGATGTATTAATCACATCAAAATCACTTCATCAAACAAATAACAGATGAAACATTTATTATCAAATTTGTGTAACATTTTAAAATATCCAATTTTGCTTGAATATTATTAATATCAGTAACATAGAACATACAACATTACAGCGCAGAACAGGCCCTTCGGCCTTCGATGTTGCGCCGACCAATTAGGAACAAGCAGTGACCCTCTAACCTAAACCATTCCCCTTTCATCTATAAACTTATCTACTAACCTCTTAAACGCCATCAAACTTGGCGCATCTACAACTGACGCAGGCAAGGCATTCCATATCCTTACCACCCTCTGGGTAAAGAACCTACCTCTGACATCTGTTCTAAAACCACCACCCCTTAATTTAAAGCTACGTCCCCTCGTGCTAGCTTTCTCCATCCTAGGAAAAAGGCTATCACTGTCCACCCTATCTAAACCTCTAATCATCGTATATGTTTCAATAAGGTCTCCTCTTAGCCGCCTTCTTTCTAACGAAAACAACCTCAAATCCCTCAGCCTCTCTTCATAAGACCTGCCCTCCATACCAGGCAACATCCTGGTAAACCTCCTCTGTACCCTCTCCAATGCCTCCACATCTTTCTTATAATGTGGGGACCAGAACTGTACACAATACTCCAAGTGCGGCCGCACTAGAGTTTTGTACAGTTGCAACATGACGTTGCGGCTCCGAAATTCGATCCCCCAAACAATAAAAGCTAAGACTCCGTATGCCTTCTTAACAACCTTATCAACTTGATTGCCAACTTTCAGGGATCGATGCACACATACAACAAGATCCCTCTGTTCATCAACACTATTAAGAGTCCTACCATTAGCCCTATACTCTACGCATTTGTTATAACTAAGTTGGTTTAATCAGTAACCATATATAGAGCGGATTAACTACACGATCTTTTCCAGCCATGCGCATTATGGAAAACCACAAATTGAAGTCAACTTGAGATATAAATATTTTTAGTAATTGTTGTTCACTGGTAACTCATTATCTGTAACACAGACAACTATTAAAAACAAACTCCCTTGATGTGATCCCATGAAATCGACCAACAGCCCTGAGATCACTTAAAAAGGCTGTATTATTGTCTTGCCAAAAGTTTGCTCAGGATTGAAACTGCCAGCTGTTAATAATGGAAGATTCAGGCACTATTCAATATCCCAGTGGTCATGAATTCCATCATCACTTTCATAACAAGAATCGTTTTGAACAGCTTTGGCGATTGCATGTTTTCCAGTAGTTCAGAAATAGTTATGAAAATTGCATCCCCACAGCTGTCACTAATGTTCCTGCATCAGTCACGTAAGTACAGCTGTCATTTTCCATCCTACTCACGTTTTTTTTTGGCAAAATATGCATTAAACATCAGTGTGCACAGTTGGACCAATGCCATCTCAAATATCACACCAATCATATGCAGCATTATCTTCAGGGCATTACGAAGGCATCAGTCAATCTAATCCTCACACAGGATGAAGCTTACTGGATTTGGAGAGAGGAATTCTGAGGCCATTGCAGCACAACAAGCATTACTATCGCAGCATTACATCCAATTGTAGATGAAACTTCTCAATTATGTTACTGACCCGAACACAATAAAGTATTGCCACCAAGTTGATTAACCTCCTCACTCTTTCCAGTGCAGGTAATAAGAAAGTAAGATTGAGGATCATTGACATTTAAGTATATATTGAAATACAAAGAACACTGAGTGCCTTGTTATACGTTTTATCTATTGAGGTGGCAGCTAACAATGCCAGAACGTTTTTTCTAAACATTTTGAAATACGTTTTAACTTAATTTTGAATTTTTCTGATTTCTAAACACAGAATATTGCCCACTGTAAGGCGAAGGTATACAAGACTCTGAATACTTATTTTTTTGTTTCTAAATAGCTGCTTTTCACTTGGTGTTTTCAAAACTCCACGTAACTCAGCAAGTGAGGGATTACATGGAAGAAGTAAAGTAGGGAGAATAAATATTTAGTTTATAGCCAAATTGCCACCAAGGTTTCCTGGCCTTTTAGAAAGGGGATGGAAATTACATGACTACTTACATTAATGAGGATGAAGGGACCAGCTGTATTTTAAACAAATTTACCCATATTTCAAAGACAAGTGGAAAATATATTGTAAGGAGATTGCAGCAAATTGGTGAAGAGACATGAATAGATTGAGTCAGTGGCAAAATTTGGCAGATGGAATATTGTGTGGGAAACAGTGAGAATATGCACTTTGGCAAGAAAAACAGAAAATAAGAATATTGCTTAAATGGAGAGAGAGTGGAATTTTAGGGAAGGGCCACTTGTGAGGCCTATCAGCCTCACTTTTACTGAGGGGCTGGTAACCATGAAAACCCCAGATTGTGTGTTCTATTCCAAACCATATGTAATTGTAGTGAAGTACTGCAGAATGCAACATGACCAATATCTATAGTTTGAAAAGATCATGTTCGCTGTAACAAAAATAGTGAAATATGCAATAATGTTCTCATTACTGAGTTGAAGCAGCTCAAAGCACATTGTGATCTCTAGAGAAAGTGTGAATATCATTTCACTTTGCTGTTATAACAATTTGAAATGCTTTGTAATGCGTCTTTAGATTTTATGTGAATAAAGAATATTTTTTCACTAGAGAAATTTCCCAAAATCGAACAAGAGTGCAGGATCGTTGCGGGCAATTCTCCCAGTCCATTGCACTGCTCGAAAAGCACAGCGGGCTGTCAAACATCAGCAAAGACCATTTAACAGGGTTCTCGCTGGGCACCGTGAGTCTCCCCAAATAAGATTTCCAGAGTAATTGGCTGCATGCTGAAAATCAGTGTGGATCTGATTAGCATATGGAAATTGGGATTACAATATCATTAGCGGGCCCAGAACTGAAGTTTCTGGGCCACTAGCCTCCCTCCCTCTACCAGAAATGGTTCATTCCATGGGGTTTACAACACCTCCCCCCTCATGGAGAACAGGCAGCTGACCCCAATGCAGGGAACAGAGGTGATTGAGGCTCACCAGTAGGTCAGGGTAAGGGAGAGTACCCTTTGGGCAGTGGCAGCCTGGAATAGCCCAAGAGGCAAACTGGCTCTGCCCAATGAGCATATTGGCACTATCCATCAGGCATCAGGCAGTGTGAAGGGGGCAGGACCAGAGGGGGGCGGACCTATTGGGAGTGGGGCCTGTGGAAGTGAGGTCTATTGAGAGAGCGATCAGGAGGGGTGAGGGGGGACTCACCGCCACTTTGCACAGGGATCGCAGGCAGAAGGCGGGAGGACAATGAGTGGGGCTGGCAATCCAAATGGAGTGGCAGTTGGGGCTGATGGGAGGGGGGAATGTCAGGACTGTCAGGTTGAATTTGCCAGGGCGTATTGGGAGATTGGGGCAGGCAGGGAGCTCAGGAAGACCAGCGATCGGGGTGGTGGACTCTGTAAGGCCAGCGATGGAGGGTTGCATGGCTGGCCGGTAATCGGATTGGCTAGGAATCTGGAGACTGGATATATGGGCCACTAAGCATGCACCAATCACACACTGTCCGATAGCGTATGCGCAGTGGCCTGCTCAGCGCTATGCTGCTGGCCTCTTGAACAGGAATAGTCTCTGGGCCCACCAGCCTCTCCCTCTCCCACCCCCCAACCAGGAGTGAAATATCTGGATACAAATTATCCCATTGATAAGATGCAGCATGGGTTCATGAAGGGAAGGTCATGTTTGACTAATTTGTGAAATTCTTTGAGAACATTACATGTGCAGTAGACAATAGGGAACCTGTGGTATATCTGGATTTCCAGAAAGCATTTGACAAGGTGCCGCACTGAAGACTACCACATGAGATAAAGGTGCATGGGTAATGTACTGGCATGGCTACAGGATTGGTTAACTAACAGAAAACAAAGAGTGGGGGTAAAAAGGTGTTTTTCTGGTTCGTGATCAGGGACTAGTAATGTGCCTCTCAGGAATGAATGTTGGGACAGCAATTGTTTACGATTTACATAGATGATTTGGAGTTGGAGACCAAGTATGATATGTTAAATTTGCAGATGACACTAAGATGGGTCACAGAGCAAAGCGTGTAGAGGACATTGAAAGCCCGCAAAGGGATATAGATAGTCAAAGTGAGTGGGTGAGGGTCTGGCAGATGGAATACAATGTTGGTAAATGAGAGATCATCCATTTTGGTAGGCATAATGGGCTATTAATTAAATGGTAAAAAAAATTGCAGCATGCTGCTGTGCATAGGGACCTGGGTGTGCTTGTGCAAGAAACATAAGTAGTTGGTTTGTAGGTGCAGCAGGTAATTAAGAAGGCAAATGGAATTTTGTCCTTCATTGCTAGAGGGATGGAATTTTAAAACAAGCTTATGTTGCAGCTATATAAGGTGCTGATGAGGCCCCACTTGGAGTACTGTGTGTAGCTTTGATCTCCTTACTTCAAAAAAGATATACTAGCACTGGAGAAAGTGCAGAGGAGATTCACTAGGTTGATTCTGCAGTTGAGAGGGCTGTCTTATGAGGAGAGACTGAGTAGACTGGGGTTATATTCATTGAAATGCAGAAGAATGAGGAGAGGTCATATAGAAATATAGAAAGATTATGAAGGAGACAGATAAGCTAGAAGCAGGGAAGTTGTTTCTACTGGCAGGTAAAACTAAAATTAGGGGGCAATTAGGGGGCAGTTCTAAATTTAGAACTGAGTTGAGGAGGAACTTCCTCACACAAAGGGTTGTGAATCTGTGGAATTCCCGGCCCAGTGAAGAGTTGAGGCTACCTCATTGAACGTTTTTAAGGCAAGGGATAGATAAATTTCTGAGCAGTAAAAGAATTAAGGGTTATGGTGAGCATCTCTGTGCCCCTGACATGGTCATCATGATTGGTTATTGCTTTGAAAAGCGATAGTGATTTACACCACTGGAGGAGAAGGAGGAGATGGGGAATATATTGTGGGCGGGTGCTGTAGCATGAAACCCTTTAAATATATTAAAATTTATTCAATTTCATGGAAATCAGGTCCATTCCTTTGTTGGAAAGATCTGAAACCAAAATCCCACAGGCGCAAATCCCATTTTGATCCTCTTAAGAGATTTCACAGCCATATCGGGATTTGCTTCCATGGTGAACAGGGTCTCTGTATCTTGCCCAGAGATAGCAGAATCCATGGGTGTCCTTTTACATGAATCACAAAAGGTTAGTATGCCAGCATAGTAAGTAAATAGCAAGGTCAACAAAATATTAGCCTTTTTTGCAAGGGTGAGAGGGTATAAAAGTTAGGAAATCTTGCTATACTGTACACTGCATTCGTGAGAGCACATTTGGGACCCAATTTTGGTTACCTAACTTAAAAAAGGACATACTTGCTTTGGAAGCAGTTCAGAGAAAGTTCACTAGGCTGATTCTTGGGGTGAGATGTTTGTCCTATCAGGAATGGTTGAAGAGATTTGCCCTATAGTCATACATTGGAATTTTGTCACACTGCCCTCCAGAGGAATCAGAGCAGCAAGAGGCAGAAAATGGGAAGGTCTGTTGACCTTGGGTGGGATTTTATGGTTTCATGAAACGTAAGTGTAAGGGGTAAGGGGTTTGGATGGGGAGGAGTTTGTTAGGTGTATTCAGGAGGGTTTCCTGACACAGCACGTGGACAAGCCTACGAGAGGAGAGGCTGTACTGGACCTGGTACTAGCTAATGAACCAGGACAGGTGATGGATCTCTCGGTAGGAGAGCATCTTGGGGATGGAGATCATAATTCTATCTCCTTCACCCTTGCATTAGAAAAGGATAGGATCAGGCAGGCTAGGAAGGTGTTTGTCTGGAATAAGGGGAAATATGAAGACATCAGGCAGATGTTGGGGTGAATAAACTGGAAGGAGGTGTTCTTGGGGAAAAGCACAGAAGGAAGGTGGCAGATATTCAAGGAATGCTTGTCTGGTGCTCTGCATGACAATGTTCCGGTGAGACAAGGAGGTTTTGGTAGGACGCGGGAACCGTGGTGCACGAAGGCAGTGGTGAACATAGTCAGGAAGAAAAGAAAGGTGTAAAAAAGGTTCAAAGAGCTAGGAGATGTTGGGGATCTAGAGAAGTATAAGGCTTATAGAAGAGAGCTTAAAAAGGAAATTAGGAGAGCCAGAAGGGGTCATGAGAAGGCCTTGGCTGGTAGGATTAAGGAGAATCCCAAGGCCTTCTACAAATATGTGAAAAGTAAAAGGATGAGAAGAGAAGGGATAGGACCTATAAAAGGTGAAGGGGGAAAAGTCTGTATGGAACCAGAAGAAATGGCAGAGGTGCTTAATGAGTACTTTGCCTCAGTATTCACGGTGGGAAAGTGATCTGGGAGGATGCACTACAAGTTTGCGGCAGACTGAAAAGATTGAGTATGTAGATATTAAGGAAGCGGATATGTTAGAACTTCTAAATGCTATCAAGATAGACAAGTCTCCGGGACCAGATGGGATGTACCCCAGGTTATTGTGGGAGGTGAGGGATGTCATTGCAGAGCCCCTGGCAATGATCTTTGCGTCGTCGATGGAGACGGGAGAGGTTCTGGAGGATTGGAGGATTGCGGATGTAGTCCCTATTTTCAAGAAAGGGAACAGGATAGTCCTGGAAATTACCGACCAGTGAGTCTGACCTCAGTGGTTGGTAAGCTGATGGAGAGGCTTCTGAGGGACAAGATTTACGAGCATTTGGAGAAGATTAGGTTGATTAGAAATAGTCAGCATGGTTTTGTAAAAGGCAGGTCGTGCCTTACGAGCTTAATTGAGTTCTTTGAAAATGTGACTGAACACATTGACGAAGGAAGAGCAGTGGACGTGGTGTACATGGACTTCAGCAAGGCATTTGACAAGGTCCCACATGCAAGACTTCTTGAGAAGGTGAGAGGACATGGGATCCAAGGGGCTTTGGCCTTGTGGATCTAGAACTGGCTTACCTGCAGAAGGCAGAGGGTGGTTGTGGATGGCTCTTTTTCTGCATGGAGGTCGGTCACCAGTGAAGTGCCCCAGGGATCTGTTCTAGGACCCTTGCTGTTTGTCATTTTCATAAATGACCTGGATGAGGAAGTGGAGGGATGGGTGAGTAAGTTCGCAGATGACACGAAGGTCGGTGGTGTTGTGGATGGTCTGGAGGGATGTCAAAAGTTGCAGCAGGACATCGACAGGATGCAAGACTGGGCGGAGAAGTGGCAGATGGACTTCAACGCGGATAAAAGTGTTGTGGTCCATTTTGGCAGATCCAACGGGATGAATGAGTACACTATCAAAGGTAGGAGTCTTAGCTGTGTGGAAGAGCAGAGGATCTTGGGGTCCGGGTCCATAAGACTCTCAAATCGGCCTCCCAGGTGGAGGATGTGGTTAAGAAAGCTTATGGTGTACTGGCCTTCATTCATTGAGGGATTGAGTTCAGGAGTCAGAAGGTAATGCTGCAGCTTTATAGGACCCTTGTCAGACCACACTTGGAGTACTGTGCGCAGTTCTGGTCGCCTCACTATAGGAAGAACGTGGAAGCTATTGAAAGGGTGCAGAGGAGATTTACAAGGATGTTGCCTGGATTGGGAGGCATGCCTTATGAAGACAGGTTGAGGGAGCTGGGACTGTTCTCCCTGGAGAGACGAAGGTTGAGAGGCGACCTGATAGAGGTTTACAAGATGTTGAGAGAAATAGATAGGGTGGACTCTCAGAGACTATTTCCCAGGGCTGAAATGGTCGTGACGAGAGGGCACAGATTTAAGGTGCAGGGAAACAAGTACAGAGGGGATGCTAGGGGAAAGTTTTTCACTCAGAGGGTGGTGAGTGAATGGAATCGGCTGCCGTCGGTGGTGGTCGAGGCGAACTCGCTGGGGTCTTTTAAAAGACTTCTGGATGAGTATATGGGATCCAATGGAATTGGAGGTTATAGATAGGTTTATGGCTGGGTAGGTTTTGATGTGTTCGGCACAACTTGTGGGCCGAAGGGCCTGTTTGTGCTGTAGTGTTCTATGTTCTATGTTCTTAAGTTTGCAAAATCCCACCCATGGACTTTAGAAGATTTAGAGGTGATCTTACTGAAGCCTTAAGAATAGATGCTGAGAGGATGTCTCCTCTTGTAGGACAGCCAAGTACTAGAGAGCACAATTGCAAAGTAAGGGCTCTGCTGTTTAAGATGAAGATTGGAAGGAATTCCTTCTGTCAGAAGATCAGTTGTGTTTGGAAATCTTTTCCCCAGAGAGCAGTGGAGGCTGGAACGTTGAATGTATCTAAGACTGAGTTAGACAGAATCATGACTGACAAAGTAGCCAAGCATTTTGGGACAGGCTGGGAAATGAAATTAAGACCACGAGAGATATGATAAATGGTAGAATATGTTTGAGGGGCCAAGTGGCCTTTTGCACTTTCTCAAATGTTAACTAAATGTAATTTCATATTTTAATATTAATCATGTTAAACTTTACTATGAAAATGTACTTATTATAAATGTATATATGAACTACACACTAAAAGCTTTTAAAAGACCGTTGTTGAGCATTGTGTTTAAAATATAGATTACACCAATGGAATAATAAGTCAGCATGTGAGAAATGTAGAGCACCATTCATAATTTAAAAGTCTATTAACATTGAGAATGGATTTCTAACAAGGATTCAAAATGTAATGAGAGTTCTAAAAATAAGTAAATACAAACACATTTGTGTAAAGAAACCACTGTTTGCTACCTGCATCTCTGGAGACTTGAGTATCAATTCCATTTATAGAGAAGAATCTAATAAAATTATATTTTTCTCATGGCTGTTAATGCTCATTTGCCAATTGTCCATTACAGCTGCCTAGGGACTACTCAATGTCATTACCAGCAGTGAAGGGAAGGATGTTTCATTTTGCCATGAGTGTGAACTGAATATTGATGCAGTATTATTCCAGAGATTGTGTGACATAATGTGACATATGCTTTTGCAATGTTAATGGAATTTTAAATTGTCCTCGCTCATTCATTGCGCTGAACCCTTCCAACCCATTAGCAACATCTGGGAGGTGGAAGGGCCGGCAAAATGGTGGGAGACAACATTAGGAAAGAAACATGACATCTTGCCATCATCATGTTGCCAACAGCTTGGTCATCTACTGTGCAGCCAAGTGAATGACGTAAGTTGCCAATTAAGAGCCATTTTCAGCTGCAGCAAGTATTTACTTGCATCGGGAAGATCTGCTGCTGTGCCATTATGGGCACTCCGTGGGTTACAGAAGATACCCCATCAGCAATGGTGCTGCCGCTCCTCAATGAATTATACCCAGCTCCCCCTATCCCGAACTGCCAGGGCTAACTAACCTGATCACGAGTTCACTGAACCACACATGCCGCTCTTCAAGGGTGCCCAGCCAATGGGGCACCTTCTCCCTGGCCAGGTAGCCTCAGCAATGATCACCGCTGGCAGTGAAGTTGCTGAGATTGCTGAGTTGTCACCCTCTAACTAACCAGCAGCCTTTGGGCCTGGGACATTCTCCTGAGCTGGATTGCGATTCTAACGGCAAACACTTAATTGGCCACTACCAAGAATGTGCCACGGGGTCCTGCATCCCACTGAAGCCAAGTACCTTCCTGCTTTCAACTCTGGCATCCAGAATAATCCATCACCCATGAAGATTTAATTGATCAACAGCATAGGGGAAATTATTTCCCAGTTTCACCATGAGTGCAAATGGTGACATGGCCACAAAATCCTGCGTACATTACAAAGCAGGATTCTTGTTGGAGAGATCTCATTTCCCAATTCTCCCTGCCCCTCACCAGTGATAGAATGAGGTTTTCTTCCAGAAAGATTACAAACTTCACTGCAATACATTTTGATAATTGACCTATTCTGAAAGGGCTTCCATGCCACACGATGCTCCCCTCACTAAATATTCAACCTGACGCTATGGCGGTGAGATTCAGAACAGCTATATAAGCATGGGAGTTAGCTGATTAGAATCTGCCAGGGGCAGCAAAATAAGTATAGACCACAGGGAGAGAGGAATATGTCCAGCAGTGTCTGGCATAGTCTCTGGAATTGGCCCATGACACAGGTTGGCATTGCCAACTTGTTAGTTCCAGTTTGAACCATCTGGGAAGCTGCATTGGAGGGGTTCCCATTGGATGGGGAGAGGGCCTGTAAAGGAGAGGTGACAATGACTGTGCGGGAAGGGGAATGCAGGGAGATTGCAATGACTATGAAATTGTGGGGGTAGGGTGGGGGGGAGGTGGGTGGATGGTGGCCATCAAAGGGAGAATGGCCATGATGATCTCATGGTGGGGTCTGGGTCTGATATTTGTGGGATGGGGATCATCTGTGTCTGTGGGAGGCTGGAAAGAAGTACATTTTGAACACAGAACAGGGCATCCTTTAAAAGGTGGTGCCCAAAACTCTGTACAGTCAGCCTTGCCAGTTCCATCAGGCACTGCCCAGCCACAGAAAACCAATCCCACAGTTTCACTGTGCACTAAGTGCCAGAAAATCAGGTCCGAAACTGGGCTGTGCTTCTGGAGACACACACACACACTATAACTGGATGTAACTGGGTCTTCCTTATTTTCTTTGGGGTTCCAACAATCCCCCAAAAAAGGTAGGAGGCCAGTCAACCTCCAACAGACTTGTGAAAGCCGAAGTCTAGTGATGTACTTTTCAAAAATACACAAGTTATTTGAATGAATTGTAAGAGCAACTGGAATTGATGATCAAATGCAAATATATCTATATGTAAAAACACCAGTTAGCCCATTGAGCACAGCTTGTTGGAAAAAAGATATTATTCTAAGGGTTGAAAAAAATGGTGATGAATTAACCAAAGTCCTAATTATCTTTGTAAAAAATGGAAATCGAAACTTCTCAATGTTAAACCGTGCAGAAAATGTACAGCATAAGGGCTCTGCAAAGGAGTCTCTTGGAGAATCCATACATCAATAGCCATGGCATCAATTTCACAGTTGTAATGACCAAACAATTGTCAGTATTCACTATCATTGCTCTGTGAAACTGACAGCAACTATTGGCATGAAAACAGAAAACACTGCAACTACTCAGCAGGTCAGGCTGCAGCATGATTGACCTGAAACCTTAACTCTGTTTTTCTCTCTCCATAGGTGCTGCCAGACCTATGATGTAGGATGTTGGATACCGTTCAGTAGGCCCTAATGAAGTCTGTATGATCTTCAGCATTTTAACTGTAAGTATTTATGAACTAGTTTAAAGTTTATTTATTAATGAGTCACGAGTAGGCTTAAACTAAACTAGTCATGACTAAACTTGAACTGAAGTTACTATGTACATTTATGTAGCAATGGGTTCAAGTTTCATGTTTCTTTGTGTGCACAGTCCTATCTAATGCCACATTGACTCCCAAGTATGGATCATATGTTCTTTTTCATCTTTGTGCTGTGTGGGTAATACTGTACTCTGTTCCACATTAACCCTATTTGTGCCTCTTATATCACGCCTCCCCAAAGTCGTTAGCAATTGATTTCAAGTTATTCTAGTTTACCTTATGTATTAACATTGTTATTATTACCTATCTACCCCCCTCCAAGGTTCTGAGTTTATAGATTCAAGTGATCATGAGGCTTTATCTCATGATCTTCCGTATCTCATATTTTGTCAATTCAATAGTTCTGATGATGATAGTATGTGTTCTCAGACTTTTATGTCTTTTTCCCAATGGAAGAAAGTGGAAGAGAGTATGTGCACCAGAAAGCTGAATGATTTGAAGGGGAACTTTCACACAGTGGTGTTCCTAGATATCTGTTGCCCTTGTCCTCCGAGATGGTAGCAGTTGTGGGTTTGGAAAGTGCTGTCGAAGAAGCCTTGATGAGTTCCTGCAGTGCATCCTATAAATGGTACTCACAACATTCCATCATTCATCAGTGGTAGTAAGGGTGTAAATGTTTTGGAAAAGGTGTCGATCAAACAGGCTGTTTTGTCCTAGATGTGGCGGAAATTCTTGAGTATTGTTAGAGTTGCACTACTCTGGCCAAGTGAGGATATTCCATCATACTCCTGACTTCTGCCTTGTAGATGGTGAACAGGCTTCGGGAATTCAGAAGATGAGTGAGTTGCCATAGGATTGCAAGCCTCTGACTTGTTCTTGTAGCCATGGCATTTATTTGGTTAGTCTAGTTCAGTTTCTGGTCAATGGTAACCCTCAGGATGTTAATAATATAATGTTCAGCAATGGCAATGCCATTGAAAGTTAAGGGGCAATGGTTAGTTTCTCTCTTGTTGAAGATGGCATTGCCTGTCACTTATGAGGTGTATATGTAACTTACCAATTGTCAGCTCAAACCTGTTATGTCCATGTCTTGTTGCATTTCAATATTGATTAGTTCAGTATCGAAGGAGTCTTGAGTAGTGCTGAATGTTGTGCAGTCATCAGCGAACATCCACACTTCTAACATTATGATGGCAGAACCAACATGTCATCATTAATCACAGGCTCCACGTGGAGTATTGTGAGCAGTTTTGGGCTCCATACCTAAAGAAGGATGTGCTGGTCTTGGAGGGGGTTCAGAGGAGGTTCACAAGAATGATCCCAGGAATGCAAGGTTTGTCATCTGAACAGAAGTTAAAGAGTCTGGGGTGTGTATTGGGTGGAGTTTAGAAGGGGGGAGGGCAGAATCTAATTGAAACTTACGGGATACTGAGAGTACTAGATAGAGTGGACATGAAGAAAATGTTTCCACTAGTGGGAGAGACTAGAACTCGAGGCACAACTTCAGAGTGAAGGGACGGTCATTTAAAACTGAGATGAGGAAGAATTTCTTCAGCCAGAGAATGGCGAATCTGTAGAACTCATTTCCATAGGGGGTTGTGAAGGCTGGGTTATTGAGTGTCTTTAAGGCAGAGATAAATAAGTTGATGATCAATAAGAGGATCCAGTGTTATGGAGAGAAGGCAGGAGAATGGGGATGAGAGTCATACCAGCCATGATTGAAAGCAGAACAGACTCAATGGGCTAAATGGCCTAATTATGCTCCTACAAGTATGGTCTTATTAAAAACTACTTCTTCATTACAGATCCCACAGCCCACTCACTTGACATAAACTTACCGCACCAACATTGGGCACTCCCCAGCTATTTCCAAATTGGCCAAGGCCTTTGTGTAGTAAATTAGCACAAATTTGATATTGCAGGGAACCCAGACTGCGACTGTGCTGCACCCCAATCAATGACTTACATCGTTGGAGGCTGCCATCTGACTCAATTCACCCAGAGGATTCAGAGATCTCCATTTAACCAAATCTGTAAACAAAAGCCAAGACATAGAGGTGGAAGACATGTCGAGTGTCCCATATCAACTACCATTGTTCGTTTTTTCAGGCAGAATGTCTGAATTTCACTTTCTTCAGGCAGAATCAATATGAAAATCTTATTACTAACATAATAACAGTGGACCAAAATGGTCATTATTATCATCTCTGCCTGGCTTTAATGTTACTCTGTAATCTGTGGACCCGTAATAATAAGATCAACGAACCAAGCTTGATTATGATCAATTACAATCGTGTCTTCACAGTGATTGTTGAAAGTTGACCTTCTCCTGATCAGCTGGTATTTCAGGCTTTGGCTTGTTTTCACACCTAAGAGCAGAGCGAAGAAGAGGAGATATCATAAATTACATGAAGCATTAATGTTATATCTCTTGATCTTTCAGTCCCTGGCAATCTCAAACTGATCTGGATGAGGGCATAGCATCCACGTCTGCCGTGATCAATAGCAGGCATGGCAACTGCTGCTGGATATTAACTTCCATTCAGTCGCAGACGAGCTGACTTAGCTTGGTGATGGATAGGATCCTCACTTGCCAGCCAGATGATGGAATCACCATCAACCTCAATCGACTCAAACTTGATATTCTGCCGTCAGACTCAATGGTGTAGATAGTGAAGCAGCCTACTCACAATGATGTTATTCTGAATAAGACTGTAACCAATTTTGCTGATCAGCATTGGTTGAAATTACCTTATCCTGGGACTCATCAATCATCAGTACTTTATAGCAAGGCTGAAAATCCTTATCCTTCTGCTCAACTATGCTGTTCACAAACACATCTTAACACCCATAAAGGAGAGTGACGTGGGAGTTTGGATGACGGTTGAGTATTTACAATTGGTCTAAAGTCGTATCTACCAAGAATAGGGACAGTATCTGTAATGCTTTTTACCACACTCTCTATCAAGCAATCAACACTTCTTCCCCATAGCAAAGTGATACCAGCATTTGCAGGCCGCAGCATGGATGATGCTGAACATAACTGTTAAACAAAATTGTGATCTTAGTGGAAAATGTCTATGCTGGAGACAATGCCACAATAAGCCATGAAGACAGCAAAGGAAAATCCAAAGTAGAACACATCCAAACTTCCAACCCAGAGGTATTTTATTGGGTGTTTTACTTAACGACTAGCAGCAGGGGCAGCTCACATCATAATACCATAGTAGAAGATACTGACAAAGCAGATTACAAAGACGTTGTTGATGCAATGTGTTCCTAACATCTGTTGAAGACCTCCTTACTTTGTACCATCTCATCCAATTCACCAGGTTCACCTATGGGAAATCTATCAACAACTTAGGAAAACTTCATGCAATGAGTGTTCCTGATAATATTTCCTTCAGAATCATTCACCAGTCCACTAATGAGCTTGCTGAACAGTTACTGGACATGATCAACGTGTAAGGCAAGCAGCAGAGTTCCAGCACTGTGGAAAAGGGTGCATGTAGTTCCTATTCCCAAATGGCCTCTTGTCAGGTTGGTTTTGACAAAGAATCATCTGGACTGAAACATCAACTTTTTTCTCTCCTTACAGATGCTGCTAAACCTGCTGAGATTTTCCAGCATTTTCTCTTTTGGTCACTTGCCAGCATTGACAGCTTGCATCCTATTGCCCTGACTGACCAATTCTCCCAAATCCCAGGATACTTTGTAGCCATAATAAACAATGGAGGCAATGCAGAACAATCTGGATCCCAAGCAGTTTGGAAACATTAAAGATGTGTTAATTTACCATTGCCTAATCAATATCCTGAATACATTCTCTGAAGGTGCTGATAGTTCAGGATCTGTATCTTCAATGATGCATTTGACCACACAACCATCATCTCGCAGCTCCTACAAATGGAAGTTGATTCTTCCCTTGTTTCTTGGATAAGTGCCTTCACTTCAAATCATGAACAATGTGTCAAGTTTGCTGATGAAATATCTGAGCGCATACTGGAGTTCCCCAGGGAACAAAGCTGAGGTTCATTGTGTTGCTTGCTGTGATCAATGTTTCTGGTTGCAGAGAAGTTGACACAGGCATTCACCACTTTAAATATATCAATGACCTGACAATCATCAAGAAGTGAAGCATCCACATTCAATCTCACATGCCAGATGTTTTTGCACAACTTTACAATTGGTCTGCAATAAATGGATTGCACATTAAATTAACCCCCAAAAGCTTGTGATTATTGACATCTGTTTCACTTGAAACAAACCAGCTCCCTCCCAGTATTTTGCTGAATAATGTCACAATGGAATATAATAACATCATCAAACTGCTGGATATATCTATCCAGGCAGATCTAAAATAGGACATTCACATCTTTCTACTAAATAAGCCAACAGCTGTCAGCACATGCTTCAGAAGCTTAAATACTATTCCCTTGCAAGCACTGGTCTTGTAACCATTTTCAAATCTTTTATTTGCCCCATATTGTGCCAAGAAAAACAAATCAATGCAAAGTGATAGAATTTGAGAAAAAGGCTTGCAAAAGTCATGTTTTGCCCTAATTACCATAGTTACTCAGGTGGTTTACACAATTATGGAACATGGGATCATAGAATCCCTACAGTGCAGGAGGAGGCCATTCAATCCATCAAACCTGCACTGACTCGCCAATAAAGCATCTTACCCAGGGCCCATCCCTATAACCGCATGTATTTACTCCACAAATTTCCTTAACTTCACGTATTAACCCCACTACCCTCCTTAATTTACACATCTGGGACACTGAGGGACAATTTGTTATCACCAATTAACTTAACCCATGCATCTTTGGAGTGTGGGAGTAAACTAGAGCACCTGAAGGAAACCCATGCAGACTTGGGGCAAATGTACAGACTTCTCACATTCACCTGAGACCAAATTGAACCAGGTCCCTGGAGCTGTGAGGCAG
Source organism: Sphyrna mokarran (assembly GCA_024679065.1). Taxonomy (NCBI): domain Eukaryota; kingdom Metazoa; phylum Chordata; class Chondrichthyes; order Carcharhiniformes; family Carcharhinidae; genus Sphyrna; species Sphyrna mokarran. The sequence goes on along the minus strand of JAGIQG010000001.1, from coordinate 71,695,010 downwards.
CAGTGCTAACCACTGTGCCATCGTGCTGCCCTAAATGATGTGATCAGCTATACCATTTTTGATGACAAGCCTGCTCCAAACTTCATTAATAATTATTAGTAGATAGATCTCACACTGGCTATCAACTACATAACTCAAAACTAATTGATCTCATTTATGAATAACCCCTAAGTCGTAACTCATCTGCACAATGAACAAACTCTAATGATTGTTAAACTTTGAAACTTGAGAACATTAAGATCCGAATCCGATGATTGATATGCTATTTTTCTTTTCCCTATTTTTTTCAGTTTTTGCTTGCAACGATTGATTGTAAAATTCTCTTCACTTCGGCCCTTAGCTGCAAAGGAAGTTGATTATTAAATAAATAGGCAAACCATTGATAAATGAATTGACTTAAAAATCTACTTTTTACACTATTATTCTTGTAGTAAGCCGCGTTGGTAAAACTGCACTTACTGAATGAGGTGTAACTGCATTTGTAATGGTGTGCTAAGTCTTAATTACTGCTGGAAAGCCTCACTGGCACATAAGAATAAATTTTATATGTGTGGAATGTCGAATTTCTCCACACTATAAAAAGAAAACCCATAGGTTTCTCCATACACAGACTGCAGTAGCTCAAGAAGGCAACGCAACTCTACTCAAGAGCAGAGAGGGGTGGGCAACAAATGTTGGCCTTCTCAACAATGTTCACATCCCATGAAAGAAGTTTTAAAATAACAATATTATTTTCATAGAATCATAAAATCCGAGAACGCAGAAGGAGGTCATTTGGCCCATCAAATCTGCACCAACCACAATCCTCTCAGGTCTATTTCCATAACCCCATGCTTTTACATAGATAGTTCCCCTAAGACTAAGGGGCAATTTGGAATGGCCAATCCACCTAACCTGCATATATTTGGACTGTGCTTTTGCTTCAGTTTTTATGATTTTACAGCTCCTACCTGAATCGCGTATATAAACACCAAGCTTCATCTCACTTTGGTAAAACTTAAACAAATAATAAATAAAAAAACCTAAAAGCGCAATAACGCAGAAGCTGAAAGCCTGAAATTAAAAGAATAGAAAATGCTGGAAACACTCAGCAGGCACTTAGCAGCGAGAGAAACAGAGTTAACATTGCCCTTCCTAATGGCAGAATTTTCTGGTTCCGCTGAAGTCAATGGATTTATGAATAGTTCGCTGTACTTTCCACCCCCATATCAAGAGGGCCATAACATTTCACCCAAATGTTTCAGGTCGATCTCCATTCACCTGAATCATCAAACCCTTTGGCTTAATTTCTTCACTGTGCTTGAGTGCTTAATCTGCTTGATGAAAATCCTATTGATGAGCATCAGAGATCCCCTATAGTTGATTAAATTAACTTTGAGAAAGATGAAATCTTCTCCACAGATCCTCTCAGATATTTGCTAACAGTTTTTTGAGGCAGTGATCGATGTCGTCATTTTGTTTCTGACTGCAAACATCTGGGCCAATGTCACAAGCATAGAAAACACCCTTTCCAGATGAATCACAGCTTGGTATATCTCATGCTCCGACCAAGACCGCAAGAAACTGCAAAGGGTCGTGAATGTAACCCTGTCCATCAAGCAAACCAGCCTCCCATCTATTGATTCTGTCTACGTTTCCCACTGCCTTAGCAAAGCAGCCAACGTTATCAACGAATCCACTCACCTAGGGCATTCTCTCTTCCATCTTCTTCCTTCGGGAAAAACAAACAAAAGCCTGAAGTCATGTCCGAAAGGTTCAAGGACAGTTTCTTCCTTGCTGCCATCAGACTTTAGAATGGTCCTACATATTAAGTTGATCTTTCTCTATACCCTATCTGTAACTGCTTCACCATACTTTGCACTCTTTCTTTTTCTTCTTTTCTATGTACTCTATGAACAGTATGTTTTGACTGTATAATGCACAAGAAACAATAATAAATCAAAGCAAATCAAAAATTCTGATAACCCATGCTTAGTGTCATAGGACTCCAGATTAGTTTGACTGCTGATATCTTTAAACTTTATGAAGAAGAGTAGAAGGTAGAAGGTATATGTAGTCATCAGTTACAAACAAATAAAACTGCCCAATAACTACAACAAGGCTTGCATGTTCAGGAGTTCCTTGGTAACATTTGAGTTTTAAATTGCCCAGGATGGATTGTTTGTGACATTTTTGGTCCCTGAAGGCACCAATCACTTAAGCTATTTACCTAAGATTTCTAATGCAAGGTGTGTCCAATTTCTGGAGCTAATTCTCTGTCAAGCTGCCATGTGATTAAAAATAGCAGACTCAACTTTTAGACGTTATTTCATTAACCTTTGTAGTTAAGCCGTAACATTTGGCTTCACACAGGTCCATCTCACAAATGATACTAAATTGAAGACAGATTTATTTATTTATTAGTGCTGTTGTGTTGTGTTTTGAAGAAAAGGGTTATGCGTTTAGAGCAGAACTCAATTTAGTGCACCCAGCACAGTGTGACAGCAGGAAGATAATAGTCAATTTCCCAAACACTTTGAAAAGATTACTCAATTTACTCTTATCATAGGCTAAAAATTAACAATGGAGAGCCGGCAGCTGGTAAGGCAACGGTGGGAAGAAAAACAAAGCAGATAAATATCGGTGATTATAGGCCTAAACACTGGAAGAATAACCAATACATTTTAACGAGTGCTGTTCCTGAAAGATTTTGATAGTCATTTGCAGATTTCCAAAATGAATTCTCAACTTGAGCAGAATGCTCACAACATGGGCAATTCTGATAAGGGGAAAAGAGTTAAATGGTTCTCTTGAGTCTAGGCCACGTTGTGCTAATACACAAGGGAAGCGAATGGTCTGTGGATTATTTTTTAAACAGAAGCAATCAGCTGCAGACAGAGCAGTGTTGAATTATATGTGAAGTGACAGAATGTAGACAGCAAGTACTGCACTCTTGGGTGGTAGAGATTTAAATAAATAGACTAGCCTGTCTTACATGTTTTGCAGCTGCAAAGATTAATAAATATATAGTTAATGAGGTCACGTAAAGGATTTCTTGCAACAAATGCGGGTATATTAGTCACACAGATCATGCTTTTGAAGCAACTGAAATGCATGGACTCCATAAGAATAATCATGCAGATTCTTTAATCCTCGTACTTTCTGTCTTAGCTATGTAACATACTTTGTTACCAATGTGCATATTAATTTTATTGCTTAGCATTTGGTAGACAAGTGATGCATATTACATTTTTATGCATTTTTCTCCTAAAATTGAGGGATGTCACTTCAAAAATTAAACCCACTATTTTACATCCAACATTAAGATCAGTCCTTCTGGTCAGCAGCATCATGAGATAGATACAGTTAAAGTTGCAACTACGCTATCCCAACAATGTAGAAATATATTTTTCAGTTGCGCTACATATCATAGACTCTTGAGATATACTTGCCATGCTTAAGATTTCCATTACACATTTGCACTCAATTGAAATATTGCCCCAACGTGCCAAAACAATCAATGTAGAGAAATCAGTGCTTACCATAATCATAGAATCATAGAATCCTTACAGTATAGAAGAGGGCATTTGGCCCATTGAATCTGTGCCGATTGTCTGACAGCACATCTTATCCAGGCCCTCTACCTTGCCTTTCCCCGTAACCCCACACATTTCCCACAGCGAATCCATCTTATTTATATATGTTGGGACACAATGGGGGAATTTAGCATGGCCAATCCAGTTAACCTACATAGCTTAACAGTACAAAATTTCCCATTTCGCACAGCAGAACAAAACTGCCAATTTATTGTGCCAGTTTACAAGCTGATTTGGATCCAGGCCCAACTGGATTGAGACTGTTCAGACTCATTTCACTTTGCACCAGTGTAACTGGCAGAGATAGAACTTTCAGCTCATTATTCTGGATTGTATTCAAAACCAAGTCCCAAAGGTGAAACCATAATATTCTAACCTACTGCACCTCCCACTATCCCAGATTTATGCATGTTATGTTTTAATTTGCCAGCCAGAAGGATGCTGTTTCTGAGGTAGTGTAACATATCTTTCATCCTTGAATTGTTATCAATTAAACCAACAAAAAGATGACATATCTTTCCGCCCGTTGATGACTGCATAGGATTTTTTCACGAGAAATGGTTACATAGTGTTCCATGGTGTCAAGCACCCTTAAAAACATTGCATTCAAAGTTGACTATCAATACTTAGAATTTATGCCTTCCTATAATACTGATTCAGAAAACCTTCTATGTTGTGTGTTGTTTTAAGATTTCTAACAGATCAAACTTGAACCAAATTTATTCACTGGTTTTCTGAGGTTTCCAGTTCTAAATGACTTACAAACTCATAACTGAAAAGGTTTTGACATATACTTAATGTTCATTAAGTGTAATCCAGATTAAAATAAATACATTTTCTGTTATATGTAAAGGATAGAGGCTGTGTTTTGTACACTTGATGTAGAATTCTGATTCAATGTCTCAGGGTCTGTTATAGCAAAAAAATCTTTGAATATTCAAAGCAAATCTCAATGCAGAATAGTTATAGGTGCATCAGAGGCCTTTGTGCAGGATTAGATTGTAGTGAATCATTCTGCCATAGTTTCCCTTCTTTCCAATTTAATGACATTTAATCATTTAATTATGTCTAATGCCCATTCATAAAATCCAACCTTGAAACAACATTGGACCAGAATGTGTGCTCCTAGAGACAATGCAGCCCATGGTTTAGTGAAGCACATTTCTGTGAGACAAAGATTCTGATTCACTCAAATATATTCTTCTTGGTCTTTTGGCTAAGATCAAACATCAGGTCATGTCCAAGATCAGATGCAATGGCTTGTCTTGTCAGCATGGATCTTGTTTGTCTCCCTCGTGGGGACCCTGAATTGGATTCAATTTGAATTGGTTTTTGGAGTAAGCAAGGAGATTGATTAAGAGCTTACCTGTCTACTCCACACATTGGCTTTGCAAATTTAAGAAAGGGATAACTTTTTTTTAAAATGTTCTAGCTGATGTTGGCAAATTTAAAGTAAGAAAAGGTGCAAATGAAAAATATTTAGCCTGCAGAGAACTGTTCAACAACAATAACCTGAAATGCACATAGGAAAATGCTGGAAATACCCAGCAGGTCGGACAGCATCTATGGAGGAAAAAACAGAATCAATGGCTAGTATTTTTCAGTCCCAGGTTTCCTCATGACAGAGGCAGTTGCAATTGGCTGCTGGTAGGATCTTTTTGACCTGCCAAAGTCCACAGCACGTTGTATAGCTCATCAATGCAGCCACTGAGGAACCTACAGTGAATGTAGACTGGTAGATCCTGCCAATGGGAAGCACAGGAGAATCCTGCCTGGTGTTTCAGGTCATAACGTGTAGGATAAATGTCCAAAAATGTAACCAAAGGGGACGGATTGAAGGAGTAATTCAAATAAGAGAGGAGAATATAGAGATTTAGGGTGGCAATTCCAGAGCTCAGGACTTAAGTGAATGAAGGTATGACCACCAATAGTGGAATGAAGAAAACTAAGAATACACAACAGAATAGATTTGGAGGAGGGTTACAAGGTTGAGGAAGATTAGTAAAATAGGGAGGGACCATGGAGGTATTTGTAATAAGCATAAGAATGGGAAGAGTGCAGACGAGACTTATCAGGATGTTGTTTGGGCTGGAGAGTTTTAACTATGAAGAGAGATTGGATAGACTAGGGCTGTTTTCCTTGAAGCAGAGGAAACTGAGGGTGAACATGATTGAAATGTATAAAATTATGAGAGCTGTAGATAAAGTAGACAGGAAGAAACTTTCTGTGAAGGGATCAACGATTAGGAGGCATAGATTTAAGGAAAGAGGCTGGAGGTACAGAAAGGATGTGAAGAAAATTTTTTACCAAAGATTGGGTAGCACAGTAGCACAATGGTTAGCACTGCTGCTTCACAGCCCCAGAGTCCTGGTTTCAAATTCCCAGCTCACGTCACTGTCTGCGTGGAGTTTACACATTCTCCTCGTGTCTGCGTGGGTTTTCTCTGGATACTCCCGTTTCCTCCCACAGTCCAAAGATGTGCAGGTTAGGTTGATTGGCCATGCTAAGAAATTGCCCCTTAGTATCCAGGGATGTGTAGGTTAGAGGGATTAGTGGTATAGTATATGTGGGTAGGGCCTGGGTGGGATTGTGTTCAGCGTAGACTCAATGGGCTGAAGGGCCTCTTTCTACATTGTAGGGTTCAATGATTGGTGGGAGACTGGAACTCTGCCTGAAAGAGTAGTAGAGGAAGAGATCTTCATACTATTTAAGAAGCATTTAGATGTGCTCTGGCATACAAGGCCATGGGCCAAGTGCTGGAAAATAGGATTTAAAAAGTTGGGTGGTTTGTCTTTGATGGGCATAGACACCATGGGCCAAAGGGTCTTTTCATGTGCTACCAACCTTTATAACTCTATAATTTCAAATATCCTATTTTTTCACTAAAGTCCACTCAGAGTAAATGATTCCAAGTAAAGAATTTGCAGTTGGCATGTGCTTGTGTGGAAGTTCAATGGCTGGTGAAATTGTTAACTTTCCAGGGTTGGCTTGGAGACTCCAGAAATTGAGGATTAATCACGAGGACACTGCTGTGTGCAACCCTAGAGAGAACTCATTGGACCATCAAAAAGAGGTTTTTTATGAATCCTTTTCTTTCCAAGACAGCTTGAAAACTATTGAAAATGGGAAATAAAGGCTGCTTGCCTGTTAAGTCAGTCAGTAGTAAGTCTCACAACACCAGGTTAAAGTATAACTTGATGTCTGTGTCGATATGCGCAATTTTCTAGGAGATCCTCTCCACTTTGAGCCAGCAGTTTGCAGTGTTGATGGCAGTCATGATGTGGAGATGCTGGCATTGGACTGGGATGAACACAGTAAGAAATCTCACAGCACGACTTTAACCTGGCATTGTGAGACTTCTCACTGTGTTTAGCCCAGTCCAATGCTGACATCTCCACATTATGCCTGTTAGTCAGCCATCATCCAATAGGATTATGAATTTTTTTGTTTTGAGATTAAAAGCGCTGGAGCATGAGAGTCAAGTCATGTGATAAATTTAGTCACGGTTGGCAATCCTAAAGGGGGGATCAGCCTTTTGAGAGAAGCAGTATTTTCATTGTGAAGGGATATGATATCTGATGTATCCATCTCCTGAGATGCATATCTTAACTTTATTTGATTTGATTTGATTAGGTTTGATTTATTATTATCGCCTATATTGGGATACAGTGGAAAATATTGTTTCTTGCAAGCTGAACAGACAAAACATTCTCCCCAAAAAATTCAAAATATCAAATTCATACAAAAACTGGAGGAAATCATGCCTGTTTTCCCAGTGTAATTTTCAAAATGAATCTCCCATACAGAGTGCACCAGCATAAATCACTCCAAAGATCAGTGAGCAGGGCCTATTCCTGCTGGAGAGGTTGGCAGCATAGCACTGACCAGGCCAACCTGCTAATGCTGAGATCGCACAAGTGCAATGGCCCCTGTCTGTTGGCTTCCAGTTGCTGGCCAGCTTGATCGCTGGCCAATTCTGTAATCCCCGCAGTACCGGCTGTGCGACTTCCACATAGCCTGATTGCTGGCCCCTCAAACTTGCCAGGGCCTAGCCCTGACCCCTGCTCCCTTCACACACAGCCCCGATCTCCCAACCCCCCAACAATTCTCCCAACCCCACCACCTGCAGCACCAATCTCCCTAGGCTGTCACCACCACCCCCACCCCACCTCTCCCCCCCATCCCAATGGCCAGCCTCAATTATTGGCTTCGCTCCCTCTGCAACTCTGGTCACCCTATTACTGAAAAGATATTATTAAACTAGAAAGAGTGCAGAAAAGACTTACTAGGATGCTACCGGGATTTGATGGATTGAGTTGTAAGGAAAAGCTGCACAGACTGAGACTTCTTTTTCTGGAGGAGGCAGATGGGTGTCCTTCTAGAGATCTATAAAATAACGAGGGGCTCAGATCAGCTAGTTAGTCAACATCTTTTCTCAAAGGTAGGGGACTCCAAAACTATTGGGCATAGATTTAAATAAGAGGGCAGAAATACAAAAATGTTCAGAGGGGCAATTTTTTTTACACAGAGGGTGGTGAGTGTCTGGAAAAGCTGCCAAAAATAGTAGCAGAGGCGAGTACAATTTTATCTTTTAAAAAGCATTTAGATAATTACATGGGCACGATGGGCATAGGGGGATATGGGCCAAATGCGGGCAATTGGGATTACCTCAGGGGTTTTAGCAAAAAAGGGGTGACATGGACAAGTTGGGCCTGGTGGACAGTGCTAATGTGCCCTTTGGGCATTGGCACTTTGCCCCTTGATCAGTGCTGGGTGTAGGTTGGCACTGCCAAGGTGGAAATGCCCAGGGGATACCCCTTAACCCTGGCGCCCAGCCCTCTAGGCCTCAATGCCCCCACCCTTCACTCCAGCGGGGTCAGCCCGCCAGCTCTCTGCAAGTGGGAAGCTATATTAAACCCCACTGAAGTCAACCACTCCTGGCAAGGGAGGCAGGTTAGTGGGCCTGGAGACTGCACTCCCCACCTAGTAATGATATTTAAATGGAAAATGATATTTGAATGGTATTCAAATTAGCATTTGTCCGCATGTTTGATCTGCTTTCTTTTCACCTTGCTGAGGAGATTGCCTGGCACCTAATGTATAGAGAACTTTTGATCAAATGCGTAATAGTATCACAGCTAAGTAAATGGATAAGTTGGCCTTGTCCCCACTGATCAATTTTCTATGTACCTAATTCCACAAATGGAACATGTCAGTGAGTAGCAAGTTGCTGTCAACGTAACATAACCAAAGCCCTCGTTAGTTTAAACCATTGCTGTGCATAATGGGAATTATGATCCTATCTGAAAATTTCCAGTTTCGGATTTATAAGATTATGATTTTCTTCATTTACAACAGACTGCAGAGCAATGTTGTTTTAAACAGGCAGTTAATTAATAACTTCTCTGAATTTCCAGTTGATTTTACCATTAGTAAAATAAATACCATCACTACCACAACTATTTATGACTGTCAACAGTACGATTATTAGTTTCAGGGAGGAAGGAACATCTGGAATAGCAAACATGCAAAAGCCAGGTGCCAAAACTATATCCTAACCCATCCAACCCATGAGAACACATACCCTAATTGGTTAGAAGCCTTGTTCATAGGTTGTTTGGTTTGTGAAGTGCCAGACTGATTTATAGTGGCTGCACTTGTGAGGTCTGATGTTCATTTCACCTCATTTGCACTTGGTGATTGTATACACATGGAGTTTTATTCAAAATTGAAAACTCCACTATCTGGACAGAGTTGTACATGTAGCTGGACATGTATGATGCTGCTTTGAGTTTTGGATCAAGCTCAAGAAACCTGTGTACATCAAGTAAGCACAGTAAGAAGTTTCACAACACCAAGTTAAATTCCTACAGGTTTATTTGTAGCAAACACCACTAGCTTTCAGATCTGGCTGTTCCTCCATCAGGTGAGTGGAAACACCTATCCACCTGATGAAGAAACAGTTCCGAATGTTAGTGGTGTTTACTACAAATAAACCAGTTGGACTTTAACTGGTATTGTGCAATTTCTTAGTGTGTTCACCCCAGTCCAACGCCAGCATCTCTACATCATATATCAAGTAAGGCCATTCAACTGGCATGCATGATACTTACCAATTGAGTACTGTCAGGCTAACTATTGACCAAAGACATTTTATTCATTCCATTAATGAGTACTAGATTTTAAATGCTGTTCACTTCTGATGTTCTATCTGAACAAATATAATAGTGAAAAAGGGAAGAGGTGGTAGCATAGTAGTAATGTCACTGGATTTAGTAATCCAGAGGCTCCAGGCAAATGACACAGGCTCAATTCCCAGCATGGTGGAATTTGAATTCAGTAAGACTGGAATTAAAATCTAGCTTTAGTGATGGTAAACATGAAACCATTGCTGGCTGTAGAAAAACCCATCTGGTTCACTAATGCTCTTCGGAGAAGAATACATGTGACTCTAGACCAACGACAAACTCTTAAATTCCCTTTGGAATTGTCTAGTGGGACAAACCCATCAGGGATGGCAGTCAGCACAACATCTTAGAGTTGGGAGTGAGTTGCCTTGGGATACCTCAATATTGACTTCAGATTCCATAAAGTCTCATTTATCAAGTCAAACTTTGGTTGGGAAATCTGCTGATTTTCACCTACTGTCTTCCTCCTTGGCTATTAATCCTTCACATTGAATACCAATTGGAAAATATACTGATGATGGCAAGGGCAGAGATTATATTCTGGGTGGTGGAATGACTATCACTAAGAGTGATTTGGTAGTATAACTACTGGAGAACATTGCTGCCAGACTGAGTCTGTGACAGATAATGATAGAACCAACAAGAGAGGTTGACATACTTGACTTCATCTTCACTAATCTACCTGTCATAAATGCATCTTTCCATGAAAGTATTGGTAGGAGTGACCACTGCACAGTTCTTGTGGAGACAAAGTTCTCATTATACATTGAAGATACCTTTCACTGAGTTATCTGACACTACTATCATACTAAACAGGATAGATTTTAAACAGATCGAGCAGCTCAAAACCATGAGGCAGTAAGCCAACAGCAGCAGCAGAATTATATTCAACAACAATCTGTAACCATATGGTCCAGCATTTTCTTTGCTCCACCATTACCATCAGGAAATCAACCCTGGTTCAATGAAACATGCAGGGGGGCGTGCCAGGAGCAGTACCAAGTCTCCGCAAAAATGAGTTGTCAACCTGGTTACAATGTGGGATTACTTGCATGCCAAACAGTGGAAGCATTGTAGAATGGGAAGAACTCAGCAACCCTCAAACAATAGATTATTTATTTATTGGTGTCACAAATAGATTTGCATTAATATTGAACATTGAACATAAAAAAACTACAGCACAAACAGGCCCTTTGGCCCACAAGTTGCACAGATCATATCTCTGTCTACTAGGCTTACCTATAACTCTCAATCCTACTAAGTCCCATGTACTCATCTGGATCTCTCTTAAAATACCCTATTGAATCTGCCTCTACCACAACCGCTGGCAATCGATTCCAAGCACCCACCACCCTCTGAGTGAAAAACTTATCCCTGATATCTCCTCTGTACCTACTCCCCAGCACTCAAAACCTGTGTCCTCTTGTGGCAGCCATTTCAGCTCTGGGAAAAAGTTTCTGAGAATCCACCCAATCAATATCTCTCAACATCTTATACATCTCTATCAGGTCCCCTCTCATCCTTCATTTCTCCAAGCAGAAAAGACCGAGCTCTCTCAACCTATCTTCATAAGGCATGCCACCCACACCAGGCAACATTCTTGTAAATCTCCTCTGCACTCTTTCAATGGCTCCCATATCTTTCCTGTAATGAATCGACCGGAACTAAGCACATACTCTAAGTGGGGTCTGACCAGAGTCTTATACGCTGCAGCATTATCTCTCGACTCCTAAACTCAATTCCTCGATTGAAGGTCAGTATACCATACGCCTTCTTAACCACTTCCTCTACCTGCGAAGCAGATTTGAGAGTTCTATGAACCTGACCCCATGATCCTTCTGATCTTCCACACTGCTGAGAGTCTTATCCTTAATACTACAATGAAGTTACTGTGAAAATTCCCTAGTCACCACACTCCAGCGCCTGTTTGGGTAAAATAAGGGAGAATTTAGCTTGGCAAATGCACCTAACCAGCATAGCTTTCACACAGTGGGAGGAAACTGGAGTACCTGGAGGAAACCCATGTAGACACAGGGAGAATATGCAGAATCCACACAGCCAGTGACCCGAGCCAGGAATTGAACCCGGGTCTCTGGCTCTGTGCTGCCATGCTGCCCATAGATCAATAGATCAGATTAAAACTTTTCATCCTGTTCCATCTATCTGTAAATGGTGGTAGATAATCAAACATTAACAGGAGGCTTCACAAATACCCCCATCATCAATAATGGGGAGGTAAGCACATCAGTGCAAAAGGAAAGACTGAAGCATTTGCAACAATCTTCAACCAGAAACGCTAAGTGGGTGATTCATCTGTGTCTTCTCCTAAGACTTTCAGCATCAGGTGCTTACCAGGTCCCCTACTTTGCTGGTGCCAAAGTCAAATATGTTATGAGTAGCTGCAGGATATTATTGCAGAGTAGGGCGGTGAACAACCAAAGGTCATGATTTGCATCGGCATAGAATTTGCATAAAGCATAGAAAGAGATGAGGACCTAAAAACAGATTTAGGAAAGAAATTAAAAAAGAGCTTCAAATGCAGTAATCTTAGGATTACTCCTAGTGCCACGAGCTAGTGAATATAGAAATAGGAATAGGGAGCAAATGGCTGGAGAGATGGTGCAGGAGGGAGGATTTTATATTTCTGAGGCACTGAGGCCGGATCTGGGCTAGATGAATTTGTACAAATGTTTACATATTAGCCTCATTGAGACGATTATCTTCATTGGCAAATTTGCTAATGCCATTTGGGGAGAGCTTAATCTAGATTGGCAGGAGCATAGGAATTAGAGAAGGAATTCATTTAGGAGAGAAACAAAAGTTGATAACAGTAGGAAGAAAAATAGTGAAAAAATTGGAATGCTACGGAAACAAAGGCTAGCATCAAAAAGGATTAAACTACAGAAAATATTTAAGGATAAAATTAAAGGCATTTGATCTCAATGTATTCACAATAAAGTAAATGAATTAATGGTGAAAACAAAAGCAAATGGGTATGATCTAATTTCAGCAACGTGGTTGTCGGGTGATCAAGGTGGGAAATGAATGTTGGAAGATTTTTGAATTTAGGAAGAACAGGCAAAAAGGAAAAGATGATGGGATAGCCCTGTTAATAAAGGATAAAATCTTTACATTAGTGAATGAGGATCTCAGATCAGAAAATCTTCGCCCCAGTATGATGTCCTCTCCATAACTTTACTCTCCACTGTCAATGTGTACATAATCAATCCTGTTCATAAAGGTTCCTATGGAACTTCAATAACACTGCTTCCTAGTATCCAAGCAGTGCATGTCATGGTGAGCAAAAACAAAACAGACCAGAGGAAACTGGATCTATATTCTCGAGAATTCAAAAGAATGTGAGGTGCTGTCATAGATACATGCAAATGTCTTACAGGCTTGTCAGATAGATGCAAGGAAGGTGTTTCCATGCCTTTGAGGGGAGGTGACCCCTACGTTGTCATTAATTGGCCCAATAAAAATGAATTCCCATTTTGGCTTGGAGTTCTGGGAAGAGTGATCTTCCTTCTCATCATTCAAAATCCAATCCAGTCTTGACCCATTTCCCTGATTAAGGGGTCATTAATGATGTGCAGCATTCTCCTACCTCACATAGAAGTCACTGTGTTACACTATAAAATCTCTGTTATGCCATTGAAAGGATTCTACAATCTGAACTAGCATTTAAAGGGCTTGGGGAGTTCCAATGGGAACAAGAGATTACTAATCTTGTAGACCTTATTGGTCCTTTGGAGCATTATTTCTGCTTTCCACGCCCTATTGCCATCTTCCCCATGGATTCTTCCAAAATCAATGGTGACTATAATAGATATAATAAATCTGCTGGAAATCTGGATCCACTGTATTCCACTGTCATTTACCTGTAGTGGGTTTGAAAACAACAACGTAGTGTGATCCCAGCAGGGTGTGGAGGGTGGATGAGAGATGGTGTTGTGGGGAGCTGATACAGATTGGTGCAGCTATTGCCACAAGACTTCTATTCCAATAAACATCTATTGATTCTAGCTCACCAACATCTAGTCTTTCACTCAGCTCAGCCACTGCTGCAACATTTTTAGAGGTTCCTGTTGCCAGAGTCAGGATCCAAGTGTAACATAGTTCAAAGCTGATGTGTGATGAGTATTATCGACACATTTAAAGACACCATATTCAATAAAATGCAATATTGATATTTTAAAAATGAGCAGTGCTGGATGCCAGGGGTTGAATTTTATGTCCCATGTGGGTAGAATGGCAGTTGTAAGGATTGCCCCATGCCAAAAGTGTCATGCTCAGTGCCCATGTTTGCCCACTCCCAACTGGGAATTTTACCAGTGACAGGTGAGGTTTTGAGAAGCCTGTTAAGCTGTGGATGAATTGAGGCCCTTAGGTGGCCACTTAATGACAATCCAAGGGCCTCCTCTTGTCACAGCTACAATTTTACTCACAATAGTTGGGGGGAGAGTCTGCGTTGGCGCCAAATTACCAGCTGACCAGTGAAACCTGGCAGGATGGTGGTCAGGCAAAGGAGCTTATCTCCTTTTTGTGTAAGACCATTGACTGAAATGGTAATTCATTTTCCACAATTGCAGTCACACCTGCCGAGTAGTTCCAGTTTTTCATTTCAGGTTTCCAAATCCACAGTATTCTGCTTTTGTAAATGCTACTCTATATGGTTAATATGTCAGTAATTAAACACCTTCTTGGATCCGAACAGATATCTTACAACAACATTAATGTTTGTTTGGTGATGTTGGATGTGCAAACTTTATAATACTGTCATTTCCCAGAAACTGCGGAAATCAGACTGTTAATGATGTCTACAAACTGTGCAATAGACCTTTTCATGAAGAGAGCACAGTAAGCAGCAAAAAGGCCCCAAAAACAATCTTTGTACATTTTACATTTCTTGTAAATAAGTAGCTCTTGCATCCAATCATCAACCCATGCAGTGTTAGCTTTCTATCATTTTTTACCTTGTCGGTTGACACTTCATTTTTGAATAAAGTGATACTTTTTCAGAAGCTTGGATGATTAATGTTTTCAAAAGTTTGGCTTTAATATTGCTAAATTACTATTTATTTGATACAATAAGATTGGAAGTAGATTATTTTAATTCATGTGACAAAATGTGCCTAAGAGTAATGGACAATTATCTACCTATAAACTTGGTATGAAATTTATATAGATCTTGCATGAAGTTTGAGAGCCTCATTTTTCAGTCACCATCAATCTTGCTCCATGCCTCGAAGTTCTTACATTTAATTTCCTCGCACCCTCCATGAACACTTCTCCCTTCAGCTGATAATATTTTCTTTTTCTTTTCCTTCTCATCGACCTAGGAACCACAAACAGTGGCTTGTGTTTGAATGAGGAACAATGGGCACTTGTTTAATTGAACAACATGCCCTTGCCTTGCAGCATTGGTGGGAGGCAGGGCAGTGGAGGACCAAATCAGTGATGGTGACTGTTAGCACAGTCCACCTAAATCAATGCTTTAACACCGTAAATATAATAGATCCCTTTAGGTTATATTTACCAGTGCTCTGCCATTTTCACCTTCAAACAATTCATTTAAAAAATGTTGAAAGTAAAAATATTTGGAGAGTTGCTTAATTCAAGGAAATATCCACAGCTATAAAAGTACCAAGTCAATTTGTCTTGCAAAAGAATAAATACAACTGAAAACGAAACCTAACACATAAATACAAATGTCCTCTTTAATAGATCCATAACTAAATAAAAGTGACATAAAACACAGCAGCGTGTTGAATGCTGTGGGATGGTGAGCCTTCAATTTTCTCCATGCCTTCAAAGAAAAGTGCTGAGGCAACTCCATATGTGAAGAATGGGAAGCCAGAGAGTGAGCCTTGCCTTCAAGTGCTCTTCTGTAGATTTTGGGCAGCCATTTACTCAGACACTCATAATGTGGAGATGCCGGCATTGGACTGGATTGAGCACAGTAAGAAGTCTCACAACACCAGGTAAAAATCCAACAAGTTTATTTGGAATCACGAGCTTTCAGAGTGCTGCCTCCTTTATCAGGTGAGCCATGTGATGAAGGAGTAGTGTTCTTAAAGTTCGTGATTCCAAATAAACCTATTGGACCTAACTTGGTGTGGTGAGGCTTTTATTGAGACACTCAAATAGCAGATTACTTGCCAAGCCCCCTTCAGCACCTGTGGTATTGGAGGAAAAAAATAAATGTCCCAGTGAAATATAAATGTGATGCTGGGTGGAATTTAATTTTCTTGAGGTGGGACCTGCCCACAGGTTGGAGAATTGATGAGAACCCCAGATTGCTTCCAATAGGGAAGGACTAACTGAATTAAGTGTCCCCACAAAACTGGATATTCCCCATGAGTTAGAACCCAGCTGGTAAAAATCCCGCCTGCTGAAAGCTGCCTCTGGCCAATCAGAGGCTGGCAGCTCTCCATTTGGTCCCCAGGGAGGGACCAAAGGAAAATAGGAGTAGGAATAGGCTATTCAGCCCATCGATTGTGCACCACTATTGAATAAGATCACAGCTGATCATCTATCTTAATACTACTTTCACACACTATTCCCTTATCCATTTTTTTCCAAAAACTTATTGATTCCTGTCTTGAACATGCTTAATTATTGAATTTCCAAAGCCTTTGGGGGGAGAAAATCCCAAAGATTCTCTATCCTCTGAGTGAAGAAATTCCTTCCCATCTCAAATCCCATGCACTTTATTCATAGAATCATAGGCTCATAGAACCCTTACTTTGCAGAAGGAGGCCATTTAGTCCATCAGGACTGCACTGACTCCAGGCTCACCTCTCACCCTATTCTCATAACCCCATGCATTTACCCTGCTAACCCCTCAACCAATACATCTTGAGATACTAAGGGGCAATATAGCATGACCAATCCACCTAACCTGCACATCTTTGGACTATGGGAGGAAACAGGAGCACCCAGAAGAAACTTATATAGACCACAGCAAGAATGTGCAAACACCACACAGTCACTCCAGACTAGGATTGAACCCAACTGTGTGGCAGCAGTGCTAACTATCATACCACCATGTTGCTAACTGTGCTGTTGTGCCGCCCGTATTCACTAACCACTTGTGAGAGATTTTGTCAAAATCCAACTAAACCACATTCACTTGCACTCATTTATAAATGCTATAAGCAATATCCTCGAAAAATTCCACTAAGTTTGTCAGAAATGATTTCCCTTTCATAAATCCATGTTGACTCTTCCCAATTTTACCATTGTTTTCTAAATGTCCAGAAGTCACGACCTTTATGCTAGATTCAAACATTTTCCCTACTGTTGACTTCAGGCTAACAGATCTGTATAATTGGGCACGTTTGCTGCTTTCCAGTCTGCAGGAACCTTTCCAGAATCTATAGAATAGTGGAAGATAATTGCCAATGCATCCACTGACTGGCATTTTCCTTCAACACTCATCATCCATAAAAGGTACTTGGAAAGGAAAAGATTAGCTAGGACAAACATGGGCCCATTACAGTTAGAGTTAGAAACACTTACAGTGGGAAATGGCAAGAGAAACTAAGCCATTACTTTGTATCTGTCTGAATGCAGGGATTTATCAGTCTTTTCAGATAAAACAACTTTACTAATATTCATTTCTTTTAGTTCCTCAGTTTCACGAGTCCCTTTAGTCATCTAGTATTTCTGGAAGATATGCTGCATTCAGACAGATACAAAGTAATGGTTTAGTTTCTCTGCCATTTTCCACTATAAATGTTTCTAATTCCAACTGTAATGGGCCCATGTTTGTCCTAGCTAATCTTTTCCTTTCCACGTACCTTTTACGGAACACCTTTATGTTCCTCGCTAGTTTGCACTCATATTTTCTTTTCCCTTTCTGAATTATTTTCTTGCTCCTCTTTTGCTGGGTTCTAAATTGCTCCAAATTGTCGGGCCTATCACTTTTTCAGCCATTCGTAAAAGCCATTTCCTTTGATTTAATGGGATCTGTAACTTTTTTCTGTTAACTGTGGTTGATTTATCTTTCCCTTTGGATGAATGTGTCTTACTGGAACATATATCTGCGATAGACCAATTATAACTTAGAACACAGAACATAGAAAAACTACAGCACAAACAGGCCCTTTGGCCCACAAGTTATGCTGATCATATCCCTACCTACTAGGCTTACCTATAACCCTCAATCCTATTAAGTCCCATGTACTCATCTAGAAGTCTCTTAAAAGACCCTATTGAATCTGCCTCCACCACCATAGATGGCAGCCGATCCCACTCACTCACCATCCTCTGAGTGAAAAACTTCATCCTGACATCCCCTCTGTACCTACTCCTCAGCACCCTAATCCTGTGTCCTCTTGTAGCAGCTATTTCAGCCCTGGGAAAAATCCTCTGAGAATCCACCTGATCAATACTTCTCAACATCTTATATATCTCTATCAGGTCACCTCTCATCCTTCGTCTCTCCAAGGAGAAAAGACCGAGCTCTCTCAACCTATCCTCATAAGGCATATCACTCTTTAAATATAAACCATTGCTCATTTACTGTCAAATCGTTTCGAGTATTTCCTAATCCACCATAGCCAGCACGATGGCACAGTGGTTATCACTGATGCTTCACAGCATCAGAAACCCGGGTTCAATTCCTGTCTTGGATCATTGTCTATGCAGAGTCTATACGTTCTTTTTGTGTTTGCATGAGTTTTCTCTGGGTGCTCCAGTTTCCTCCTACTGTCCAAAAGACATGCTGGTTGGGTGCATTAGCCATGCCTAATTCTCCCTCAGTGTACCTGAACAGGTATTGGAGTGTGGCAACTAAGGGATTTTCACTGTAACTTCATTGCAGTGTTAATGCGACCCTATTGTGACACTAATAAGTAAACTTTAAACTTAGCCAACTTGCTGCTCAGGGCTTCATAATTTTGCTTCTTCAAATGTAAGATGTTAGTTTCGGAATGAACTATTTCACATTCAAACGTAATGCAAAATTCTATATCATGGTCACTACTTTTCAATGGCTACTTCACAGCAAGGTTATTAATTATCATTTCTTCATTACAAAACACTAATGGGGTGATTCTCCCAAAAAAATTTCTAAGTGCTAAATTCGTATGAAAACTAGTATCAATCACGATTGTTTTTCCGTGTGAGTTCAGACTTGAATCTCCCAGCTTGATCGTTAGCCAGCCCAGAACCCCCGCAACACTGCTCCTCCAGCAGCCTCCTGCCCATCATGGCCTGATCATGACCTGATTGTGCTCCCACAGCATTCCCGAGCCATTCCCAACATCCCCATTCAGGAGCGCCACGATCATCAGCACTTCCCAGCAGTGACAAGTCCCCCCAACCCCAGCAGAGCCCACCCCATGGAGGCAGACCACCCTGGCAGACTCTTTCCACCCCCCCGCCTCCCAGTACACCCAATCACTTTCCTCACTCCAGTGCCAACCGGATCCCAATGTAAAGTGACAGCAGGAACCCCCTCCCGACTCCCCCAACCGTCCTTAGCCCTGCCCTTGAACCCCACCCCCAGGCACTGTCCCTTTGGCATTGTTATCTAGGCCCCACGCCGCAGCCCACTCTCTTGGTACTGCCATGTTCAGTGGGCAGGGCCAAGATGCCCTTTGGGCATGGACATTTTGCCCCTTGGACACTACCAGGCTGCCCAGGCCCAGGATCACCCCTCCCCTTCTCTCCAGTGTGGTCTGTCACCAGTTCCTTGAAAGTGGGTAGCTACTGTAAGCGCTGCCAGAGTGATTGTACTTGTGGGTAGGAGATGCTATTGGGCTTGGAGAGTTTAGTCCCGGGCCCAATAAACTCTTTCAAATAACATGAAAATAAGATTAAAATTACTTACATGTAAATCCCACAAACTGGCGCACGTGCAATTCTCCCAGCTCAACCCAACAGGACAGACCAGTAGGTTGGGATGGGAGAATCACAGCCTAAATTTAAGATAGACTGACTACTAGTTGGTTCCTCACTGTACTACTCCAGAAACCCATCTTGTTCCTCCTCTACAACATTAGTGCTGATTTATTAACTCAGTCTGCGGGCAGGATTTTCCAGTCGTGCTTGCCTCAAAACTGGAAAATTCCACTTGAGGTCAATTGACCTTTGCATGGTCTACCCCTACCCATAATGGTGGACATAATGGGAAAAGTCTGGTCTCTGTATAAATTGAAGTCACTCATTATTAGTGCATTACCCATATTACATTCATCTCTAATTTCCTGATTTATACTTCATCCTTCATAACCACTATGAACAACTCCCACCAATTTTTGATATTTCTTAGCTTCACTCAACCTTGATCCTTTATTCTAAAATCTCATTTAATTAACTCATTGAAAATGTCCTTAATTAAGAACACAACTTCTTCTTCTTTTCCTTTTTGCCTGTACGCCAAATATTCTTGGATATTTTTCCAATCCTTATCATCCAAGTCAAGTCACCGTAATGACAATTATGTCGTATTCATTTACTTCAATTTGTGTATTCAAATTACTTACATTTTTGTGAATGTGACATGCATTCAGATAGACTAACTTTAATTCTGCTTTCTATTTTACATTCATCTCTATTCTGACCCTATTTGATGCTTGTCTATGCTTTGTTTTCTATTTTTTTTACTTTTCTACTTATTCTTATTACTTCTGCTTTCCTTCAGCCTGAGCTCGCTGTCAGGGTACCATTCACTTTTCAATCTAGTTTAAGCCTTCCTCAGTAGAACTAGCAAATCTCTCTGTTAGCCCCAGTCATTCTAAGATGCAGGCCATCCACTTTATGTAGGTTCTACTGTTCCAGAATTAGTCTTAATGCCTCAGGAATTCAGGAATCTGATATCCTTCCACCAACACCAGTTCTCAAACCACTCTATGGCTGAGTCATCATGGTCCACAAACCTTGCTCTGACTGCAGGCCTCCAAGGAAGTAACCCTCTCACCTGCATCCAAAACAGAGAAAGTATTTAGCAAGCAGGACCACAGGGTATTCTTGCAGTACCTTTCTGCTTCTCTTGGACTGCCTGTCAGTCACTTTTATGATTCTATGCTCCTAACCTGTGGTGTGAGCATCTCTCTGAACATGCTATTCATGTAGCCTTATGGATGCACCACAGTGACTTCAGCTGTCACTCGAATTCTGAAGTCAGGAGGTCATTTTTTTTTGCAGCTGGTGACAATTCTTGCACATGTGGCCTTCTGAGATAATGGCTTCCCACATCTTACAGGACATATATTCCAAACGGCTGAGCTGCCCACCAGGCTTTAACTTTACTTCACTTATATCAATTTAATTTTACTTTGCTTTACTTATATCAACTTTATTTCACTTTGACCTTTACTCAATAAACGTTACCTATTTAAAAATCTTAATAATGCTGATAAATATCATGAATACTTGAACACATTTTGTGAGTTGCAAAAAACTCTACATAAAGTACATTCAAGGATGGGGATCACTGGGAGGGGATTACTGTGAAGGTGGGGCAGGGACGTCAGTGAGAAGGGCAAGGGGTGGCTTTCAGCCCTCTTTCCCGATGCGGGGATACATTCAAGACTGCAGTGTGCCAGACAATAAGAGACCTCCTGCCCAGTCTCCCTGGTACGCAGCTACCAAACATGACCGAGTTTACTGAGTAGCCTGTTTGGTGGTGGGGGAGGAGGGAGAAATGAAACCCCCACATTTAATTCCAATGGGCTCAGAAATAATTGATATCAACTGGCTCATTAGTGAGTCTATCTGACACCTGGCGTGAGTGGGTGAGTTTCCCTCATAGGTCCCTTCCCAGTTCCGACTTAAGCACGGAATGTTTTCCCGACTCTAAAAGACTGAAGCCCAGCCTCTTCTCTGAATAAGTCAGTCAGATCACCATGTTTCCCCCTGAGAATAGGTTGGATTAAATTCTCCCACAATTTCATTTTTCTTTCTGTGCCAAACTAAATTTCTTTAGGGTTCACCTCAATTGCTTTGTCTTCAAAGACTGCATGCTGCTTATGGATGAGCGTGAGTATGTATACAGACAACATGCTCAGTGTTTTCTGCTCAATATTAACGTAGAATAAACTCAGGCGATTGAATGTGCAACTTTTGCTGTTATTGCCCTAGTTCTGTCATGTACTTTGGAGTAATTGTTTTGCTTTCTATTTTGGGTAAAAATGTAAAATTTAAAGCCTAACAGTTGCTTTGCAGAAATAGCCAAAAAGAGACCCCTTCTATGATTTATTTTACACTTCCAGCTTCACATTATTAAATGTAAACTGTGACTTGGTTGTCCCTGAGTTAGAAGATGCTGAATTAAAGGCCCATTTCAGGATTTCAGCACAAGGTCTGTGTTCATACTCCAGTTCAGTACAGAGTGTTTATTTTTTATTCTGTTGTGGTCCATCTCAAATTGTCCTTGAAAGTTGTTGGGGGGCGATTTTCCCAAAAGGGAGCAAAGTGCCCAATGGGTGTTAAAATGGGAGATTTTCCCATTCATTTTTCAGATGTACTTATTCTGTTGAAATTCTGGAATTACAGAGGGATTCACGCTGGGAAGGTGGAGGGTGGAGGAGGGGAAACCTAATGCTGCCTGAAAGGCTGTCGTTAGCATGCGCGTCCACTAATATCTCAAAAGGGAGATTGGCGCATGCGTATTGGCCAGCCCTTCAAGATGTAGAGATGCTGGTGTTGGACTTGGGTAAACATAGCAAGAAGTCTGACAACACCAGGTTTAAGTCCAACCAATTGGTTGGACTTAAACCTGGTGTTGTCAGACTTCTTACAGCCCTTCAATAGCCAGCCTCCCAATGTTTTTCCTGACTCCCAGCCCTGATCACTGGCCTCCCTGACTCAATCCTCCCCTTCCCCCGCAGTTGCTCTCCTTCCTCCCTTGCCCACCAATGCCTAATGCAGAGTGTGCAATGTCTCCCCCCTCCACCACCACCAATCAGCTTGCCCCCAGAATGTCTTGCCTCCACAGACCCACCTCCCCATCCAAGATGCTGCCTCGTGCCCAGTGGAGGGTATTGCCTAGTTGACAGTGGCAGGGTGCTCAGTTGCATTGCCAAGG
Source organism: Sphyrna mokarran (assembly GCA_024679065.1). NCBI lineage: Eukaryota > Metazoa > Chordata > Chondrichthyes > Carcharhiniformes > Carcharhinidae > Sphyrna > Sphyrna mokarran. The sequence continues at coordinate 71,672,208 of JAGIQG010000001.1, read as the reverse complement.
TGCCAGGTTGGCACTGCCAGGGTGCAAATCCCACTGCAGACCCCATGCTGACATTTTCCTGCCTGCAGCACTATCTGAGCAGCGCAGCAGGCTGGGAAAACTGCACCTGGTGCCTTTTAGGTGCAATATTAAACTGAAACTCCTTCTGTCTACTTGTGAGGACCTAAAGATCTAATGGTACTACTTTGGCGCTGGGCAATTTTCATCCCTCAATCAACAGCAAAAAAAAATCTGATATTTATCATACTGCTGTTTGTGAGAATTTGCTGAACACAAATTAGCTGTTGTACTTCCTGCTTTACAACAGTGACTACCAAAGTACTTCATTGGCTGTAACTTGCTTTGAGGTATGCAGAGGTTATGAAACTGTTTTATTAATGCAAGTCTTTCTCTTTTCTTTACTTAATTCTCTCCTCTCACAAACGTCTCTCTAAACGACTCCTGTCGCTGAATGTTTGACTTGGAGGCTACAATATCATGCTATAGCCACTTTATTCTGAAATGATCGCTCCAAAGATAGGTCTCAGCAATGACAAGGGAAGGGTATGTCTTATTTGCCTTTTGATTCTGTTATCATTACTTTAGGTATGATTAGTATATAATTGACTCCTGGTCCAGGTAGCAACACTCTGAATATAATAAAAATGCCACAGCTACTGACCAATCTGTGCTAAAGACTAAAATCAACTAATTTTGTCAGTAACAGATTCATACATTCTTTTTCTACCAGACTATCACAAATTTCATCATTTTCTTTCTGTTCCTCAGATAGCAAAAATGGTGACTTGTTGGCATTATCTGCACTGATGTTCCAGCATCATTTATTTAGTCCTATGCAATCTATTGGTATCTGCTGTTTAATGAGCTGAAAATGTTAATGGTCACAACTAATTGGATATCTAATATTAGATTTCAGCGAGTTGAGTATTTAAATTCCGTATTCTGCATAACAAATTAGATGTGCTGCAATTTTCTGAGGATTTTTCTAATGTCAATGAAATCAAAACCATTTTTTTTTGGTCTCAGCAGCACATTTGTGTGTCACAAGTTTGAAGATTAATCCAGAGATGTGAAACTTCAGCATTGTGGTCAACTTGAAGCTGCGTTCCTTCCTGTTACCAAGATGACAATTATAACTGTTGAAATATTGCCTAAGTCTCCTCACTGATGCCAACAACCTAGTCCAAGCCTTTATCATGTCAACGGCTGACTTCTACTCGACTCCCCAATTTGCACTGAAATCTTTGAAACCAAAATCCTCCATCACCAGATTCAGCATCCATGCCAAAGTATATTCATGTATATTTATGCCATAACTAAAGCCCTCCACTATCACACTGCACCCTAGCTTCAAAATCTGGTATACTTATGGGTTTCTCTCTATTTCCTCTGTTTGATTAATCCTGGATTATTCCTCATTGCCTGCTGTCTCTTCTTCACCGTCAGCATCTATGCTTTCAATTACTATTTGTTATTAAAATGTTTCTATTTCTGCAATTAGCTCCCATCACAAAAACTCTATTTCTTTACCATTGATTACATCCTTCTCCCTGGTCACTATCTCAGGCTAAACTAGATAAGTTCACAGCTTTGATGTTCTATGGGCTGAGCTTTTCTCCTCATATTTCCATCACAAAATCGATCTCCATCCAGCTCCTTAACATCACCTGTCTTCATTCCTGCCCCAGTTTATCTGCTGCTAAAATCCTCAGCTCTTTTCCACTGCCATGAGATTTGACTATTTCAATGTTCTCCTGGCCAGCCTCATATCTTTTACCTTTCACACACTTGAGTTGATTCCAAAATGTTACTGCTGATACTCTAACCTGCACCAAGTCCAATTCATCCATCATCTCTGTAATTGCTGGTCCACCTTGGCTCCCTGTCTGGTTCATCAATGTCACAGTTTAAAATTCTAACTTGAACACGAGTATCGTGTTCAAGTTCATCCATGTCCTTGCTCCTCCATATCTCTACAACCCTACGAGCCTCCCAGAATTCTGCATTCCTCAAACATTACACTCTTCCCTTCATCACTGCATTGGCATTTGAAAGAGATCAAGGGATATGGGGGAAGGCGGGATCAGGCTATTGAGTTGGATGATCAGCCATGATCATAATGAATAATGGAGCAGCTTGAAGGGCCAAATGGCATACTGCTGCCTCTATTTTCCATGTTTTTATGTTTAGCTGCTTAGGCCTTGAACTCTGGAATTCCATTAGTAATCCTCATTGTGTCTCTAACTTTCTCTTCCCTTTTAAGATTCTCCTTAGAAAGTGGACAGCATGGTGGCACAGTGATTAGCACTGCTACCTCACAGCGTCAGGGGCACAGGTTCAATTGCCGGCTTGAGTCACTCTGCAAAATCTACATGTTCTCCCTGTGTCTGCATGGGTACCCTCCAGGTGCTCTGGTTTCTTCCCACAGCCAAAAACATGTGCTTGTTAGGTGTATTGCTGATGCTAAATTCTCTCAAACAAATGACAGAGTGTAGTGACTAGGGAATTTTCACAGTAACTTCATTGCAATGTTAATGTAAGTCTACTTGTGTTGCTAATAAATAAACATTTTAGAACTTAACTTCTTGACCAATCTCATTGACCACTCACCCTATGTCTCCTTTGATTTGCTGACATTTTTCTTTTCTGATTGTATTCCTGAGAACAATTGTGATATTTTCCTATGTTAAAGATAAAGTTTTTACTTTTTGTCCTCTTTCCGCATTTCTGTGTGTTACCCATTTTCTTTCGAACTTAGTGACTAATCTTTGTACAGCACTCCACTACACATCACACAGGGAATAGTCTCTTACTCCATTTCTGTTCAGGAGGGTAAATTAATTTTGATGGAGACTCTGTTCAGTTTATGTGGAGCCATGTGTTGTGCTAACAAATTTTCAACAGCCACAAATAATTTCTCATTTTTTTAATGACTTCTTTCATGAGACATTATACATAAATACAACCTTTAAAGTGAATTAAATCTATTCTATTATGCTATTAATTGCTCGTTTTCCTAGAGAAGTTGATAGTTTTCCTAGAGAAGACGTTTGAACGACATAGTTTGTTCAAAACAAAATACTTAATTAAAGCTCTTTGAAAACAGTTGCCTCTGCTTTTAGTATGCAAAGAAGCATTATGAACCACTTCATCAGCATAAAGCTATATTTAGCTTTTAACAACATGCCTGTAGGATATCATTAGTCAGTAATATATCGAGAATTGTACTACTGGAGATGTGAAGTGACCCTTACAGCATAGGTCAATTCCTTGAGTCACTGTCAAAACACTTGACCCGTTTTATGGTATTAACACCTCATTTTGAGCAGCCTAGTGCACAGCCAAAAAAAAAGTGACCACGACTAGCCCAAGTGAAAATTAATGACTGAAGTTTATTCTTAATTTACAATTGCTGGATTTCTTAACCTTTTTAAACCATACAATGGGTGTGGATTAGTGGACTGGGAGAGGAAATTCATAATCTTCAAAAAGTAAACATCAATGGAATGTTGTTCTCTTTCTAAACCATTCATAAAATAGCAAAGTATGTGTTCAAGTGCATTTTTTAACTGAACAGTAATAAGTGAGACATTAGTTATTCTCTCATGAAATGTGGGTATTGCTGGCAAGGTCAGCATTTGTTGCCCATCCCTAATTTCCCTTGAACTATTTGTTAGGCCATTTCTGAGGGCATTAAGAAGTCAACCATATTGCTGTGGCTCTGGAGTCGCATGTAGACCTGATTTGGTAAGGTGGCAGATTTCCTTCCCTAAAGGATATTAATGAACCAGGTACATTTTTACAACAATCAATGATAGTTGCATAGTTTAACTGAAAATCCAAACATATTAGTTGAACTTATTTTTTACCAGCTGTTAGGGTGGAATTTGAACTCATGTCCACAAAAGATTAGCCTAATATCTGAATTATTTATTCGATGACTTTACCACTACACCAACATCTCTCCCTATTACATAATTATTTGTCAATTAACACTCCTCCTTCCACCATATACACAATAGGGGGGATTTTATGGAGCCTGAAAGAGTGGGAAACATTGCATGTGGAATAACTGAATTTAGCAGAATGTAATTGGAATTTCCTAATAGTATATTGAGACGTGGTGTTTGTGGCATATCAGGTCTCACACTGCCATTTGGTGCGTTCACACTAGTAATATATCTATATCCTACAAATACTCCATAATAAAGAACTTTAAAATTATATCCTACCTTCAAGATAATGCCAGTACCACACAAGAATTACATCACATCTGGTTCATGTCCATTTGCCACAAACCAAAAAAACATCCTGCTATTGCTCAGATGAGTAATGTAGAATCTGAGTTTCAATGCCATCTGTCCCAATGTTTGGTGAAGTGTATCAAACAGCATATCCTTTTGACTGTTCACAGCAGGCAAAGTGCTAACTGCACTCAGCCGGCTTGTGCTTTCAAAACTCATAGTGCATAGTGTTTAACATTAAATGTGATTCCACAATTAAACAACATTTGCTAAACAATTCTGACTGTGTTAAGAAATACATTCAAAACCAACTTAAAGTTATCAACTGGGCTCAGTGTGCCTCACTTATGAATATTATATATTGTACACACAGGCCCCTGTCCTTTGCAAACCGAAGAAGCGTATCCTCACATTGCACTCCTAACAACTGAACAAATGTTTGGGGTACAAACATTCCCTGATTCATTCCACATGGCAATGTCTTGACCAATCAGAATTGATTGGTCTGGTTTGAAATTGAAACAGAAACTTTGCATTCACAGTTAACTGTTCGCTGCTGCATTCTCCATGGCAACGCCTCTACCAACCAGAATCCACTTGCTAATCAATCAGCACTCTCTGTTCATGCAATATAACTTGTTGTTCTCTTTACTGTTGACTTAACTTTTGAGTAGCTGTTCTGACAAGTGCAAGCTGAAAAGCTTCAATATCATGTCTCCTTTTAAGCAACACTTAATTAAGAGAATTTATTTTAATTGTGTTAATGGGCTTAAAAGAAAATTCCATTGGCCCAGAACATGCAATGATTGAATTGAGCAATGACAATGTTCAGAAATGGAAAGGTTTACACTAGTGATATTCATCAGTAAGTGGATACTTTGAGGCCAGGTACTCAAATTTAAATGCAACAATTCACTTCAACAATAATTCAAAAGAATAAACCTTTTGAAAGCAGGTTGATGGTTCCATTTTTCTCTCATTTGCCATACGTTTAGCAGTTCCCACAGGGCTGCATGTGAGTTCTTATCATGAGAATAAAATAATGATGTTATAATCCACTGTATCTCTCTTGAAAGGACTTTAATTCCATGATGTATTCAGTTTGAGTAGTTCTGAACAGAGTCGATGGGGATATGTATGCAATTTACCATAGTAATGAATTTCAACACATGGCTGGAATTCTTTGGCCTCATATGTGGCTTCTACAATAAGCCACATTGGTCCTTCTACAATAAATGGAGTTTTAGCTGAGCACCAAATTCGCCATTCTCACTGTCAGCAGTGATGGTGCACAGGAGACTGGAAAATTCAGTCAATATCTTCTGTAAACAACGGGAAGCATTGACAAATCTAATTGTAATCGCAGTGAGATCTTTCACTTTATTGCAGTTAATGACAAAGAAGCAAAAAGCAGTCTAAACCGATAACAAATTAATTTTTTTTCCTGGGAAATTATTCTGTCTTTATTAGTATTTTGACTTACAAATCCAGCAGAATAGGTTTCCTTTTGTATTAATATTGTGAATGTTTTATTAGTAAACAATTTACTATTTTCTTACAAAAATTGCACAAATTAGAATATTTTTCCTTCCAGCTCACCATAATCAGAATTAATCCCAAGTGGAGGTTCTATAATTCATCAATGATTTTACACAACCTAAAATACATTTTCTTAGAAATGCAACATTTACTTAATTATATGCAGACGATTAATGATCTTTGCAAGGAATCTTTGGTTAAGAATTACTTGCCTTTGCCTATGTGACCCAGTTTTACACACAGCAGTGGTGTATAGTTCATTCTAATGAAATATACTCTTCCAGAAGACAGAACCATTGACTAAACATTGTAATTTAAACGGTTACTAGTCTGGAACCCAGCCCAACAGGTGTAGTCACTGAAAGTAAGTACGCATTTACAACAGGCAGTAAATAAGGCAATTGATATGTTAGCCTTCATAGCGAGAGGATTTGAGTATAGGGGTAGGGTTGTTTCGTTACAATTGTATAAGGTATTGGTGAGGACACACCTGGAGTATTGGGTGCAGTTTTGGTGTCCTTATCTGAGAAAGGATGTCCTTGTAATAGTGTGACTAAATGCAGGAAAATCTTAACAGGTCTGGCAGCATCTGCAGGAGAGAAAAAAGAGCTGTTATTTTGAGTCTGGATGACTTTTTGTCAAAGCTTTTTGAATCTCCCACTCCACCAGGAGTACTTCATTTCGGCAGAGGTTAGAGCAGCCCCCTACGTTCGGGGAATTAGAGGGAGACCCTGTCGGAATGAAGGGGGAGCAATCATGGCCCCATCAGGGGGTCGGGCTGTGGGGGGATAATGCCCCCTGGGTATAGACATGCTGGCAGTGACAGCCTGTGCTACTTGGTACTCCCCAAGGGGGCATCTTGGCACTGCTCAGTGGGCATTGGGCAGTGCCAAAGGGTCAGGGCCTATTATGTGAGGGGCCTAGGGAGAAACGGGTAAGGGTGGGGCTCCTGCTGCCACTCTGCATGGCGATTGGTCTGAGATGGAGGGAGTACAATGATTGAGGTGGGTTGGGGAGGTGGTCTGCCAGGAAGCGTCTGCCTCCTGAGGAGCGCGGTCTGACACTAGAGGGGCAAAGGGCAGTGATCAGTTGGGGGGGTGAGCGTCTGCTGCGGTGAGGGAGTGAGGGGATTGCTACTGCTGGAGGGGGCGGGGGGCGAAGTGGGCTGGACATCAGGGCACTCCAGGCTGAAGGTTCAGGGCTGGCCTAGGAATTGTTGGGGTGGGAGATGCTGCAGGGGCAGCACTGTGGGGGCCCGGGCTGGCCAGCGATTGAGTTGGCCAGCAAATGGGGAGACTGACAGATCGGAGCCACTGCACTTGCACAGGATTCCAAAACTGTCAAACTCCAGCGTGAATAGGCTCTGCCCACCACCACACCTCCCCGTCCTTGGTTTTTAATGAGATTCACGATTGTGACATCTGCAGTGCACAGAGTGCAGAAATTCAAGTAAGAAGCTAAACTGACAAAACAGTAGGGATGTAGAATAGTTTTCCCACCAATTAGGTGCTTTTGGGAGAATCAAAGCCAATGTTCCCAGCTGTAGGGGAGTCCAGAGCTAGGGGTCATAGTTTGAGGAAAAGGGGACAAACCTTTTAGAACTGAGGTATGAAGAAATTTCTTCACCCAGAGAGTCATGAATGTTGGAATTCAGTACTACAAAATATAGTTGAGCCCAAAACATTGTCTGATTTCAAGAAGAAATTAGATATAGCTCTTGGGTTTAAAGTGGTCAAGTGATATGGGAGGAAGGGGGGAGTAGGATATTGAATTTGGTGATCAGCCATGATCAAGATGAATGGTGGAGCAGGCTCAAATGGTTGAATATCCTGTTCCAGCTTCTAGTTCCTATGTTTCTATGTGTAAGGCGAGTCTTCGATTTTCAGGGATCTTGTGGGTGGTGAAAGATATCAGATTGTCATCATTTCTGTATCTGCTGATTACTTGCATATTATTTCTGTTCCTGCATACAAAAAATTTTCCATACTGATTGTACTGTTTTTCTTTGGAGAGTTGTCAGTTCTTCGGAAGTTAAGACAGGAAGTCCCTGGGATTTTATCAGTATTTGCAGGAGGTCCCACAGACAGTAAAGTTTGAAAATCACTGATCCGACACCCACCCCACCCCCGCATTCCCTGCTGTTGCAGTTCATGATGCAGAGTGTCTAGAATCGGATGATTGCTGAGTGGTTCATTGGCAAAAATCCCACATCCTCTTTCCATTCAATGTTGCTAAATAATAAGTAACCCCATAAGAATATAAAATGTGGATCAACAAAAAAGCCTATCACAGACCAATCACTGTGCCCACAATCTAAAACTGCTAAGAACAGAAAGTTAGAATAAATGAAAGTCAAAATTTCACCTTGTGTGAAAATTAATTATACTGTAAAGCCAAGTTGAATAACAAATGGTATACTGCTGCTGAAACAATCACACTACTACAGCAAGAACAATTTCTGCATATTAATATCAAAAAAAGAGTCAGATAAAACTTAGTGGAAATTAAGTTTTCATTGGGAAGTTGATCGCAAAAATGCCTATATCATTTTTTTTTCTCTCTATTTAGATCCTACTGAAGCTTCACATCAGCCTTCACTTCTAACTTTATTGGGGTATTAAATGCAAAGAATGTTTCCATTTAGGAGACAACATTAGTCGGATTGGTTCAAAGAAATAGTGGCTAGATAGGTTCACAGCTGTGCAAACTATTCTTGTTTAAACATCATTGTTTGGACATGGGCCATTTTGTGGTGAGGTGATCTCCAGTATCGAACTTCTCTTTGTTACCAAATATGGCATTATTTAACATGAAATAGTATTCCTGACAATTTAAAATGTTTTACTAAGTCATCTGCTTTTAAATGTAAAACTATATACATTGTGTACTTTGTAAAGTTAATGCAGTACTCCCATAGTAGAATTACACAGGAGAAAGATACTCATATTTAACACTGATCTGCAAATACAGAGCTTATTACTCTGTAAACTCTTCAACTCTGATCAGTTCCGATTACTTGTAATTTGCCAATTAAAAAAATGTTTCCTGGTGTGAATGTTAGAATAAGTCTAGATTAATTTTGTTATTATTCTAATTTTCTATCTACTTTTTTTCCATTATCATTAAAGTTTAAAGTTTATTTGTTAGTCACAAATAAGGCTCATATTAACAATGCAGTGAAATGACTGATAAACTCCCCTAGTATATTTTTCAATACTTTCAGCCTTTCACTTTTGTACCCTGTATAATTGAAAGTGCTTTTTTGCTTTTCCTTCTGAATCCCTTCTTCAGAGTAAATGTTTCATGTTTGCAAGTCACATCCAAATTCTCATCTGACCGATGAAGTGCTCTGTGTCAGGAATGTGCATCTACTCTGCGTGATTTGAAGTCAGTTGCACACATTTTTCTTGCATCAAATACTTTTGTCAAATTGACTATGGGGTAACTAGGAGCTACATAGAATATATTGTACAGGAATAGGCCATTCAGCCCAACAATAGGTCAGTTTATGGTGCATATGAGCCTCTTTTTTTAAAGTTTAATGTTTATTTATTAGTATCACAAGTAGGCTTACATTAACACTGCAATGAACTTATTGTGAAAATCGTCATGCTTTGTTGTCTAATTTATTCAACATAACCCTCTGTTCCCATTTTCTTTTTTGCTTATTGAGCCTCTCCTTACATATGTCTATAGCATTACCTCAATTATTCTACCTTTGTTAGAATTTTCCACATTTTCACCATTGTTTTGCAGAAGGGGCTGGTTTGTTCTAGCCCTGGTGTGGTGCGACATTCTTGAGGGATGTGATAGAACAGACAAAATTTCATTGACTTTCAGCAGGACCGCTTAATCCCAGCAGAAAGTGGGGTCAGAAAAACCCACAAGAGGCTTCTTCTGAATTTCCCATCTGATTTCGAGGTGACTATATTGTTTTGATAGCCTCTATTTTTGCTTTACATCAAAAGTGTAAATATTCTGTCCATTCTCTCAATATTTTTACTCACTTTATATTTTCTAAAGAAAAGAGACCCAACCCGTTCAGAATAGCGGGCAGGGAAGGGAAGAATTCAGCAGAGTGCCAAAAAATATGTTTATATTGGCATGAATTTCCTATAGGATCTTCTGCTGGTGCCTGCCATGGTGCATCAGGAGATCCACTGGAGGCAGGAGGTGCCTCCCACCCCCTCACCCCCCCACTCCCCATCTCTAATCCCCCACCCTGTGACATCTCTCTGGCCTACCCAAGTCCTCCCTGTCCAAGACCATGGACTTACCTGCTCAAGGAATCTATCCAGTAGCCTCTGACATGCTATTCCTACTCTTTGAAGAAATTATTTTAAAAATCAATCTGCCCATTCCTGCTCAACTACTCATGTCAAATATTTTATGATATGGACAACATGTTATTGGAGTCAATTAGTTTGGTAACAAGCCAAATTGACCCTTGATTATCTATTTATCAGGCTGAAAATAACCTTCTATTTCTTTTCTATTTAAAAAGACAATGTTCACAATAATTCTGTTGATGTTGTGCAGTATCATACATTAGGCTGACAATTTTTCAAGCACCAAAACAACTTCATGTTATTTAATGACTTCTTTTATGAGTGGCCATACCTCAGCCCCTTTAAAAGGACACAAGCAGGAATAGTCAACTCACCCTCTCGAACCTGCTTCATCATTCAATACGATAATAGTTGATTTCATTTCATCCTTTCTGATCGCTGCCCATAACCATTCATCTATTTATCAACTAAACCTATCATCTCATTAAATTTATTTAGTATTCCAGCATCCACTGCACTCTGAGGTAAAGTGAAATAATTCCTCCTCATTTCTGTTTAAAATCTACCACCCTTGAACCTAAAAGTATGCTTCTCATTCTAGAATGTCCAACAAGCTGAAACATCTGCTCTATATCTACCCTGTATTCTCTTCTTCATAAAACAAGTCCTTCATCCCTGGAATCAATTTTCTTTGAACTGCCTTTGATGAATTTGCATCCTTCCTCAAATAAAGGAGCCAAAACTGTAAACAGTATTCCGGATGCAGACTCACCAATGCCCTATATAGTTTCAACAGTACCTCCTTACTTTTATACACTGCCATTAGCAATGAACACTATGAAAACATAAACATATTCTATGAAAGAAATGAAAACACATTTTAAACCTCCTCAATGTGCTTAGCTAATTTGCCCCTGATCATTGGGTAGAATTTTACATTAACTGGGGAGAGGTGCGCACTAACCTGGAAAAGCATGAAATTGCATGTGCTGACATTGGGCGCACAATCAGACATCTTCATGCATTCGCAGATAGGTAACGCACCGGCCGCCAATAATGGAGTATTTTAAGGGGATTAAAACCCAACTGAACAGAATTTAATGTTGTCCATGTGATTTTAAGTTCATCTCATGGGCAACACGGGCGGATGGACCAACCAAATTTGATCTTCATTGCCTCAAAAAACATGGAAGATTTCAGACTATAGATTGTGCAACCAACCAAATTCTAAAGTGAATTAATTCCATTTTATTAGTTTCTCATTTAAATGATTCTGATGTTTTTCCTGGAAAAAGTACTTGAATGAGACAGTTTTCGTAAAACTATCAGTAACTCTGATAGAAACTGAGAGTTTCTATCAGAAATCAGTTTCCTGACATTTACCCATTCTCTGTTGTTTCTCGTCAGGTTTCCATTTGATTTTTTGGTGACTATCTCACATTGATAGCCTCTAGGTTTTGGTCTTCCCCCACAAGTGGAAACAATTTTAAAGGCCCTCAGCCATCTTTTCTCAAGAAAAAGTCTTGCCCAATGGGTAGAACCTGACATTTCCTTGTCATCTTCATAAAACACATCAAACAACCTCTCAAGTACCCACGTACCTTTTCATAATTTGGTGAACAGAATTGTACACAATATTTCTGTAGTCTGAACAAGTTTCAATACAAGTTCAATGTAAAATTCTCTGCATTTCAATTCTATCCCCCTGGAAATAGTTTTGATACCATTTTTAACTTGCATTATTATTTTTGCATTTGTATTCTTAGTTCTGCTTTCTCTTCGACCCCACTGAGATTCTTATTTTCCAGATAATATGTTGTATCCTTATTTTTCTTATCTAAATTTAATATTGTACACTTATATGCAATGAAATTCATTTGTCAATTATTATCTCACTCTACAGTCACTCTGTGACTGGTTCCTGAACTCCCTAACTCACAGAGCAAAATCAGTAAGGATAGGCAACAATACCTCCTCCACAATTATCCTCAACACCAGTGCCCCACAAGGCTGTGTTCTCAGCTTGTTATTGTACTCCTCTTACAACTATGACTGTACGGCCAAATTCCCTTCGAGCTCAATTTTCAAGTTTGCTGACAACACCACCATAATGTGTCAGATCTCAGACAATGACAAGACACAGTGCAGGAATGAGATTGCGAATCTGGTGAACTGGTACAGTGACAAAATGTCTCCATTAATCTCAACAAAACAAAGGAGATTGTCATCGATTTCAGGAGGTGTAGAGGAAAATATGTCTACTTCAACAGGGACAAATAGAAAGGGTCGAGAGCTTCAAGATTTTAGGTGTCCCAATCACCAGCGACCTATCCTGGTCTTACCATGCCAACACTATAGTTAGGAAAGTCCACTAATGCCTCTACTTTTTCAGAAGACTACGGAAATTTAGCATATCAATTTCACTCATCAACTTTTATAGATACACAATAGAAAGCATTCTTTCTAGCTGTATCACATCTTGGCATGGTTCCTGCTCTGCCCAGGACCGCAAGAAACTACAAAAGGTCATGAATGTGGCTTATGCAAACCAGCTTCCCATCCATTGACTCTGTCTACACTTCCCGCTGCCTTGGCAAGGCACCCAGTATAAGGATTCCATGCACCCTGGACATTCTCTGTTCCACATTCTTCCTTCAGGAAAAAGATACAAAAATCTGAGATCACAAACCAAACAACTCAAGAATAGCTTCTTCCCTCCTGCTGCTAGACTTTTGCATTAAGTTGATTTTTCTCTACACCCTAGCTGTGATTGTGACACTACATTCTGCACTCTCTCATTTCCATCTCTATGAATAGTATGCTTTGTCTGTATAATGCGCAAGAACAATACTTTACATTGTATGCTTATACATTTGACAATAATAAATCAAATCAAATCAAATTTATTGCTGTCTTTCTTGTAATTCCTTATACCCCCTCAGCCTCCTCATCCAACTATCCCTGCTCCCACCACAATTTCAGAAATGGTGGCATTCACAATTTCATAGTTCATACCATGAGTAAATGGCAGGCAGGGCACAGGAGCATCAAATTGGGTGCATGGGAGTGGTGCACTGCTCACCAACTATGTGACCCCAACCTGCCTCCACCTAGTAGTGAAGGAGGTGTTTGGTGACCCTCTCATCTATGGCCTATTTGAGGCCCTTAAGTGACAAATTAAGAGCCTCCTCCTGCTGTCACTGTGTTTTACTCATGGCAGGGAGGCCAGCACCAAATGTTCAAATCACCAGATCGAACTTGAAAGACTGATTGTTGTTTATGGGGCTGGTACCTCCTTTCATGCAGCTTGTTGGAGGCCTTCTCCCCATACCTGGGTTTCCCTTTCCAACCTCGTCTCAACAATCCCATCCCCTTCAACACCTCTTTCTTGCTCAGGCCTGCCAGCCCCTGTCCTTACACTTATCTTTAAGTTCAGGTTGCACTCTCCCCACTTCACCCCTCTACTCCCACAACCCCCCAATCTCCCACTTCCTACTTTAACTAACTGCTCTCTATTATGGGTGGGATTCCCCTCTGGCAGTGGAGACGGCTCACCATTGGCCGCCATTGGGATCCTCTGGTCTTGCCGATCTCGACAAAGTTTTGTGTAGCTCGACCATCCTGCCACTGCAAGGAGTCACCTTTGGCAGGACTGGAAGATCCTGATGGTGGGAAGGGCTGAAAATGCTCACCCTGTAGTTTTGGTTTCTGGATGATTTTCCATTTTTCCCCTTTAGCAGGGGTTCCATTATTTTTTCCAATCATTAATGATAAGCTGACAAGTGTATAATTATCCTGGCATGTTCTACCTCTCTTCTTTAATATTAATTATTGATCAATAATTTGACATTATACCTTTCTCTAATTAAATAAATGTGATAGTGCCTCCGTTATCTCTTCTCTGGAATCTTTTAGAAGTTGTAGATGCATTTTGTCTGAACCAGGTGGCTTTTTTTTCTCTCTTTAATTTGTGTCATACTCGACCTCTTAATTTAATTGCAATGTAATTTCTAATCAAATCTCTCTTGTTGGTGCATCAAGCTGATCTTTCCTACTAATAAATACTGAAGCAAAGAAATGATTTCATTTTTCTGCCATTTCACTATGGCTGCAGATGGTTTTATCCATCCACCAATGGCAATATTCACATCACAATTTTCCTTCTTTTATTCATTTGCTCGCGGAATATTTCATGATTGTGTTCCACATTCCCTGATAATTTAATTTCCTTGCTCTGTTTTGTCTTCCTGGTTGTTTATTATCAAACCATAGCTTTTAGCTATTGTATAACATTCAATTTGCTCCATGTGTGTAAGGTGCAACTGGTGCTCTGTGAATGAATGATTCATGCTCAAGCTGTTATATTTTGAGCTTGTGGTATCTGCTGGTCATTGAGCTAAAACTGAAACAGTCCTGGACCACCATTTTATTGGACAGTGGGGCACATTTCAACAGAACACCCAACAAGATTGAATGGAACATAGTATTACACCCCACCCGACATTAATCTCCATGATTCCATTCACCAGTGAGATGGGTGAAAATAACTCCCGTGAAGGTGGGTTGAGTGAAAATAACTCTGCCAGGCTAATGAAAACTAATGCATAAGAACTTACAAAATAAATGTCTTTACATAGAGTGGGCACAGGCATGAAGGAAGAATAGCCTCCTTCTGCACTATAAACATTCTGAATTCTAAACAATCTGGAATGACATTTATCCACAAAACAAGTAAATAATCTTCATCACATTTACCCATTTTGTCCCCATATCCCTGTCTCTCCTTCACTTACATTGTTCTAAACAATCTAGTCTTGAATAGAAAAACTCAAGCCAGGAAGTTTGCCCCATGTGTGTCAGCCTTTTTTTTTACTCCCTAGCTAATTTAGGTAATCCTCCTGACTGCCTTAGCTCAGATCAGATCAAACAAGGGACAGAGTCCAAAGTCTTGCCGCTCAAAAAATCTCAGCAACACAGGTTGACGGTGCATTTCTCTACTGAGAAGTATTGTTCTAAGATTGATTTAAAAGGTTTACAAATAAAATGTCGGTAGGGTTTGATTGCCTGAGGTGGAATATTTAATTTATAAAGAGAGGTTGAATAAGCTTGGGTTGTTTTTGTTAGAGCCAAGAAGACTGAGGAGCGACCTGATTGAACTGTTCAAGATTATGAGGGGCATGGACAGAATGGGTAGGGAGCAGCTGTTCACCTTAATTGAAATGTCAGTCATGAGGAGACACAGATTTAAGATGAGGGACAGGAGCTCCGGGCGGGATGTGAGGAAAAACTTTATTTACCCAGAGGGTGGTGATGGTCTGGAATGCACTGCCTGGGAGAGTGGTGGAAGCGGGTTGCCTCACATCATTTAAAAAGTACCTGGATAAGCACTTGGCACATCATAACATTCAAATCTATGGGCCACGTGCTGGTAAATAGGATTAGGTGGGAGATCAGGTGTTTTTCAAATGTTGGTGCAGATTCGATGAGCTGAAGGGCCTCTTCTGCTCTGTATGATTCTATGATTCTATAACAGAAAACTATTTTTCCAGGGCAAAATAAATAACTTTTGACACAAAATTTGGCTCAGTAGAATCCCTCATTGCAGCACTGCGAAAGCCCGGTGTTCTGAAAATAATAACTACTTCTTCTTTGGTCACCACTGACACTGCCTACATGGTCCACCATACTTGTAAAACACTGGCATAGGATGCCGGGTGTGCACTGAAAACATGTAGGGTGGATAAATGTTGCTGTCACTTTGCATCTAAAGTTGATTTGGGCAATCTGGATCTGCCAAATGTTGATCTGCCATTTGGATATGCCAAGTCCTGTTAATGCCCTCACTGAGTTGCTGAACATGCATTCACCTGCACAAGGGCACCCTTGTCCCACATCCTAGCTATCCTGCACCCTACACTTCTCCAATAGTGCTTTTTAAAGGTATTAGCATGAGAATTCGATATGAGGTGCTGTTGACTTTCTTTTGCTATTAGTGGAAGTGCTGTGTTGATGAAGGAGTTCTGAAAGTTTGGTGAAGTCAGAAAGAAGCACTGCTGGGCTTTACCAAGGAGCATGTGATGGTTGAGAGACTAGCCACATTGGAATAGTTATCAAATTAAGATGTAAAAAGAAAGGCATGGATAAGGCTTTCAGCAGCAGATGACCCGAAGCAGAGGGAAATCTGGAGATGTTACAGAGCTAGAAATAGATAGCCTTAGTAATTGAGTAGATATGTGGTTGAAGTTAACTAGGGCTCAAATACAATGCAAAGGTTGTGAACAGTCTAATTCAGTTTCAGATGATCATTGAGAAAAGGTTGCTGTTATAAGAATCCAACAGGAAACTTAAGGATTAGAGTAGAAATGTGATAATAATAACATATTGGATGTATATGAATAATTAGTAACAGTTACACGCAATAGGTTGTGTCATCCTTAAATTCGAAAAACAAAACTGAAACAAAAATTATCTGGGACAATGATGTGAAAATCTGCAATGCCAGCTTGACTATATTGGAATATATTGACAATTTAATCTAATAATATCATTGGCTTTCAGTACACAGAAACAATACTTGTATGGAAGTTAAAATAATTGCTTTAATCACCTAAATAACGTCTAAATTTCTTTCTATTACTATGGATAACAGACAAAGGTAATTTGGCATGGAATCTGTGATGCCATAATGGAGCAATAATATCCTTTTAATTCAAATCCAATATTTGGCAAAGGTAAATTGTTAACATCTTGCCTTTGTAGGGAATTTGCAGATAATAACCTTGTAAATGTCACTTTAGAGTACAATTCGTATTAAATGCCAGGCATAAATAGTATATTTTTACACTAATGGAGATCATAAACAAGTAATTAATTGGTTTCACTTGGCATACTGATCATCTCATTTAGAAGCAGGTTTTTATTAAAGAATTTAATTGCCGTGCTTTTACAAAGCAGCTGTTTCTTGGTTTCTGTAATAGGTCCATTAGTAAAATCTCATTTGTGATACAAGTGTGTGGAATTCAATTTCTGTTAGTGACTGCAGCAAAATCTGTGTCATGAATCAAGACTGGATTGCTTAGAATGATGAAAGTGAACGAGAAACAGGGATATGGGAGCAAGATGGGTAAACGTGATGAAGATTATTTGCTTGTGTCTTGGGTAAATATCAGTCCAGGCTGGCTGTTGGTGTTGCTTCGCTACGTAAAATTACAGAATGGTTACAGCACAGTAGGAGATTATTCTTCTTTCATGCCTGTGCCCACTCTCTGCAAGGACAATAAAAGAGGTCCCACTTCCCTGGCCTTTCCCCATAATGTTACATTTATTTTTTCTTCAGATAATTGTTTCATTGTTATTTGAAAGTTACAATTAAACCTTTCTCCGTCACATACTTAGGCACAATCCAGATCCTAAGCACGCGATGTCTAAAAATTATTTTTCTTCACCTTTGGTTCTTTTGCTATTCACTTGGTGTCCTCTGGTTCTTGACTCTTCCAACAAAGAGTCCAATTTCTCCTTCTCTACTTTGTTCAGATTTCTCACAATTTTGAACATCTCGATCAAATCTCCTCTTAGCCTTCTCTTCTGTGCGAAGAACAGTCTCAGTTTCTCCAATCTAGCAACATAACTGAAGTCTCTCATCTCATGAACCATTCTCACGAATCTTTTTTGTACCCTTTCCTATACTTTTACATCCATGAAGTGCAAGTCCAAGAATTGAACACAATGCCGGAATTCTACCCACTCCACCAGTCATAGGAATCAGAGCGGGCTTAGGGCAGAAAAGAGGAAGGTCTTTTGACCTTGGGTGGGATTTTATTGTTTTGGGATGAGCAAGGCTATAAAATCCCACCCAATTCTCCAGTAGAGGGAGAATTTGAGACCCAACTAGTATCTTATAAAAGTTCACCAAAACTTCCTTGCTTTTGTATTTTATATCTATACTTAGAAAGCCAGGGTCTCCCATGATTTATTAACCCCAATCAAATCTACTCTGACATCCTGAGATGTGGGTAACCCACAAGTGCCCCTGCTCCTGCATGCTTTTAAAATTGTATAAAATTTTATTTTATATTACCTTTCTTCATTCTTCCTATGAGAATATACTGCATTAAATTTGCTACATGACTACCCATGCCATCAGCCTATGTTGTCTTAAAGCCTGTATTAGCCCTTTCGGAGCACATCAATGTAATTGGATAATCGGTAGACCTGACTTTCCTTGGAGTGGCAATCAGAGTTGGATTGTCACTCCACTTCCTGTCTTGTCTTGCCTGACCTTTTGAATCAGGCCAGTCATGATCTGGGTGGTTCAGCATGTTCCCGGGACCTAGTGTGGAGTGCAGCTCTGTTGAAGGGACGGAAGCAATTCCCTTTATTTGCAGCTGTAACTGCTGTACAATAGGTAATTTAGAAGGCCCTGTGAAATTTAAAAGTCCTTTATAGGCCAAGGAGAAGATAAGTGCTTCAGGTAAGTGAGTAGGATTTGAGGGAATGGGGAAGATGATGGGTGGGTCAGGGCTAAGAGGCATTGAGCAGAGATCAGTTCTCGAGGAAAGGGTGAGAGGTGTCAGGCCTCGGGAGGGTTGGAGAGGGGGGTGGTGTTTGAACTTCAGGAAGATTGTAGGGTGATGAGCCTAGGGGAGAGCTGGAGGGGTCATAGTGAAGGATAGTTAGGGTGTACTTTGGCCTCAGAGGAATGGAGGGTCAGGCCTCTTATGTGATAGCCTTGTGATGGGGGGGTGGCAGTTAAGCCTTCGGAATGATGGTGTTGGGCCTTGGGTGAATTCCAGGCTTTGGGAAGTTGGCCAGGCCTGAAGGCAGGGTGTTGGGCATCAGGTTCTAAAAAATCCCTGGATTGCTGCTGGGTGGGGAAGCCCTTGGGGAGGTTGGGAGAGACTCTTGGGAGGGCCAGGGAATGGATGGTATCCCGTGGTTGAGGTTCCCTGGACAGTGACTATGGGTATGGGCAATCATTAAGTTAGAAGTTAAGTTAATGTTTATTTATTAGTCATAAGTAAGGCTGACATTAACACTGCAATGAAGTTATTGTGAAATTCCACAGACGTTAAGAACATAAGAACATAAGAAATAGGTGCAGGAGTAGGCCATCCAGCCCTTCGAGCCTGCCCCACCATTCAATAATATCTTGGCTGATCTGAAGAGGATCAGTTCCACTTTCCCGCTTTCTCCCCATAACCCTTAATTCCCTTGTCTATCAGAAATCTATCTATCCATGACTTAAATATATTCAGCAAGGTAGCCTCCACCACTTCAATGGGCAGAGTATTTCAGAGATTCAGCACTCTTTGTGTGAAGAAGTTCCTCCTCAACTCTATTCTGAACTGCTCCGCCCCCCCTTATTTTCAGACTGTACCCTCTAATTCTGCTATCCTTTCTAAGTGGCAAGAATCTCTCTACCTTTACCCTATCTAGCCCCTTCATTATCTTGTAAGTCTCTGTAAGATCCCCCCTCAGCCTTCTAAACTCTAACGAGTACAGATCCAGTCTATTCAATCTCTCTTCATAAGCTAACCCCCTCATCTTTGTATCAGCCTGATGAACCTTCTCTGTACTCCCTCCAAGGCCAATATATCCTTTCACAAATGCGGGGACCAAAATTGCACACAGTACTCCAATTGCGGCCTCACCAGTTTCCTGTACAGTCACAGCAAGACCTCCCTGCTTTTATATTCTATCCCCCTTGCTATAAAGGCCAACAATCCATTCACCTTCTTGATCACCTGCTGCACTTGCAGACTGGGTTTTTGCAATTCGTGCACAAGGACCCCCAGGTCCCTCTGCACAGTAACATGCTGCAGCTTTTTGCCCTTTAAATAATAATTCCTCCCTACTATTATTTCTACCAAGGTGGATAACCTCACATTTGCTAACGTTATACTTCATCTGCCAGGTCCTCGCTCACTCATTCAACCTATCAGGTTTCTCTGCAGACTTTCTGCACCTTCCACACAATTTGCTTTTCCACTCATCTTCATGTCATCAGCAAATTTTGTTACCCTACACTCAGCTCTGTCCTCCAGATTATCTATGTAAATGGTAAACAGTTGAGGCCCCAGCACTAATCCCTGTGGCACTCCACTAGTCACCAACTGCCAAACAGAAAAGCACCCATTGATTCTAACTCTCTGCTTCCTGTTAGACAACCAATCCTCTATACACGCTAACACCTTACTCCCAACTCTGTGTACCCTAACCTTTTGCAGCAACCTTTTGTGAAGCATCTTATCGAACGCCTTCTGGAAATCTAAAAACACCACATGCACCATTTCCCCCCTGTCTACCTCTCTAGTCACATGCTCATAGCAATTCAATGAATTCATTAAACACGACTTCCTCTTGGTAGAAATAATAGTAAGAGGAATTATTATTTAAAGGGCAAAAAGCTGCAGCATGCTACGGTGCAGAGGGACCCGGGGGTCCTTGTGCACGAATCTTTTTTAGGTGTCTTGCTACTTCTTCTTTGATGATGGATTCTAGCATTTTTCCAACTATGGACGTTAAGCTAACCAGCATATAATTCCCTGCCTTTTTTAAATAGTATCGTAACATTAGCCGTTTTCTAATCTTCAGGCACTTCCCCAGAGTCCAGCAAATTTTGATAAATAATTACTAAGGCATCTGCTATCACCTCTGCCATTTCTTTCAGAACCTTGGGATGCATTCCATCCAGTCCTGGGGACTTGTCTACCTTCAGTCCCATTAGTCTATCAAGCACTACCTCTCTAGTGACAGTAATTTCATTAATGACGTCATCTCCTACCATCCTGATATCTTTAATATTCGGCAAACTATTTGTGTCCTCCTCCGTGAAGACCGACGCAAAAAATTTATTTAAAGCCTCAGCCATTTCCTCATTATCCATCGCTAAATCCCCCTTCTCGTCCCCCAAGGGTTCAACATTCACTCTAGCCAGTCTCCTCTTTTTTATATATCTGTAAAAACTTTTACTATCTTTTTTTTATATTTAGAGCTAGTTCAGCTTCATACTCTATCTTTCCTTTCTTAGTCATTCTTTGATGTTTTTTAAATCTTTCCCAATTTTCTAATTCCCCTCTATTTTTAACCGCCCTGAACACATCAGAAGAGGATCAGTTCCACTTTAATACTCTCCTTTGTTTCCTTCGATAACCACGGCTGGTTACCCCTTCTCTTACAGTCCTTGTTTACCATCAGAATATATTTCTGCCGAGTACCGAAAAAGATCTTAAAAATCCTCCACTGTTCCTCAGCTGTCCTACCAACCAATCTGCTCCCCCAATCCACATTTGCCAATTCCGCCTTCATCTTCTCATACTTCCCTCTGTTCAAACAGAGAACATAGGTTACCTGTTACCTGTTAACTGTTACCTGGATAATATTACCTGAAATTAGAAAGGGTCTTAATTCTTCTACCTTTATCTGGGTAACTATTAGTGTAACTCCATCAGAATCATTCAAAGTTTGTGATTGTGTGTCCAGCCAATGAAACCCATAATAAAGAGCAACATTTCAAAAAATTATTTCTCAAGTCTATCAGCATTTCCAATAGCGGTATTGATGTACAAACTGGGTTATGCTGTCCACTCATATTGGCGAAAGAAGAAACCAAAACTCGATGCCTGAATACTCTAACATGCACTTGAGTGAAACTCACTGGCAAATGGATTGGGCATGTGGAATGATGGTGAGATTTATACTGATACAGGAAAGCCAGCTAACCTCCCTGTCATTCTTCCTCACTAGCAATGGATGAATGTAGAATGGAGCTATCTAATTAATACACAAGATCTAATATACAAGCAAGCTTACTCAGTATTCTAATACATGGTTTTATCTGTTGGAAAATGTGGGAAGCTATTCCAAATGGCATCCAAATAATGTCAAAACTTGCAATCACGGAGAATCATTTTGCATTTCGATGCTGAATGTGCCCTGAAAGAATATACCAAACCAGAAAGATGTGGATATACAATGTGGATCAACAAGGAGAAGCACATTGCTAAGTTCTGTCTCTGGTAAGCTGCAAAATTTATACTTGTTTGTGAAATGAATCTTGAAGTTGCAGCAATGGTCCATTGATCAGAAGCAAGCAATAGCAATTTGGTAGGTTAGACTGGTCTTCAATTCAATGGGAGACAATTTGTTCATCCCCATTATGTGTCAATCAGTCTTACACAGCACAGAATTGCTCCTTTGTATTTTTTAAAATTTGCTTGTCCATTTCAAACTCGCAGGGAGCTGATGATGTTCACACTTCAGATTTTAATTAAATCTGACTGTCAGTTTTTTAATTTATATTTTGTTATAATGAGAGTTTACTGCACTGTGATGAAAAGATAAACTCAAAGCAGTTATAAATCAATACTTCATTAATGAATTACTAATGGAACAAATAGTGTAATGAACTTTCCACTACACAATATTAAACTAAATTAAACTCCTCACGTGTCCAATCTCATCTCAATCAAGGTTCAATTTATTTAACACTACACAGTTCAGCTGAATTTTAGCTTGAATTAAAACCCCTTTTCCCACTGTTTTGATTTTAAACCTACAATTTGAAAGATATATAAACAATGTTTCTACTAGAATAGTCTTCAGAAACAATTTTCCCTCAATAATGAGTATCAAAAATTTGGAAGACACATTAGACATCTAAGTGGATGCAATTGGGCACTTTCACTGAATTGTTCCAGGGGTTAAAGTTTAAAGTTTATTTATTAGCGTTACAAGTAAGTTTATATTCACGGTGCAATGATGTTACTGTGAAAATCCCGTCGGGTTTGGATACATTGAGAGGGGAATTTAGCATGACCAGTGCACCTAATCAGCATGTCTTTCAGACTGTGACAGGAAATTGAACCACCCGGAGGAAACCCACGCAGACACAGAGAGAATGCAAAAACTCCACATAGGCAGTCACCCAAGCGAGGAATTGAACCTGGGTCCCTGGTGCTGTGAGGCAGTAGTGTTAACCACTGTGCCCAAAGCTTTTGTTTTATTTATCCAACCAGTTTGTGGTCATCTTTATAACCTACACTGGTAAAGAAAAGAATATAAAGCATTGCTTTGTTCGGCAGTCTCATTGCCTGCCTGGAACTGCTGGACTCTCTCTCAGAAATGTTGCTGATGCTCTCATCTGAATCTGACGGCAGATTTCATAGCTTGGATCTTCCACACAAAGCAGCAATCATCACTGGATTGCAGCTCTAAATGGGTCTGCCAAGCTGACTTGTCCAGAAATTTGGACCATGGTGTCCATCGGAGGATTCGGAGGGGAAAGAAACAGCACAGTCTCTCTTTACAGCGCCAGCTACCTTCTCGTAACATTAAATGTCTAATGTGAATATTCATGAGTAGGTGGGTAAATGGGTGGTGGACAGGTATGAAGTGGTATGCGGGTAGAATGGTAGATGGATGAGATAACAGGGTGAACAAATAGATAGACAAAGGTTTTCCAAACCGTTCTGGGCACTGAGCCCTTCTGACCTCCCAAGAGCATTGAGGAAACCTCAAACATTTTATGCTGTTGAAGATATGTGTTTTTGTGAAATAGGTACAAATATAAACAAATATATAGAATTGTATCTACCAATATGTATACCATTAAAACAGTACTTTATTGAACCAAGTACTTATGACTGATGCCAAGTTCCCTCTCTCCACTGCTGCTGTCCCCATAGCCAAGCTCCCCACAACCCCTTCTTCCAATGGCCCTTTTCCTCAAGGCCTTCTTTGCAGGATCATCTCTCCCCATGGCCCCCTCTCCCCACGGCCCCCTCTCCCCATGGCCCCTCTGTCTACCATTTTCTCACCTTTGCTCTGCCAGCTGTTGTTTGCGGTCCATTCTGCTGTCTGCTCTATTGTCCCTTGGCCTTTGCCCTGCCATTTCTTCTGCTCTGCAGCTGGGCCTCTTCCCCAGCACTGGCCTTCACTGCATCACTGCTTCTTCCTCTTTATCGTCACTGCTGCCCTCGCTCCATCGCTGCTACTTTCACTCATGCATCTATTGAATCTCAATCCCAGACAGGGACTATCAAGCAAGATTTTACACCCCTCTTGAGCGAGACTGAAAATTCCTGCCTGAGGTTAACGGAAATTTCCGTTGTCTACGCCTTACCCGCTTTGATTCCACGTGGGTAGGGTGACAGATTTCCCGTCGGTGTGTGTATTCTACAACAGTGGTTTTACTTTGCATTCAGTAATAGACTATGTTTCTTTCCAGTTAGGCTTCCTGAGTCAGTATATTCCCTTATGATTATGGCCTGTTAAAATACATGTGAAGATTCTGATACAACAGGACATTTGAGACTAACATGTTATTCAAACAAATGTTTCCAGCCTATGTTTTTGGCGTCTTCTTCCTAAAAATCCTCATATAAAATCATACTTTCAAATTTAAAAAATGCTCAAACTCTCAGCATTCTTCTTCACATCATAGTGGCTTTTGGTTTGGTAATATGAAGTTAATATCTTGTTTTGTCAAAATTTCTAACTAAATTGCACATAATTCCAATCCAAGTGCTGGTTTTATCGAATAAGCACTTTGACAGAAGGCTGTAGGAAGGAAAGGCTACAACTCCTCTTCAAATGTAGAGATTTGACCTTTTCCTTTAAACTAAATTGTAAGCAGCCTTTGTCCTTCACAGGGCGATGTTCTATTTGAATATGAATCGCAGTAAAATGACAGTTTCTCAGGACCCAGAGCTATAGAGCTCCATCCAGAAATTCTGCAAACTGCTGAACTAAATCCAACATTCAGCTCTGGAGTCTCGAAACATTTTCAAATGTCAGCACTGTGACCCCCAAAGAGATGGCAGAGCCCACAATACACAACTCTATTTCCTGCACTTAACTCTCCACAGTGAGAAATGCAATGAAGTAAGGGCTGTGAGTTCAAACTGGGCTTTCAGCATCACTAAAAAAGCTTTTCTGACTTCTTCATGTTTGATTTTCATTTCCAGATGAAACAAGAAGGGAATAATCACCTGTTATTCGCTGGATTCAATTGATAGATACTTGTAATAATTATATTTGCAGTGGGTTTGATTTTTTTTCTCTCTTGGCTGATGAACAGGGATACTCTAATTGAAGGGATGGGCACTGTTAAGTACCCCGAAGAAATCCCAGTCTTATGTTCAAGCTTTAGTCCATTTTGGTAATGCTGTCTGACTAATTTTACAGTCACCCAGATCCTCCGTGAATCGACAATTATCATTGGATTACTGCAACGCTTGAACTTTTCCACGTCTTGACAGTGTTTCTTTGCTGGGTTTACAGATCCCGGCCTTGCAGCATCCCTTGGAGAGCTCCGTTGTAATGTTGTAGAAGACGAGAAATGACTATTCTTATGGCATGAGCTGCCATATAGTCTGTTAAGATGTCCAGCATGAATGTTAATGAATGGGTGTCAAAACGAATGAATGATTAGAATATGGCTAAATGGATATTGTGGATGGGTGAGTGGTTAAGCAAGTAGGATGGCAGGTGGATAAGGTGGCAAGTAATCAGGGTGGTAGTTTCTCCTGGTAACAAGTGAGTGGGTGAGACGGTAGGTGGGTAGGATAGATTCAGACGGATAGTGTATCGGGATAGGTTAGACTGGGGGCTAGTTAGTTCAGGCTGGAAGGGTAACTGAATGGTGAAGTATTCAGGTCTTCAGGATTGTAGTCGGGTCAGGTCAAGAGGAATTGAGGGGATTCAGAGGGTAATAGATGATGGTTGATGGCAGATTTGGGTATGGCGGAGGGCAAGGGAAGGAAAGTAAGAATGATTGATTCATGGGTCAGTTTTGTAGTTGCCTAGGAGGTTGATTAGGACGTTTCTGTCCAACATTATTTGGGTAACTATTCAGGTAAGGCGCATGGGATTATCTGACATTTGTGGGTGTTCCTAGGAATATCAGAAATTCAAATTTTCTAAGTGATTCCCATGGAGTTCAGTGCACTGGGACTTCTGCAGGATCCTGAAGTACATCTTGGGTCATATGTCCAGTCCCTGACGGTCCAGAGACCAGAAGATCTGGGCCAGTATTTCTGAAGAGCTACTGCATAGGACTTCATATACAGTGTGCTCCACTGACTCAAAAATTAGGAGGGTTCCATTTATGATTCATGACACAATCCAAATTGAATGTGTTTGTCTGTGACCAATACCCTCGAGACTTTGTAGTCAGACAAACAGAAATCTGCTGCTAGATGCTTCCTGGTGAATAGTAATAAATCTTGGATCTAATAGAGCTGTATAGGTTGTGTCAAACAAAATTAATTATTACTGTCTTGGATCTTGTTTCTCCAAACATGGGAAATACTTTACATAAAAACATACAAATTAAAAGCAGACATAGGCCACTCACCCCTCAAGTCTGTACAGCTCTTCGTGAAAGTTCATAGCTGACTTAATTTTAACCTCAATTACATGGTCCTGCTTACCCCTGATAACCTTCCACCCCTTGTTACTCAAGAATCTATTTATTTCTGTTTTAAATATATTTAAACTCTGTACCTCAACCGCCTCTTGAAGAAGAGAATTCCAAATCTCATAACTCTATGAGATTCTTATCTCCATCTTAAATGGGTGAACCCTTATTTTTAAACAGTGGTCCTTAGTTTTAGGTTCTTTTTTAAATAAGGAAGACAATACCATATACAGTAATCAAATCTGGTCTCACTAGTATTCTGGATGACTTCCCTAATTTTGTATTCAATTCTCCTTACAATAAACAATAATATTCTCCTCACTTTTTAAATTATTTGTTCTACCTGCATACTAGCCTTTTGCAATTCACGCACTAGGACACCCAAGTCTCACTGTATTTCAGAGTCTTACAATCTCCCAACATTTAGGTAATATGCTTTTTTTTATTCACCCTTCCAAAGTGGGCAACCTCACAATTTCCCTCCTTAAACTCCATTTGCCAGATCTTTGCCTACTCATCTATCTTTGGTAGCCTCCTTATGTCCTCTTCACAACTCACTTTACTGCCTATCTTTGTGCCATCAGCAAATTTAGCAACTATCATTGGTCCCTTTGTCCAATCATTTATAAAATTGTAAAAGAATTAAGGCAGCAGCACTGATTCCATATATTCTTTTTATTTAAGTTTGATCTTTAACTTCTTTGTTAACCACAGATGGTGGTTCCTCCCCTTGGAATGTTTCTTTCTCATTCAAATGTATCTGTTTTATGTATTGTGAAATATCCCCTTAAACGTCTGCCACTGTATCTCTATTGACCTATCTTTTAATCTAATTTGGAGTTCACTTTTGCTAATTCTGCTTTCATATATTAATAATTGTCCTTATTTAAGTTTAAAACACTGGTCTCAGACCTACTCTTCTCTTCCTCAAACTTATTGTAAAATCCAATCATATTATGATCACTTCTACCTAGCAGCATGTTCACAATAAAGATATCAGGTCTAGTATAGCCTGCTCTCTGACCAAGCAAATAAATGATTCAAAGAAATTTTATTATACTACATTATATTTGCCTATCTGGTATTTCTAGTCTATATGTAGATTAAGGTCTCCTGTGATAATCGTCATATCTTTCTGACAAGTTCCCATTATTTCTTTTTCGATCCCATATCCTACCAAGTGATTACTATTAGAGGTCTGTACAGTATTCCCATAAGTGACTTCTTGCATTTGTCATTATTCACCTCCATCTAAACCACTTCCATACACTTGTTTCCTGTGCTTAGGTCATCCCTCTCTATTGTATTAATGTCATCTTTAATTAACAGAACAATCCCTCCATCTTTTTCTAAGGTATTTTTCCTAAAAGTCATATGCCTTTCAATATAGGCCCCAATCTGCGCCATGCAATAGTCATGTCTCTTCATTAGCTATTGGTGCAAATTTGTTTTATATGCTACATACATTCACATACGCAGCCTTAAGTTTTATCCTTTTATTATTTTTGTAATAGTTAGCCTTATCTATTGATTTGCTCTTTGATTTGTACTTCTGTCTCTTCTTGTCTTGCTCTTTTCTGATTTCCAATATCAGTATTCTCTTCCCTTGCTTCTACTTTTTGATATGCCATTTCCATCCACATTTCCTTCCCCCACAATTTAATTTAGAATTCATTCTCTTTCCCTTGTTATGCGGTTCATGAAAACACTGTTCCTGCACGGTTCAGTGTAAACGTTCCAAGGGTACAAACCCCACTTTCGTTAGTACTCGTGCCAGTGCCCGACAAACCAGAACATATTTCTCCCTTACCAGTCTTTGAGCCACATATTTACCTTTCTAATTTTACGTATGCTATGCTAATCTGCACGTGGCTCCTGTAGCAATCCAGATATTGTAATCTTTGAGATTTTTCCTTTTAATTTAGTGCTTAGTTCCTCATACTTACTGTGCAGAACATCTTTCCAGGTTCTACCACATCATTGGTACTTATATGGACCATAAGACATGATTCCTCCCTCTCACAATGTCCTCCTGGATGGCTTCCTGTACCATGGTGCTATGATCAGTCCGCTCATTTGCCTTGTTGCCTCCATTCTCATCCAAACCTCAAAACTATTGGCCAGTTGCTGACACTCATGTATTCATGCCCTTTGGGCTCCATTACCTGCCTCACTCACAGCCACACCCACCTGCTCCTGACCATTGACAAAAGCTGAAGACAGTATCCTAAATAGTGTGACTGGCTCTTGGTACAAAGCATCCAGGTAACACCCCTTTATCAGATGTGTTGCAGTATCTGCAGAACAGCCTCCAGTTCAATGATTCTGAGCTGAGGTGCCTCAAGCAGCAAACACTGCAGACATGTTTTCCCTGGATGATACTAGCATCCAGGACTTCCCACTGCTGTAGCTACGATGCATCATCATTCTACCATCTTTAATTTGTTCTCATTAATTATATTATTCTCCTATTTATTTTCCTTTTTCATATAATTTATTAGTGTTGCTATCAGTTTGAATATTATTTTAAATCAGATTGCAACAGACCTTAACCGCTTACTAGATATTCAGCATAAGGCTAACTCCTTTCCTTGTAGTAGAGTAAGAACCAATTCCTTATAATGTGAGAGTCGTAGATAACACAAAATGAAACAAAAACCTTCTTTCCCCATTTACCAAACTTCAGGCCTGCTCTCTCTTCCTCAGCTGCACTAAAGAATCCTGAATTTACAGTAAACTGAACTTAGACTGAAAAAAAAACAGATTTAACCAGTTAGCTAACTAATTGCTCTGCACTCTCAGCGGAGTGTGCTTATCTGTCCAAGGTTGGAAGAAAGAATTAAATTTTGTTGACTTACACAGTACTTTCAAGTTACTGTTTGCTAATTGCTGTTAGGCTGCATTTTCCAAAAACAAAATTTACAATTCAAGTTCTCCCACTTACTAAACTCGCAGGTGTGCACTCAGTTCCTCACCTTGGATGTTGCACCGATCTCTTTGGCATATTTTATTCACTGGTTTAATTACAATGACAAGGCTTCAGTCTGTACTATCAGTTGAATTTAATGCAGTTCTTTCTTTTTCACAATAGTCAACATATTATTTTGAAACTCCTAACTAGAATGCTGGAGAAGCTATATGGCATAATTCATATCTAAGTAATGAGATTTCTAACCTCTGGCTGAACATTCTAAATTTAAGGTTTGTTTATTAGTGTAACAAGAAGGTTTACATTAACACTGCAATCAAATTACTGTGAAAATCTCCTAGTCGCCACATTCTGGCACCCTGTTCAAGGACATTGAGAGAGAATTTAGCACAACCAATGCGTCTAACCAGCACATTTTTTTGGACTGTGGGAAGAAACCAGAGCACACGGAGGAAACCCACATAGATACGGGTTCAAAGTATGACAATGACCTAAGCTGGGAGTTGAACCCGGGTCTCTGGCACTGTGAGGCAGCAGCGCTAACCACTGTGCCCATATGCTGCCCAAATATATTATTTGGGACTTAACATATAACTCATTAACTATTTTTAAAAGGCACACATTGAAGCAGCCAGGAGTCAAACCTGGAAACTTCTGATCCATAGTGAGATCTGTTAGTCACTGTACTACTGGCCCACATGCCATGAAAGGAAGAAATAGAGAGTAAGAGAAAATAGAAAATAGGAAATGATTGTGTATGATAAATGTTAGGCTAATCATACAAGTTAGAGATAATACAACCAATTCAGCTTAGCTGAATGTTGAAAATTCAAAGGGAAAATGGCAAAGCAAGAAGAGGCAAAGGGAATAGTATAAAAGAAGATTGGAAGCTAATATAAAAAAGAATCCAAAATTTCCAATAGACATATAAATAGTAAGAGAAAGGGTCTGGTTGGTGAGGGAGAAAAGAGGGATCTAAACATGGAGGCAGAGGACATTGCTGAGGCATGATTTTGCCCCTTAGGAGAGGAGGTGTTGGAGAAACTTGTTTTGCTCTCACTGGAACAACAGAGGTTCAGGGGCAAACTGATAGGTTTAAGATGCTAGGAGCAAGGTTTAGAGGAGATGTACAAAGCAAATTTTTTTTTTACACAGAGGGTGGTGGGTGCCTGGAACTCGCTGCTGGGTAAGCAGATACAAAGAACAGAGAACAAAGAAAATTATAGACAACAACAGGCCCTTTGGTCCTTCAAGCCTGTACTGACCATGCTATCCGACTGAAAAAAAAACCCTATTTTTCTGGGGACCATATCCTTCTATTCCCATCCTATTCATGTATTTGTCAAGACACCCCTTAAAAGTCACTACCATATCCTCTTCCACTACCACCCTGGCAATGAGTTCCAGATACCCACCACTTTCTGTGTAAAAAATCTGCCTCATACTTCTCCTTTAAACATTTCCCCTCACATCTTAAACCTATGCCCCCTATTAATTGACTCTTCCACCCTGTGAAAAAGCTTCTGACTATCCACTCTGTCCATGCCTCTCATAATCTTGTGGACTTCTATTAGGTCGTCCCTCAATCTCCATCATTCCAGTGAAAACAAATCAAGTTTCTCCAAGTCCTCCTCATAGCTAATGCCCTCCATACCAGGCAACATCCTGGTAAATCTTTTCTGTACCCACTCTAAAGCCTCCCCATCCTTCTGGTAGTATGGTGATCAGAATTGAACATTATATTCCAAGTGTGACCTAACTAATGTTCTATAAAGTTGCAACACAACTTGGCAATTTTTAAACTCGGTGCCTCGAGCAATGAAGACAAGTATGCCATATGCCTTCTTGACTACTTTTTCCACCTGCGTTGTTACTTTCATTGGCCTTGTGTGTACCTGTACACCCAGATCCCTCTGCCAATAATACTCTTAAGGGTTCTGCCATTTACTATGTATGATAATGACTTTTAAGGGGCACCTTGACAAATATATGAATAGGATGGAGAGACATGGTCCCTGGAAGGGTAAGGGGTTAGCTTGGAGGGTTGACAGATGTGTTCCTGTGCTGTAATTTTCTTTGTTCTTTTTGTTGAATTAGGACTTTGCATTGTAGTCAAAGGGAGGCAGCTGAGTCACTGGATGGATTAAAATTAGATTTTAAAAAAAGATGTATTATAAAAACAGACTGTACTTAAAACTGATAAGTCATTAGGGCAGGTAAAATACATCTACAGAAACTGAGAGAAATTAGGTGAAAATTACACAGACATTGGTTGTGATTTATCAATCTGCTTCAGATAGAGTGATGATGCCAGAGGAGTGGAAAAATGCAAATATCATACCTTTGCTCAAAAAAACAGTATGTCAGGATTAATTCAGCAACTACAAGCCAGTCAGTTTACCGTTGGTGGTGGGAAAGCTTTAAAAGATACAAGTTGACAAAATTAGTGGCGACTTCAACAACTGTGAATTAACTGAGGAAAGCCAGCATATAATTTGTTAAAGGCAAATCATTTTTAACTAACATGAATTATTTTTTGATGACATACCTGAGAGGGTTGATGAGGAGTAATACATTGACGTGATGAACAAGGACCTGCAAAAAGCATTTGATGAAGTTTGTCAGCAACATTAAAACTCATTACATAAAAAAATGCATGCAAAGCTTACTGAATGACAGGAAACAGAGTAGTGATGAGTGGTTGTTTTTGAATGATAGGAAGGCAATGCTCCTTAGAGACTTCAGTATTAAGACCCACTGAGTTGTGTTTGATCTATATTAAACATGTCTACACATCAGTCCATCTTTGGGCTCAGTTCAGGTTTTTTTGTTAAGGTTTATTCTAATTTGCTTTCAACTCTCCTATGGTATCCACAAGACAGTGGAGCTATTCTCACCTAGCTGGGAATTTGGTTCCTGAGTGCTGGAGTGTGTTCACAGGCCAGCCGCATGTTTGGAGACCAAACATTCTCTGAGTTCCTTGGAAGCTATAGTCTGGAGCTGCACGGGACACAATTTCCACGTGTGGCCACGAGGAGGTCTTGTTGGTGGAAGGCTGTGTACTGACAGGGAGTGACTTACGCATGTGGCTCCCTTTTTCAGATTGCTCCTCACCAGTGGTGTGAGCTGAAAATAAGCTAACACACCAATGGCTGTGAACATGATAACTCTCTTCACTCACAAACTATAGACACATCACATTGACTTGTTGGACCCACAATGCTTGACTGAGTCTGCAAAAAAGTGAATGAGCCACAGCGAAAAAGAAAGGGGAATATTGGAGATCTTCTGAGTTTTAGAAAGTTGAAGTGACAATGAAAAATTATTGCTCTGTAAAGATAACCAAGGGAAAACAAAACAGGAAAACAAGCATAATAAAAAGAATCTGTCCAAAGGCGGATAGAGAAATAAATTGTGCAAGAGAGATGTGGATTGGAATAGAATGACTGAAAGAGACGAATAAGGGAGGAATGAAAGAGCAATATGGGTTAATTATAAAGGCCGGCAATATTTGGAGAATAGAAGCTGTGGAAAATATTAGCAATTGGTTAGAAAAAGTAATGTAAGGAAAACGGAGGGAGAAAACGGAAGCATTACTGTAAACCATATAAAGCAATTTAAGATAAGAATCACAAATAATCAATCAATGAGCAGAAATAATATTTGTTTTGTGTGTTTTATTAATGTGGGCATAGAAATATGTATTTGTGATTTAATGCGGGAGTCAATATTGCGTAATATGATGCTACATTGCTGCAGCCTCCATAATGCTGCATATAAGAAAACATGAGTGAAAAATTATCTGAAAATCCATTGGGTTAATAATCAAAATATGTTTATGCAGAGAAATTCAAAAGGAAGTAACTGTAAAGTCAATGCAGGCTTGCCCATAAAATAGATTACTTTATCAGAACCTGAAAAATGACTTTATTTTCCTCTTGCTAATTGATCTTTTTTTGTATTTCTATAATTTTCTCTCACTACACGGTGTTTTGTTTTGAAAAAGCCACAAGAGACTTTGGACTGATGCGTTTACTGACATGTAGTGCTGAACTCAGATGTGTGGTGTCGTTTTTCTGCCATTTTAATGGAGACATTATCCAATTTATTAAATTTTATCTATACCAATTATCAACTAATTAAATATTGGAGCACTATGACAAGTGATTAATGGTGAAATTTACCATGGGAATTCTGCTATGTCAGGTATTCCCTACAGAGGGACTCTCAAGGGGGCCTCATGTTATTCTTCCATGATTAGGACCTGACCAAAATTGTCTGGGCTGTGCTGAGCCACATCTGTTTAGAAATGGTTAAATTGGCAAAGTTGACATTCCAACTGGACACCAGCTCCAAGCTGAGGACATTTCACTGAAGTGCGACGGGCTGCATGCCAGAAACCCCTTCTGGTGAGGCAGCTTGTCATTTACTTCATATTCATCATTAATATGCAGTGACATTCAGATGGAATTTTTAGTTTAACCTCAGCTCCATGAATCTTTCAGCCTTCCTGAAACTCATTGGTGAAAACAAGGCATTGTTGGAGATTGAAGCAATCTCAGAGAGCTGTGCCAATACTTATGGAGTCATAGGTCCTGATTTATGAAAAAGTAAGTTGTCCTGCCGCCAGGACTAGAACTGGCTGCCCGGCCAATGCAGGCAGATTACAGGACTGGGATGGGTGGATGGGAGTAAAGGACTTTTATCGCTAGTAACCAATTAAGATGCTGTCATTCAGATCATTGCCCAATTAATGATGGTTCTCAGAGCTATAGGATTAATCAAAGATCTAGCAGCTGGGCAACTTCAGTGACACCGTCAGTACAGATGGCTGTTACTGAGGCTGCAGAAAGAAGAAAATGTTGATGTAGGAATATTAGAGTTAGGCTTATCATAAGGGTCAAACGGGCAGGCCCTGGTGATCAGACAGATGAACATCCAGTGGAATCTTCAGAGTCAACAGCATGACAATGCCATTTGTAAGAGAGTCCCTGCATGGGCCATGGAATCCCCATATAGGGAAGTCCTGACCTTAACTCAGAAATCCAGTGAGAGGCTTCCTCATGACACTCGGTAGCCTCTCTACACTTCTGGGAGCCATTCTAATTGCGATAACATAGCAGTGTGCCTTGAGGAGTTTGCCATGGAGGCCCTCCAATGCCTTCCACACTCATTTTATGAGCCCCTGTTATATGAAAATCCATCTACAGATGGCTGATAAAATCCAGTTCAGAGTCATCCAGTGCAAAGGGAGGCTAACGAGTCCATATTCATAGCTGCTTTCTAAACTGCTTGTGTGAAATAGTTTGCTAACTTTACTTGCGCTAAGAGTTGCGCCATGCAACTTTGGAGGTTCAGAGGTGTAATCTGCACTTTGGATTTTTGATCGACCAGATCAGATTGGATGCTGCTTGTGCTGCCTTAGAATGGACCCTCAGATGTGAAACAAGTTGATTAATACTAGCTGCAGCATCAATGGAAGGCTGCTGGTCACAAGAAGGAGGGGAACAGCAGAGCAGTGCAGCTCATTTGAGGCCATATCCAGCACACAGGATAACCTTTCTCAACATGTCTAAGTGCCTGTGCCTCAGTAAACTTTCATTGTTGTGTCAGGAGATGGCAGATATCTGCAGTCTGGAAGAACAAAACCTTGTAGCCAGGCTTTACCACTGACTGTCAAAGCAGCTGACTGTTTAGGCAGTGGGTAACACAGTGGTTGGTACTGCTGCTGCACAGTACTAGGGACCCAGGTTTAATTCTGGCCTTTTGTGACCTTCTCTGTGGAGTTTGCACATTCTCCCCATGTCTGCATGGGTTTTCTCCAGGTACTTTGCTTTCCTTCTACAGTCCAAATTGATGCAGATTAGGTTGATTGACTGTGCTAAATTGCCTTTTAGTGTCCCAGGAATTGTGGGTTAGTGGAATTAGCAGGGTAAATATATGTTATTATGGGAATAGGGCCTGGGTAAGATGCTCTGTTGAAGAGTCAGACTTGATGAACTGAATGGTCTCTTTCTGCATAGTAGCATTCAATGAAAATTATCACTGCTTTTCTTTGTCTCTATATCCTTCCAGAACTTTGCTGAAAGCATATACAGGATCCCACCATCATCAGCAACAAATGCATAAGGCAGGTGACTGATGGTTTGTTTTCCATGGCCTGCAATTAGTCAACTTCACCTTTGATCACACAAATCAGAATGAACGGGCAGTCAGATTTGCAGCTAGGATGAGAGTGACACCAACTGTGTATACATTGCAATTAAGGCATCCATACATCAGTACAGAGCTTCCACTCCATCAGCGTGAAGCTAGTGTGCAACCACATATGGACAAGGTTCTCAGGCAGTTGCCAGGACAGTTTCATCCTCTAATAGTCCATACTCCTTGAACTCTTCACAACTTGAAACAAAAATTATATGTTGGCTGATTGGAGACAAGGGAATGTCGCTTAATACATAGCTGACAGCAGCTCTCAAAAAGCTGAAGAATGAGTGTCATCTGATCACCAGATAAGCTATCAAACAAGCTATTAACATGTTGAAAATGTACTTCTGGTACCTGGAGGTGCCCTTCAATATCCACCAGCCAGACCTTCAGGATGATCATGGTGAGTTGTGCTCTGTGCAACATTACGCAGCAGCAAAGATTAGACCAGCAGGAGGAACAAGGTGCTGAACACAGTGTCTTGAAGATTCTGAGGAAGTTGGAGATGTTCGTAGAGCATTTTAAACCATGAGGCTATTATATATGTAATCCTGTCACCACGTAGCTGGGAGACCCCCACTGTTGTGAGCTGCACTAAGAAGGGGCTCATTGTGTGCAGTCACTCCAAACAGCCATTGTTGGCTTAATTTAATTTACATCATCCTACCAGAGAGGGCAGTATAACAAAATATCCAGCTCTTATAAAACTACAGCCTGTTTCTTTTTTCAAAAAAAATCTAACATATGAAAATGTAAAATGTTACATGTTGCAGCGTGAGGTAAAATAGTAAGGGAGCGTTAAATTACAACAATAATTAATTGAACGATAGTCAAAAGTATATATAAACAAGTCTAGTCCCACTGACTCCTGGCTCATACTGAAGGTTGCCTCCTATCAGAACCCGCACCCTATCACCTGATAGGCTGAGGTCCGTGTGTTCCATTCCACTAGGCCCCAGATAGTCAAGTAACCAATGAGCAATCATCCCTTACAATCTCAGTACATGTACAAGTTTCCCAGACATTAACATAAGTAACCTAAGAGCATCAATACCTGCAATTTAATTGCTTGGGATATATATTTATTTTTACTGTAATCACAACCAAAACACATATGAATAAGATTACCAGAGTAATTTCCATGTGAAAAATGTTTTTTTTTCTTATCACCAGTATGTGTTTAACAAAAATGAATAATGAAAAGTACAATTTCTTTCTTCTTTCTTTCCAGTAATTCCTCAAGGAAGAGGGCGGGGACGTAACTCTGAGGTGAGATGAGTTCGGTTATCGAGGCCCATGGTCATTTGTGGAGATCAAAAGATCAATGTGTTTGCATTTTTCTGGTTGTTTCTTTCTCTTCTCACGTTTCCCTTAAGATTACAGTGATTGGGATGTTAATCTGTACAGGCAAGAGACACACTGCTCCTTTCAGAAAGCTGCTTGAGATACTCTGGGATAGGTCACTTACAAAGTAGAGGCAGATGAACCGCCAGCATCATTAGAACAGCAAGTCTAATGATCCTATTTTGAAGATCTTATTGCCCCGTTTCTTGCTGATTTCCCTTTTGTGTTGTCAGTAAATCCTTAATCTTGCAAGGAAGCTGCATAACTGCAGGAAATATTTCCAAGGTCAAACATTATTGGATTCTGTCTGACACAGAAGGACAATTCAGTAAAAAATCCCAGGTGGTCAATCTAGCATAATCTGCATATTTTGACAAATGATATTTTTATGGTCCCAATAGGACTGGAATACCAGTATTCTGCCGAGTGTTTAAGCATGTATGTCAGCACTTATCGATGCAATATTCAATTTCGCTGCAATTCAAAATCTTGAAATTATTACAGAGTGTAATTTAATGGCACATTGGCTTCAAGAGAAAATTGTCCAATTGCACTCATTAGTGAGATACAAAATCTGAGAAACGCAAATAAAAAACACAATGATGCTCAACTGAGTGAAACTCTGAATTAAAATCTGGGGATAGATTTAACATGAACATTCAAAACAAGATCAAGGACATGGAGAAGGAAGAGTGTTGAGCTATCCATCTTGGTTCTTTGTTTAGATTTCTTTCATGGAATCAGCTCAAATTATTTCTATCTGTCCCATGCTCTGAGGCGGAATCTGATCCTCTCTACTCTATGGTGAGTCAGGGATTTATCTTATTCCCTCTTTCAATAGCCTCTGTACTTGGGTGGCGCTAGTTCTGCAATCGTTTTTGCTTAATAAAATGAAGGACCAAATGCGTATTGCTCACAGTGGGGCTCATTTTCCAGTAGTGGGTATTATCACAGGTATGATGGACAATTTGACAGGCCGTTATTTTTTACTCATTCATGAGATATGGGTATCACTGGCTAACCAGCATTTATTGCCCATCCCTAGTTGCCCCTGAACGGTCTGTTGATCTTGAGCAGGAATTTCTGGTTTTGGGTCAGGCACAACCGGAAAATCCTGTTTGACCTTCAACACGTTTTCTTCAGTTGGATTAGGCAGAAGAAAAATAAAATGGACTATTAAAGAGTTAAAGTGCCAGAAGAATTCTAGCAGAATCTCTGGGAACCCTTGGGAACCTCAGAATGTCAGCCTTGGAATCCCCATTAGGATTAATAAATTGGCTCAGAATTATTAACTCTTCTTTTTCTGCCTCACAAAGAGTTAATTGTTCAGTGCACTTCTGAAAAAGAATTAATAAAGGAGCTCAAAGCTGAGTCGTGCTTCTTTTAAGGTTGCAGTTGCAGAGCTTTTATATTGAGAGCTTTATTGTTTTTAGTGACTTGATGGCCTCTGGCATTTCCTTGGAAGCAGCTCTTCAAATCTGAGTTCAGGAGAAGGCTTGCATTTGATGCTAATAAGCCAAGGGTATATAGTTTTATTTGTTAATATTTTTCAGATTTAGGGATCATTTTATTATTCTCTCCTCTTCTGCCACGCTGGGCCATTTATAATAGAATAAGATATTCACTTATTTTCATTTTCTTACTGGTATGCATTCACTGATTGGAGAAGATTTTAAACTAAAGGGACAATCTAGGAATTAAAATTGTCCCATATAGATGAGATGGCATGATGGCATGCTGCCTCACAGCACTAGGGACCTACGTTCCATTCCCAGCTTGGGTAACTATCCGTGTGGAGCCTGCACATTTTCTCAAGATTCTTCCGAGTGCTCCAATTTCCTCCCACAGTCCAAAGGACATGCTGATTAGGTGCCAGAAGAGAAAATGCTGGGGAATCTCAGCAAGTCTGGCAGCATCCATAAGGAGAGAAAAGAACTGATGTTTTGAGTTCAAATGGCCCTTTGTCAACTGTTTAGATGCATTGGCCATGCTAAATTCTCCCTCAGTGTGCCTGAACAGGCTCCAGAATGTAGTGACTAGACGATTTTCATAGTAACTTCATTGCTGTGTTAGTGTAAGATTACTTGTGACACTAATGAGAAACGATACCACACCAGGCAATGATTCCAATTCTCCCTAAGGAGGGGGTGACAGCGATATCTGGCACAAAAATAGTGGGTATCTTCTTTAACCGTGCTGTTCTGATGACATCACCAGAGCTTTTCTGTTATTTTGACCATGAACTTTAGTGGGGGATGTTTGAGGTTTTCAATGTGGATCTGAAACAGCACCTTCCCAAACAGAAAATCCAATTTGTTACTCAACCACTTAAATTTCGATGGGAACAGAGTGAGGGTGGGAATGGGGGTGGGAATAGCGGTTGGGGCTCCACTATCAGGAAACCTCTTCTGATAGTGGGTGTCTTCCCCTGAAAGTTTGGAGGCATCCAGACGTTCCTCAACCTCACCCCAGAATTGGAATCATTGCCTGGTGTGGTATTGTTTTTCATTAGTGTCACAAGTAATCTTACATTAACACAGCAATGAAGTTACCGTGAAAATCGTCTAGTCACTATATTCTGGAGTCTGTTCAGGCACACTGAGGGAGAATTTAGCATGGCCAATGCACCTAACCAGTTGACAAAGGGCCATTTGAACTCAAAACATAATTTCTTTTCTCTCCTTGTGGATTCCATTCGTACCCACCTCACAACTTCCCAGGCAAACTCTACCCTCCCCACCAGCCATCCCTTGCACTAATCTGGTTCCGCATGTCCCAACACTGAGTCCTGGGCATGTAGCTCCAGTGCTTCTTTCGGCCATTGCGGCACTGTGTCGGGAGGGCCTGGCAAGCTGCCAGTCAACCTGACCGGCTGGCAGCTCTCCAAGGCACCCAAATAAGGACAGAAGTCCTGCCTGCTGCCAATCAATGCTGGTTAGGGTTGTTTAATGTCAGTGAGCTTGGTAGCCAGAAGTCCGTGTTCCCTGGTGACTCTGGATGGCTTCGGCAAACTGAAAAATTCATGCCTAAATTTTAGAACATAGAACATAGAACATTACAGCACAGAACAGGCCCTTCGGCCTTCGATGTTGCACCGACCAATATAAAAAGCAATGCCCTCCAAACTAAACCATTCCCTTCTCTTCCATATACTTATCAACTAACCTCTTAAACACCACCAAACTTTGCGCATCTACAACTGCTGCAGGCAGGGCATTCCACTCCCGAACCACCCTTTGGGTAAAGAACCTACCTCTGATATCCGTCCTATAACCATCACCCCTTAATTTAAAGCTGTGTCCCCTCGTGCTAGCTTTCTCCATCCTAGAAAAAAGGCTATCACTGTCCACCCTATCTAAACCTCTAATCATCTTATATGTTTCAATAAGGTCTCCTCTTAGCCGCCTTCTTTCTAAAGAAAACAACCTCAAATCCCTCAGCCTCTCTTCATAAGACCTGCCCTCCGTACCAGGCAACATCCTGGTAAGCCTCCTCTGTACCCTCTCCAATGCCTCCACATCTTTCTTATAATGTGGGGACCAGAACTGCACACAATACTCCAAGTGCGGCCGCACTAGAGTTTTGTACAGTTGCAACATGACGTTGCGGCTCCGAAATTCAATCCCCCTACCAATAAACGCTAAGACTCCATATGCCTTCTTAACAACCTTATCGACTTGACTGCCTACTTTCAGGGATCTATGCACATATACACGAAGATCCCTCTGTTCATCAACACTATTAAGAATCCTACCATTAGCCCTATACTCTACACATTTATTATTCCTGCCATAGTGCATTACCTCACACTTTTCCACATTAAACTCCATTTGCCACCTCTCGGCACAGCTCTGCAACTTGTCCAAGTCTCTCTGCAAACTATAACACCCCTCTTCACTATCTACCACTCCTCCGACTTTGGTGTCATCCGCAAATTTACTAATACATCCCTCAATACCCTCATCCAGATCATTTATAAAAATTACAAACAGCAGGGGCCCCAAAACAGATCCCTGAGGTACACCATTAGTAACCGAACTCCACGATGAATATCTCCCATCAACCACCACCCTCTGTCTTCTATCTGCTAGCCAATTCCTAATCCAATTAGCTAAATCACCCTCAATCCCATACATCTGCATTTTCTGCAGAAGCCTTCCATGGGCCACCTTATCGAACGCCTTACTAAATTCCATATATACCACATCAACTGCCTTACCCCCATCCACCTCTTTGGTCACTTTTTCAAAAACTCAATAAGGTTAGTAAGGCACGACCTACCCTTCACAAAACCATGCTGACTATCCCCAATCAATTCATTTCTCTCTACATAACTATAAATCCTATCCCTAATAATTCTCTCCAATACTTTGCCCACAACAGAAGTAAGACTCACTGGCCTATAATTCCCTCGAAGGTCTCTCTTCCCCTTCTTGAACAATGGGACCACATTCGCTATCCTCCAGTCCTCCGGAACCACCCCCGTAACCAACGAGGACCTGAAGATCAGAGCCAGAGGCTCTGCAATCTCCTCTCTTGCCTCCCAGAGAATCCTAGGGTAAATCCCGTCCGGGCCAGGGGACTTATCCAACTTCAAACCCTCGAGAATATCTAGCACATCCTCCCTATCTACTTCGATACCTTCCAGTTTGCTACCCTGTACCTCAGTGTTCTCCATAACTACATTTACATCACCCTGCATGAATACCGAAGAGAAATATTTATTCAGTGCCTCTCCAATTTCTTCAGGCTCCACGCACAACTTCCCACTGCTGTCTGTGACTGGCCCTAATCTTGTCCTAACCAATCTTCTATTCTTAACATATCTAAAGAAAGCTTTAGGATTCTCCTTAATCCTATCAGCCAAAGTCTTCTCGTGTCCCCTCTTAGCTCTCCTCAATTCACTCTTTGAATTTGAACTCTTAAATTTTGTCAATTCTATTCATGCCGACCAGAACATAATGACGCAAATAATAGTGAACTAATTCAGTGGAAAATATTCAGTGAACCAGTTTTGTTGGGGTACCTATTATCTGTGTTGTGGAACAGTTACTACGTTTAGCAGATTAAGCATCTTGGGTGAAAATTGCTCTCAAAATTGCATTCATTTTTAACTTGCTTTTTGGCTCAAATCTCCACTCAAACTTACTTGAAGGGGACTAAACATACAATCTTCCATGGGCAACTGCATTTGAGCAGCTTTTTAGAAAATAATTGTTTTTTAATCTTGTATTAAAAAAATTCCCTTAATATATTTAACAGCGACAACCCACTGCAGTTTGATTAATACAGCTGAAAATGAGTTTACCACAAAAAATAAGCATATCTAATAATTGTGTGCACCACCTGTGAGTAACACTAATTTTAAATAGTTGAAAATGACTTCCATAGAATTTACAAAACCATTTACAAGTTTCATTGGTGTACAGAAATTTTGCATTTCTCAGTGAATTGAATATTTTTTAACATGTAAAAGCTTTTAAAATGTGCCAACTTGTGTCTGTGTGTGTGAAAAACAGAGCTTTATTTAAAAAGGTTCCTTGAAGGTTCAGAGACAAGACTAATTGGCAGAAACTCACTATGGTGATGAATTCGATTAGGGAAGGTGGCCAGTTTCTGGGAGGAGCCAGTTTTCAGAACAATGCATTTTAAATAACTCAAAAGATTACTTATTCTCAATTTGCATGCAGTATAACTTGATCAATTTTGGCCAAAGTGTGCAAGGAAAAGCAGCACAAATGTTGAGTCAGTTATTTTACAGTTTGTCATGAGATATCAATCCATTTTTCCCATAATCAAGTTTTGACGATTATAGGTTCTCCACATGATTGCTCACTTTGTCTGTGTTCTCTTTATTTCCTCATGAACACAGGATTATCCTAGACTGGTTACACATCCAGTTGAACAAATAAACCTTCAATCTGGACACCAGGCAAATGACTGCAGACTGCCCCTAATAGATATACCCACTGATCTTCTGCATGACAGTCTTTAGTGGAGGTATTGATCTGTCTGTGGGTCATTACTTGGAAAGGCCAGTGAGCCATTGTGACATTTGCACTGGACTTTAATCATTTGCAGTTTTGATAACAATACATCCAGCCAAAGCCTGACCGTGGGCCAAACTGCACTATGGTAAAGTCTTTTGCATTGACCCCC
The DNA here is from genome assembly GCA_024679065.1 of Sphyrna mokarran. Classification (NCBI taxonomy): domain Eukaryota; kingdom Metazoa; phylum Chordata; class Chondrichthyes; order Carcharhiniformes; family Carcharhinidae; genus Sphyrna; species Sphyrna mokarran. The sequence continues at coordinate 71,629,077 of JAGIQG010000001.1, read as the reverse complement.
AGTACATTGATTAATGTTAAGATGGAACTTGTGTGCATCCTCATCAAAATCACTTTTGTTTATTAAAGGAGACTGTGGGATGTGCTTTCCCTGGCAAGCCCCATAGGTGTGCCAGTGAAAGGTGATGAGGTGTGTTTTCACTGCCTAGATAGCTCAGATGAACCACTTCAGTGCATGGCCAAGAGAGTGACCATGTTTTGGTGTACATATCAAAATCTAGCTACTCTGAGAGCCCACTCTGGGATCTGATGTCCACCTACCGGGTGAAGAGGAAGAGAAGGACGAGGCAAGGAGGAAACAACATTTGGCGTGAATAATTGGACAAGCAATATTGTGAGGTTTTGCTCTAGTTTGAAGGGGCTTCCTCAGACCAACACGGTTCTCCAACTATACATTGATATCAGATTCTCAAAATCTCTTTGACAAGAATCAATTAAGAAAGACTAACAGCAAAATTCTTCACTCAACAACTTTATGCAGTAATAATTAATAATAATCAAAAAGAAATGAACAAATCACCCTTGTGCACCTCCTTGCCTGACCTCCTTTCCTGCATATCGCTACCATAATGATTATAGCATGGCTGGTGGAGACTGCAGGTGGCCTTGGAGTAAAATGCCAGCTGTGTCTCTGTGCGCCTGGCTTGAGACTGCAACATTTAACTGTGCGTGGTAGAGGCTAAGCTGACTGGTTGAGAGGCAATAACAAGGGCACTAGAAAGATGCCACTGTGAAAGAGGGCTTCAGGCTCACATGCCACAGACTTACTGCCACTTCCTTGGGAGTGGGATTTCTTCCTACTAAATGGGGGCATGGTGGCACATTGGTCAGCACTGCAATCTCACAGCACCAGGAACTCCAGTGCAATTCCAGCTTCAGGTCATTGCCTGTCTCGGGTTTGTATGTTCTCCCCATGTCTGCATGTGTTTCCTTTGGGTGCTCTGGTTTCCTCCCACAGTCCAAAGATGTACAGGTTAAGTAATTAGCTGTGCTAAATTGCCACTTGGTATCAGGGAGATTGCAGGGTAAATATCAGGATAAGGCCTGGATAGGACTGATGTCGGTGCAGACTCGATAGGCTGAATGGCCTCCTGCTGCACTGTAGGGATTCTATGATCCTATTTAGAGGATTGATTGCTGGAGAGCTGAGTAAACCTGCATGCCTTGCTGAATGCTGAGATCTGAGCCCATGCTGACAGCTGTCTAATTCTGATTCTGTGGCCAGGAATCTCAGGACATCCAAGTGCAGTACTGAACCAGCAAGAGAATTCCACTAGTGCTGCACTGGGAGCTGAGACATTGACTACCAGCTACTCACCCATGGCTCACAACAAAGACATATCCCCGTGAGGAAGAAGGATTCTAGGAAGGGGATAAATCAACCATGGTTAACCAAGGAAGGCAAGGAATGTATTAAACTGAAAGAAAACATACAATGTGGCAAAGATTAGTGGTAAGCCTGAGGATTCTGCAAAACCCCACCCCACAACCCGGGCAAAAACATGGCATCTTGTCTCATGAGTGCCTGTAGCGCCACTCAACTGAAGCAGGGAGGCCTTTCCTTAGCAAGGTGCGACATCAGTGCATCAATGAAGGCAGTGGTGTTTCAGCTGAATGTTCCTTGACCAGGAATCCGGAGACACAGGGCAATGCTCTGGGGACCTGGGTTCGAAGCCCACTGCAGATGGTGGAATTTAAAAACTCAATAAAAAATCTGGAGTTAAAAAGCCTAATGATGACCATAAAACCGTTGTCACTTGTCATAAAATCCTAGGTTCACCAATGTTCTTTAGGGAAAGAAATCTGGTCTGTCCTACATGTGATTCCAGTCCCACAGCAATGTAGTTGCCTCTTAAATGCCTGGAATGACAAAGCAAGCTACTCAGTTGTATTCAACCACTACAAAAAAAAACAAAAACGAGAGCAACTGGATGAACCCAAACACTGGAAACAGCAATGGCGAACCCAGCCCTGTCAACCCTGTGACGTCCTTCTGATTAACATCTGGGGGCTTTGCTGAAATTGGGAGCGCTGTCTCACAGACTAGTCAAGAAACAGCCTGGCATAATCATACTCAGAATTATAACTTCCAGAAAATGTCCCAGATACCACCATCACTATTCCTGAGAATGTCCTGTCTCACCGGTAGGACAGAGGTAGTGGCACAATCATATACAGCTGGGAGAAAGTTATCCTGGGGGTCCAGAACATCAATTCCATCAAGTCTCATGGGCCAGGAAACCTCCTACTGCTTACCATATACCATCCCCATCAGCTGATGAATCAGTACTCTTCCATGTTTAACACCACCTGAAGGAAGCACTCAGAGTGGCAAGGATGCAGTACGTTCTCTAGATGACAAACTTCAATGTCCATCACCAAGATTGATTTCAATAGTACCATCACAGACAGAGTTGGCTGGGTACTGTAGGTCATAGCTGTTAGACTGGAACTGCAGCAAGAGGGAAAAGCACACTTGACCTCATCCTCACCAACCTGTCTGCTGCAGACGTACCTGTCCATGACAATGTCAGGAGGAGTGGCCACCGCACAGCCCTTGTGGAATATGGATCCTCAAAAACATGGTGATCCACCTTCCAGAGTAGCAGTCCAATCAGAAGGCCAGCAGCACTGCCACCTCTACAGTGTCACCAATACAGGTGATCATTGCTGAAGCTGTAGAGTGAAGAAGAGGGTAACTCCAGGCTGAGATAAGACCAAATAAATTTATTTTAACTACATCGAGACCAAGAAGAAAGGACCTGGCTTCCCTCTCCTCACTTTCCAACACCAATCACCCAGCCCATCTCCCAAGGCTGCTAAAATCCAAATCTGGGTCTTCTGAAAGCTGGATTGCAATCCATTCCAGTTATTTTCTCACACTTATTTGTGAGCTGTTACACAGAGGTCTGCGACTCTGTTACTTGCCACCAATCTTTCTGGTGGTGGTAGTGCTGGAGCATCGATGAAGAAAATAAACAGGAAAAGGAGAAAATAATCCCCCTGATTCAAAGATATTTTAAACAAGAATAGTTTTGTGTATAGGAACGCTTTAAATAAGTACAAACAATTTTTTTATTTGAAATATGATCAGTATTTATTTAAAGTTCAAGGCTGCATGTGGGCTATGATAATGAGTTTTTGTTCAATCAGTGAGTCATTGTTGAACAGGGTTAAGAGAGAATTCATTCCTTTCTTTTAAAAGTGGCAGAAGCAGGAAGAGACGTCTAGGTTTCAGCAACCACAGATGGGAGGATGGCAGGCAGCCCAGGGACTGAAACGTTGGCCCAGTAGGGCATTAGTGGTAACACGAGGCACAAATCAAATAATGAGAGGCAGGTTATTTCCAATCTGCTATTCTTAGAAGTAGGTGGGACCTTGAGTTCTTTCTTGAACTGAGTAAGAAGCTAAGTTTGCTGGGTCAAAGTCTAAATAATATTGTTCAGCTCACACCGTGAGGAATGTAACTGGAATGAAATGGAAAAGGAGCTCTGCTTTTGATTTAATGTTTGATGATTAAATTAAAACACAAATTGCCTGCAGTTTCCCCCACCCCAGCCTGGTGAGGGAGTTTTAACAAGGAGCAGGGACCCATCTAAGGCATGGCTAAATATATGTTTGTGTGTGGAAGACAAATCCACTGCACCAACCTCCAGGTATAACTTGGGTGCAGTCGGCTCTTTCTGAGTCACCCCAACTGGAGAGGCAAATCACCAACTTATATCTGCTAATCAATTCATTCCAGTAATATTTTAACCTGCATTCATATTTAACATCCTGTCTATTGCTTTTTGGGCTTTCTGATACATAACATGAAAATCAAGGTGAAACAAATGTCACGGGGCACATTACATAACTACTGCAATAAACAATGGGTGTGAATATCTGCCCTCCCTGCAACACTTTTCTCAGTAGCGGGACACGGTGTGCCATTTGTCGGAGGCGGGATTCTCTGGTCGTGCCACAATCAATGGGAATTCCCATTGAAGCCATCCCACTCCACTCAAAAACCCAAGGCAGGGGGTGCACCGCCAGTGGGACCAGAACATCCTGTGAGTGTGAACAGCCAGAGAATTCCAGCCAACGAATTCTTACTTCTCATCTTAGAGTTTGTTCAAATACATGTGATCTATTGTAGTATGCTAAAATACACTTTTGATTTATTGAGGCTCAAATCAAATTGGGTGATACACTGACTGCCTTAGACTGGCTATGGGGTGAGGAGCAAAATGACACTGGTGACAACAACAGCCTATGTGACAAGGCCTGTAGATGGTCAGCAGACAGGAGAGTGGTGAAGAGTAGAGCAGTGAAAAGGAGAGCAGTGCAAAGGATGGCAATGGAGAGAGAGAGACAGAAAGCAAAGAGGAAAATGGTGGAGAGGAGAGTAGCAGACAGAGAGCGGAAGACAGAGAGTGGCAGAGAGAGCAGCATAGAAAAAAGTGGCAGAGAAGAGAGTGGTGGAGATGGGAGTTACAGAAAGATTGATGAGCAGCAGAGAACAGAAGCAGCAAAAAGTGGACCCTTGTTAATCCACTTGATCCTTGTTAATCCATCCAGTTTCATAGCTGTGGGGTCGGCTAGTATGGAGCATGTCAGCTGCCTGCAGACATGATTTCTGGGGACTGGCAGTCCTGCTTTCTGCATCCCCACTATCCCTGTATTACTCAGCTCATGGTGCACAGACACAGGTTCAATTGTTGATTTATTGGAAAAGGAATTTATTCAGAGGCTGTGAAAATGACTTTAACATTTTTAGCCTCCATATTCTTCCATGACTGTGCCAGAGATGTTTGTAAGATCTGCCAGCTGAGTTTTTTTAAAATTAATTTATGGGATGTGGGTATTGCTGACTGGCCAGCATTTATTGCCAATCTTTAGTTGCCCTGGAACTGAGTGTGAACTGTATGGCTTGCTAGACCATTTCAGAGGCAGTTGAGAGTCAACCGCATTGCTGTGGCTCTGGAGTCACATGAAAGCCAGACCAAGTAAGGACAACAGATTTCCTTCCCTAAAGGACATTAGTGAATCAGATTTTTCTGATTGGTTTTTCAGACAATCGACAATGGTTTCACGATCATCAGTTGATTCTTAATTTCAGATATTTCTTATTGAATTCAAATTCCACCAATTGCCATGGTGGGATGCAAACTCGGGCCCCCAGAACATTAGCCAAGCTTCTGGGTTAATAGTCTAGCAATAACACCACTAAGCCTCCCTGCACACAAATACCAAGCTAAGGTCCCCGATGCATTGTTTGCCAGGGCTGCCAAGTGTGAACTTTGTCAGTCAAACTGAGCAGGTACGTGGATTTACATCTCACATCAATGTGCATCAGATCTCCTGTCCCACTCACTGAACTCTTTGAACCTGCAAGAACACATGAATAATCAAATTACAAGCAAGAGTAGGCCATTCAGCCCCTTGAGCCTTCTCTGCCATTTAATAAGATCATAATTAATCTGATTGTGATCTCAATTCTACTTCCTGTCTACTCCCGTAACCTTTGACTCCCTTGTTAATCAAAAATCTATCTAACTCCTTTGAAAGGACAATTAGAGATGGGCAATAAATGCTAGCCTTGCCTGCGATGTCCACATCCCTTGAATAAATAAAAAAAACGCTCAATTTTGAATATATTCAATGACCCAACCTTCCCAACTCTCTGAGGAAGGGAATTCCAGATTAACAACGCACTCAGAGAAAAATATCTCCTCTTCTCCACTTTTATTTGGAGACCCTTTATTTTTAAACTGTATCACTTATTTCTAAACATTTTCACAAGGGGAACATTCTTCTGGCATCCACCATAATAAGTTCCCTCAAAACCTTACATGTTACAATAAAAACTCCTCTCATGCAATGAATACAGCCCAAACTAAATGAATAGGTGGGGGTGTGAGAAGCTATATAGAAAGAGAATGATGGGTATATTTGAATGGTAAATGCAGGTAGTCAGTAATGTGATGGAATAGGTTTGACAAGGCAGAATAGAGGGTGCCAGGGACAAGGGTGGAGGACAGGAATGATATACATAACATTATATACAATTCAATAGAGTTTCACATTCACCTTTCCAGTCCTGATTAGGCTATTCAACTGAGTCCTGTATTGAAGCCAGCAGTGTGCCACTGCCACTGATCTCCTGGGCCATATCCAGTCACGTTGGTTTACAACAGCAGCAGCAAGTTTCTTCCTCCAGTTGCTGGCCAAGTATCTGTCCAATTGACTCCTCATTACATTTAACAATACATCAATGGAGGTATTGTTCCAGCAGGCACAGCCCTTTAGCAAACTGTGAACATTTTACATGTAGACTGCTTCTATGCCAAACTTCTTGACTCCAACATTTGCATTTTTGATACAGCCTTTGAAATATAGGAGTTGAGGTGCCATCATGCAGTTCCAGCCATTCAACACCAGGACTGGAAATAAAACTTTAAATGGAGTGGTTGCACTAAAATGCCACTGACAACAATGTTAAATTTCCTTCTGCATTGGATACATTAGATCCTTATGCAACAGAGTTCATATTGCAGCCATAGAATCATACTGCATAGAAGGAGGCCATCTTTTTTGAAAGAACTACTTCATGATTCCCACTTGTCTCCTCTTGACCACCACATATGTACGTTGCATATAAAAAAAACAATTTTAACTATTTAGTTTTGCAAAGCTAAGTTGCTTAAACTCATTTATTTACAATCACCCTAACATGGATGACTGATGAGTTGGTAGAAAGAAACTATTGGGAAAACGTGTTCATGCATAACAAGGGCAGTGGGAGTTAAATTTGTCAGAACATAAGGGCTTTTTTATTCCAATTCTTGTAAAGCTTGAGTTTATTCATTAGTGTCATAAATAAGGCTTACATTAACACTGCGATAAAATTACTGTGAAGATCCCCCTGTCACAAACTCCGGCATCTGTTCGGGCATACTGAGGGAGAATTTAGCATAGCCAATTCACCTAACCAGCACATCTTTGGATTGTGGGGCATCCAGAGGAAACCCACGCAGATACAAGGAGAACGTGCAGACTCTGCACAGAGAGTGACCCAAGCCAGGAATTGAACCCAGAGCTGTGAGGCAGCAATGCTAACCATTGTGGCACCGTGCGAAGTAATGGCAGCAGACTAGGTGGGTCGTGTTAGGGCAAATCCCAGCCAAATTCTTCACATTCCGTAAACCTGGATTCCCCCAAAGTGTATTCTGTGTGATGTACTCATTTCATTGTGTCTTTTGGGCATGTAAGCCTGTTATTTCTTTGTTACACTTCTATGGTGCAATGGACTGATGTATGCACTGATATTATAGGATTGACATTTGCGCTGGTATTTAGTTCCTTGAGATTTATTTTCATTTGCTCTCTTTGCAAGAAGTGATTAAAACAGGTGTAATATCAGGCACACAAATCACTAACAAATCACTTATCTGTGCTATTGCTGCTCTGAGAAAACTGCACCCAAACTTCATTCATAAACATCAGCAAATTTGTTTATTGCTTGTTAAAGACTTGTAAAGATCATTAAATGGAAAACTCACACAGGAAACTGCACAATCCAGCCGAAGATTAATCTCAAGAGATTAATGGATTTCACAAAAGGGAAGATTTTACAGAAGTAAAGAATGCATGGCAATTTCATAGCTCAAGAGCAGGGTTGTAGCAACCATTCCTGTGGGTGCTGAGAATATGAAAGTGTGTTGAGCACAAAGAGCATAACTCAAGACTGGTACTACCCTAGGCAATAAACCTTTCAGAGTCAGCTACCTATTCATGAACAACCCCTTGGGTTTCTTGACAAAGTTCATTCTTTCAATGACATATTACTGTAGCCTCTTTTGCGCACTTGAGGCAATTCTGGTTTGTAAAATTACATTTCTTTCAATCCATTGAGCCATCTCGCTCAAACTTGCTACAAAAGTGCATTAAAAGAATCTCTCTGCAGTTCAACTGATTAAGGGGTATATTAAGCCCTTGAGAACCATTCAAGGATCATATTACATATATATCGTGTTTGGCTGCTCATTTCTTGCCATCAGGATCTTATCTTGAGGAACCGGGAGGTGAAAACGCCGCACTCTTTTAACATGATTGCTTGCAGGTTACAAATGAAGAAAATAACAGCCATTTTTCCTGCTTTCTCAAAATGTGTGGTCTCAGAAATTCTAGAGGCTTTTTTGGACAAATCGGAGCTGAACTCTTAACTAATGTCTGTGGCAACAATGTCTTATAAACAGCAAGTACCAAAAATCTTTAACACAGAAGTATTGTGCCCATCTCAGGAAGGAAGAAAGCTCTCTGTGCCCAGCTGTACCGTAAGTAGGCCTTTCATTCCAAGATAGTTTCAAATGTTGCTGAAATTTTTTCATAAATTCAACTACTTTCCTGCTTTCCAAAGCTTCTTTCATAATTGAAGTAATATTCTACATTCCTCCATTGGATCCATTTTGAAAGTCCTCATTCTAAAGCTGCAAGAATGGTAGACTTTGACCAGTCTAATCTCATCATCAAGGGCAGTGGCACATAGTTAAGTCATGGTGCACTGCATATATTTTTCAATGAATGATTTAGAGTTAAATTGTTTTCTTTGCACTAACACTGAAGCTATTGTTCACCTGTTTGTTTGAATGTGCCTTTGTTAAAATTTCTGGCATGATCTTATTTGTTATATAAATGTGCCCTTCGTTGAGCAATTAACATTACTCTGAAAGATATTTTGTTAGACTGTGATTTGGCAGATAAAATAAACAATTATGATTTGAATTGGCCCATCCTGTCTGCTGAATTATATATCAATTTTAGAAATGAAAAATAAAGAAGTTTGTTTTATTTTTATGTTGTCCAATAAGTATCTTTGAGGAATAATTGGTATGGCTATATGCCACTGTTTGAGGCACATATTAATTTACATAGAAAGCATCCTACATTTGATTTGATTTGATTTATTATTGTCACATTTATTAGTATGAAGTGAAAAGTATTGTTTCTTGCACGTATACAGACAAAGCATACCATACATAGAGAAGGAAAGAATGCAGAATGTAATGTTATAGTCGTGGTTATGGTGTACAGAAAGAACAAATTAATACAAGGTAGGTCCATTCAAAAGTCTGACAGTAGCAAGGAAGAAGGTGTTCTTGAGTGATTAGTACGTGACCTCAAACTTCTGTATTTTTTTATAGATGGAAGAAGGTGGAGAAGAGAGTGTCCGGGATGCATGAGGCCCTTGATTATGCTGGCTGCTTTTCTGAAACACTGGGAAGTGTAGACAAAGTCAATAGATGGGAGGCTGTTTTGAGAGATGGACAGGGCTTTGATCATGACCTTTTGTTTCTTGTGGTGTTGGACAGAGCAAGAGCCATACCTAGCTGTGATACAACTAGAAAGGATGCTTTCTATGATGCATCTGTAAAGGCTGGTGAGAGTTGTAATGAAAATGCTGAATTTTCTTAGTTTTCTGAGAAAGTAGGGGCATTGGTGGGCTTTCTTAACTATAATGTTGGCATGGGAGACCAGAATAGGTTGTAGGTGATCTGGATACCTAGGAACTTTGAAGCTGTCAGCCATTTCCATGTCATTCCCAATGATTTAGACAGAGGCATTTAATTTAGGTAAATGTACAACATATTTATATTTACTTAAAAATATCTGTGCTCATTCAACATTTTGCAACCTTTGTCTCTCACAAGAGTTTGGAATTCCAATATGAATTTATCAGACACAGTGCTTTTCTGTCCAGCTGTTGCAAATGATCCCTTCATTTTATCAAAGAGAATACCAAGAACAACATACCAGATCTATCCACGCTCTTCAATCACAAGGCAATGGACACTGTCTATTGTTTGACACCCCACTGTTTTGTATTGACTTTGTTTTCTTTCTTTTGGAGATCAAAGCGATTATTCTGATTGGCTGAACTGGGGAATGGAATATAAAAGTAGGGATATTGTACTGTTGCTGCACAGGATCTTGGTAGGATCACACCTGAAATTCTGTGTACAGTTCTGGTCTCCTTATTTGAAAAAAGATAAATGCATCAGTAGCATTTCAGAGAAGTTTCATTTGACTTATTCCAGGGATGAAGAGTTAAATGATAAGTTTTAAAGTTTATTTATTAGTATCACAATTAAGCTTACATTAACACTGCAATGAAGTTACTGTGAAAATCCCCTAGTTGCCATACTCCGGCATCTATTCAGGTACAGTGATGGAGAATTTAGCATGATCAATGCACCTAACCAGCACGTCTTTCGGACCTTGGGAGGAAACCAGAGCACTTGGAGGAAACACACACGGACATGGAGAGAACATGCAGACTCCACACAGTCACCCAGGGCAAGAATTGGACCAGATCCCTGGCACTATGAGGCAGCAATATTAACCACTATGCCACCATGCACAAGAATTGAGCGGATTGGGCCAATACCCAATTTGGATTTGAGACCAGGGATGCATCAGCCATCATCTGATTCAATAGCAAAGCAGGCTTGAAGAGCAGAATTTGCCTACTTCTGCTCCTAATTCCTATGTTCCTATGAGTTTAGAAGAATGAGAGGTGATCTTATTGAAACATTTTGATTTGATTTGACTTATTAGAGTCATAGGATCTTAGAAGTTTACAGCATGGAAGCAGACCCTTTGCCCAACTTGTCAATGCTGCCCTTTTTTTTATTATTGTCATGTGTATTAGTATATAGTGAAAAGTAGAGTTTCTTGCATGCTTTACAGATAAAGCATATCATTCATAGAGAAGGAAAGGAGAGAATGCAGGGATGTAGTGTTAATGTCATAGAGTGTAGAGAAAGTTCAACTAAATATGATGTAGATCCATTCAAAAGTCTGATGGCAGCAGGAAAGAAGCTGTTGTTGAGTCACTTGGTTCGTGATCCTGAGGGGACCTGACAGGGTGACAGACAAGAACAAGGGGACACAATTTAAAAATAAAAAGTTCCTGTCTCCTTTAACATGGAGATAAATAGACATGTTTTCTCAGAAGTTGTTAGTCCGTGGAATGCTCTTCCTTACAGAGTAGTGGAGTCAATTCAATGCTGAATTAGACTGAATATTGACAGTTAAGATAGTCAAGAGAGATGGAAGGGCAGACAGGAAAGTGGAATTGAGAACACAACCAGATCAGCCATGTTTTTGCAGGTTCAAAGGATTAAATAACTTATTGCTGCTTCTAATCCTATGCTCCTCTGTTTACATGTCAACAGTTGCCCTATTTCAGCAGAAAAAGTAGAACCCAAGTCTTAATATCTGTGAGGAACAGATAACCAACAAGGCAGATAAACAAGCAGGGGATTATTTGAGGGAAAGTGATTATGTATAAGATAGAGATTAGGATGTTTCTAAAGTCCATGACAACCAGATTCCAACATCCAGAAAGCTCATGCTCCCACCCTCGATCTGCATGTCTCACTGTGATTGGCCTGATAGGTCATGTGAACCCCAATAACTCACTCCTCAAAGGGGCATATTACCACATCCCAAACCCTTTAAGTCCTTAATTAAGATTTACAGAAACAACAAAACTATTTACAATGTTATACAGCAAAAGTGGGAACTTTACACAGTCTCTCATAAAGTACTTATAACTGGAGGTTTTTTCATTCTTGAGTGTGTCGTAATTCTTCAGCAGGTCCTTCATCAATAAAGATAGTTTTGTCTTGAACAACAGCAGGAAGATATTCAGCTTGCGAATGTGCTTTAATGCAGATAACCTGTCCAGTTCTCACAGGAACAATACTCAACCCCTCCTCATTGCTGTTCAATTTGGTTCCAATTGCAATTGCTGGAGTCACACTGTCAGTATAGTAGGAACAGACAGCTCATTTGGTACTGAATCATTTATCTGAAAAGCACCCCCCTACCTTGGTGGGGTCATGATATTTCTTGCACAAATTTTGTTTTTCCTCCACCTTCCTGCCAAACTTGAAAATATTAAATATTGTCCGAAGGTATCTCCCAATGAGCAATTCAGCTGGTGCACCTCTTTTAGTGAAATGAATTCTGCACATTAGTAGATAAAGGTGAGTTGTAAAGGCACAGAGAACTTTTTTTTTTAATGGCAGATTTAAATCTGAGGCCGGAGGGCTCCTTTAACATGCACTGGTTTGCATGAGTCAGAGAATACCCACAAAGCAGAAGGAGACTATTCTGCCCATCAAACTGGCAAAAATCCACCAAGGCTCTATCCCCATAGCCTGACATATTTACTCTGACACTAAGGGCAATTTAGCATGGTCAATTAACCTAACCTGCATATTTTTGGACAGTGAGAGGAAGTGGAGCATCCCAAGGAAACCCATGTAGACGTGGGAGAATATACAGACTCCACATAAGCAGTCACCCAGGGCTGGAATTGAACTCAGGTCACTGGCACTGCAAGGCAACAGTGCTAACCATTGTGCCACTGTGCTGCCGTCAAAGTGTTGAAATGAAGTGTTAGAATTTCTTTTTCATGAATGTAGCCCCATTGTCAGAGGCCAGCATTCCAGGTAATGCATGTGTGCTGAACGTTTGCTTTGGTCTATCAGTCATGAATAAGGACATCATGGTCTTTATCTCACGACTCTCCATCCATTTCGAATGAGCATCAATAATGAAGAGACCTGCAAAATCAACATGGAGTTGCACTCATGATACAAAGATATGTAGAGGGATAGGAAGTATTGAGAAGCAGGGAGGGCTGCAAAAGGACTTGGATAGGTTAGAGAATGGGCAAGGAAGTAGCAGATACAATACAATACAATGCAGAAAAGCGTGAGGTTATGCACATTGGAAGGAGGAATGGAGACTTAGACTATGTCTAAATGGGAAAATGCTTAGGAAATTAGAAACTCAAAGGGACTTGAGAGTCATTGTTCAAGATTCTCTTAAGGTTAATGTGCAGATTCAGTTGGCACTTAGGAAGACAAATGCAATATTAGCATTCATGTCGAGAGAGCTAGAAGACAAGAGCGGAGATGTACTTCTGAGGCTGTGTCAGCTTTTGGTCAGACCCCATTTGGAGGATTGTGAGCAGTTTTGGGCCTCATATCTAAGGAAAGATGTGCTGACCTTGGAAAAGGTTCAGAGAAAGTTCTCAAGGATGATTCCTGGAATGAAGAGTTTGTTGTATGAGAAACGGTTGAGGACTCTGGGTTTGCACTTGGAGTTTAGAAGGATGGGGTGGGGTGAAACTTATAGGATACTGCTCGGCCTGGGTAGAATGGATATGGAGAGGATATTTCCACTATTGGAAAAAACTAGAACTAAGAGCACAATCTCAGGCTAAAGGAACAATTTTTTAAAACAAAGATGAGGAGGAATTTCCTCAGCCAGAATGGTGAATCTGAGGAACTCTTTGCTGCAGAAGGTTATAGAAGCCAGTTTATTGTGTCCTTAAGACAGAGCTAGATAGGTTCTTGATTGATAAGGGGATCAGGGGCTTTGGGGAAAAGGCCAGAGAATGGGGATGAGAAAAATATCAGCCATGAACAAGTGGCGGAGCAGACTCAATAGTCTGAGTGGCCTAATTCTGCTCCTAAGTCTTGTGGTCTTATGGTTCCCACAACTGATCTGACCATTCCTGTTGTTGCAGAACAGCTGAGGATGGTTAACTTTGCTGTATTTGACACCAGTGGCACTGCCTTTGTCAATCTTGGGTTGCCACGCACAACTCCAGGCTAACATTTTCATTTTCATCATACCAGGATAAGCACAGTGCAATTCTTGTAATAGTATTGTTTGAACAGGAGCAGGAACGGCCATTCTGGTTCCCCACAACAGTACTCCATCATCACAACTCAATTCAAATTTTCTGATTTGGAAATATTGAAGTTGTTTGGATTTATCACGATGTCAATCGTGCTTTTTCACCCAATGAATAAGAGCCAGACCTCTCTTTTTGATCTGGGGATCATAGAATCATAGAATCCTACAATGTAGAAGGACTCATTTAGCCCACTGGGCCTGCACCAACCACAATCCCATGCGTACCCTATCCCCACAACCCCATGCATTTATCCTAGATTGTCCCCTGACACTAAGGCGGCAATTTAGCATGGCCAGTATACCAAAACCATGCATCTTTGGACTGTGGGAGGAAACCGGAGCACTGGAAGGAAATCCACACAGACACAGGGAGAATGTATATACTCCACACATGACCCAAGCCGAGAATCAAACCCGGGTCCCTAGCACTATGAGACAGCATTGCCTAACCACTATGCCACCATGCTGCCCCAATATTTGGGGAAAACTAATTAAGTACAAGATGGAGATAAGAATGCTTCCAAATTCCATGACCCCTGGACTCCAGCACTCCTATTCTCAATCTGATGTCTCACCACAATTGGTCCAATGGGTCATGTGACACACCCTTAAAGGAACATACTACCACATAAAGGGAGGAAAGCATACACATACAGCAATCAAAAATGACACATATAGTTTGCTTTCTGTTTTACCATTTTAGCAGCAAATGCACAAAAAAGTTAAAATCATTTGATGTGCTATGCATTCCAGATGACCATTGAGAACACATGCTCAACAATAATGTCTATTTTACATTCACTGACAGATTCTAAATTAGCCACACATGGACATTGACTAACATACTGGATAACAGTATCTTAAAATGACATTTGTACTGCTAACTTTTGAGCTTCCCCTCGTGCTGCCTCCCTCTTCCACACCGAACACTAGACCTTCCCGAAGCTCGGTCCCTATGTTTCCTCACACCCATTTGTTCTACTGATCATCCATTCCCTCTCACGATTGACCGCGCTCTCTCAATCATCCCCTCCTTCCGGATCACTGCCCCATGTTACTCCACCCCTCCTCCACCCACCCTCAGATTTTCCTGAACATGGCTGCTAGCGATGCGAAGACCCAAACCTCAATCTTTTTGAGCAGTAAGCTGATAGGTGATGCCGAGCAGCTATCTACAATTCACACCCAGTGGGCTTCCAGGGCCATTGTTCTATTGCAGGGTGATCTAATCTCTGGCTCCAACCCCCCATCACAATTCACCCTGTATTATTTAGCTGCCTTCAAGTTCCTCCTCCAGCAATGTTTATAAATAGTGTGGAATTCTAACTTTGATATAAATTCAGTGTCTCAAGTGAAAAGAGTTTCTCAGGCTGCACACAATCTCAGTAAAAAGTCAACCAAAATAGTCAATTCCTCTCATGATACTGAACCTGTTCCATGTACATTCCAAGTTGTGTGATATGGAAAACAAGTTCTATATTTACATATCTCCCTTCTGTTACTTGTTTTTATAGATATAGATATATATATATAATGAGTCATAGCTTTTAGATCCTGTGGACCTTCTTGGCTCATATGATGGGAAGGATGCAAACAGAAAATACTTTTCCCAAATTATTTAACACATTCATCAACCTAATTAGAGTCATTTAGCACAAAAACAAGCCATTTCATTCATCACGTCTGTCGTGCCTTTTTGAAAGGGAAATTCAATTCTGTCCAACTCTTCGGTTCTTCCCATTCATCCCTCTAATCCACACATGTCGAATTGCCTTTTGAAAATTCCCATGGAATCTGATTCCACCATCTTTTCTGGCAGTTCTGGATTGTAACAACTCTCAAGGTAGAATTTTCCAGCCTTTCTCAGCAGGCAGATCTTTTACTCTTACTGAAAGCAAACCACACCATCGCCTCCCCAACCCCCCAAGCGGGTGAGCAACACAGATGGCCATTCACTTTGGCTGGACCTGAGGATCCTACCAAAAGTCAAGAGAGTGACCAAACCCGCCAGCAACCAATAGCGAGCTACCACCCTGCCAATAGTCAATAGCGAGCTACCATCCCTGCCAGCAGCCAATAGAGAACTACCATCCCAGCCAGCCAACCTGCTGCCACAGGATGGGGGCAGTAGCCAGTGCCCTCTGAAGAAATATTCTCTCTTTGCACTTCTTGTTCTTCTGCCAATTCTTTTTATTTCTTGATCTTTGGTTACCGGCCCACAAGTAGAGGAATGGGATTCTCCAAGTTGGCTCTATCAAAAGCTTTTATAATTCTGTTGAACTCCTGTCACCCCTTAACCTGCTCTGCTCCAAGGTGAACAATCAGAGTTTTTCTATACATTCTCCCAAAGAACTGAAGTCCTTCAGCTTTGGTATGATCATTGAAAATAAATACATATCAAATGCTTTTATTCTTTCACAGGTTGTGGGCATCACTGGCTAGGTCAGCATTTATTGCCCATTCCTAATTGCTCTTGAGAAGATGATAGTGAGCCATCTTCTTGAACCGCAACAGTCCATTTGGCGTAGGTGAACCCAAAGTGCTATTGGGGAGGGGAGTTCCAGGATTTTGACCCAGCGACAGCAAAGGAACAGTTGATATATTTCCAAGTCAGGATAGTGAATGTCTTGGACAGGCAACTTGCAGGTAGTGGCATTTCCAGGCATCTGCTTCTCT
Organism: Sphyrna mokarran; assembly: GCA_024679065.1. Lineage (NCBI taxonomy): Eukaryota > Metazoa > Chordata > Chondrichthyes > Carcharhiniformes > Carcharhinidae > Sphyrna > Sphyrna mokarran. The sequence continues at coordinate 71,612,641 of JAGIQG010000001.1, read as the reverse complement.
GGTCTTGCTGCTGGTAGAAGTTGTGGGTTTGGATAGTGCTCCTCAAAGGAGTCTTGAAGAGTTGCTACAATACATCTTGTAGATAGTACTCACTGCCACTACTGAGGATCAGTGGTAGAGTGGTGAATGTTTTAACATGGTGGATAGGGTGCCAATCAAAAGGACTGCTTTTCTTGTGGAATCCTCTTCCCCAGAAAGCAGTGGAGACCATCTCAGCGAATATTTGTGGTTGCTTTTTTGACTGTGCAGAAGCGATAGATGGCAATAGATGAGACAGCCAACAGTTTCATTTGAGGTAAACAAGAATAGTGAAGATGAAGATAGAACTTTAGTTGGTTCGAATGATAATGTAGGAGACTGCCTCATGTTTCACTATTTCCTTATTAACCATGGGGCATATAGGAAGAATGTGATTGTTGTGGAGGGCGTGCAGAGGAGATTCACCAGGATGCTACCTGGGAATGTCTAAGAGAGTGTATGAAGAGAGGTTGGATAGGCTTGGGTTGTTTTCATTGGTGTAGAGAAAACTGAGGGGGTGACCTGATTGAGGTGTACAAAAATATGAAGGGTGGAAAGGGAGTAGCTGTTCCTTTTTATTGACGAGTCTGTCATGAGGGGACACAAGTTTAAAGCGAGAGGCAGGACATTTAGGGGGATATAAGGAAAAGCTTTTTTTACTCAGAAGGTGGTAATGGTCTAAAATGTACTGCCCGAGAGAGTGGTGGAGGCAGGTTGCCTCACATCTTTTAAAAAATATCTGGATGAGTACTTGACACCTCATAGTATTCAAGGCTATGGGTTAAGTGCCGATGAATGGGATTAGGAGATAGGTCAGGTATTTCTCACGTGTCAGTGCAGATTTGATGGTTCAAAGGGCCTCTTCTGCACTGTGTGATCCTGTGATTTTGTGATTCTTCAGACATGGCCCCTTCTTTTCCGCAACCACTGACCAACCACTACCGGAACCTGACCAATCACTACCTCCCCATTCCCTACTCCCAACTCTCATCTTCCATCTCCATAGCTATCCCAAAGGAACTGGAAATTCCTGGCATAGTAAACTCAGTTTTCAAATATCATGCCCTGCCAATTTATCACTATCCTCAACTACTTTTCAACTCAGTACAATCCCCTCACTCATCTGCTAACAACCTATCAATCTGTATTCAACCCTTCAGTTTGTATGCTGAACCATGAGGTCTTCCGCATAACGAATCATGCTCCTTTCCTCTTACTCCTACTTGGCCTCACAATCTTGTACGACTCAGAAGTTTCAGATGGTATAACCCAGGGGGGCCTCTTATGTTCCAAACACCCCTCATCACAAATTTACATTTATCGCTTTCTCATTTTAGGTGGTGTGGCGGAACAATGGTTAGCACTCCTGCTTCACAGTGCCAGGAACCCAGGTTCAATTCCCAGTTTAGAAGAATTAGGAGCAGGAGTAGACCATCTCGCCCCTCTGCTCCGCCGTTCAATAAGATCATGGCTGATCTTTTCATGGAATCAGTTCCACTTACCCACCCATTCATCATAACCCTTAATTCCTTTACTGTTCAAAAAGCCATCTGTTCTTGCCTTAAAAACATTCAATGAGGAAACCTCAACTGCTTCACTGGGCAGGGAATTCCACAGATTCACAATTCTTTGTGTGAAGAAGTTCCACCTCAACTCAGTCCTAAATCTGCTCCCTCTTATTTTGAGGCCATGCTACCTAGTTCTAGTTTTGCCTGCCAGTAGAAACAACTTTCCTGCTTCTACCTTATCTAGCCCCTTCCTAATCTTATATGTTTCTATAAGACCTTCCCTCATTCTTCCAAATTCCAACGAGCATAGTCCCAGTCTACTCAGTCTCTCCTTACTAACTCTCTCAAATCTGGAATTAACCTGGTGAATCTCCTCTGTACCTCCTCCAATATGTCCTTTCTCAAGTATGGAGACCAAAACTGTATACAGTATTCCAGGTGTGGCCTCACCAGCACCTTATATAGTTGCAACATAACCTTGTTATTTTTAAACTCCATCTCTCCAGCAATGAAGAGTAAAGTTTCATTTGCCTTCTTAATTACTCACTACACATACAAACCAACTTTTTGTGGTTCATGCACAAGGACACTCAGGTCCTCTGCACTGCAACGTGCTGTAATATTTTACTATTTCCAATCTGTGAGAACCACCCCAAAGTCTAGCAAATTTTGGCACTGTCTTTGCGGAATTTGCACATTCTCCTAGTGTTTGTGCTCTGGTGTTGTCCCACAGTTTGAAAGTCATATCATTCAGGTACATTGGCCATGCTAAATTCTCCATCAGTGTACTCAAACAGGTGCTGGAGTGTGGCAACTAGGGAATTTTCACCGTAACTTTATTGTGATGTGAATGTAAGCCTACTTGTGACACTAATAAATAAATTTAACACTTTCAGATATCTAAGAACTGTGACCTTCTCAATCATTGGAAGAACAGCAAGGTAAATACGAAAATGAAGAGAAGCCATTACATGATCTTACACCAATTCAGCAACTGAAACTGTGGCCATGATTTTCCAAACCTCCGTTCCCTACCAAAACCAACCCCCGCAGCATATTTTCAGACAGTGGAGGTGTCACTTGTAGGACCTTCCAGTTCTACCAATATCTACAGTGTTTTGTAAGGCTCACTTGCCCCACTGCCAGGAACTAGGGCAGAAGTTAGTACTAGCTCAACCGTGCCATTGGATACATGCATAAACCTCCATCAAGATGACATCCCCTGCACATTCCATTAGAAATGTGAGCACACGTTTCATACCCCATTATCAATAATTATGCAGCTGCATTGTACCTAGTAGGTGGGTGTTACATGGCCAGATTTCGTCTCAGAAAATGCAAAATACCAGCAGAGTGTCTCCTCTGCCATATTCTAGGTAATTTTATGAATAATTTATCACGTAGATGGCACAGTTGAAAGTAAAGTTCTCAGATGGTATCCAATAACATTTCTAGGTATTCTTCATGGTCTATAATCTAGGTCAGTCGTATTCATAATTCACCCTGCATCATCATGATAATGAAGTTAGAATATCACTTTCATTTCACATTCTTGCACTTGGATCAGTGAAAAGAATGTTGAATTTGCTGTTTGATCTCAGCTTTTTCATTGTGAGGATGTCTCCAAAGACAGAAAAATTAACATGCTGGAAATGTATAGCAGGATAGTTGACATCTGATACAGGTGGGTTAATATCCATGCATTTTTCGCTACCACATAGAAACCTTTCTGACTTTAGATGTTTCTCTTTTATTTTCACGATATGAAGATTGAAAGAAATTTATTTGCTTTTAACTCTAAAGTTGCAAAGAATATTCCTAAGAATGCCTGTCTTCTGTTGTCATTCATAGCGTATAGAATTATAGAATACCTACAGTGCAGAAAGAGGCCAATCTGCCCATTGAGTCTGCACTGACTTTCTGAAAGAGCCTCCAGCCAGGTCCACCCGTCCACCACATTCCTATAACCCACACATTTACCATGGTCAATTCATCTAAGCTGCACATATTTGGATGTCACAGAATCATAGAATCCCTACAGTGCAGAAGGATGCCATTAAACCTGCACCAGCCACAATCCCACACAGACCCTATCCCCGTAGCCCCATGTGTATTAGCTCTGCTCGTCCCTAAGACACCAAGAGGCTACTTAGCATGGCCAATCTACCTAACCTCCTCAATGTGTGGGAAGAAACTGGTGTACCCGGAGGAAACCCATGCAGACATGGGGAAAATGTGCAAACTTCACACAGCGAGTCACCCAAGGCTGGAATCAAACCTAGATTCCTGGCACTGTGCTAACTATCTCATTTAAGTCAAACATACAGCAGAGTTTATGACTTTCATTGCGCTTTTCAATAAAATATTATAAAAACCAAGACTAAAAAATTCTTATCAATTTGCTAAAACCACAGAGGCAGTCAATCTTCTTTTCATCATCAGTGACATATCATAGAGTGCAGAAGGAGACCATTTGGCCCATTGAGTCTGCAATGACCACAATCCTAGGCCTTTTCCCCATAACACCATGAATTCCCCTTGACATTATAGGGCAATTTATTATGGCAAATCCACCTAACGTATACATATTTGGACTGTGGGGGAGAGCTCGGAGGAAACCCACACAGACACAACGGAAACATGTAAACTCCACATGGACAGTGACCCAAGATGAGAATCAAACCCAGGTCGCTAGAGTTCTGAGGCAGCAGTGTGTAACCACTGTGTCACTGTGTTGACCCAATATGCTCACGTATATTTCTTAATCTCATTTATTTTCTTAAGGGTGAACACTGAAAGTAAATATTATTGTGCTTCCTACAGGTTATATTTGATTTGGCTGATCTTATTTAAAAATTCACACGAAGTTACTATGAGATTACAAAAACCTCATCAATTCCACCTCTTGGACGTTGTCACTCTCAATGAAGTGCCAATCTATCAGCAACTTGTGTTAGAATCAGATTTATATCTGGACACTTGTGATGTTACAAGGAGCTGGGTGCTGGGATTGGGGGGTATTGAATTTTAGATACTCCCATGAGTACAGCAATGCCTCACACATTAGCAATGACAGAAAGAACTGGTGATCCGCAATTTGGAATCTCTTCCATGTCAGTCGGGGAGGTGAGGTTCAGATCTAAACTCTTAGACTGTAAGTAGATCACTGAGCAATAGTGAAAGGAGAATCCCTCAGGGTGAACATGAGGGTGATAATGGCTTCCTGTGTGATTTGATTGCAGTGTGCAGTCTGCTTTGTAGATTATGACTTGGATAAGACAATGAACTCACTTTGAAGCCTAACTTTAGACTTTATGAGCCCTCTTTCCATCTATATGACCACAGACTTGACTATCCACATTGAAAGATTGCATCTTGTTATCTGGATCTGTGTGTTTCTTTTTCCTGGTGAATGGACTAGTGCTATACATCGGGAAACATTGAAAATTGAAGGGAGGCTCATTGTTGAACCAGGGGAATCACGTATGTTGATCAATAATTGTTTATTGATTTGACTTGATCTTCTGATTACCTACTTTGTGTCTGACTATATCATCGCCTGACACCTTGCAACATCACTCACTGCACTGAAAGACAGAAGCCAAAATCTCAAATACTACTGAGATAGTGGTGTATTGGTCCTCAATCATCCTCCTCCAAGCCCTTTCCTCTTGTGCCCAGCTCAATAGGTTGCTTTGACATGGTTCAGCTCTTGCTAATTGATCATCTTCAGCAACACTCTCTCTCTCTGCCCATTCTCTGCACTGTAATCTTCCCAGGGATCTGTCCTGTTTTATGATCTACATTCCATTTCTCAACAGCATCATCTGGAGACATAGATTTGCCTACTACATATATATATTGATGACATGTAGTTCTACATATGCACCAACTCTATGAACCCCTGCACAATCTCTATATTGTCAGCTGACTTGTTCAATACCCTGCCTTGGATGTGCCACAGGAGACAAAATTGAATAGCCCAAAGAATAGTGCAAAGCTTATGAATCATGATTAACACATGCCCATTCCTTCTACTACAGACAACATGCAAATTTCTTACTATTATTTGGATATGGGGAAGAGGTAGGGAGGTGGATTTGAGACCAGGAAGAGATTGGCCATGATCTGATTGAATGGCAAAGCAGGGTCAAAGTGCTGAATTGCCTACTTCTGCTCCTAATTCTGATGTTCCCTCTTTAGTATTCATCTACATGCTGTATGCAGGCCAGCATGTACTGCTGAGTGACCCCACATTTCAGCTGGACTTGCAGGTTCCAAGAGGCTGGGCCACTTAAAGCCAACCTGTACTTCTCAAAGGATTGCTCCTGGAAGTTACTGAGGAAGACATTAAAAGCAGGGAGAAAAATCACTGCTGTCCCAAAACAGAAGAGAGTTTCTTCAAGATTCTTAGACACAGCACTAAAATTCATTGTGCAAGTTATGGACAGGAACAGAAAGTTCCTCTATTCATCAGCTCTCAGGAGCACTCGAGGCAAATTTTAAGAAGGCAATATGAGCAGGCATTCCAACACAATCAATGCCAGTAGTGTAGCTCAAAGGTCCTGGATGTATTGCCTGCAAGAACTTTTACAATCTTTCGTGAATAATCAAGATCGGTGAATTCATTTTCAAATCCCTGAAGCACTAACCTCATTAAACCACTGAAAACACCACACCCCCATCACTCACTGACAAACACATTCTGTAAATGATGACTCATTTTTCATATTTATAGCTTCACCTGGCCATCGCGGGATTAGCAATGCTACACGCTCCACACACACATCTCACAGTTTACACATATTTAAAGCTACAAAGCCATGCCAGTCACAACACTGAAACACATTGCAGCATATTCATTGAGGATAAAGTGGTGCCAGACGCTGAAGCTCAACATGAGTTTTGCTGCTAAACACTCAGATGAGCACTTTGCTGCACAGCCTGCAGAAAGAGATTGAAGGATAAGCAACAAAGAAATTCTTGCCCTGGAGCATAGGGAAATCTTCCATTCACTTGGTAGGGAGCTTTACCTAGAGCTCAGAACCCAATCTTTCCAGCACAGGAATATTGGTCAACTTTACCAGAATACTTGTGAACCAAGCTATGATTTCCAAAGACCAATATCTCAGCATTCATTTGCAGAACCAACAGGAGTCATCTACTGTCTGAGTGGCATATTGGATGCACTGGCTTTGCTCAGATTTTTTGATTCCTACAGGTGAAGGAAGGTGATATTGACTGCATCCACATGGCTCTTATATCTCCCTGACAACAAGTGATCCAGTATGTCAACCACAAAGGCTTCCATTCCCTCAGTGCTCAGCTGGTCTGCAACCGTAACAAATAGGTTACACAGGTGTACGCACGATACCCCAGAAGCATCGATGACTCCTTATATTCTCCGTAGATCTCAGATCCCTGATATTTTCCTGGGATCACACAGGATACAACATTTGCTCCTCAGGGAGAAGGACTATCCACAAAGGATGTGGCTGATAATACTCATGCAGTGGTCTCAGACTCCTACTGAAAGAAATTATAATGAGATTCACGTCACAACTTGGACTTTGGTGGAACATACCATGGGGATCTGAAAAATGTGATTCCAATGACTGGACATATCTGCAGAGCACTCCAGTCCACTGCCCAGATGATATCAAACATTATCATGTCTTGCTGCATACAATATAACCTTGCCATGCAATGGAGAAAGAACTTCAATGAGGAGGAGATAAAGGATCTGCACGTCTCCTGTGATAAGGAGCATGTTGAAAGGAATGATGGTGATGAGGTGTACGAAATCAAGGGTGCAGATGAGTTGGGAATGCTCGTGAGGCCCTCATGGCCAGAAGATTCCAGGAGGAGGATGATGAGATGCACCGATGACCATCCTGAACATCATGAGCCAGCATGAAGGCAATCATGGCTATTCTAATTTGAGCTATGACCCTCTTGAGGTCACTGCATCATTGCATGGTTTGCTCACAATCACCCTGATGCTTTGAGGATGAGGATGTCTTGTGGGCATACGTCAGTCCTGAGAGGAGGTGCTCCCTGGAGGATGTCTTTCCTGCCTGAGACATCAGAAACTGGTGCATTCATCTAGCATCCGAGTCACAGCACCATCATGAAAGATGCACTCGGACTATCATGAATGTGATGATGCCTGCATGTTTTTGACCTGCTAAAGCTCCTCGTTGTGATCCATCATGATTAAAGCAGCCATGCATCATGTGTTACCTTGTTGGTGACAGATAAATATTACACTTTGGACAAGGGACCCGATGAAGCCTCACTGATTTGACAGCACGTACAGATGCTTTGGTAGAGGTGGTGGCATTCTCCCAGAATGACATTCTCATCCAGAAGTTTCAGTTCGGGTTAAATAGTTTCATTAATCACATTGCAACAGGGAGGTTGCACATCTGAGAATGACGAGGCTAGAAACTTTGCTGTATGACATTGAGATTCTTCCTCTGACATGCAAAGTGTGTACTCATGGACAGATCTTGCCCTTGCGAAATCCAAAATAATGAGATAACACAAAGCCTCAAGTGTATTGGTCTTGGCGTATGAGGAGCCCTTTTCTGGCCCATCACACACTCGATCCTGTCACATTGCTGCTGAGCACGTTGTGAGAAGCAATGATGAGCGATTCTAGTGTAGGCCTAAAGGCTGATGTGACTCTCAGAGATCACCGTTTGCAAATTGCATCAGTAACCTGCTAGAGACTGAAGTGGTGGGATGAATATCGCTGTTAACCAACTGCGCAAAGATACTATTCTCCCCGCCATAGTCACACATTCAGGTTTGGATGTCTCAATGTCTGTACATAACTGTGCCATTGCTTCATCAACTTGAGGTAGCAAGGTTTCCCTGCTTTCAGCTGAAATTGTCATATTCTGTCAGGGGATGTCTGATACTTGTCTGCCTGATGGCAGCATGCGTAAGGAGTGGGATTTTACAGACTCACTGTAAACCATAAAATCCCACCCGCAGTCAACAGACCTTTCCATGCTCTGCCTCTGACCTGCTCTAAATCCCGGTTGGCAGGCAGTAAAATTCTGGCCATAATATCTGTGGCGAGACTCAGAGCACAGAGTCCCTGAGGAAAAGCAGTGGGAACATAGAGTTTCAGGATACACGAGCAAGCATCATCACCTGTTCCCTTCAATACCATACTTTCAACTCTCAAGATTGCAGACAAAATAGAGGGAACACCTCTTCAATGGCACAGAGCCAACACAGCACATTGCAGGGTCCTGTGATGCTTAGATACCAGATTCTTGCAGCAACTACACTTTATATTAGGGTGGAGGGATTACTGAGCTGACATTGAAATGGGACTCACACTGTGGTTAGATGGTAACACACTGCACAGGGAAAGGCACAGTGTAGAAACAATTGCCATTAGTGTGTGCAAATGCCAAGGTTTCACACATGGCTGACATTAATACCACTCATTAGAATAAGGAGACATAGACATAAGAAGATCTGAAATGATTGTGAGTCTATTTATATTTGTGAACATTATACTTGTGTAATTAATGCCTGGGCTCAGGTTGCGCATCTTCACTTTCCTCATCCTGCTATTAATGTCTTGGCGCTCCCACAGCGGAGGTAGAGGTGGCTTGCTGACTGCTACACTTGTTCTCTGTGATGACATTAGTGGGCATCCTCTGCCAGGCTGAGACTTGGAGGGCCAGTGCTTCCCCCCTCAGCCCATGGAATTGATGGAGGCCACAGGAAGAAGGGATTTGGATCAGCCGGACGCTCTGCAAAGTCACCTGAATGGATGACCTGTGCCGTCAAGCTGCTGCTCCATTGGGTGCCCATGTTGAGTATTAACTAGACAATGCACAGTGCAACTCACAAGGTAAGTAAACTCAGTGACTCTCACTGATGTTCTAGCCGAGTTCCGCAAAACACTGTCAGTTACAACATTTTTTACCCAATGAGAGAGAACACGTCAGTTAAAGCATTAATAGCCTTACAGTTTGGTGTGTACTTTCAATCAATAGAATTCAGCATCATTTCAATCCTTCATTTGCACGCAGCTATACAGAATCCTTGACGTTTTTAGCAGGCAATGTTCAATAAACATCCTTATTTCCTTTAACCACAATCAATGCTTGGAACATTCTGTGGTTTCTCAAGGACCCACTCATGCTGCAAAACAGACTCAGGCCCTTCGCCTGCTAATGGCTGGTTCTAACTTCCACACTTCCGCCCTCTTGTCCTTCGAGGACAAACCGAAGGGGCCTTGATTGACACCCTGAGGGGAAGGGACAGCTGCAGTGAAATTGAGGTACCCTATAGTCCTTTCATATTGACGCTGATTGATTCTCAATAGTTGATTTTCAATAGTTACAGTGATTAAGTGCAGTCATGCAGAACCAATATTCTAGACCAATGACTTCAAGGTGGCTGCCAACCTGCCAGTGTTAACATCTGTCCATTGGCATGCCAATGCCATCATCTCGGACTGAGGGCAGATATACTCCTTGATCATGCATGCAATCTGAGGAGTGCAACTGACACCCATTTCAGATATTGCCTTGACTGTTGCTGGGACACAACCACTTGATTTAGGGCCGAATCTGGAATTTGGTTATTTGATTCAGACTCAGCAAATTCTGGGCCCCCAATAATCTTCCGAATGCCAGAAACTTGGGATGTCCCTGCCTCTGCCTGTTGTGAACCAGACGGTGCACTGCGCAAGGCTAGAGTCTGCTTAATCGTGTTCAAGATGGCAGCATGTGTTTTGTGATATGAGTGCTGTCCATGTGTGTGTGAATGCTGCACTGGAATGATAAACCAGATGATTAGCCAAACACCTTTGCTGTGCAGTAACCACCCTTTGGATTTTGGAGGCGACTAAAATAGGTGCAGTAGACCGCCACAGCATGTACTTCTGAGGCTATACAAGGCTGTGGTCAGACTCCAATTGAAGCAATGTGAGCAGTTGTGGACCCTATATCTAAGGAAAGATGTGATGGCCTTGGAAAGGGTCCAGAGGAAGTTCACAAGAATGATTCCTGGAATGAAGAGCTTGTCATTTGAGGAATGGTTGAGGACTCTGGGTCTGGACTTGTTGGAGTTTAGAAGGATGAGGGGATATCTTATTGAAACTTACAGTTTACTGTGACGCCTGGATAAAGTGGACATGGTGAGGATGTTTCCACTCGTAGAAAAAACTGGAACCAGAGGGCACAACCTCAAGCTAAAGGGACTATCCTTTAAACAGCGATGAGGAGGAATTTCTTCAGCCAGAGGATGATGAATCTGTGGAATTCTTTGCCGCAGAAGGCTGGGGAGGCCACATCATTGTGTATCTCTAAGACAGAGTTAAATAGATTCTTGATTAATAAGGGGACCGGGGTAATGGAGAAAAGGCAGGAGAATGGTAATGAGAAAAATATCAGCCATAATTGAATGGTAGAGCAGGTTCAATGGGCTGAGTGGCCTAATTCTCATCCTGTATCTTATAGTCTTATGAAGCCATTGTGTCTGTTGCCAGGATACCAAGCACTGACCTGCACTGACATACTGTATGTAGTGACACACTAGGCAAATTTGGAGGCAGTAGAATTTGTTCCATTTCAGTGTAACTCAGAATTTATATGCAGTATCTGCAAAGCGATGTGGGTGCAGGCAACAGCACCCTGCACTTAGGGGAGCCACATGTTTGCTTCATTCACTTCTTGAAGGAAATGAAATACATCTAGCCCTCTTTATATATGGCACCTTAGTTATTTCCCTTTCGCCATGGTGAATAATATGCTAATCAATTTAAAATGAAATTTAGGTTTAAAACTTACTGTTCAAACTATTTAAATTTCTAATTCGCGATGTAATGAGATTTACTGTGGATGATGTTTTAGAGTTATAGTGCTCCAGGGTTGGGCAATTACAGATTTTAACAGAACAAAAGCTAACAGATGATTAAGAAGAAATATCTCTTGTTGCTATAAACCTGTATAGACAGTACACTTGCTTACTAAACAAATTATCATTTATGGAAGTGTTAGCATCTAAAATCACTGACAGCAGTTTTTTTTTCTGCTGATCCCTGTACTTGAAATATTTTGTTGGAGTCGGAGACGTAGAGGATTATTCATCATAGTCCTCTGTGCTAAACAGATTATCAAAAAAAAGACAAGCAAAATTATTCCACTTCAGTATGTACGAGGAGGGTAATTCCGATCAAAGAGACGAAAGTAACTGAGAACTTCCAAGAAGGGAATGTTATCATTTATGTTCAGTAAGAAGTCTCACAACACCAAGTTAAAGTCCAACAGGTTTATTTGGAATTACATCATTCCAAATAAACTGTTAGACTTTAACCCGGTGTTTGAAACTTCCTACTGTACCCACCCCAGTCCAACACCAGCAACTCCACATCATCACTCATATTGTCATCTAATGTTATTTATTGCAAGGTGAATGGAATGAAGAAGTAGGAATGTTTTGTTATAATTGTATAGGGTGTTGGTGAGATACATCTGGAATACTGTGTACAGTTTTAGTCTCCTTAATAAGAAAGGATGTGAATGTTTTCAGAGAAGGTGCACTTGACCAATGTCTGGAATGGTACAGTTATCTTGGGAGGAAAGGATGGAGCTGGATTTTCAAAGATTGACAGGTGATTTTACAGAAACCCACAAGACCCAGAGGGCACAAGGTGTATGCTGAAAGGATGTTTCCCCAGTTGTGGGGATCTAGAGCCATGGAACACAGATTTAAAAATAAAGGGATAAGGGATGTCTGATTTAAGATGGAGATGATTTTCCTGGGAATTATAGACCAGTGAGTCTTACTTCTGTTGTGGGCAAAGTATTGGAGAGAATTATTAGGGATAGGATTTATAGTTATTTAGAGAGAAATGAATTGATTGGGGATAGTCAGCATGGTTTTGTGAAGGGTAGGTCGTGCCTTACTAACCTTATTGAGTTTTTTGAAAAAGTGACCAAAGAGGTGGATGGGGGTAAGGCAGTTGATGTGGTATATATGGACTTTAGTAAGGCGTTCGATAAGGTGGCCCATGGAAGGCTTCTGCAGAAAATGCAGATGTATGGGATTGAGGGTGATTTAGCTAATTGGATTAGGAATTGGCTAGCAGATAGAAGACAGAGGGTGGTGGTTGATGGGAGATATTCATCGTGGAGTTCGGTTACAAGTGGTGTACCTCAGGGGTCTGTTTTGGGGCCCCTGCTGTTTGTAATTTTTATAAATGATCTGGATGAAGGTATTGAAGGATGGATTAGTAAATTTGCAGATGACACTAAAGTCGGTGGAGTGGTAGATAGTGAAGAGGGGTGTTATAGTTTGCAGAGAGACTTGGACAAGTTGCAGAGCTGGGCCGAGAGGTGGCAAATGGAGTTTAATGCGGAAAAGTGTGAGGTAATTCACTTTGGCAGGAATAACAAATGTGTAGAGTATAGGGCTAATGGTAGGACTCTTAATAGTGTTGATGAACAGAGGGATCTTGGTGTATATGTGCATAGATCCCTGAAAGTTGGCAATCAAGTCGATAAGGTTGTTAAGAAGGCATACGGAGTCTTAGCTTTTATTGGTAGGGGGATTGAATTTCGGAGCCGCAACGTCATGTTGCAACTGTACAAAACTCTAGTGCGGCCGCACTTGGAGTATTGTGTGCAGTTCTGGTCCCCACATTATAAGAAAGATGTGGAGGCATTGGAGAGGGTACAGAGGAGGTTTACCAGGATGTTGCCTGGTATGGAGGGCAGGTCTTATGAAGAGAGGCTGAGGGATTTGAGGTTGTTTTCGTTAGAAAGAGGCGGCTAAGAGGAGACCTTATCGAAACATATAAGATGATTAGAGGTTTAGATAGGGTGGACAGTGATAGCCTTTTTCCTAGGATGGAGAAAGTTAGCACGAGGGGACATAGCTTTAAATTAAGGGGTGGTAGTTATAGGACGGATGTCAGAGGTAGGTTCTTTACCCAGAGGGTGGTAAGGGTATGGAATGCCCTGCCTGCTGCAGTTGTAGATGCGCCAAGTTTGGGGGCATTTAAGAGGTCAGTAGATAAGTTTATGGATGAAAAGGGAATGGTTTAGGTTAGAGGGTCATTGCTTTTTCTTAATTGGTTGGCGCAACATCGAAGGCCGAAGGGCCTGTTCTGCGCTGTAATGTTCTATGTTCTAAGAGGAGAATTTTTTATCTCAGAGAGTCGTGAGTCTTTGAAACTTTCTTCCCTGGAGTCCATTGGAGGCAGAGCCATTAGATAATTTTATGGCAAAGTTAAACAGATTCTTGACTAACAGGGGAATCGAAGATTAGCAGGAGTAGGCAGAGGTGGGATTAAGGCCAGAGTTTGAGGGGCTGAATGGCCTATTCCTGCTCCGAATTTTTGTATTTGCATTATAAAGATAAAAGCGTATTATTGTGGAAGTTAGAATCTGAAACGGAAACTGCTGGAAAATCTCAGCAGGTCTGACAGCATCTGCAGAAAGGGAATAGAGACAACGTTTTGTATCAGGAATCTCTCCGTCAGATCCACCAAAATTTTCCAGTATTTTCTGTTCTGTCTTGCACTTCTATGTTTACTTTGTGTCACATTAGTTAATATAATTGTATTTGTTGCCCAGCCTTCACTCTGAGGACACTGCTAGAATAAAAATAATTTACAATGCCTGTTACGCTGTATATGTTGAAATCATTTCTGTTGCACTGCAAAGGAACAGACCCTATGGCAAGGAACCTTAATTGCTAATTTGAGCTAACATTTCATTTGGATTAATTCCTGTCATTAAGGGATGGTCAACCATGGCTGTGTAGCATTTCACAAAAGGAAATAGTGTATGATTCAATGGGTTAAATTTTCCCTTCAGCTGTGTAAAATAATTTGTTTATGGTAAAAAGTCTTTCAGCTTGGTTAAGGTCAATTAAATCCAATTTATCTAAAAGATCTTCTGGCAACAGCTTTGTTATTTTCTCTTGAAGAATTTATGAATATTTTGGTATTAACTATAATTTGAAAAGCTATTTTTGCATAATAAGACTTGCTATGGAGCAACATTGCAATGAATTACCAATACCCAAAGAACATACTTTTGGAGCCAGATGGCAAAAGTTCCAGCCAAAGTAAGCAGAGTCAGCATGAAGAAAGAAAGGGGTATTGTTGCATAGCATGTGCTTCTGTGTTCTAGAGTTTGGCTTTGCTCACATTTGTGTCAATCCTCACTCAGTGGGAACACACTCACCTCTGAGTCAGAAGGTTATGTGTTCTAACCCTACCCCAGAGACTTCAGTATATAATTGAGACTGACATTTCAGAGCAGTATCAAGGGAGTGCGGCATTGCCAGAGAAGCTGACTTTTGAATGCAGTGTGGTCCCATCTGCCACTTCAGGTTGTTATATAAATTAATCATAGAATCATAGAGCTCCTACAGTGCAGAAGGAGGCATTTTGCCCATCAAGTATGCACTGAATCTCCGAAAAAGCGTCTTTGACGAGATTTCTGATTAGTCTCCTGAGAGGATAAGTCATATTTACCTACAGTGCAGAAAGAGGCCATTCAGTCCATCAAGTCTGTACTGACCACAATTCCACCCAGACAATATCCCTGTAACTCCGTCTATTTACCCTGCTAATCCCCCTAACTTGAAAGGCACAATGGGAGGAAACTAGAGCACTCTGGGGAAACACATACAGTGTCCAAAGGCCAGATTTACACCTGGAACTGTGAGGCACTAATGCTAAGTACTGGGCCACTGTGCCACGCATATCCTAATATCTTAGCTAGAGTGTGTAATTTGATCCTACCTGCTATTAAATGAATCAGCAATCTCTGCAATGTGTAAGACACTACAACAATGAATGAATGAACATCACTCGACAATCACCAGGCAACACTGTTCCATTCCTGTTGGCGAACACTTTAGTGGTCAAGGGCATTCGCCCTCTGACCTTCAGGTAAGCGTTCTCCAAGGCAGCCTTCATGATACACGATATCTTATATAGGATCTTGGGTTCATGTTGCACTATCTGTAATCCCCATGACTTGCCTGGGTTTGCAAAACCTCCCTTACTGTACTATCTGGACTCAATACACATCCCTTTAACCTATGCCTAATGCTCTTTCGACTCACATTGTCGATATCTTTAAGACTTGAATAGCAGGTTAGTTGTAAAGACTCACATTCTAATTAGTAATCTGTAAATTGTCTGCGCTGTTATATGCTCTGTCTGAGGCCAGAACTCTCCATTCACCTGACAAAGGAACAAAGCCTGAAAGCTGTGAGTTTACTCTCAAATAAATTGGTTGGACTTTAACCTAGTGTTGTGAGACTTTTTACTATGTGTAAGATTATCCAGTCACTGTCAGGCAGGAAAGACAGCTTCAGAGCTCACAATGCGAATGTACAGAATAGAGTCGTGGTCGGCTTTCTGAAGGTCCTCTGTTATCTGTCTTGCAACTATACTTAGAGTTCTCCTTGACTGAGAAAATGAAGATTTTGTATCCTGATTAACAGGTTAGTTACTTTGTTCTTTATGGTTTCCTCTGTGCAAGAAATGATAAAACATTATTTAATTTAGAAAGAATGGTAGAAGCAAAAGAGTAATCCTATGAGGAAAGTTTGGGAAGATATGTCTGTATCTGTTGGAGTTTAAAAGAATGAGTTGATCTTATTAAAATATATAAATTCTGGAGGAGTTTGGACAGAATGAACGTTGGGAGATGCTTTCCCTTTTGAGAGAGACTAAGGAAGGAATTTTCACTTTGGTCATGAACAGTGACAGGAACGCTAAATACCACAAGAGGCCTAAATTGTGTTTTATCAACCGGATTTCCCATTGAAATTAAGCACACACCACACGAGTAATCTAATGAAAATCAGATGAGGAACCCCTTTTGAATTAATTAAAATCTAATTACCAATCTTCTATGCCTGGTAATTTTCCCATCCCCACAATGTTAAATTATCCAGCATGAATTACGATTCAGCTCTCACAGTGTGCACATAGGGAGCAAAACAGGAGCTCAGGTGAGTGCTTTGTTGAGGGGAGAAGAGGATTCCCTAGACACTGCCCCCTATCCCTGGCAATGATCAGGTGCAGGCCCCTGGCAATGTCTGGATGTTGCAGTGCCCAGGGAGCAGTGCTGGAAGATATTGTGGCGTGGTGGGGAGGTGTGCTTTCATTGACAGGGGGGCATGCTCTGTTTTTACCTTTATGTGTTAGGACAGCCTTTAAATATGGTGGCCTCACTTGCTAAGAAAAAATTGCTGGAAGGGTACGCTAAATCACAGCCTGTCCCAACAGCATGATGTTGTGGAACCTGCCCCTTGGATTTTTTCAAGAGCTCCTCACAATACGGTGGAGAAAACTGGCATTGGGGCCTGTCATGCTATTTTCCCTCCCCCACCCCCATGTCCTGCTGTGACATTCCGCAATGAAAACGGAAAATTCCACCCTGAGACTGGGGAACAGAGTTTAAAAATAAAGGATCTCATATTTTCGGCTCAGATTAAAACAATTTTATTTCGCTCAGAGTCATTAGTCTGTGGAATTCTCTTCCCCAGAGAGAAGTGGAAGAAGGGTCATTGAATATTTTCAAGGCTGAATTAGGTTCTTGATTGACAAAGCTTATAGGAATAGACAGGGCAGTAGAGTTCATGTCACAATCTGATTAGCCATAATCTTAGCAAATGGCAGAGCAGGTCCGATGGGACACATGGACTTGGTCCTGTGTGCTTTTATAAGTTA
Source organism: Sphyrna mokarran (assembly GCA_024679065.1). NCBI lineage: Eukaryota > Metazoa > Chordata > Chondrichthyes > Carcharhiniformes > Carcharhinidae > Sphyrna > Sphyrna mokarran. The sequence goes on along the minus strand of JAGIQG010000001.1, from coordinate 71,595,379 downwards.
AGGCAACAATTTTAAAGCAGAAACATAGAACATAGAACATTACAGCGCAGTGCAGGCCCTTCAGCCCTCGATGTTGCGCCGGCCAGTGGACCCTCTAACCTAAACTATTCCAATATCATCCATATGCCTATCCACCGACCATTTGAATGCCCCCAAAGTAGGCGAGTCCACAACTGCTGCAGGCAGGGCATTCCACGCCCTCACCACCCTCTGTGTAAAGAACCTGCCTCTGACATCCGTCCTATAACTACCACCTCTTAATTTAAAGTTATGTCCCCTCGTGTTGGTCATCACCATCCGAGGAAAAAGGCTCTCACTATCCACCCTATCCAGTCCTTTGATCATCTTATACACCTCAATTAGGTCACCGCGTAACCTTCTTCTCTCTAATGAAAATAACCTCAGGTCCCTCAGCCTTTCCTCATAAGGCCTTCCCACCATACCAGGCAACATCCTGGTAAACCTCCTCTGCACCCTTTCCAATGCTTCCACATCTTTCTTATAATGCGGCGACCAGAACTGTACGCAATACTCCAAGTGTGGCCGCACCAGAGTTTTGTACAGTTGTAACATAACCTCACGACTCCTAAATTCAATCCCTCTACCAATAAAAGCTAACACACCGTACGCCTTCTTAACAACTTTATCAACCTGGGTGCCAACTTTCAAAGAGCTATGTACTTGTACCCCAAGATCCCTCTGCTCGACAACACTATTAAGGGTCCTTCCATTAGCCCTATATTTCATATGCCTGTTATTCCTACCAAAGTGAATCACCTCACACTTATCCGTATTGAATTCCATTTGCCACCTCACGGCCCAGCTCTGCAACCTATCTATGTCCCTCTGCAAACTGTAACATCCATCCTCGCTGTCTACAACTCCCCCCACTTTGGTATCGTCAGCAAATTTACTAATCCAACCCTCTACACCCTCATCTAGGTCATTTATAAAAATGACAAACAGCAGTGGCCCTAAAACAGATCCTTGAGGTACACCACTTGTAACTGCACTCCAGGTTGAATATTTCCCATCAACCACCACCATCTGTCTTCTATCAGCTAGCCAATTCCTAATCCAAACTGCTAAATCACCTTCAATCCCATGCATCTGCACTTTCTGCAGTAGCCTACCATGGGGAACATTATCAAACGCTTTGCTAAAATCCATATACACTACATCAACTGCCTTACCCTTATCTACCTTTTTGGTCACCTCCTCAAAAAACTCAATAAGGTTTGTGAGGCACGACCTACCCTTCACAAAACCGTGCTGACTATCCCTAATCAATTTATTTCTCTCTATATGCTTATAAATCCTATCCCTTATAATTCTTTCCAAGACTTTGCCCACAACAGAAGTCAGGCTCACCGGTCTATAATTTCCAGGATGGTCCCTACTCCCCTTTTTGAACAAAGGGACAACATTTGCCATCCTCCAGTCTTCCGCCATTATACCTGTAGCCAACTACGACATGAAGATCAAAGCCAAAGGCTCTGCAATCTCCTCTCTAGCCTCCCAGAGAATCCTAGGGTAAATCCCATCTGGCCCAGGGGACTTATCAATTTTCATACCCTCAAGATTCACTAACACCTCCTCCTTATGAACCTCAATCCTACCCAGTCTACAACCTGGTATCGCAGTATTCTCCCCGACAACATTGTCTTTCTCCTGCGTGAATACTGACAAAAAATACGCATTCAGTGTCTCTCCTATCTCCTCAGGCTCCACGCACAACTTCCCACTGCTAACTCTGACTGGCCCTAATCTTGCCCTAACCAATCTTTTATTATTTATATACCTGTAAAAAGCTTTAGGATTCTCTTTAATCCTATCCGCCAAAGTCTTCTCGTGTCCTCTTCTAGCTCTTCTCAACTCCCTCTTTAGCTCCTTCCTGGCTAATTTATAGCTCTCTATTGCCCTAACTGAGCCTTCACGTCTCATCATTATATAAGCCTCCTTCCTCCTCTTCACCAGAGATTCAACTTCCCTAGTACACCATGGTTCCCTCACTCGGCCACTTCCTCCCTGCCTGGCAGGTACATATTTATTAAGGACATGCAGAAGCTGTTGCTTAAATATGCTCCACATTTCAGATGTCCCCAGCCCCTGCAATTTCCTGCTCCACCCTATGCATCCTAAATCTCTCCTAATAGCCTCATAATTACCTTTCCCCCAGCTATAACTACTGTTATTCGGTACGTACCCACCCCTTTCCAACACTAAGGTAAACGTAACCGATTTGTGGTCACTATCACCAAAGTGCTCACCCACCTCCAAGTCTAACACCTGGTCTGGTTCATTACCCAGTACCAAATCCAATATAGCCTCACCTCTTGTTGACCTATCTACATACTGAGTCATGAAACCTTCCTGCACACATTGAACAAAAACTGACCCCTCTAACGTACTTGAACTATAGCTTTTCCAATCGATACTAGAAAAGTTAAAGTCCCCCATTACAACTACGCTGTTACTTTCACACCTATCCAGGATCAACTTTGCAATCCCTTCCTCTACTTCTCTGGAACTTTTTGGAGGCCTACAAAAAACTCCCAACAGTGTGACCTCTCCTTTTTTGTTTCTAATCTCAGCCCACACTACCTCAGCAAACAACATTCATTCAGATGGGAAATACAAATACTCAATAATTTGTCTTTCACATCTCCTCAAAATACAACTTTGTTTTCCTTCTTTGTCCCCTTACCATTCACTCCCTTTGGCTTTGCAGAATGATATCTAATCACCCCTGCCCACATATCTATCCTACAACAGTCCCATTCTATTATTCTTTTTCCTACCCTGCCTACCAATGTTTCACCACCCTCAAGCCTGACACATTTCCACTTTCCTGGATGAAAGATCACAGACATGAATTGTTAACTCTGTTTCTGTCTCCACATATGCTACCAAACCTGCTGAATATTTCCAGCAGTTTCAAATTGTATTTAAGTGCAAATATTCACTGGCTTCTGAATCTCGATGATGCTAATGTTACAGGAAGCTATATAGAATGTGCCAGTCAGTAAAGCAGCGCATGTTTGTGGGCTGCACGTTAGGATGGAGAAGATGTTTTTAAAATTTTTATATGGAATGTGAGTATGTTGGCAAAACCAGTGTGTGTGTGTGTTGGGTCTCGGGGCATATGTAGTCATACAATCTTAGAGATTTTACAACCTTCAGCCCATCATGTCACAACACCAGGAACCCAGGTTCGATTCCTTGCTGAGGTCACTATCTGTATTTAGTTAGCACATTCTCCCTATGTCTTCATGGGTTTCCTCCGGGCCCTCCGGTTTCCTCCCACAGTCCAAAGACATGCAGGTGAAGTGAAATGGTCACGCTAAATTGCCTCTTGGTGACAGGAGAATTAGCAGAGTAAATAAATGGGGTTATGGGGACAGAGCCTGGGTGGGATTGTTGGTGCAGGCTTGATAGGTCAAATGTCCTCCTTCTGCACTGTAGGGATTCTATGGATACTATATGTTAGGATACAGTGAAAAAGATTATTTCTCCCACTCTATACAGACAAAACATATTCTTCATAGAATGCAAAGGGAAGAAGGAAAAGAGTATTCAGAATATAGTGTTCTAGTTATCGGTAGGGTGAAGAGAAATATCAGTTTAATATATGTGGTCGGTCCATTCAAAAGCCTAATGACAGGTGTGAAGCTGTTCTTTACTTGATTGGCATGTATTCTCAGACTTTTATATCTTTTTCCCGACGGAAAAAGGTAGAAGAGAATATGTCTGGGGTGCTTGGCATCCTTGATTATGTTGGCTACTTTTCCAAGACAGCGGGAAGTGGATGGGAGGCTGGTTTGCATGATGGATGGGCTTCGTTCAAAACCTTTATATTTTCTTGTGGTCTTGGTCAGAGCAGGAGCAATACCTATAGCATTTCAAGTGCACATCTTAATGCTTTTTAAAAGTTGTGTATTTGAAGAGGACTGATTTGCAGGGTTATGGGCCAGAAGTTAATATCTGGAACTAAATTGGATGGCTCTTTCAAAAAGCCAGCACAGGTGTGAAGGGTCAAAAGGTTTCCGTCTGTAATATAAGATTTTATATTTGTTTTGTAGTTTCACTGGGCTAACAACTCAGTTGCAGCTGCAAATGACTTGTTCTTCCAGAGTTTTCATTGCACCAGCCTTGATTATCTTGTCTGATAGTATCAATTTCAAGAGCATTCTGCATCTGCACTCCCCAGCACATGATCTTTCATTTATTCATTTAAACCCTGACTTTCCTCCCAGAACTCGGGAGTTAGATTACAAAGACCACCATGCCAAATTGTGGTGATCCTGAACTTCCACCATGAGATGCTACAGCCATTTCTATCTCAAAAAGATATTATTCACCTTCCCCTCTTGCTTCCTCCCCAGCCCCACTCCCCCCCATTGCCCAAGTCAGAGGATAGGCCCTAGCTCATTAGAGAAAGCATAAATGTGGACCTGAGACCTCACTTAATAGACAGCAAGAACCAGGAATGACCTACAGGAGTTGTGATAAGTATCACAATACAGCATTAATTGCATGAGCATTGTGATAAAGCTAACAAGATCCATGGGGAAATCACTGATTGACCTTCCTGAAGGGCTCATTGAGTATGAGTTCCCCTGGTAACAGGCAGTGGCCTGCCTGTGTCTCCCACTGGATCTCATTACATGAGCCTTTTATAAGGCAGGCAAAGAACTTGGCCTGCTGAACTGTAGTCCCAGGCAGGGACTAGCGCGTGTATGCCACAGTCATGGTTTCACTTTGCATTCTGTAATCAACTATGTTCCTTTCCAATCGTTCTTCCTGAGTCATTACAGAGACATTTTGACTTCTCTCTGAACTGCAACATGAACCAGCAGTTAGAAATGAACAGTGCACTTGCCTTCAGATTCCAGGCTCAGCAAGGCAAAGTCAGACTCAGGACTAATGTGTTTCAACTGGCCCCATTCTAATTAGCAAACTCTAGGCAATGTAACAGGCTCAGAAGCAGTATTTCTGCAGGCAGGCCCCACATCTGATCTCTCCTTCCTAGACCCTAGAAGTACCTTGCCAGAACCTGCAGCCTAACATGAAGCTTGCGGAATTCTGTTGTTCCTGAATGTGTTACTCTGCTGCGTCAAGTTTGTGGATGCAAACAGCTTCTGCTGCTTTTCAGGACACTCATAATTAGTTCCTGGTTCTGTTGCCTACCAAGTGAGGCCTCAGATCCACAGGGTGAACATTCATAGAGGGGCCGATGCATCTTCCAGGTGCCCATGAACAATAAAACCTATTTCTGGTCATTTATCTCGTCATTGTTTACCATGTGCAGATTGGCTGCTATGTTAGCAGTAACTTCAAGCTATCCATTGGCTATGAAATGCTTTCTGAGGTTATAAAAAGAGTTCTTTCAAGTTCTTTCTTTTGATTTAGATGTTTTGTTTCATAATAAAGGCATTTGCATTAAACAGTGAATTATCCGTAAAGTAAGCTGTCCACTGTTTATGGGTTGTAAGTTAATTTACATATGTCTGAGCTTCTTGGACACTATTTGGAGTATGATAAATAGCTTAACCTGAAGAACCTCCTTCATTTGGAGCTGTCTGTGCTTTTGTTAACAGGGAGATTTGGAAACATGTTTTGGTTTGCCACCAAGCGTCAATGTTTTTTTAATGATTTGTAAATAGAATGTCAGCCCGACTGAGAGCAATGAGGTTCTCACATCCCTATTATGAATAAATAAAGAGAACCAGTAGACCAGGATGTCTGATTGCCTGGCAACCTGTATTCCAACAAAAAAAATCCACATGGGAAAAGGACTGAGATGAAACAAGCAAAAATGAAGAAAGGTAATGCAGACTTCATATAAACATAGGTGTGAATTATTAGGTCAGGCTGTTATACATTCGTGAATGTCTTTTCTATTTTTATCAGAGGAACAATTTCCTCATTGTACTAGGTGTAAAGTAATCATACACATGCTGAGAAAAAGCAAATGGTTTATGATTTTGTTGGGCTCTCAGAGAAATGAAAATGCTTTTTTATATTCCAAATGTCAATCATTCCTCAGTCAAGCCTAATCCTCTGCTTCTTCCCAAGCAACGGCTTTTCCTGTATCTATTCTTTAACAGGGTGTGGGTGGCGCTGGCTAGACCACCATGTTTTGCCCATCCCAAATTGTCCTTGAGGAGGAGGTGAGACCCATCTTCTTGAATCACTGTGGTTCATGTAGTGTAGGTACACCTACTGTGCAGTTAGGAGGAACCCCAAGCTTTTCACTCAACAATAGTGAAAGAATAGCAATATATTCCCAAGTCAGGATGGTATGTGGTTGGAGAAGCTTGTAGATGGTGAAGTTCCCATGTGCCTACTTCCTTTGTCTTAGATGATAGAGATAGGAGGTTCACAAAGTTTTGTTAAAAGAGCTTTAGCAAGTTGTTGCAATGCATCTTGTACATGGTACACACTTCTGCCACTGTGGTGGAGGGAGTGAATATTTAAGGCGGTGGTGGATGACTTGCCAATAAAGTGGGCTGCTGATGCAGATGCACACATCCAGACAAGTGGAGAATATTTCATCACACTCATGATTTGGCTTTGTAGATACACAGATTTTTGCAAGAGGACTGGGGGCAGGGGAGGGGGTGGGGTCCAGGAAGTGAGTTACTCACATAGATTTCCCAGCTTTGACCTGCTCTTGTAGCCACAATATTTATATGGCTATTCCAGTTCAGCTTATGGACAATTGTAACCCTCAAGGGAGAATTCCACAATGATAATGCCAGTCAAGATTAAAGGGAGATGGTTAGATTCTCTCTTGTTGAAAATGGTCATTGCCTGGCACTTGTGTGGTGTGACTGGTATTTGCCACTTGTCAGCCAAAATCTGAAGCTTCTCCAGCATATGGACACTGACTGCTCCAGTATCTTAGGGTTCGAGCATTGTACTGAACACTGTGCAATTGTCAGCAAACATCCCCATATCTGACTTTATGATACAGCATAGCTTATTGATGAAGCAGTTAAAGATGGTTGGGCCTGGGACCCTTATCATGAAGAACCACTGCAGTGATGTCCTGGTATTGAAATAATTGACCTCCAACAACTACAACCATCTTCCTTTATGTTAAGTATATCGACTTCAGTTTTGCTAGGCTTTATTGCCATACTCAGTCAAATGCTGCCTTGATATGGAGGACAGTCACCTCACTTCTGAGCTCAGCCTTTTTACTATGTTTAGAAGAGGGCTATAATAAGGTAAGGAGCCAAGCAACTAAGTGAAGTTAAGGTGGAATCCAAACTGATCTTCAGTGAATAGGTTATTATAGTGTAGATGCTGCAGGGTAGCACTGTTAATGACACATTCCAACACTTTGCTTATGATCAGGAAAGAACTGATAGGGAATAACTGGTCATTTGGATTTGTCTTACCTTTTGCAAAAGGACAAACCTGGGCAGTTTTCCACATTACTTGATAGATGCTAGTACTGTATTGCAAAGGCATGGCTATAGGGGGTTCTGAGCACGTGTTCAGAACTGTAGCTGGCATGTTACTAGGACACAAAGTCCTTACAGAATCCAGTGTCTTGAGTTGTTTCTTGATGTCATGTGGAGTGAATCAAATTGGCTGAAGCCTAGCATCTGTGATGCTGGGGACCTCCAGAGGAGTCTGAAATGGATCATCCATTTGATACTGGCTGAAGACGGTTGAAAATACTTTAGCTTAGTCCTTTGCACTGATGTGCTGGGCTTTCCCCTTATTGAGCGTGAGGATGATCGTAAAACTTCCTCCTTCAGCTATACTTTTAGTTGTCTACCACCATTCATGACTAAATGTGAAAGGAATGAAGAGCTTAGATCTGATCCCTCCTGCACTCTTCATTGAAACAAGGTTGATTCCTTAATTTGATAGTAGGGGTGGAGTGGGGAATATGTTTGGAGGTTACAGATTGTATGTAAATACAATTCTGCTGCTGGTGCTAATGGCCCACAGCACCTCATAGATAACCAATTTTTGAGTTGTTCACCTGCTTGGAATTTAGCACGGCATTTGCGCCACACTACACAACTGAGGGTATCCTCAGGGTGTAAAGATAGCACTTCACAGGGTTTGTGCAGTGGTCATTCCTACCAATACTGTCATGCTCAGATGGATTGATGACAGGTGGATTTGTAAGGACAACATCAACTAGCTTTTCCCTATTTGTTGATTCCATTACCACCAAGACCAAGTCTTGTAGTTGTGTTGTTTAGGATTTAGCCATAGTCCAATGTGTTGTTGCTGAACAACACTGTTGGTGATGGACATTAAAGTTCTCTGACCCAGAAGACATTCTGAGCCCTTGCCACCCTCATTGCTTCTTCAATTGGTGTTCAACGTGCTTCAGATTCATCAGCCTGTGGGGCGAGGTCTCCCAGTGCATGTTTTATATGTTGCCATGAAATGATATGGAATCTGAAGTCAGTGTTGAGGACGTCCAGGGCAATTCCCTCCTATTCATATGCTACTGTGCTGCCACCTCTAGTGGATCTGTCTTGTTGGTGGTGCAGGACATATCCATGATGGTGATGATGGCATCTGGGACATGGGCGGGATTTTATAACTTCGCTTGTCTCAGAAATGTAAAATCTCGCCAAGAGGTCAACAGACATTTCTATGTTCCGCCCCTTGCCTGCTCTGCTTCCCATAGTAGGCAAGGTGGTAAAATTCCAGCCACTATCTAGGATTCCATGAGTATGACTGTCAGGCTGTTGCTTGACTAGTCTGTGAGACAGCTCTGCCCCTTATGGCACAGGCCCTGAGGTGTTAGTAAGGAGGACTTTGCAGTAGTGAAGGATTGGGTTTGCCAATATTGTTTTTGGCGCGTATGTTGATTCCAGGTGATTCAGTTTCATTCTTTATTGACTTTTCTGAGTAGTTTGCTAGGCAATTTCAGAGAACATTTAAGATTTAACCACATTGCTGTGTGTCTGGAGTTAATACAGGTCAGACTGGGTAACGGCAGAAGATTTATTTTCCATAGTGAAGCAGATGGACTTTTTTTGTGAAGATTGGTTCACTATTACGGAGACTAGCTTTTTAATTCCAAATTTATCAATTGAATATAAATTCCACCAGCTGAAATTCAAACCCACTTCTTCAGTATATTAGGTTGGGCTTCTGGATTACTAGTCCAGTAACATTACCACAACACTATCCCATTAAACACAAGCCTCAGAATACTGCACCAGACAGATTTGTTTGATTTGTTTGATAATTGTTCCCAATTATTACTTTAGCTTTCATTGCTGCCTCTCTAAGAATGGAAACCGATGGTTTAACAGAAATCAGTTTATGTTGATTTTCATGACGTCACTCTTGCCTGGATTCAAATGTACCTCCCAGTTTGCTCAATTGAACATCATCCAGTCCCCATTAATCCAGAGAAATGCATCAAACACCACAGATAATGAATATGGCCACCTTTACCTTGACAGATGAAGAAGCCAATCCAATCCCAACAGGGAACTTTTTTTTATTCATTCATGGGACAGCATTTATTGCCCATCCCTAGTTGCGCTACGAGAGCAGTTGACAGTCAACCACATTGCTGTGGATGTGGAATCACATGAAAGCCAGACCAGGTAAAGACGGTAGATTTCTTTCCGTAAAGGACATTCGTGAACCAAGTGTTTTTTTTCTCTTGACAATCAGGAAAGGGTTCATGGTCATCAGTAGATTTTTAATTGACTTATTGAATTCAAATTCCATCATTATCATAGCAAGACTCAAATCCAGAACATTGCCTGAGTTTCTAGATTAAAAGTCTGGTGATAATTCCATTAGGCCATCCCCAATAATGTACGATCCCAAAGCAAACTATGATTGACTTTTACTCCACTGTGAAGAACCCAGGTATATTCAGACTGAATGTTGATTTGAGGATTTTAATTATTTTTCTACTTTGATTGAATGTTTTCATTGCTGCAGTAGTGAATTGGCTTGCTGCATTTAATTTTAGTTTGAAAACTGGCCAATTCTGTAGTGAGAGATTTGCATTGGTTTTCACAAGTTGTTTGAAAATGATCTTTCGTTGTCCTCCACTTGGCCAGTTTGCCCTGTGGCCATTAAATAGCTCAGTAAGAAGTATTACAACACCAGGTTAAAGTCCAACAGATTTATTTAGCAGCACAAGCTTTTGGAGTCTTGCTCTTTCATCAAGTGAGTGAGGACTTCTGCTCACAAACAGGACAGATACAGACACAAACTCAATAGGATAATGGTTGGAATGCGAACCTTTACAGTAATCAAATCCTAAAAGTACAGACAATGTGAGTGGAGAGACGGTTAAGCACAGGTTAAAGAGATGTTATTGTCTCCAGCCAGGACAGTTAGTGAGATTTTGCAAGCCCAGATAAATCGTGGGAGTTACAGATAATGTGATATGAAACCATGATCCAAAGAACAAAGAACAAAGAAGAACAAAAAACAACACGGCATGGGAAACAGGCCTTCGGCCCAACGAGTCCGCATTTTAATGTTCCCACTTCCACCTATGACCCTTATCTATGTTTATGGAAATCTGCATCCAAGTTGAGATCATCCTCATGTATGTAGAACTTGGCTATCAGTTTCTGCTCAGCGATTCTGTGCTGTCGTGTGTTATGAAGGCTGCCTTGGAAATCACTTACCCGAAGATAAGAGACTGAATGCCCGAGATTGCTGAAGTGTTTCCTGCCTGGTGATTGTCATGATGTAGAGATGCCGGCGTTGGACTGGGGTAAACTCAGTAAGAGGTCTGACAACACCAATTTTAAATCCAACCAATTTATTTGATAGTAAACTTGCTAGCAAGTTTACTATCAAATAAATCGGTTGGATTTAAAATTGGTGTTGTCAGACCTCTTACTGGTGATTGTCAAGCAGTGCTCATTCATCTGTTGTCGTAGCGTCCATGTGGCCTCCCCAGTGTATCATGGTCCGACGCCCTATCTTGTAAATTGAGCTTGTGTCTGTATATGCCGTGTTTGTGAACACAAGTCCTCACACACCTGATGAAGGAGCGAGACTTGTGCTGCTAAATAAATCTGTTGGACTTTAATCTGTGTTGTAAGACTTTTTATTGTGCTTACTCCAGTCCAACGCTGGCATCTCTATATCATTAAGTGGCTGACGTTAAGTGAGTTAGGATGTCCACCTCTTACCAAGAAGGGACACTGCCTCAGAAAGTGTCAGAATCAATGGATTGACAGCTTCCATCTCCCAGCAACAGTGGCCACTGCTGGGACTGCAGCAAGATTGTTCAGCACTGGAGCCAGATGTAAGCTAATTCTGGGGTGTCTCCACAGCCAGGTTGGCAAGCCCCAGTGAAGGGGCAAGGGTGAGTGGAGGGCACAGTTGGAAAGAGTAAGTGGAGGAGCTCAGGGTGCTCATCAAGAGGTAACCTCCACAGACTGGCACCAAGTCTCACCGGGTTTTACCTGGTGGCCTGATGACAAGGTGCCCCCCCCCACCACCCCACCGCTGGTGAAATCCCAGCGGCCATGACAGGAAGCCCTGAAATGGCAATTAATTAATTGAAGAGAAGTGCTCCAACTCTCCCCACCATTGCTAAAATTACAATCGGATGGGATAGAATGGGTAATCACTAGGAAAGGCACCATGATTTAACAACGCCAACTCCTGCTTCCCATCTCATTCCCAGGGGCCATTATATTTTAGACTTTAAACTTCAATCCATCAAAATCTCTGTTACTTCTTACCTTGAGCAAATTATCCTTTGTGTCAAATCTTTCGGTTCTTGTCCTCCAGCATTTTGTCTTTAAAATCTTCATAACTTAATCATATCCTCCTAAACTCCTCCTAAATTGTTCTTCCAGCTGTGGTCTATTGTGCTGTCCCCTATTCTATTTCACCAATGATAGCTGAGATTCACTGAACATTCGAGAATGCTTTTCTTCTGCCTCCTTCTATCCACTGTTTCTGTTTATCACTCAGACATAAATGTCTATCAAATACTTATTTTCAGGTGTCCATTTTTAAAGAAACAGATATGTGATAAATGTTGATAATGAAGTATCAGGCTATATCTGTGTATTTATTCTCAAATATTTAGCACAGTAAATTTTATTCCCCTGACAGAAATCTGCTTTGTACTGTCTGTTATTTAGCTGGGCACTGAAATTAGTCCACTTTCATCAGCAGCATTCAGAATTTTACAGCTTAACAGCGAATCCACCCCCAGAATGCACTGACAATCTTGTGGTTCAAGTATGTAGATTGTAACTGCATGAAGAGATTCTGATTTCTTGCACCTCAATTTTACCACTACAGTGCAGAAATGGCCCATCGAGTATGCACCAACCCTTGGAAAGGACATCCCACCCAGGCTCTACCCTCTGTCCTTCCCCTGTAGCCGTCTGCAATTACCTTGCTAACTGACACAGCTTTGGACCATGGGAGGAAACCAGAGCATCTGGAGGAAACCCACATAGACACAGGGAGAATGTACAAATTCCATACAAATAGTCACCCGAGGCTGGAATTGAACCGGGATCCGTGGTGCTGTGGGGCAGCAGCACTAATCACTGTGTCTCCATGCTGCCTCTTCTTAAAATGGCCTTCTTAAAAAATACTTCTTCAGCAAACCAATTGAACACTTCCCCATCTTCTGTAACCCATTTAACTTGTATAAGATGTTATAAAGTGATTGGGCCATTTAATGATATGAAATGCGCTATGGAAGTGTTTGTTCCAGTTTAATTTGCCAATGTTGGCATATAACTTGTAATACCATGACCATTATTCATTTCTGGAGAAGTACGCTGAATTGAGAAAAAAAATTAAAGCTCTTCAACTGTCAGCACAGAAGAACATTAAAATTTAAGAATGAACATGTAAATTAGGAGCAGGAGGAGGCCATTCAGCTCCTCAAACCTGCTCTATCATTCAATAAGATCATAGCTGATCTAATTGTGACCTCAACTTCACATTTTGCTGACCCTTGAGAACCTTTGACTCCCTTTTTAATCAGCAAGCTATTGCTGTTTTAAAAATATTCGTTGACACTGCCTCCACCATTCTCTGGGGATTGGAATTTCAAAGATTTGCAATCCACTGAGAGAAAACCTTTCTTCTCTGTCTTAAATGTGTGATTCCTTTCTTTTTAAACCATGTTCCCTAATTCTCCCTTCTCCCATGACAGGGAGCATCCTCTCAGCATGCATCCATCAAGTCTCCTCAGGATTTGTATGTTTCACTAAGATCACCTTTCAATCATCTATCACCTCTCACACCCTTGTAAATAAATAAGAGGACCAAAACTTCATACAGTTTAGAATAGAATAGAATCCCTACAATGCAGAAGGAGGCCATTCAGCCCATCAAGCCTGGACTGATAACAATCCCACCCAAATCCTATCTCTGTAACCCCTTATCCCCTCCTAATCCCCCTGACACTAAGGGACAATTTAGCATGACCAATCAACCCGCACATCTTTGGACGCAGGAGGAAACTGGAGCACCTGGAAGAAACCCATGCAGACAGAAGGAAAAGTGCAAACTCCACACAGACAGTGACCCAAGCTGGAATTGAACCTGAGTCCCTGTCGCTGTGAGGCAGTAGTGCTAAGTACTGTGCCAACATGTCATTCAATCTTCTAGACTCGAATGGAGATAGGACGAGCTAATCCAACTTTTCCTCATTCCAGATATTAGTTGAGTGAATCATCTCTCACTTCCTGGTAATACATATACATCCATTCTTTAAAAAGAGAACCAAAACTGCATACATATCTAGAGGTGTCTCATGATCTCCAATTTCATGCACTACTGTTGCAAATAATCCCTACTTTTATATTCCACTCCCTTGCAACAATATTCCATTTGCCTTCCTAATCATTTGTTGCATCTGCATTGCGACATTTCCTGATCTGTGTGACACCCAAGTCCTTCTGTCCTTTAGAGTTCTGCAATGTTTCTCCAGAGGAAACTCATACAGACACGACAAGAATATACAAACTCCACACAGTGACCCGAGGCTGGAATTGAACCCAGATGCCCAGTACTGTGAGGTAGCAATGCCAACCAGTGAGCCATCCTGCCACCTTTTAATAATATGCTGGTTTTCATTCATCCTGCCAAATCGGATAAGTTCACATTTTGCCACATTTTCCTCCAGCTGACAAATGTTTGAACACTCATTTAATCTGTCTAATTGTTCTGCAGACTTCTTGAGCAGGATTTTCTGGCTGTGTTTGCCACGAGACTGGAAAATTCCACCCAAGGACAATGGACCTTTGCATGGCTTGACCCTTGATTCCCATAATGGACAGGCTGGGAAAATTCCACTCCTTATGGCCTCCTCACAATTTACTTTTTTCCCTATCTTTGTGCCAACTTAAAACTTAGTAACCATACATTCAGTCCCTTAATCAGATTTATTGACATAAATTGTAGACATTTGAGGCCTGAGAACTAGTCCCTATGGCAATCCTGTGCCAACCTGGAAAGACCTATTTATCCCTACTCTCTGTTTTCTTTTAGCATAACAATCCTTTATCTATGCTAATACATTACCCACTGTACCATGTGCTCTTATCTTTGATTTGGTACCTTGTCAAATGCCTTCCTGAAATCAATGTACAGCACATCTACAGGTTCCCCTTTATTCATTATGCTTGTTACTTCCTCAAAGAACTCTAATGAATTAGTCCAACACGATTTCCCTTTCACAAAACCAATATTATTCTGCCTGGTTGCATTCAGATTTTCAAATTCAAGATTCAGATTCCAAGTCCAGCATTACCAATAGAAAAATAAAGTTACATAGCTTTCCAAAACCACATTCAAGATCCTTAACTGTTTATCAAATGCAAAAACATGTTTGTTTTGTCATATAAATGTAATTGTCAGTAATGGTTACAGGGGTTACCCTGATCTCCCACCACACCCTTCATTCATATTGATTCTGCTAATCTCCCTCCGACATTATAATGGGTGATTAAAGCATGGGGAATTTGCTTGAAATTCTATTTTAGTAACTGTAAATGATGTCAATGAATGTTTCAGCAAGTTCTTTACATGAAAGTAGGAACTAAAACTAATAAAAGCACTAACACCATTACGCCTTTGTTTAATGATTTTTTTATCTTCAGTTACATAGTAATTGCAATCAGTTCATTCATTTAAGACAAATTAATTCATTGCACTCAAACGTTCTATTTTATTAGTCATTGGGGATTATTTAAGCGAGGTTCCACATTCTATAAAGGTTTTTAATACTGATGCACTACTCAGTGAATTCTTTCAGTGTTTAAAGAATTAATCTAACACTCAGTATTTCTATTGGAGCCCCAGTATTGGAAGCCCATCACTGCACTGTCAAGTGCAGTAATGTCAATGTTGGTGCTAAATTTTTCTGTAAAATTTTGAATTATGTCAAGTAAGGCTTCCTTTCATATATTTCTTGTAATATTCAGTAACCTTGAAACTAAGAATGGTTGTTCCTCCAATTTCACCTGTTTGTCCATATTATTTTTTCTCTTTGTTCTTTCATGAATTGTGGGCATCACAGATGAGGTCAGTGCTTGTTCCCAATCCCTAATTTTCTCCTGAAATTGATCTGCACAAGAAGGATGGATTGCACCTAAACAGGGGAACTAATGTCCTTGTGAGGAAATATGCTAGTGCTGTTGAGGAAAGTTGAAACTAGATTGACAAAGGGATGGGAATTTGAGGGAAAATTAAGTGTGAAGATGAGAAAAACTGGCACTGGGAACTGGAGAGGTATTAATTGATCAAGAGGATATATTGGTGAGTAATAACAAGGTAAGTTATTTGGAGTAATAACAAGGTAAGCTTACTTGGAGAGTTTGATAGAACTAGAATAGGCAATAGTAAGTTGTTCAATAATGTCAGAATAAGAGGGAAAGTGAAAATAGTCTAGATCAGAATCTATATGCATGTATGTGAATGCATGGACTGTGATTAAGATTGATGAACCACAGGCATCAGCTGATAAATGAAATTATAATCACAGAAACCTGGTTCATGAAGGACTGGAGTATGTGTTAAATATTCCTGGATACATGCTATTCAGGACAGATTGGGAAGGAAGAAAAAGGCACATGGGAGTGAGCAACAATATTGATCAGAGATGGTATTATGATACTGGAAAGAGAGCATGTTCCAGAGAGTCAAGGATGGAATCTTTCTGACTTGAGGCAAATAATGAAAACGGTGCAATAACATTGATCGGTGCAGTATATAGTCCACCAATAAAATTGCAAATAAATTACAGAGTAATTGTACTGGGGAACATCAATTATCCAAATATAGATTGGGATAGGAATAGTGCTAAGGGACAAGAGGGGTGAGAGTTCCTGGAAAGTACTTAAGATAATTTCCTGCAGCAGCAAATTTGCAGTCAATGAGAGGGCAGGGACTATTGGATTCTATTCTAGGGAAGGAGTTGGCTAAATGATTATAAGGTTTAGGTTGCCCATGGAAAGGGACAAAGAACAATTTAGATCAGAGATCCCCGGGGGAAAGCCAACTTCATTGGGGTGGGAATGCATCTGAATTGAGTGAGTTGAAATCACAAGCTGGCAGAAAAGATGGTTGCTGAACAATGAGCTGCCTTCCAAGAATAATAATTGCAGGCAATGTGAAGGTATATTCCCTTGAAGGGGAAAAGTAGGACAGATAAATCCAGAGGTCCTGGATGATGAGAACGATGGTAATGAAGATCAAAAGAAGAAGTGGACATACAACAAAGGTCAGGTAGAAAATATAATGGAGAATCAGGGTGAATGCAGAAGGTTTAGTAGAGAAATGAAAAGACAAGTGGCAATTCAAGTTCATAACAGGTAAGTATGAGGTGATTGATTTTGGCAGTAAGAATATGGAGAGACAGAGAAACTGCAATGGAGGTGCATGAACAGAGAGGCATCATTATATATGCTCACTAAAGATGACAGGGCAGGCATATCAAGAGAGCATTTAATAAATCATATAATATCTTAGGCTTTATTAATGGAAGCATTGAGTACAAGAGGAAGAAGGTCATGTTGAGTTATATAAGACACTAGTTAGGCCTCATCAAGCACGCTGTGTCCAATTCTAAATGCATACTTATGGAAGGATATGAAGACATTGGAGAAGTACACAGGAGATTTGCAAGAATGATTGCAGGGATAAAGATGTGTAGCTATGAGGATAGATTGGAGAGATTAGGACTATTTTCCATGTGGAAAAGAAGGCTGAAAGGAGGTTGAAATATCTTAGGGATATTTACAGAATAAATAATGAGAAACTGTTTGCACTCTAAAGATCATCAAGAACAAATGGGCCCAGATGCAAACTAATTGGGAAAAGGAGTAAAAGTAATGTGAGGAAAAATATCTTTACTCAGAGCATAGTTAGGATGTTGGGCAAATGTCATGTGAAGATGCCTGAGGCAGGTTCGATTGAAATATTCAAAAAGGGAGAATGTGCAAAGTAACGAGGATAAGGCATGGAAGTGGGATTTGGTAGAATGCTCGCTCAATGAGTTAGTACAGGGCTGTTAGGCTGAATAACCTCGATCTGCACTATAAAGATTCTGCAATAATTTAATGTAGGATTCTAAAATTAATTAAATGAGAGATGTCTCAATTAAAATTGATATGGTGGATTCGAAACCATAAGTCAGATATGAAGGTTAACGTTATAACTTAGTTTGTCAGTCATAACTTAATTTAATGAAGTATTATTTACCCAAGCTGCTTTATGTCTTCAATTTTCCTATAGTTATTAATTCCCACTCATTTCTCCACCCATTATGTTCCAGCCGATTCTGAGTCAATTCCCTATGGTCCCGTACATTAGTTTTAAAGTTATGGTTTTTTTGTAAACTTACAACTGGAATTTACTGATGCATTTTCCATCTTTAAATTGTAATTGTATTGTAATGTAGTGAAGATTATTTTATTATGTATCAAGCAATGCAGTCAACTGCTCTGTGGTGTTTATAATGTACATTGATTAGCATGTAGATATGTACTGGTTGTGAAATAACCTACTGGGAAATATCTCAGCGCTGAACTACCTCATGTAATTATATCTTCATTAAAAAAGCAGAGAAGAATTTTGAACACATGTGTGACTGTTCTTATACCAGTATCCCATGGCATAAATTCAAAACAATTGTGCCTTCAATTTGCAGAGGTAGTATAAAGATTCAGTATATTTTGTGAATGTCCTCGGTTATGTGTGAGGCATGTGCTGCTCCATCATTGCTGGCACAGAAATGAGTATAAAGCTCTGCTGATCTGAAACTGTACATAAAGGGGCAAATCTTCCTCTGCCGCTTTGGGGCATTAAATCATAGCAGGATGAAAGCCTCACCCATTGCAAAATTGGGCTCAAGCTGCTCATTATTTTTCATCCATTCTTTTGAATAGTTTGAAAATCATGTCCAACCAAAAGCTCCATTCTGTAATAAGGATTTCCATTCTGCCAAGTTCCGATAAGCAAAGCCTAACACGAGGCCCAATTTTACCATTTTCATTCTAAGTGCCGATTCTGGACGTAGTACAGATCCGACTTAGAAATCAGCTTTCAGGCGCCCGCATATGCTCTCAGCCATCTTCAGTACGATTTGCACTGTGGGGAGAGCTTAGCACTGCCAGCACATTCAGAGCTCTGAACTGCACATATGGACTTAGGAAAAGAATTGGAAAAAGTGCGCCCATATCAGATCGCTCCTGAACTGCAGAAAGCAAAGAAAGTGACCCGGGAGCAAAAAGCAGAAGTGAGGGTATATCTCATTGGAGGGGGAGGAGAAAGACGAGTAAAATTATCTTGGTGGAGAGGGAACAGATGGATCTCTGGGAGGGAACCATTGGATCTCTGGTGGGGGTCAGGGGGTGTGCTGCCACTTTGCAGTCAATTGGTGGAGTGGGAGGGGGCAGGGATGGTGATCGGGCTGGGTTGTGGGGGGTTGGATAAGGGGGGCAGTGATGTCTGTGGATAGTGGGGGGGGGTAAGGGACATAGATCCTCCTGTCCCCCTCAGCAGAGATCCATCTGACCCATCTCCCTCTTCTCCCCTCACAAGACAATGATCTGGCCTCATCCCATCCCTCCCTGTCAATGAATGTGTCTCACTCCCTCCTCACAGAATGGTCTGGTGTCATTCCCCCTCCCCTCCAGAAGAACATCTGACCTGCTTCCTGCCCCCCTGCCACCACCAGATAACAATCAGTCCTCCCTCCTGCCAGAGATACATCTGACCCAAATCCTCCTCCTCCCCTTCCCCAACCAGACAACAATCTGATCTCACTCTCCTCCTCCCCCTGCAACTAGAGAATGACCTGACCCCCACCCCCGCCCCCCACCCCAGCTCCCCCTGCACCCTCTCTCCCACCCCTACCACTGATCTGAGTCAAAGAGCCATTGGGAACATTGAACGCGCTATTCAGAGGCTGAAGCACCCAACTCAGTCTTTTGTTCAGTAGGTCCTTAAAAGCACGGTTCTGGATTGGTAAACGCGGTGGTAAAGGGGGAAATGCTGATAGTGTCGGGCAGGCAGTTCATTAATTCAATTTAAATGCATGCAAATACATTTAAATCATCGTTGTGCCTGATTTGGACACAGAACCTATCCCCACTATTTGCGGGTCTCAATAAAGTGGCAATCTGCGCAGACAGGGGTGCAGATTGCGATAAAGGCCTCACACCCAACTTTACCATCTTTATGTTTTTAATCAAATATATGAGAAACATCTATTCCAGTGATCAACAGAACCACATTGTAACAGAAAATAACAATTAATGAGACTTTGATGAAGTGGTTAATATTGTTGTCTTGCAGCACCAGAGACCTGGGTTCAATTCCGATCTTGAGTGACTGTCTGTACGGAGTTGCATGTTAAATTGCCCCTTAATGTCAGGGGGATTAGTAGGGTAAATACATAGGGTTATGGGAACAGGGCCTAGGTGGGATTGTTCTTGGAGCAATGGGCTTCTGCACTGCACTGCCTCCTTCTGCACTGTAGTGATTCTATGTCTACTAATAAGAAAAATATCACCATTCTTGAATGGCGGAACAAACTCGATGGGTCGAGTGGTCTAATTCTGCAACCATGCTTATGGTCTATGATTCTAGGAAATACAAAATGAAAGCATTTTTGTTTTATCAGTCACTAGTTATTTTGGCAATTATCAGCCGGTTGCACCAAGAGTAGTTTTTAAATACAATCTATGATCAGCTGAAAGCTTCAGGAATTTTCCAAAAGGAAAATCTAAAAATGTTAGTTGGTGAGTTTAACTGAACTGTTCACTAAAGTAACAGGGTTTTTCAGTGCCTCAATCAAATATTGCTCAATTTTTTTAAACAATCAAATTAGTTTTAAAATCTAATCTAATCCAGACGCAAATCCAATTGCATTTCTTTGACCTATTAAAAAAAAATCCAAATTCTCAATTAAATTGAGAGAGCAGATGGTGGTTGATCAATGGATCACCTACAAAGAAGAAGTATTGAATGCAATTTCAAGGTATATTCCCTTGAAGGAGAAGGTAGGACAAATAAACTTAGAAAACTTTAGGGTGCGAGAGATGGCGGTGAAGGTAAAAAGGAAGAGGTGTGCATATGACAGATGTCAGGTAGAAAACATAATGGCTGAAAATGGAAGGATCAGAGGGGGAATGAGAAACTAGACTTTATTTAGTAGTCGCAAGTCAGCTTACATTAACACTGCATTGAAGTTACTGTGAAAATCTCTTGGTTGTCACACTCCAGTGCCTCTTCAGTTATAATGAGGCAGGATTTAGCATGGCCATTGCACCTAACCAGCACGTCTTTCAGATTGTGGGAGGAAATCAGAGGACACAGAGAGAACCTGCAGACTCCGCACAGTGACCCAAGCCACAAATCGAACCTGGGCCCCTGGCGCTGTGAAGCACACTGTGACATTGTGTCTACAAAAAGAAAAGCAGGAATAGAGTGTGAAAAGTGACTGACAGCTAACAGGAAAAGGAATCCCAAAGTCTTTGGCAAATATAAATAATAAAATGATGATTAAAACAAAAAATAGGGCAAATTATGGATAAAAAAGAGATATGCACCTGGAGGCAGAGAAAATAATGGCGATATTAAATAAATACTTTGTATCTGTCTTTACAAAGGCAGAAGATACTACCTTCTGGTGAGAGAGGAAGTAATTTGTATACTAGGAGAATTTACAATTGAGAGGGAGGAGAGGCTATCCTTACTTAAAGTTGACAAAGTACCAGGGCCCGCTGAAATGTACCTAAGGTTACTGAGGGAGGTGAGAATGGAAATTGCTGAGTCACTAGGGACAACCTTCAACACAGGGATGGCACTAGAGAACAGGAGAACTGCAAATGTTAATCCTGTTCAAGAGAGGTGCAAGGATGAAGCCGGCAACTGCAGACTGCAGTGGTAGAGAAATCTCTGGAAACAAGTTTACATTCAATCAAGAGTGCAGAAGGGCAATCCATAAGCAGCACTAGGCATACTTAAAACTGAGGTGTTAACCTGGTGAAACTACAATACAGGACTACTTGCATGCCAAATAGCAAGTGATAAACAAAGCTAAGTAACCTCACAACCAACAGTTCAAATTTAAGCTCTGCAGTCCTGCAACATCCAGCCTAAATGGCAGTGGACATTTAAACAACTCACTGGCAGCAGAAGCGTCACAAATATCCCCATCCTCAGTGATGCGGGAACCCAGCACATCAGTGCAAAAGATAAGGCATTCACAACAATCTTCAACCAGAAGCGTCAACTGGATGATTCATGTCAGCCTGATTTAGAGTTTTAAAGTTTATTTATTAGTGTCACAAGTAGGCTTACATTAACAGTGCAAAGAAGTTGCTATGAAAATCCCCTAATCGCGACACTATACACAGATACACTGACAGACAACTTAACATAACCAATGCACCTAACCAACATGTCTTTCAGACTGAGGGAGAAAACCAGAGCACCTGGAGGAAATTCACACATACATAGGGTGAACATGCAGATTCTGCACAGATAGTGACCCAAGCCAGAAATTGAACCTGTGTTCTTTGTGCTGTTGGGCAGAACTGCTAATACTGTGCCACTGTGCTGCCCATAAACAATGGTGCCCCCCCTCCCTGCCAGCGTCATGGATGCCAACTTCCGTCAATTCGATTCATTCCACATAATGTCATGAAATAGCTGAAGACACCGGATATGATGTAAAGATGCCGGCATTGGACTGGGGTAAACACAGTAAGAAGTCTGACAACACCAGGTTTAACACCACGTTAACCTTCATGACACACGACAGCGCAGAGTCGCTGATCAGAGACTGATAGCCAAGTTCCACACACATGAGAACGGTCTTGACAGGGATCTTGGGTTCATGTCACACTATCTGTAATCCCCATGACTTGCTGGGGTTTGCAAAACCTCACTTATTGTATTGTTTGGAGACAATACACATCTCTTTAACCTGTGCTCAGTGCTCCTTCCACTCGCATTGTTAGCCACTTTAAGACTTGAATAGCAGGTTAGATGTAAAGTTTCACATTCTAATCAGTAATCTGTCAACTGTCTATGCTGTTATATGTACTGTCTGAGGCCAGAACTCTTCATTCACCTGACGAAGAGGGAAACCTCAAAAGCTTGTGAATTTACTGTCAAATAAATCGGCTTGACACTGGACACCACAGAGGTTATGAGCCCTGACGATATTTCTGACAATATGAAGATTTGTGCACCAGAACTTGCCGCATTCCTATCCTTTTACATTATGAAGATCTGTGTGCCTGTGCTTCTGTGGAGTGCTGTTACTATCCTTTTTAAATATAGTTTATGCATGCATATTAATGACTGTCTTCTTGATTTATCAGCCTTATGGGTGAGCAGGCGACATTTCCTGCAAGGCTGCTTCCAGCACTTAATCTTTGTTGCTTGCCAAAGGGGGAACTCATAGTGGTTGAGTAGCTTCTGTACGAGGTGTTTAGTTTAGATTAAATGCTGGAGAACTTTGCACTATAGAAAGCTGAAAATCATTCCAAATGCCATGTTTTTCTTTGCGCTTAAAAGCTATCCTCTTACTTCAGTTCAAAATTAAACATAATAGTGGCTACAGTGTAAAAATTGGGACCATGTATAATGGTACCATAAGTTTTCCTAATTCTTGTGAAGTCTTTCTTTTCCCTGGAAGTTACAGCTAACTGAACAACAAATCAGTAAAGTCTTTTTTTAATTTATAATTTAAATCATCATAATTGATTTTCTCATTAGTTGTGGCATTGTGATATTATCACTAGACTTGTAATACAAAATGTTAATGCTCTGGGGTCCTGGGTTCGAATCCCACTACAGCAGATGGTAGAATATGAATTTAATAAAAATCCAGAATTAAAACTAATGACAACATGAAGCCATTGCCAATTGTTGCAAAAACCTTCCTGGTTTAATAATGTCCTTTATGAATGGAAACCTGCCATCATTACCTGACCTGGTGTGTGACTCTGAAATGGCCTAGTAAACCAGTTCAAGTACATTGAACATAGAACAATACAGCACAAACAGGCCCTTCGGCCCATGAGTTGCATCACATCTATACCTACCAATCCACAGACCTATCTATAACCTCATTCGTTTCCATATACTCATTTGTTTCCATATACTCATCCAGAAGTCTTTTAAAAGGCCCCAGCGAGTTTGCCTCAACCACCTCCGACGGCAACCGATTCCATTCACTCACCACCCTCTGAGTGAAAAACTTACCCCTAACATCCCCTCTGTATTTGCTTCCTGCACCTTAAATCTGTGTCCTCTCGTAGTGACCATTTCAGCTCGGAGAAATAGTCTCAGAGTCCACCCTATCTATTCCTCTCAACATTTTATAAACCTCTATCAGGTCGCCTCTCAACCTACGTCTCTCCAGTGAGAAGAGTCCCAACTCCCTCAACCTATCTTCATAAGGCCTGCCTCCCAATCCAGGCAGCATCCTTGTAAATCTCCTCTGCACTCTTTCAATAGTCTCTACATCCTTCCTATAGTGAGGTGACCAGAACTGCGCACAATACTCCAAGTGGGGTCTGACAAGGGTCTTATAGAGCTGCATCATTACCTCCTGACTCCTAAACTCTATTCCTCGATTAATGAAGGCTAGTACATCGTACGCCTGCTTGACCACTTCCTCCACCTGTGAGGTCGATTTAAGAGTCCTATGGACCCGGACCCCGAGATCTTTCTGCTCTACAACACAGCTAAGACTCCTACCCCTTATATTGTACTCCTTCATCCCATTATTCCTGCCAAAATGGACCGCTACACATTTATCCGCGTTGAAGTCCATCTGCCACTTCTCCGCCCAGTCTTGCATCCTGTCTATGGCTCGCTGCAACTTGTAGTGGGACATAAATGCTAGCTAGTGATTTCCACATCCTGTGAATGAATATTGGGCACAAAATCCTTCTGCCTTTTTTCACATGTTGGGGTTTTGCTTTGTCATGTGCACCCACCTATTCAGATTGAGGTGGGTAAGGCACATGGTTCATCTATTCAGCTCACCTGAATATTTCTAGTTCCAGCACCTTCAACTTTGCTTTCTCCTTCTCTGCACTGCTGGTGAGCTCTGAACACAGCAGGAAGCCCAAATAATGTTGTAGCAAACCATATGGCGCAGGTACCTTAAAGGCACATTGCCTATTAGAATCATGTAACATAGAAAGAGACTTTCAGTCCATTGTGTATGTGCTGGCCATCAAGCACCTATCTAATCTAACTCTATTTTCCAGCAGTAGATCCATAGCCTAGTATGCTATAGCATTTAAGTACTCATCTAATGCTTGTTAAATATTGTGAAGCTTCCCATCTCAACCACTTTTTCAGGCAGTGAATTCCAGATTCTCACCATCTTCTGGTAGAAAAGTTTTTCCTTAAATCCTCTCTAAATCTCCTGTCCCTTATTTAATTCGATGCCCCAGGTTATTGATCCCTCTACTGAGGGGAAAAGCTTCTTCCTATTCATCCTATCTATATCCCTCATAATTTTGTACACCTCAATCAACCTTGTCTGCCCTAAAAATAACAACCCAAGCCTGACCTGCTTCTCTTCATTGTTGAAACACTCCAGCCCAGAGAATATCCTGGTGAGTCTCCCTGCACCCTTTCTGGTGGAATTGCATCCTTCATACATTAAAGAGAAGCTGCAGAAAAAAGTACTGCAATGGAAATTCTTGAACTGAACTGTCTGGTCTGACAAATGTGGCTCTGTGTTCAGAACTAAAGGCAGCATACATAATTTCTATTTGTACTGTGGGTATTGGACTGAATTATATATGGCTCCGTCACTGAGGGGGAAATGCTAAGGGCCATTCAAAAGTACATTGACTTACACAGGAATGGAAATCCCGTTGGTGGAAAATATTATAACAGATGTAAACTCCCATATTTGAAAAGACTTAATGGCTTCAGGTTGGTTCAGATACCTACCTGCGTGGTACTGAGGGTTTACGATGTGAAAGAAAACCTGGTTTACATGAAAACGAGGCGTTGGTTAGCACCCACTGGCAGAATATGTTTTTTAAGTTAAAATTGTAAGTTAAAGCCAGAAGAAAGTTGAACAAGAGAACTGCAGAGAGCAGATTTCCCAAAAGAATAAAAAATGTCCCAAAAAACAGGGAATGAGGACAAAAGGTATACCTCAGGTAACAGTTAAGTTAAAGGAACAATAAGCAAAAAGTTGAACAAGTTCCTGTTCAGAAGAATTCAGGTTAAAAAGCAGATAAAGCGCTAAGTTAGAGAGATAACTGCAAGAACGAATGTTGGCTATTCAGAATCCGGACAACTGAAGTGTTCAAAAGTTTGGTAACTTCTTAATGGCGTGTGTGAAGAAATAATGTCCATGGCTGGGCATCTGAGAGATTGTGTGGATTGATCCACGGTAAAGGAATGCTGACAGGAGGTTGGAATGATTGATGTAGATGATAATGTGGGGGGAATGACAGGCAAGTTTGCAGATGACACCAAAATTGATAGGATGGTTAATAGTGAAGAAGGTGGTCATAGGTTCTAGAAAGATATAGATGGATTGGTCAAATGGCCTGAGCAGTGGCAAATAGTATTTAACCCTAAGTGCGAGATGAGGCACTCTGGAAGAAGAAGTAAAACGAGGGAGTGATTTAATGAATAACAGGACATTGGGAAGCTCAGAGGAACTGATGGATCTCGGGGTGCTTATTCATAGACCCCTGAAGTTGATAGAGCATGTGAATAGGATAGTTAAGAAAACAGTTTCTTGTTTTTATCAGTCATGACATAGCATATAAGAGCAAGAAGATAATATTGGAGTTGTGCAGAGTATTGGTTAGGCCATGGCTGGAGTGCTGTGTGCAGTTCTGGTCACTTCACTATGGAAAGGATTACGGTTAGCAGTAGAGAGGGTACAGAGGAGGTTCACCAGGATATTGCCCGGGATGAGCATTTCAGCTATTTGAAAGGACTGAATAGGCTTGGATTGCTCTCTTTAGAGAAAAGGAGATCAAGGGAGGACATGATTGAGGTGTAAAAGACTACAGGGGTATGGACAGAGTGAGTCAGGAGCAGCTCTTCCTCTTGGTTGAGGGGTCAATCGTGAGGGGGCTTAATTTCAGGGTGAGGGCCAGGAGATTCAGAAGGGATTTGAGAAATTTTTCACTCAGAGGGTAGTGAGAATCTGAAATGCATTCACTGGAAAGGTAGTTGAAGTATTTGAACAAAGAACAAAGAACAACACAACACGGGAAACAGGCCCTTCGGCCCAACGAGCCCGCGCCGCCATCCTAACATCTTAATGACATATAGAGACCAATATAGGGATAATTTGTTACCCAGTCAGCCTAAGAGCACATTTTTGGGATGTGGGAGGAAACCGGAGCACCCGGAGAAAACCCACGCAACCATGGGGAGAACGCGCAAACTCCCGCAGACACAGGCCCAAATCCATGTGTCTGCACAGCAACAGCGATAGTCTCTGAGCTGTCATGTTGCCCATCTGATGGTCCAGTTTAAGCATACACTAACGACATGAAGCACTAGGCCACTCCTGAAGTAACATCCAGGAGCAGCCCTCGCACGACCTGCCGAATGCATGCACCTTGTTGGTCAACAAGGTGGACCGAACAGCCTGTGGAAACAATTAAAGTATTTAAACAGTCCTCCTATATCCCTCTATCTGCAGACTGCTCATGTGGCTGTCCAAGAGACCCTTAAACAACCCTAGCGTGCCTGCTACCACCACCCTACTTGGTAGTGCATTCCACACCCCCACTACCCTTTGAGTGAAAAAATGCCCTCTAATATTAATCTTATACATAGCCCTCCTCACCCTAAGGCCGTGACCCCTCATTCTATCCGAATCTAATGGTGGAAAAAGCTTACCACCATTTACTCTATCTATACCCCTCATAATCTTATATACCTCTAATAGATCCCCTCTCAGCCGACGTCTTTCAAGGGAAAACAACCCCAGTGCGTTCAACCTTTCCTCGTAAGACAGCCCTTCCATACCAGGCAGCATCCTGGTAAATCTCCTCTGCACTCTCTCCAGGGACTCCACATCCTTCCGGTAGTACGGCGACCAGAACTGGACGCAGTACTCCAAGTGAGGCCTAACCAATGTTCTATACACTTGCAACATCAAACTCCTACTCTTGTATTCTATACCCCTTCCTATGAAGGCTAACATACCATACGCTTTCTTTATCACTTTTTCCACCTGTACTGACACCTTCAGAGACTTGTGAACCTGCACCCCCAGGTCTCTCTGCGTCTCTATACTCCGGATAGTTTTACCTTTTATCCTATAACTCCCCTCTACATTATTCCGGCCAAAATGCATCACCTCGCATTTATCCGGATTAAATTCCATTTGCCATCTATCTGCCCAATCTACCAGCCTATCTATGTCCTGTTGTATTGCCTGGCACTGCTCCTCAGTCCCCGCCAATCCAAGTGTCTTAGTGTCATCAGCAAATTTGCTGATCACACCACCTACCCCCTCTTCCAAGTCATTTATATAAATCACAAATAGAAGAGGTCCTAGTACTGAGCCCTGTGGCACACCACTAGTGACTGACCTCCAGTTGGAAAAAGAGCCTTCCACTACTACCCGCTGTCTCCTCCTCCCAAGCCAGTTCTCAACCCACCTACATACCTGGCCCTGTATCCCATGCACCTTCACCTTTTTCATCAGCCTACCATGGGGAACCTTGTCAAATGCCTTACTGAAATCCACGTAGACGACATCAACGGCTTGTCCTTCATCAACCGTTTTTGTCACCTCTTCAAAAAATTCCACTAGGGTCGTAAGGCACGACCTCCCCTTAACGAAGCCATGCTGCGTATCCCTGATCAGATTGCAGCGCTCCAGATGCTCATACATCCTATCCCTGAGGATCCTCTCCATTAGCTTACCTATAACTGAAGTCAAGCTCACCAGCCTATAATTCCCTGGGTTATCCCTCTGACCCTTTTTAAACAACGGTACTACATTTGCTATCCTCCAGTCCTCTGGGACCTCACCTGTGTCCAAAGAAGAGACAAAGATTTGCGTCAGAGGCCCAGCAAGGTCATCTCTCACCTCCCTTAGCAGCCTGGGATAAATACCATCAGGCCTCGGAGCTTTATAAGTCTTTATGCTACCTAAAAGCCCCAACACTTCTTCCCTCGTAATGATTATTTCCTTTAACGGGTCCTCAAAATCCTCAAAGCCGGCATCAGATATCAGGCCCCTCTCCCGCGTGAATACCGACGCAAAATATTCATTCAGGATCTCCCCCATCCCCTCAGGCTCTAAGCATAGATCCCCTCCTCTGTCCCTGAGAGGTCCAATCTTCCCTCTAACCATCCTTTTGCTCCTTACATTTGGACGAGCACTTGAATGTCATAATATTCAATGATATGGGACAAGTGCAGGAAAATGTAATTAGCGTGCCTTTAGTGGTAATTATTGTCGGTGTAGGCTGGAGAGGTTGTAGGGTCTTTTCTGCAATGTATGACAGGGTTTTCCAGCTGCGGTCACTCCAGGACCGGAAAATCCCACCCAATGTTAATGGAACTATGCATGTCCCATGTCCTGCCCAGTATGATTCCCGTGGCGGGTGGGACAGAACAATTCCGCTCTGTGGCTCTAATTCCTGGATGTGGATCTCTGGTGTAGGCATCCAAGAGAAACTGCGATTTAGGAGAAGATTCATAGAACATAGAACATAGAACATTACAGCACAGAACAGGCCCTTCGGCCTTCGATGTTGTGCCGACCAAAATAAAAAGCAATGCCCCTCCTAACTAAACCATTCCCTTCTCTTCCATATACTTATCAATTAACATCTTAAACGCCACCAAACTTGGCGCATCTACAACAGCTGCAGGCAGGGCATTCCACTCCCTAATCACTCTTTGAGTAAAGAACCTACCTCTGATATCCGTCCTATAACTCATACCCCTTAATTTAAAGTTGTGTCCCCTCGTGCTAGCTTTCTCCACCCTAGGAAAAAGGCTATCACTGTCCACCCTATCCAAACCTCTAATTATCTTATATGCTTCAATAAGATCACCCCTTAGCCGCCTCCTTTCTAACGAAAACAACCTCAAATCCTTCAACCTCTCTTCATAGGACCTGCCCTCCATACCAGGCAACATCCTGGTAAAACTCCTCTGTACCCTCTCCAATGCCTCCACATCTTTCTTATAATGTGGCGACCAGAACTGCACACAATACTCCAAGTGCGGCCGCACTAGAGTTTTGTACAGCTGCAACATGATGCTGCGGCTCCTAAATTCAATCCCCGTACCAATAAAAGCTAAGACTCCATAAGCCTTCTTAACAACTTTATCCACTTGACTGCCTACTTTCAGGGATCTATTGACACATACACCAAGATCCTTCTGTTCCTCAACACTATTAAGAGCCTTACCATTAGCCCTATACTCTACACATTTATTGTTCCTGCCAAAGTGCATTACCTCACACTTTTCCACATTAAACTCCATTTGCCACCTCTCGGCCCAGCTCTGCAACTTGTCCAAGTCACTCTGTAACCTATAACACCCCTCTTCACTATCTACCACTCCACCGACTTTAGTGTCATCTGCAAATTTACTAATCCATCCTTCAATACCCTCATCCAGATCATTTATAAAAATTACAACAGCAGGGGCCCCAAAACAGATCCCTGAGGTACACCACTTGTAACCGAACTCCACGATGAATAATTTCCATCAAACACCACCCTCTGTCTTCTATCTGCTAGCCAATTCCTAATCCAATTAGCTAAATCACCCTCAATCACATACATCTGCATTTTCTGCAGAAGCCTTCCATGGGCCATCTTATCGAACGCCTTACTAAAGTTCATATATACCACATCAACTGCTTTACCCCCATCCACCTCTTTGGTCACTTTTTCAAAAAACTCAATAAGGTTAGTAAGGCACGACCTACCCTTCACAAAACCATGCTGACTATCCCCAATCAATTCATTTCTCTAAATAACTATAAATCCTATCCCTAATAATTCTCTCCAATACTTTGCCCACAACAGAAGTAAGACGCACTGGCCTATAATTCCCTGGAAGGTCTCTCTTCCCCTTCTTGAACAATGGGACCACATTCGCTATCCTCCAGTCCTCCGGAACCACACCGTAACCAACGAGGACCTGAAGATCAGAGCCAGAGGCTCTGCAATCTCCTCTCTTGCCTCCCAGAGAATCCTAGGGTAAATCCCGTCTGGCCCAGGGGACTTATCCAACTTCAAAACCTCGAGAATTTCTAACACATCCTCCCTATCTACTACAATACTCCCCAATTTGCACCCCTGTACCTCAGTGCTCTCCACAGCTACATTTCCAGCACTCTGCGTGAATACCGAAGAGAAATATTTATTCAGTGCCTCACCAATCTCTTCAGGCTCCACGCACAACTTCCCACTGCTGTCTATGACTGGCCCTAATCTTACCCTAACCAATCTTCTATTCTTAACATATCAAAAGAAAGCTTTAGGATTCTCCTTAATCCTATCAGCCAACATCTTCTCGTGGCCCCTCTTAGCTCTCCTCAATTCACTTTTTACCTCCTTCCTAGCTAATCTATAGCTATCCATTGCACTACCTGAGCCTTCAAGCCTCATCCTGACATAAGCCTCCTTTTTCTTCTTAACCAGCAAATCAACTTTTTTCGTACACCAAGGCTCTCTTAGTCGACCATTTCCTCCCTGCCTGACAGGGACATACTTATCAAGGACTCGCAGCAGCTGCTCCTTGAATAAGCTCCACATTCCAGATGTTCCCAGTCCCTGTAGGTTCCTAGTCCAATCTATGCACCCTAATTCTCTCCTGATGGCCTCATAATTACCCTTCACCCAGCTATAACTACTGCCCCCAGCTTCATGCCTATCCCTGTCCATCACTAAGGTGAACGTAACCGAATTGTGGTCACTATCACCAAAATGTTCACTAACTTCCAAGCCTAACACCTGGTCTGGCTCATTGCCCAGCACCAAATCCAATGTAGACTCACCTCTAGTTGGCCTATCTACATACTGAGTCAAAAAACCTTCCTGCACACTCTGTACGAAAACTGACCCCTCTAACGAGCTAGAGCTATAGCTATTCCAATCAATATTAGCAAAGTTAAAGTCCCCCATCACAACTACCCTACTACTTTCACTCCTAATCAGAATTGACTTTGCAATCCTTTCCTCAACCTCTCTAGAACTATTAGGAGGTCTGTAAAAGATTCCCAACAGGGTGACCTCTCCTCTCCTGTTTCTAATCTCAGCCCATACTACCTCACCAGACAAGTCCTCATCAAACTTCTTTTCTATCACCGTGATACAGTCTTTGACCAATAATGCCACTCCTCCCCCCCTTCTACCTCCTTCTCTACTCCGACTAAAGCATTTGTACCCCTGAACCTGCAACATCCATTCCTGTCCCTGCTCTACCCAAGTCTCTGAAATGGCCACAACATCGAAGTTCCAGGTACTGGTCCAAGCTGCAAGTTCCTCCCCTTATTGCGAATACTCCTTGCATTAAAGTATACGCATTTCAAACCATGCCCCACCCCACCCGTACGCCGCTGTGTTTTACAACTATCTTCTATAACCCCCTTACTCTCATCCCTCTCAGCACCCCAACTACTTAGGATCCCACCACCCCCCCCGAATCAGTTTAAAGCTCCCATCATAGCCTTAGCAAATTTTCCCCCCAAGATATTAGTCCCCCTCTGGTTCAGGTGTAGACCATCTCTCTTGAAGAGGTCCCACCTATCCCAGAATGAGTCCCAATTGTTAAGGAACCTGAACCCCTCCCTCCTGCACCATCCACGCAGCCATGAGTTCAAACTTTCCCTTTCTCTGTTCCTCTCTAAACTATCCTTTGGCACAGGCAAGAGTCCAGAGATAACCACTCTGCCTGTTATGGACCTAAGCTTCCACCCTAACTCCATAAATTTCTGTTTAATATCCCCTTCCCTTGTCCCACCTACATCATGTGTCCCCACATGAACTATGACTTGGGGCTGACTCCCCTCACCCTTAAGAATCTTAAAAACCCGATCTGCGACATCCTTGACCCCAGCCCCTGGGAGGCAACACACCAGCCCTGAGTCCCGTTTATTACTATTTACCCTCCTATCTGTCCCTCTAACTATGGAGTCTCCTATAACTAGGCCTAATCTCTTATTCCCCCCACCCACCTGAGCATTCTCAGCAGGCTCACCCCCAGAGACCTGCTCCCTTTGGTCAGCTCCAGTTGATTCTTCCTCAACTGTAGCCTCCAAGACAGAAAATTTATTTTGGAGGGGAACAGCCCCAGGGGATTGTCTCCCCGATTGCTTCTTACAATCCAGAGTGTGTTTTGAGAGAACAGAGTTTAGAAACCCTCATGTAACAGCCAGAGTTCCAGTGAGTCCAGTTAGTTCAGTGTGACAAACATCTGAGGGAAAGTGGATGAGAAATCCAATTTTTTATGTGGCATCTGTCGTTTGATTTTGGAGTGTGGGGTGTCAGACCACATTTTGCCTATTGGTTTACAGGGGCTCTGTGCTTACTGAGGACATTAGAGCATGAGATAGATTTGTAACTTGTGTTATCCTTATAGTTCTGTGTATAATTGTGAAGGTAGCCTTTAGTGAAGGAATAGAGTATAGCTAATCTTTATTTAACCTTATTTAATTAGTTATGTAATTAATCTTCTCCTTTAAAAAATGTTTTATCCTTTCCTTATAAATTAATCAGCATTCCTGTGTTCATCCATGCCACTGAATTAAAAAATAAGTTACAATCTAATGAGGTATGGTCCTCCCTGATACCTTACTGTGCCGCAGTAACGTCAACTGGAACCATCGCAACAGGCCATCATCAATTGATCTCATTCTTGCTGTCACTAGCTCAGTTTCTGGTACTGTACTTACCTTGGAGATCATTATAGAGTTGGAATCAGCACAGCATGAGCCGCTGGGTGCAAGTGAATTGCAATCAGGCCAAGATGAAAGGATGGTTTAGTTGCCAGCTCACAGAAAATGAGTCAGCAGATTCAGATGAGGAAGCTGACGGATGGTATGGAGGAGACTGCTGAATGGGCATGGGCATAAAGTTGCTGAATGTATTAGCTGGCCTGCCAGGAAGCTTTTTCTCACTGTTAATGAGGGTGGAGCAGTTTGACTCCAATTTGGCATAAGACATGATGCAGAACCTGCTTTCTCTGCAGCCTCTGCTCCATCTCCGTAATGAGCTGAAAACCCAGTGGCCCTGCCACAGTCACCTTTGTGTGGGCAGTTCACCTGCTCCTCTGCCATCCTGTGATAGTGCTGAATGCTCTTTGGCAAATGCACAAAAGCACCTCCAAAAATACTCTTGTGTACTTTATAAAAAGGTTCCAAAAATGTAACTTTATCTCTAGTCAAGTAAATAACACTATTGCAGGGCCCATCTTGCTTGCTTCACTCTTCCTTTATTAAGAGTAGACACAAGGATTTTCATCGAAACTTCAGTAACTTTGTAGCAGTGTTAACGTAAGCCTACTTGTTACACTAATAAATAACCTTAAAATTAATAACAAGATCTGCATTATCCAAACATGTAATTCTGTGCTCAGGTCTGTTGTTTAAGCTGTGAGACATGATGATAACGGCTCAGATCTGCACAGTGGAGACAGCTGCACACATACACATATCCCTGGAAGATTCCACAGGAGCCCCTTGGATCCACACCTAAAATGCTGTAACCTGCAAGACTAAGGACCAAGTGTGAAATTAAAATAGTTATTCATTTCCTTTTTCGCTTTTTTGCTGGTGCTGACCCAATGGGTTGAACGGCTTCTTTCTATACCTCAACATTTCCACCAATGTGGCTTGTCCAAGAAAGCTTTGTAGTTATTTGATGTCCCATTAGAGGCAATACTACAACATTGAAGCTTGTTTCCATTCTGTTGCCATAGTTATTACCATGTCTGGAAGGAAAATGACCTCCTATGCCACCAGTCCAAGTCTGACCCAAACAAGATTTCATTTGTTGAATTTGTAAGGAAAAAGTTATCTATTCAATAGCAGGAGTGGAAGTGATGGAGCAAGCTCGCAGGGTTGAATGGCCTACACTTGCTCCTATGTTCTATGTTTCTATGGATGGAAAATCTGCTCCCAACCCCAATCAGCTCACTTCCTCACTTTCACCTTGGCTGGCCATTTAACTGCCGGCTAGCTTGAAATGCAAGCGGAGACAGGGTCAACATTATTGGAAATGGTGGGAAAGAATAGGCATAGTAATGGATAAGGGTATAGTCGAGGGATTTATTTACAATCCCATCTGGTATTCTAACTGGATGGGAAGATCCCAGAATAAATACTGACTCAAAAGACCATAATTTTTACATTTTTACAAATCGTAAAAGAACAGAATCACAGAACTGCTAATTAATTTAAACAAGAAAACAAAACAGTTACTAAACATGAAAAAATTTGATTACAATAAAGCACTCCTTTACTTCCCCTTATCTTAACAATTACACACAGATTTTAACAGATTACATCATAAATTTTAAAGTATAATGGTCTTAATAACACACAAAGTCCCTTTTAAGCACTCAAGATGACTATGGTAAGACACACTCCTTTGTGAACCAAAGTGAATGTCTGCGGATTTCTTCTGGATGTGCCACCTTGTCTCACTGAACTCTGGCTTCCATTCAAGTGATTTCAAATTCCATCTAAGTTACCATTTCAAATTGCCTTTTAAATTATGCTTTCCCTCCATTGCTTCCTTCAAGGTTTTGTTTTCAATTATACTGTTTCCTTCAGGTTTCCTTTATATGAAAGACTTTTACACAACCTCCAAGATACAGCCACTAATTTCCACAAATTTTTTCAAATAATGGCCGCGATTCTACCACTGTAACCCACAACTTTTCTGGCAGTCAGGCTGGGAGACACACATGTTGGCCATTTTGTGGGTTCCCCACTAGTTTTTACAACCTGCGCGCATCTCCCACGTGCAGGTGAGATGTGGAACTGGCAGCGCACTGAAAACTGGTAGGCTGTGGCTTAGCCTGGTTGACATACTTTTACATGCTATTATCAGGATCCATGGTAATCTCCGCCCACGTTTGCATCTTCCATCTCTTTGGCGTGATGTAACTTCGGTGCCAATCGGAGTAGGTATTTAAAAGAGACAACCTGGTGTGGCAGCCTTGAATTAGTGTGAGGAGGTAAATGCTGCTAGCGGAGCACGGGAGATGTTGCAGGCAGGCCTTGGAGATGCTTGGTGGCCTTCTTCCTGCTGCCTTCAGGTGTTGGCCTAGGGGCCAGTGATATGTGGGATAGGAGGGGTTGGGAGTGGGTAAGGTTCTGTCAGGGAGTCACGCTCATCCCTCCACCCACCTCCCACCCCGGGCAGTGCAATGTGGAAGGCAGCCTTGAGGGTCAGGGATTCTGCAGTGTTCCATGGGTGGGGGAGGAGTGTACCAAGTGATCACTGAGGCCTAACCAAATAAAGCAGCTGCTGCTTCAGATCCGGGTGCAGGGCTTCAGAAATGGACTGCATGGAATCTGCTGCCACTGGGCACACATCTGGTGCTGATCCATAGTCTGTCCCTGCCCTGTGACACAGACCAGCAACACATGCCTGTAACAGATGCTGCAGTTCCACACATAGCTCAAGGGTGCACATTGCCCATGGCTACACACGGATTTGCATAATCTGTGCTGGCATTTGTCACGGTGGGAATCTAACACAATCCTAATCAGGTCATGCATGGCACCATGGAAAGTGTGGTGTTGCCAGCTCCCACAAATGGGAGTTCTGGCCCAAGTAAGGGATTGGGGTGGTGTTCCGTCATTCTCGGCTCTTTCCAAACCCTCCTGTGCAAATGGATCTCAGTTTGCTCGATCTGGAGCTGGCCATGTTGATGGTAGCAAGGGTGGCTCAGGAGGTGGCGGGCATGGAGAGATTAAAAACCAAATTTGAGACAGTTTAGGGAGAATTTGTTTTGCCAATTAGCCTAAGAGCACATCTGATAACTCATTTTTATGCAGACTGGGATCCACTCCTGGTGCCACTCAAGACTGACTCCTCCCTGTACTCAAATGCACGCAGCCATGCTAGCCCACACAGCTGTAAGGGTTGGGAATACATTCTTTAAGGCAAAAGGGGGCTGGGACTCTTGCAGCAAGTGTCTAGTGGATGTTGGGGAAGGTAATACAGACACTCTGAAACATGTGGCTGAGTCTGCAAGGCTCCACAGACAGCACCTCTATGTTTGGGAGTTGGGAACACTGAGCTGTGCCGGGGGAGGAGAATCAGTGGCACATTAGTCACAGCAGGATGTGTAATTAACAGTTTATTGTGCTCTTAACTTAAATGATTACCAAATCCTGACTAATGCTGACCTTCACCCGTGCCCTTTAATGAATGACAACTTTCTAACTTTGTGCTGCCTACTGCTCCTTCTCAATGCTACCCCAGGATGTACATCAGAGGTGGAGGTGTCCAGCTGTGATGCACACCCCTAGTCTATGATGTCCTTGGCGGACATCCCTGGGTGGCCAGGACCTGGAAGGTTCCAGCTAATTTGCAGATGGCGCTGTTTCAGTGCCACTCTGTTCATCTTGCCGGCTCTGATATGCTCTGGTGTGAGGAAAGGAGGAATCGGAAAGTCCTAGCTGGAAGACGCCAGCATGGGCCCAAACCCTGGGGGAACTCCATGAGATGCCAGGAGCTCCAGAAGCTCCGATTTCACTTGGCTCTGCCAATTCTGGAGGGCTTAGATGTGTCTGCTCCATGATGTATGTGTATCAGGCTAGCTGATAGAAGACAGTGGGTGGTGGTTGATGGGAAATATTCAACCTGGAGTGCAGTTACAAGTGATGTACCTCAAGGATCTGTTTTAGGGCCACTGCTGTTTGTCATTTTTATAAATGACCTAGATGAGGGTGTAGAGGGTTGGATTAGTAAATTTGCTGACGATATCAAAGTGGGGGGAGTTGTAGACAGCGAGGATGGATGTTACAGTTTGCAGAGGGACATAGATATGTTGCAGAGCTGGGCCGTGAGGTGGCAAATGGAATTCAATACGGATAAGTGTGAGGTGATTCACTTTGGTAGGAATAACAGGCATATGAAATATAGGGCTAATGGAAGGACCCTTTAATAGTGTTGTCAAGCAGAGGGATCTTGGGGTACAAGTACATAGCTCTTTGAAAGTTGGCACCCAGGTTGATAAAGTTGTTAAGAAGGCGTACGGTGTGTTAGCTTTTATTGGTAGAGGGATTGAATTTAGGAGCCGTGAGGTTATGTTACAACGGTACAAAACTCTGGTGCGGCCGCACTTGGAGTATTGCGTACAGTTCTGGTCGCCGCATTATAAGAAAGATGTGGAAGCATGGAAAGGGTGCAGAGGAGGTTTACCAGGATGTTGCCTGGTATGGTGGGAAGGCCTTATGAGGAAAGGCTGAGGGACCTGAGGTTATTTTAATTAGAGAGAAGAAGGTTACGCGGTGACCTAATTGAGGCGTATAAGATGATCAAGGGATTGGATAGGGTGGATAGTGAGAGCCTTTTTCCTCAGATGGTGATGACCAACACGAGGGGACGTAACTTTAAATTAAGAGGTGGTAGTTATAGGACGGATGTCAGAGGCAGGTTCTTTACACAGAGGTGGTGAGGGCGTGGAATGCCCTGCCTGCAGCAGTTGTGGACTCGCCTACTTTGGGGGCATTCAAATGGTCGGTGGATAGGCATACGGATGATATTGGAATAGTTTAGGTTAGAGGGTCCACTGGCCGGCGCAACATCGAGGGCCGAAGGGCCTGTACTGTGCTGTAATGTTCTATGTTCTATGTTCTAACCCTCAGCCCTGATGTTCTGCGACTTGGCCAAGCTCTCAAGCCCCTCCACTACCGCATTCTGTGAGCTAGCCAAGTTCTGGAACCCCTCAGTGTAGTTCTTTGAGCCTGGGCTAAATTGTCAAGGCTCAGAGTCACTGCCTGCTGTGTCTCCAGAATACCAGCAAGAGTCCCAGCATGTCTCCCACATGCCACTGACACCCATAGCCATCGAACTCTGTGCCTCTTGGGTGCTGAAAACACACTCATCCGTGGCCTGTAGTGCCTCCAGGGTGGTCTGGACCTTGTCACCCATGAGGACAGACCTCTGAGTCAAACTTTCCACTCCAGATTGCCACTCTTGCAGTGTTGGCCTGGGTCTCATGCTTTGTTGGCACCATCTCCTGCAACAGCACTCTTTTTGACTCCTCTAAACTACCTTGTAGTTGTAGCATGGTTACTGACAGCCCTTCCACAACCCCTGATGCATTTCCACTGGCCTTGGGAGGAACAAACCCAGAAGCCCAGCAGCTGGCTTGGGGATAGCTGAATCCTGGTTTCCAGCAGACCTCCGTGTGTCCGAGCCCTCAGATGTGCCTACCTCCTCCTGATGTGCATCAGTGGCAGTGATGTGCTCACCAGTTCGTGATCCAGAAGCCTCAATACTAAAGTACCCACCGTGATGATTGTCTCTGTGTTGGTGGATTGTGTGGTACATGATGGTGAAACTATAGTGGTGTTGTCTTCAGAGGATTCCTCAGTGCCTCCCTCCGAGGTGTCATCCAGGAGGTTGTGGGCGGTTTGCTTCAGAGAAGTCGGGGTGGTGGCAACACCTGAAGGGATGGGTTCCTCTGGATCCAGCTGTAAATAAGAACACATATTAGGGGGAGGGAGGGAAAATATTCCATACAGTATCACACTAACTTTGAGGAGAACTTAGGTTGAGGGTGTGCTTCTGCTCACTTGCATGTTCGACGCAGACTTGCCTGTCGGTGACTATTCACAATGGCCCATCATCCCCTGCCAACTCCATGGCGCGCTTCTCATGCTACTCAGGTATGCCTGCAGATCAGGCATACCAACCCCAGTCTGTCTCACTTCCCGTGCATT
Source organism: Sphyrna mokarran (assembly GCA_024679065.1). Taxonomy (NCBI): domain Eukaryota; kingdom Metazoa; phylum Chordata; class Chondrichthyes; order Carcharhiniformes; family Carcharhinidae; genus Sphyrna; species Sphyrna mokarran. The sequence continues at coordinate 71,555,958 of JAGIQG010000001.1, read as the reverse complement.
ATGGATGTTCTTTTCCTGTGGGAAGAGAAGATGGATAGCAAGCATTAGCATATTGCGGTGCATGGCGCGCAATGCGTGCCTGTGTCTCAGGTGTTGTGCTGACAGTTTTGGCGAAAGCGGACACCACTGGTGGATGCTCGTTGAGAGGTGAGGGGAAGGGTTAGATTCTGTACGTGGGGGAAGGATAACTTGTTGTACGCCCTTCAGGTGTCCAAGGAGTGCTGGAGAGCCATGCCAAGCATGTGCTGGGTTCCAAGTCAGATACTCACTCACTCTTGCTGCTCACAGAAGGTCCTACACGTTTTTTGTGACGTTGCCTGCCAGAGCATGGTGTCAGGCATTCAGCACTTCTGCCACCTCCTCCCACAATGCTGTGACAGATGCACCCCATGAGTTAAGGACCTGGCTGGGGAACAGACAATAATGCCTCTTCCCCATGTACTCCTGGTTGGCTCCTGGTTTGCCTCTGAAAATCTGGGAGCTGGTTTCCATATAGCCACCTTTGTGGTGTGACAAGCTCTGTGTCCCTTCCTGCAGCTTATATACAGCTCGGACTTATTAGGGGAGTGCAGTTGCACTGAGTGCAGCCATTGGCAATAAATATTTGTGAGAAGAGAATTTTAAGGCTTGCATTCAGTTGAGTATTATCCATCCCTCGGGTTGCTGATTGACTGCCATTCAATAAGCTGCTGTGTCCAGGGGAGTGCAATACTCAGGGCTCCCATTCAAGGGAGGGAATGATCACAAGCTGGAGTTGTGCATGTGCAGAGCAACAGTAAGGACAGTATGTTCAAGGGATTGGGTACCCAAATTATCCACATCCATGGGACATGGGGTGAGCAGGGGGAGATGGGAGGTGTCAGCAATGAGGCCAGCAATGTGTGTGGGGTTTAGATGGCCTGGTAAGCAGGATGCTGGGAGGTTTTTCAGCGATCTTCCAGCTATAAGCATATGCGCAAGTTTCCCCTCATCTCTCCGATTTCAGACTCTTTGGCACAAATAGACCCTACCCGCTGGGTTTTAATGATATTCACGATTGTGACCTCTGCAGTGCACAGAGTTCAGAAATTCGAGTGAGAAGCTGAACTGACAAAACAGTCAGGATCTAGAACAATTTTCCCACCAATTCAGCACTTTTGGCAGAATCGTGGCCAATATTATGCAAACTGTAATAATTTTTCATAAACCTTAGGACTATTGCAGTTATCTTTCCAAGCTCTCATGATCCAATGCCTTTTCAACTCTCTTTGGCTTTGCTGAACAGTAATCTGTCCCAGTTCCTAGTTTCACTGTCTTATTAACTCCACACTTCTTAGAAACATCTTTTCATTTCGCTAGTTTCCTTAACTAGTTGGACTTTAAATTTTCGGTATCTATTCTCTTAACCATCAGTCCATAGTATGGCTTTTCTTCTTGCAAGGCTGAGAGAGGTGTTCCTTCTTTTGCCTTCTAAACCCAATAGGTTCTAGCAGAGCTGTGACAGCTGCCTTCTCTCTCTCACAACCTCTTTCTAATTGCAATCAAATTAGTTAAACTAAAACTTAAAAGCTTCTCTATCTCCTATGACTGTCAGTGTGCTATCTGCAGTTCAATATTATGCCAGAAGTCCCCCAGACCAACGCATCTCATACAACAGTCATGTCCTACACACAGTATGTTGAGCACTATTGGCACTGGACTGACATGTTCCCTCGCTTCATGGCCTGGAACAAGGACAGTCTTTGCAAGGACTGGAATGTAAATTAAAGCAATTCTTCACTGCCCCGTCTTCCCATTCTGGTTCCTATTCTCCTCTGTCCCTCATTAACAGATAAGTCCCCATTCTGGTCCAGAGAATGCCTTCACCCTACAGCCCCACTAATCATGCATCTGAATGCCAACTGTATCATTCTGTACTCATCCATAGTCAAGCCTTTGCCCTGCAGTCCCTTCTCTTTCCATTATCCAATTTCCCAGCTTCCTCCAATCGAAACCTTGTCCTGCAGCATATTTCAAACTCCTCTCTTATCACTGTTCTAGTAGGTCCAGCCTTGTCTGTGATATCCCCTGAAAGCAATGTGGTGCTGCCTATGAAACCAGGTACTGCTTCTGAGGTGTCACAAGTGTTGCTCAATGCAAGATTGTTAAACGCACCTTGAAATCATGAGTGAAGTGTAGATTGCCAAGTGCATGCTGCTTATATACATATTGTGAAGCACAATGTGGCATATTGATCCAGTATCTGATATTGATTCTGATGAGGAGCCATTATATTGGTCATACATGATATTCAATGTATTAAATGGACATTCCTAATATCAGAAAATGCGACGCTATTGAATTCGGGAGTGAATGATCAAGTGGAAAATCCTGCAATTTCATAGTGTGAACTTTGTAGTGAAAACATTTTAGAAGTATGGCAAAATTCAAATTGAGCAATTGTTTGTATTTATGGAATTCATTCAGTACAGAAGGAGGCCATTCAGCTCATCATGTATGTACTGACTCCTTGAAAGATATCTTACCCAGGAGCCACTCACCCCCATTCCCTGCCCCTCTCCACTCCATGCCCTATCCCCATAAACCCATGCATTTCTATCCTACGGATCTTTGGACATTAATAGCTGAATTTTCCCTCCTCGCCTGCCATAGGAATCATTGAGGACAGGGGTGAAACATGGAAAGATCTATTGACTATAGGCAGAATCTTCTGGTCTTGGAACAAGCATGGCCGGAAAACCTGACCTAAGAGGAAATTTGGCGTGGCCAATCCACCTAATGTGCACAGAGAAACCATAGAAACCATAGAAAATTTACAGCTCAGAAACAGGCCTTTTGACCCTTCTTGGCTGTACCGAACCATTTTTTGCCTAGTCCCACTGACCTGCACTTGAACTGTATCCCTCCATACCCCTCTCATCCATGAACTCGTACAATTTTTTCTTAAATGTTAAAAGTGACCCCGCATTTACCACTTTATCCGGCAGCTCCTTTCACACTCCCACCACTCTCTGCATATAGAAGCCCACTCAATATTCCCTTTAAACTTTTCTCCTTTCACCCTTAACCCATGCCTCTGGTTTTTTTCCTCTCCTAACCTCAGTGGAAAAAGCCTGTTTGCATTCACTCTATCTATACCCATCAAAATCTTATACACCTTGTAGCTTATACATTTTATACATCTTTGGCTGTGGGAGAAAATTCATTCAGATGCAGGGAGAACATACAAACTACACACGCACACACACACATAGTTGCCCAAAGCTGAAATCGAACCTGAGTCCTTGGTGCTGTGAGGCAGCAGTGCTAACCACTGTGCCACATGCCAAGCATTGAGCAAATCCTATACAGACTCTTTCCAGTGACCTTGGCGTGGATATCATTGCATCCCTAAAGAAGAAAATATGCTGTACAAAGTCTCTGTGGACAAGTCCTATTGGTAAGATAAAAAAACAACTAGAAATATATGGTGATGTTAGGGTGATTAATTATCATTGATAGCGCTATCCCAGATAACAATCTTCTTCGTGAACGTTTTTTCTGTTAACCGTTTGAATTATCTTTTGTGTGAGATAATGCTGAAGCCAGTAAGGTTTCAAGTCGTGTACAGGCGTTTTTGTATGAAATGAGTAATCCCAATTTTGGTTCAAGACACATAGCCGCAGCATTTCGAGGACAAGCACAAACCTATACAACAGAATGACTTATCTTGGCTTTGATATAACATTCTGAGCACTTTAAAGAAAAAAGCAGTGTTCAGTTTTGCAAAGGATTATACAGAGGCTTCTTTTCTAACATTGATGCATGTCTTTGTTATATTGCTGCTTTGATGGTTCTGAAATGTAGCTTGAGGAAGCTGACAAAAAAAGAGAAAAGCCTTATTCACAGAGTTGAATGCGGAACAGCCATAGACTACAGACATTCATTGTCTCGAAAGTTGTGATAATTTGGGGTTTATTGTTGGCACATAATTTATGTTGCACCTTATCTTTTGTGTTCTAAATGAATGAGTGCTTGTATTTTCCAAGTCACTTGTATCCCAGTTATTCCTCCTTTCAGCTGCACTGGCAGAATTGACAAGCCATGTGTGATTATTCTGTCATCAAATGAGATTTGTTTTAAAAATTGTGTGTTATGCAATATATTTATTTGATCTTTAGTAGGCTTCCTTCAGTTATGGCTCCTGTAAGTTCTGTCTGTGTATAAATTCACCAGTTAATTTTGAACTAATCAAATCCATTTTGTGACAAGCTCTTCTAAATTCATCTGAGTTTATTTAGTATTTTCCAAATACTAAATAGACTCAGATCAATTTACAATAATAGGAGAATATGTCACATGTCATATTGTACCTTGCAAAAGCAGTGTCATTTGAATTTAACATTTCAAAATATTAATGTTATGAATATTATTCCCCAGTACATGCATGGAAATGTTAAAGGATAATTTTGATTTAAAATCATTAAAGACTGCTCTTTGGTCTCTCAAATACTAAATATTAATCCATAAATGCATTGACTTCTTTTTCCTTTTGCAACTAGTGAGGTTTATTTATTTGTAAAACATTCTTGCTGCAGGTACATGGTGTGGGCATGAGTTTCCTTGACTACGTATTAATGTTTGCTTATTCTCCATGCACTCCCTATTGTTTACTATTTCCGATACAGGAATTGCTTCAAGCATAATGGCCCAAGACACCAGAACTGAAGTATAAATGAATACAATTATCTTGCTATCAAAACATTTAGTTTTCATCTATTATCATTTCTGAATAAAGAACACTACGTAGGACCGACCATAACAATATATGGGGTTTTTTCTGCCTAATGCATGATTTGCAGTAGAGTTAAACTCATTTGCGAAACAATAAATAAGAATAACCATTTACATATTTTTTAATAGTTGCAGTTTTATTGGAGTCACGTTGCACAAATCTGTTACATGTTTTCTGCCAATTTTCCTACAGTCATGTTCTTATCTAGAAAAAAACAGGAGACACAACAGCAAGATTATTTAATACAAAATGTGCTAGCCAATTTACCTTCGATATGAATCAATTGACACGGTCATAACAATTATTAACTAGTGCAATTGCAGTTTCTATATTCTTTTCCGTCACAGATGCTTAACTGTTTTGAAAGTAATTTGCAGCTGTTTTCGGGCAAGTCATTGTGTGAAAACCATTATTTCAACAGCTGCATTAGTGTTGTTTACCAGCACAAATTCTTGATGAATTGTAGCTCATCTATCTACTTACTCCAATATTCACCCCCTCCTTTCCAGAAGGGTGTAATTCACCCTGCAATACAATTCCAATCAGCTTTGGCTCTGTGTCTGATTCAGAGGTCTGCCGGTTCAAGTCCCATTCTAGAGATGGGAATGCAATATCTGAAGGAGTGAACAATCCCAATGCCCTCTACTAAAGAAATTGAGGGGAGTTATTCCAGGCATTCTGGCCAATATTTATCTCTCAACTTGTACCACTAAATCAATTTACTTGGACATATTATGGGACTTTACTGTGCATGAATTGACTGCCACAATACCTTTAGATAACAGAGTACACTTCAAACATACTTAATTAAAATAATATAGTGACAGAGGGACCAGTGACGGAGATACAGGGAGCAAGAGTGAGTCTCCGGTTCACAGTGAGAGTGTGGCCAGTGACCGAAAGTGGGGGAAATACAAGCAACAGGAGGGTTAGTGCAAACACTGCAAGAGTGAAACCAATGATTGAGAATGGTATGGATGAAAGAAATGGGAGCAGAGACCTGAGAACACAGCAGAATGGGATTAGGAGAGTAGGAGTTTCATTCTGAGAGCATAACTGGAGTGGAACCAGTGGCCAAAAGTGGTTCAGATAAAAGGTTGAGGAAGAGTGAGAGAGCAAAATAATAATCAAAGACAGCCATTAGATTGTTAGCATTACTCTACATTCACACGTAGTCTGCTATTGAAAGCCTTCCTTGATCGCCCTGGCTTCTTCGATGAACTTGACTTGATCTGTGTCACCTTTATTTATTTTTCACTCCAAAGGAGACAGATTGTTCTGCAGCTAGGAGGGAAGGGAGTTGTGAGGTTGGGAGTTTGTGCTGGTTGAACAGTGACCTCCAAAATGGCAGTGCTGCTTACAAATGAACGTTCCATTGAGATAGCCATTACAATCTGCCTATTCTGCTTATTCCAGTAGCTACTCCCTCCACACCCACTAAAGCCCACAATAAAATATCAATGGTGTGGTTGGTATCAGAATTTTGCACATGCTTTATGAACACCATTTTAGAGGCAAAACAAAACTCATAGCATCAAAACAAATGATGCAGTCTTAATTTACATAGCCCAAAAAATTACAAAGGGATACAATCAGTTTAAATGGATGGAATATCATCCATTCAGTTATTCAATCTACTAGGAAGATTCAGAAAACAGAATACTTTTTAAACGGTGGTGAGAGGTTAAATGATGGTGTTTAGAGGATTTTGGGTGTCTGTACATGAAACACAGAAAGTTAATATACGGTTATAGCGAGTAATTAAGAAAGTAAATGGCATACTCATTGTGAGAGGATTGGATTTCAAGAGTAAAGAAGTCTTGCTACTTAAGGCTTTGCTGAGACTGCACATGAACTTTTCTTCTGTAAACTGGAGAAGAGTACACTTGTCTAAGATGTAGTGTAATGAAGATCTATGTTGTCAGCTATGATGACAGAACTGTCCACAACTTTCTAAAGCTGTGAAGAATAACTTCAATGAAACAAATAGTGTTTATGAAATAAGTCTTATGCACTTGAAGCATTAACTTTGTTTCTCTCTCCACAGATATTGCCAGATCAGCCAAATTTTTCCAGCATTTTTCTGTTTTTATTTCAGACTACCAGCATCAGCGATATTGTGCTTTTAGAACAAAGAACAAAAAAAATTACAGCGAACGAATAGGCCCTTCAGCCCTTCAAACCTACAGTAACCATATGACTGACTGAACGAAACCCCCTATGCTTCTCGAGACCATATCTCTCTATTCCCATTTTATTCATGTATTTGTCAAGATGTTCCTTAAAAGTCACTACTGTATCCATTTCCCCCGCTTCCCCCAGCGCTCACCACTCTCTGTGTAAAAGACTTGCCTCATACATCTCCTTTAAACTTTACCCATCACACTTTAAACAATGCTCACTAGTAATTGACTGTTCCACCATGGGAAAAAGCATGTGACTATCCACTCTGTCCATGTCCCTCATAATCTTGTAAATTTCAATCAGGTCGTCCCTCAACCTTTGTCATTCCAGGGAGAACAAACCAAGTATCTCCAAACTCTTCTCATAGTAAATGCCCTCTGTACCAGGCAACATCCTGATAAATCTTTTTTGTACTGTCTGCAAAGCCTCCACATCTTTCTGGTCGTGTGGTGACCAGAATTGAACACAATATATCATGTGTGGTCTAACAATGGTTCTATAAAGCTGCAACATGACTTGCCAATTTTTAAACTCAATGCCCGGTGGATGAAGGCAAGCATGCCATATGCCTTCTTGGCTACCTTCGCCACCTGGAATGGCACTTTTACTGATCTGTGTATCTGTACACCCAGATCCCTCTGCTACCAATACTCTTAAGGGTTCTGCCTTTTACTGTATATTTCCCAACTGCATTAGATGTTCCAAAATGCATTACCTCACATTTGTCTGGATTAACCCCATTTTCCATATCTCTGCCCAAATATCCAACCAATCTATATCCTGCTGTTTCCTCTAATGATCTTCATTGCTATCTGCAAATCCATCAACCTTTGTATTGTTCACAAACTCACTAATCAAACCAAGTTACATTTTCCTCCAAATTATTTACGTATATTACAAACACTTTATTTCAATGTTTCTGAGAGGTAGGACTGAGTAGATGCTGAAAGACTAGTTGGGGAATCTAGAAAATGAGTGCAGTCTCCAGATAAGGTGATCAGTCGTTAAAGCTGACATAAGGAGAAATATTCTCCTCCGCTCAGGAATGTGATAGGTGCTTAGCTCTTGGTGTATACAAGGTTGAGATTGACAGGTTTTTAGATTCTAAGGAAATGAGGGATAAGGATAGAAGCATTGAGTTGAGATTGAAGATCAGCTGGGATTTTATTGAAAGGCAGACCGAACTGAAGAGGCATTTGATTTGCTTTTGTTGACTGTTAACTAGTTTGAGGTATCTGAGGCACTATGACAATGCAAACTTTCTTTTATTTTTTCCTTAATTCAGCCAGGAATGTGGCAGTCAGATAACAGAGCAGATTACAAACCATCATAAACTTAGCAGCGATAGATTTCAATTCACAGCTTCATGCACCCTGGTCACATTGTTCACTTGAACACAGTAAGAAGTCTCACAACACCAGGTTAAGATCCAACAGGTTTATTTGGTAGCACAAGCCACTAACTTTTGGAGCACTGCTCCTTCATCAAGTGAATGGGATTTCAGTTCACAGAGCATATAAAGACACTGTGCCCTGTTTTATTGTCATGAACAATATTGTTGTTAAAAATATGCCCCCTTTGTGAACTGAAATCCCACTCATCTGATGAAGGAGCAGCAGTCCGAAAGCTAGTGGCTTGTGCTACCAAATAAACCTATTGGACTTCAACCTAATGTTGTGAGACTTCTTACTGTGTTTACCCCAGTCCAACAACGGCATCTCCACATCATATCCACTTTGAAGCCAGTTGCTGGAAGTAGATGGCTGCTCCCTCTCGCTCACAAACAGAGTTGAAAAGAAGTTAAAAGGTTGACCTTTTTTTGGGCCTCTTCTGTCCCCACTAGATCAACCTGGCAGTCAGAAGCACAATAAACATCCTCACTCAGGCCCATGGTCAATATAGTAGCTGAGCCTCAATAAGATAATTGGAACCCTTTTTGAATATTTAAAGGACAGTGAGAGGTGGCTGTCATTCTCACATTCTCAGAAGAACAGATTAAAATTATAGCCGACTGAGGGATATTATTGGCCAATTCCATTGGCAATTTAATCTGCTCTCCCGCAAGCTGGGCTGATGTCGCCCCTTATGTGGCAACAGGCTACTGCCTCTTAAGGGGTCTCACGGCCAAGACAAACTTGCCTGAATCTAACATCCATGCATTTGTCATTTTTCAACAGGACTCAGTGTGTCAGCAGCGGAAACACTGGCTGATTTCTCGTCCTCTTTAGTTCAGAGTAATTGAGGCTAATTCGAGTGCCCCAACCATTATTCCAACCATTAATCATTTTTATCTGTTTGTAACTCACTCTAACTTTCAATATGTACCTGCTTTACTTAATGGGAAAATGACTATAGCTTGCTACTGAAGATTGAGTATATGAGGCCATGCTAGTATTCAAACAACTGTTTATGTTTCTGTAAGACAAAGCAAATATATACAAAATTCAGTTGCTGAACAAAAATATATGTTTCCAGAGGAACCTGCAAATGCTAAAAGACTTGTGCACAAATAAAGATTCTAACAGCTGAAGTATTTAGAATTTCGAAGTTTGTTTTTGGAAGTAACTTTTATCACTATCTGAAAGGCAGTGACAATCATTTATATAATGTCTTATCATGTCCTTAGGTCTCAAGGCTCTTCACAGCCAATAAATTACTTCTGAAGTGAAGCCACATTTGTTATCTAGGATAAGGTAGCAGCAAATTGTTCAAGGCATGCACGATAAACAACAAGTGAGATGAATAATCAGGCAGTCATTTGTTTTGTGACGACAACCAAGGTGCTTCTTGATGTTTTATCATTGGGTATTTTACTTTCTTTTGAAAAAGTAGCCAGAAACTCTGGTTAATTCATCTCAAAATGGTACCTTTAAGTATTTAACACTTGTTCAGTATTGTAAAGCAATGACCTAATTATACGTTCTGCTCCTGGAGTGGAGGTAAATCCTGAAACCATTCATCTTTGATGTGAGAGTGTTATCCATGAGCTAAACTATCATGCTATTGACTAACTGCAGATACATTTATTTATTCAAATTAAAGAGGATGTCTGATTAATGTTTCATACTGGCTAAGGTAGTGCCAGGACTGGCAGCTCAATGTTCCAAGATACAGATGGTATAGGAAAGAAAGAACAGGAGGTAGGAGAGAAGGGGGAGTTGTGTTTGTGATTAGGGCGAACATCACAGCAGTACTGAGAGGGGATATTCCTGAGGGGCCACCCACAGAATCTATAAGGGTACAACTGAGAAATAAGAAAGAGGAAATCACTTTGATTGGGTTGTCCTCTAGGCCCCAAGTAGTCAGCGGGAAATTGGCGAGTAAGTATGTAAGGAGATTACAAATAGCTCCCAAGGAAAATAGGGTGGTAATAGTTGGAGACTTTAACTTTCCCAACATTAACTCTGCTGCCATTGCATTAGGGGCTTAGATGGAGAGAAATTTATTGAGTATATTCAAGAGGGATATCTCATTTAGTATATGGGTGGCCTGACTAGAGAGGAGGCAAAACTTGACTTTCTCTTGGGAAGAAAAAGAGAGGAGGTGACAAAAGCATTAGTGAGAAATCCATTAGTTTTAAGATAGTTTTATAGAGAATGATAAGTCTGGCTCCAAAAGCTATAGTTCAAAATTGGGACAAGGCCGATTTTGACGGTACTTTCAGAATTTGGCAAAAGGACAGCCAATAATTGGAAGGCTTTTAGAAGTGTGTTAATCAGGGTTCAGGGTAAGCACTTTCCTTTTACGGTGAAGGCAAGGCTGGTCGAAGTAGGGAACCCTGGATAACTTGGGATATTGAGGCCCTGGTCAAGAAGAAGAAGGAGGCACATGACAAGCATAGACAGCTGGGATCAAGTAGATCCCTTGAAGAGTATAGAAGGTATTGAAATAGAATTAAGAGACAAATCAGGAGGGCAAAAAGGGGACACAAGTTTGCTTTGGCAGATACAGCAAAGGAGAATCCACAGAGTTTCTACAAGTACATAAAGGGCAAAAGAGTAATTAGGGAGAGAATAGGCCTCCTAAGGATCAACAAGATCATATATGTATGGATTCACAAGAGATGCATGAGATCTTAAATTAATATTTCTCATCAGTATTTACTGATGAGAGAAGTTGGGGAAATAAATAGTGCTGTCTTGAGCAATGTACATACACAGAGAAAGATATATATACTTAATGTCTTAAAGTGCATGTCAAAATCACAGGATGCTACGTTGCAGAAGAGGCACTTCGGCCCACCAACGCATGAAAGGCTCTGAGCTGCCTGTCTAATCCCATTTGCCAGCATTTGGCCTATAGCCTTGAATGTTACGGCATGCCAAGTACTCATGCAGATGCTTTTTAAAGAATGTAAAGCATCCCGCCTCCATCACCCTCCCATGCAGTACATTCCAGATCATCACCACCCTCTGGGTAAGAAAGTTGTTCCTCAAATCCCTCCTAAACTTCCTACTCTCACTTTTAATTTGTGCCCCTTCATAACTGACCCTTCCACTAAGGAGAGCAGCTGCTCCCTACCCATTGTCAAAGTAGATAAATTCCCAGAACCTGATGGAATGTATCCCAGGATGTTGTGAGAGGCTAGGAAGGAAATTGTGGCACCCGTAACCAAGATATTTGAATCATCGACAGCCACAGGTGAGGTGCCTGAAGATTGGAAGGTTGCAAATGTGCCTTTATTTAAGAAGGGCTGCAGGGAAAAGCCTGGGAACTATAGGCCAGTCAGCCTAACATCTATGGTGGGTATGTTGTAAGAAGGTATTCTGAGAGACAGGATTGACAGAACTGATTAAGGACTGTCAGCACGTCTTTGTGGGTGGAAAATCATGTCTCATGGATTTAATTGAATTTTTTTGAAGAGATAACCGAAAAAAGTAGATGACGACAGTGCAGTTGACATTGTCTACATGAACATTAGCAAGGTTTTTGACAAGATACCAAGATTGTTGCATAAGGTTAAATCTCATGGGATCCAGCATGAGGTAGCCAACTGGTTACAAAATTGCCTTGATGACAGGAGTGTTGGTGTAGAGGCCTATGACCAATAATGTGCCTCAGGGATCAGTCTGGGTCCACTGTTATTTGTCATTTATATGAATGATTTGGATGAGAATTTAGGAGGTATGAATAGCAAGTTTACAGATGACACCAAAATTGGTGGCATAGTTGACAATGAAGAAGGTTATCTAGGATTGCAATAAGATCTTGATCAATTGGGCCAGTGGGCTGAAGACTGGCAGAAGGAGTTTAATTTAAATAAATGAGAGGTGATGCACTTTGGTAGTTTGAACCAGGGCAGGACTTACTCAGTTAATGGTTGGGCATTGGGGAAAGTTACAATCAAAAAGATCAAGTAACACATGTTCATAGCTCCTTGAAGGTGGATAGATTGGTGAAGGAGACACTCAGCATGCTTAGCTTCATTGCTCAGAACATTGAATACAGAGTTGGGATGTCTTGTTGAAGTTGTACAAGACATTGGTAAGGCCACACCTGGAATACTGTATACAGTTCTGGTCACCCTATTATAAAGATATTACTAAACTAGAAAGACTGTAGAAAATATTTATTAGCATGCTATCAGAACTTGATGGCTTGAGTTAAAATAAGAGAGCAGATGGACTAGAACTTTTTTCTCTGGAGTATAAAATGCTTAGGGATGATCTTATAGAGGTCTATAAAATAATAAGAGTCAACATCTTTTCCTGAAGTTAGGGGAGTTTAAAACCAGAGGGCATTGGTTTAAGGTGAGAGGGAAGAGACACAGAAGGGTCCAGAAGGGCATTGTTTTCACACAGGTTGAGTGAGTGTCTGGAAAAGGCTACTACAAGCAGTAGTCGAGGGGGGAGGGTAATTTTGTATTTTAAAAAAGCATTTAGACAGTTATATGGGTTTCGAGGGACATGGGCCAAATGCAGGCAATTGAAATTAGCTTAATGGTAAAAGCTGGACAGCATGAACAAGTTGAGCCAAAGGACCTGTTTCTATGCTATAAACCTCGATGACTCTAATTAACTATTAGATATCATTGCGTTGATTTTCCTTGTTGACTTGAGGCCTAATAGGTATGCATGCTAATTAGTAGCATCAATGTCAGTGACTTCAGCTTTCTAGCAGAAAAGCAGCAGCTCAAAGTCTCTGAGGCTCCAAGTCTGTCCAACGAGGCTTAGAATACAAGGAATAAACTGTGCATAAATCTTTGAACTGTTTGCAGCTTTCTTTCTTCCATGGGACACCCAACAGTCTGAAAATAAGAAAAGTGAGGTTGGAGGCTGACAACTGATTCTTCTGTCTTAGTTCCATGCTTGTGTGGACCTGCATCTATTTCAAGCTCAAATCCATGGTGCATTGTTAGAAAGCTGGAGAAATCCTAGCATTGCAAAATAGAGAAAGAGTTGTCATGGGGGCACCAGGGACACTTCATATAATCCCTGCCGTGCAGAAGGAGGCTATACAGCCAACTGGGTCTGCACCAATCCTCCAAAACAGCACCCTACCTAAGGCCAATCTCCTGTCCCAAACCCATAACCCGTAAATTGATCACGGTAGATCCACCTAGTGTGCACATCTTTGCAGTGTGGGAGGAAACCGAAGCATCAAAGGGTAGTCATGCATACAAGGGGAGAACACGCTAACTCCACATAGACAGCCATCCAACAGCCAGATTGAACTCGGATCCCTGGTGCTTTGTGGCAGCAATGCTAACCACTATGCCACCGTGATGCCTTGGCTTGAAAAGTGACACAATCTAATTTCACAGGATATTGATCTGTGAAATTGGACATCACTGCATCCCTTTTATGCCTGCACAGTCAACATAACAAGGGCCAATGTTTATTCCATTACTGCTCACCCTAACTCCGTAGCAAAATGAAAGCTCTGTTTCTGCTTCATCGTTGTATTTTTGAAAGTAAAGCTACCTCCTGATTTAGATGGGGTCTGAATTTGCATTCTGCTCCTGTATCTACTAATTATAAATTTCCAACAGACTTGTAACAAAGCTACAAAACAGACAAGTATATTAAAGTATGCTAAATTAAATCTTATCATAATGCCACAGAGATTTAAATTTCCACTGATTGAAGAAGGGAAATGCTGTGCACAGGAAGCCTAGGTTACTGGTGTAAACCAGATGAGTGAATTCACGACAAAGATTACAATTTAAAGATTAATAGTATATAAATGGAAAGTGCTTCATCCTCTGAGGAGAAACCACATTTATCAATAGAAGATGGGCATATTAGTTTAGGACGAGGTTATTGAACGCACGCTGTTAAGTAAGATAGAAGTAAATACCTTTCTAATGCAACTTTCCCTGGTGGGGAATATTATTTTGATGTAATATTGTGTTGAAATAAACATTAGTTTGTTATACAGTGAAAGAATCGAACTATTTTATCAAACTATATTATCACCAGTATCCAGATAGCTATCAAGTACAAGCTGATGCAATACAGCCCTGGCTTCTAATCTACGTGATAATCTATGGAACAGCATTGCAGTGAATACAGAATAGGTCTTGAATTCTTTTCCAAGTTAATAACATATTAAGCAATTCGCTAGATAGCACATAATTTATATTGTGGCGTATAATTCTAAGATATGTGAATATATTTGAAATAAAGCAATGTTATAAAAAAAAAGTTGTTTAAAGTTTATTTATTAGTGTCACAAGGAAGCCAATATTAGCACTAGAATGAAGTTACCATGAAAATTCTCTAGTCGCCACACTCTGGTGCTTGCTCAGATACACTGAGGGAGAATTTAGCATGGCGAATACATCTAACCAGCATGTCTTTGGACTGTGGGAGGGAACTGGAGCACCCAGAGCAAACCTACATAGATACGAGAAGAATGTGCAGACTCTACACAGGCAGTGACCCAAGCCAGGAATCGAATCCTGGTGCTGTGAGGCAGCAATGCTAACCACTGTGCCACTATGCCACCCCTTAAAAAAAAGGGTCCTGTGTGTGAATATATGTAACTTCTAGCACATGTAAGTGAGCCACGCAGCAAGCCTGACTGATAACATAAATTAGTTGTTAGTGTAATTCCTAACACAATCAGTGTTAAGAATTACACCAACCAGTCATTGAATCATATCTGATTTTAGACACCATGGTTGTAATTCCTTGGCCCACCTGCCATGTGAATTGTAGCAGATGGAGGGCAGACCATGCAAAGTTATTGATTTTAGGTGGAATTCTCCAGTTTTGAGGTGAACATGACCAAAGAATCCCATTCCATTTTTTGAGCTTTGCATGAACGAGCTGATTGGGTACAGTCAGTACTTTACCTGTTGCAAACAGTTGAAGGGACATTTGATACAATCTACCAGTTGTTGGGAATTTCAGCATAATTGAAATTCAAACACTATATTGTTTATTCGTGTGATGGGCAGAATGACTTTTTTGGTTTGATTGCAGCATCTATTAGGGAAGAGTATTACTTTCTTGTAACTGCATAGGAGCAGCATGTCACGGCTAGCTTCACCTGTTGTTCACATTTTTGAGGTGCCTTACTGATCCAGGATAATCTGTGTAGCAGGCAGAACACCTTTTTGACTTGTTGAAAGCAACAAAGGGACACTGCATTGTTCACTGCATCCATGTTTGAATGGGTTGTCCAAAACACACAAAAGTGATGTCTCTTTATGCCCCTCTATCTGACCTATGATTGGTTCTGCACAACACGACTTGGCAAGATGGTTGAGAAGCTGCGACAGACAGTTCTGAGCATGTTTTCCACGCACACAATGAATCATTTCTTCATCTTTGTGAAGACATGCTGGACTTGCATCTCAATAATAATATTCTGCGCATCTGTCGTTAGTGAGCACTCTCTCTGGGGCTCCCCCCGCCTCACTGGATATTGAGTGGACACTGGTGTGATGCCATGCCGGAGAATTTGTAACAGCTCTACATAAACATGACTCTGGCAGCTTCACCACTGAAGGGGAGTTCAGAGGTAAGCAACCTGGCAGCCAGCTTCCTCTGAGCTAATAGCTCTAATGTACTGCTCAAGCCATTGACATGTACCATAGGCCTGAATCTCCCATTGCAGTGTGCTAATTATTTTTTCATGTCGAGTTAGGAGATGTGCGTCAGCCATTTCACTGGATTCCCTCGTGCATTCCTGATGCATGCGTCTCCCACTGCTGGAGAGCAGGAAACCGATGGGAAGACCAGGTAAGTCATTTGAATGTATTTTTAATGTCATTTAAATGTGATTATCGGGCCCAGGACTGAACTCTCCCAATAGCATCTCCCATCCCAACCTGCCGAGGTTCTCTATTAGTGTCTACATTCCACTAGTCAACATATACATTGGAATGCTGACAGCACCATATCCCATAAGATGAGCCTTATTGACATCCTCGTAAATAGGGCCTGAGCCAATTGTTCACCTCACAAGTTTGATGCCGATTGAGCATGCCTCAAATCTATCCTGCAGGATAATGTCTTTCTCAATCAGATCACTGCTTGCTGTACATCACACAAACTAATGGAAGAGCCTATGGCTACCACATTTGGTGCTGAAAAGTATCCAGTCTACTTTGGATTACCCTGCAGTAGGAAGATATCTCCAAAATCAGAGCTAGAAGCTACATATATTCGCACATAAAAGGCAAACAGAAGAGCATGCCCACAGACTGTAGCATTTTCAACTGAATAGAAGATTAGGGAGCAGCAATTCTCTTGTTCATTTCACATGGCAATGCCCTAAGTTGCCTGGTTTGAAATTTATCAAAAGCTTGATGTTAACTGTTCCCTAGTGCATACATCATGGCAATGCCTCTACCAATTAGAGTCCACTGCCAACCAAATAGTACCTTCTTCTTGTGCAGTATGAATTGAGATTTGATATTCTTATGATCTTGTCCTGTTGAATGCAAGATAAAAAGCTTTGATAGCATATTCCTTTTTAACCAATACACAGTTCTATCCTACCAAGCTGTATAGAATTTATAGAAAATTCTGATTAGATTCTGATTAGAACAATATGTTTTTCTGTAAGATATTGATGAAGAAAGTTATTTCACGGTGGAGGAGAACTTCAGGCAAAATTATACTTGAAATGGTTAATACGAAACTTGTCTATATAAAGAAACTTCACTGGAAAGTCATTTGCATATACAAGGCAGGATTTTACAGCATCGCTCGGGTGAGACCGTTAATTCCCAACCAAAGTCAATAGCAATTTCTATTGTCGGACCCTCGCCCGCATTGATACCATGGCGGGCAAGATGGTAGAGTTCCGGCCAAAATATTAGCAGAATTGATGAAGGTAAATATGCAAGAACAACTTTATAAATGTATGTATTAATTCATATATTATTCATCTGAGAAAAAAAGAAGTTCCTATATCTTTTTAAAAAGCATGTGCTACTAAGCTAACAGCTTCAATAGATGAGAGATAAGCAGCACTTGAACTTTAGAAATGTTATAGACCATTAGAATTATAAAAGTCTCAAAGGCACGGAACCTGATAGATTTTCTGTGCCATTTCATGAGATATTTCCTATGCCTCTGCATCTGCAGCTTTTAGTTAGAAGAAGCGTAACCTTTTTATTTATTGAAAAACCAAGGTGAAGGACTGATACCCAGAGCAGGCAAAGGATCATTTAAAGCTTAAAAGCAAAAATAGAGGAAAGTTCAGAAGCATAATGACCTTCTGGGTTTTTGATAAAATAGAGAGTCAAGAAAGGTTGTAACCGAGATAGATTAGCCAAAAGTTAGCTGCAATAAAAGTGTATCAATTGGTTAGATTTTTGTGGTTTTCTGTCCAAGAGCGTTAAGAACAATATTGGAAACGCATCCCGAGATATGAGGGCAATATTTTTGTCTTGGATGCACCTACAGAAAAACTTCCATGGATAAAATAAGTGTCCTTTTAGAAAAGAACAAAGGAGCAAAGTTTCACTGAGGCAGTTTTTTTTGATGGAGAAGACAGTTTTAGTTTGAAGCACTGAAAAGACGAAGGTTGCTGATGGTTAAAGAAAGAAAAAGGTAAGTGTCTGGGATTAAATGAATTATGTTTGTACTAAATTTATGAATCTTCCCTGTATCCCAGATTCTTACTTTAAAACAGGGACTCCAAAAATCTAGAAGGCAATTTATATTTCTCCTATATCCTGGAGGTAACAGTTCTGCTCACAAAGACCTTGCTATAACTTTCAATTCATTTAAGTATTGGAAAGGAGGTCGATGTAATATAGCAGTCTGGGTGGGGAAATGAAAAAAATGTGCCAAATTTCTCTTGATAATTAGAAATTTACATTAATTGTCTCTTTCACAACATTGCCTTTGTGTTTTTCAAAGACTTTCCATAGGCAATACCATATTTTTGTAGATATTTTGGTATAAAGGAAGCTTTACTTAATTTGAATTTATTTTGATTGTCATCCAAACTCAGCTACAATAATTTGCTTCAAAATACATTGGATCTTTGATTGGGTAGAGCATTTTGAGATTGAGGATACCATTTTAACATGATCAAAATTGAAACAAAAAACAGAAATTCCTCCGAGAGTTAATTTTCATTATTTGGTTAATTCAGTTTAATGAATTTTTTCCACTTGGTTTATTAATAAAGTAATTAACAACTTATTTTAAATTTGTTAGTGAGTTTTCTTTAACAATAGATTAAGGAGATCCTTGTTGATACTCTGGAGACCTGGGTTGAAATCCCACCATGGCAGATGGCGACATTTGGATTCAATAAAAATTAAAGTTGCCTTAGAGATTGAAGGCATGTTTAGACTTTAATCTTAATCTTTACTTCTGAACAGAAATATACTTCTTTAAAATGTTGTTGTCTAACTTCTAAAATCAAGAAAGATACTTGCATTTGTAAAGCACCTAAAGGTTCGTCACAGATTTTTTTTGAAATGCAGTAACTATTATTTTATAATCAATTTTGTTGCCCATTCTGATATGGTTAATTTTAATGTCCACATTTTCACAAGTCAAATTGGAAAATTTTGTGTGAACCTTGGAAAACTATATCAAAATAATACTGGTTGTTACGATCTGTATCGAAATGATGCCCCAGGTTGTTACTTTCTAGCATCAGATTTTTGAAAATAAATTATGTAACTTCACATTAAATAATTTTGGTACATTGAGAAACCTTCAGTCAAATGTTCAAGGATAATGACTAAAGACTAGATTTTCCCATTCCATCCTGTCACAATGCTGAAGTGCTTCAGGTAGACTTTGCAAATTGCAGATGAAACCTGGACCCAGCGTTCCCTGCCAGTTTTCGCTGGTGGAGGAAAGGTGATTCAGGAGACTGAGTGTCCCTACATTGATACCACATTGTGAAAGTACAAGTTTCAGATCTTTTGTAATTTTGATCAAGGCAAGTAGACATTAATCACACTGGCATGGAGTTATTGTGAATCATGGATGTCCTTGGTATGGAATCAGGAATTGTATGTACAATAGGTACTGATGACTTCACATGTCACTGAGAATTGTTGTACTATAACTTGTATCCATTTTTACAACAAGGAATGAAATTAGTGCTCTAATTTGAAAAGATAAATGACCATTACATAATCTGGTTGCAGGTTGTTACTTTTATTTTTTAATCCACTCATGGAATTTGAGCCTTACTGATTTGGCCAATATTTATTGCCCATCCTTAGTTGCTCTTGAGAAGGTGGTGTGTGCTGTCTTCTTTAATCACATCAGTTCAGGTGGTGTAGGTACTCTGGAACATCTTGGCTGGATTTTCGGAAAAGCCTGGAGCACAAGTCTTCAGTACTATTGCCGTAATGTTGTCAGGGCCCAAAGCTTTTCCAGTATCCAGTGCCTTCAGCTGTTTTTTGACATCACGTGGAGTGAACTGAATTGGCTAAACATCTTTATCTGTGATACTGAGGAGGAATCCAAGATGAATAACTTTATTGCAATGTTACTGGAAACCTACTTGTAATACTAACAAATAAACTTTAAATTTAAGGCGTTAGAGTGGGTATTGACAGCGAGGATAATATGGATGTTTAATGGGCCAGGGAATGAGAGAATATAGTGATTGAAAGGGTATTGAAGGGGTTAATAAATATGTGAGGAGAATGATTTGAGATTATGAAGGGATGGATACAGGGGAAGGTTGGAAGAGCCTCTTATTCTGATCTCTAAAACTGGGCTGGTATTTCAGGCTTTTTGCCCTGGCCACGTCAGCATTGCCCTACCTCTGTCTCCACCTCAAGTCTGTCCCATTACTGGCTGATGAAAATCATAGCAGGCAGCTCTGCTGGGTTGGGGTTTCCTAGAGAGGTTGTTTACACAGTTCTCTGATGTATCATGAGCTTGTTTATTTGACAGATTTAAGAACAAAGAACAAAACAGCACGGGAAACAGGCCCTTCGGCCCAACGAGCCCGCGCCGCCATCCCGATGTTCTCATCTCTACCTGTGATCCCTGTCTATGTTTATAGATCTATGGATTAAAAACCAAATTTGAGACAATTTAGGGAGAATTTGTTTTGCCAATTAGCCTAAGAGCACATCTTTGGGATGTGGGAGGAAACCGGAGCACCTGGAAAAAACCCATTTATGAGGATAATGGTTTCAAAGAGCAATTCAATTAATGTTTTTTAAGGAGATATGATCTTTAGGATCACAATCTGGAAATTTCAGGACATCTAGTTCCCACCTCAAACATGAAAATCCGATTATTGGGGCAGCTAGGAATGTGGAGTAGCCTACTCCTGCTTCTCATTTGTAAGTTTGCATGTTTTTTATGTGCATTAATTATAAATTGCTCAGATTTGACTCCACCAGTGTACATGCTGATCATCTTTTTCTTTAATAAGCCCCATGCAACCTCCTTATGGACCCAAAGGAAACCCTACCACTGGTGAAATACTTGTGGAGATGGGTAGTGATAGGTACATTGCCTCCTATCATTGTTCGCAGTGCTCTGAAGTTACTATTTCTTGCATAATTAATGTTCCTGGGGGTCTAGTGTATGGTTTTTTTTTTGGTGAGATAATAAATTTCATCTTAGGCTTGTGCAGGATGAGGATATCATTACTTCTTCCAGAAGTAATCCAGGCTGACAATGAGGAACACAGGAGGGAATCTAGCCTGGAGCACTTTGAATCTTGGGGAAAGCGATGTGATGCAGAGCATTCTCTCACCCTGCTTTGCTCTGTTCATTGGGAAAGAGGTTGCAATAACAGGCATGGCACAGTTTATCATTCATCCTCTCACTGAGTTTCAGCAACACTGAGTTAGACCTGATTGTCTAACAATTATACACGATGATACCATCTCTATAGCTGTATCTTGTGAATCTATTCCAGGCTTTCAATACTTTAGTGGAGGACTCGTTGATTAAGGAGCAACAATGATAATCCTTCCATAGGAAAAGCCCAAGACAAGCTATCAATTCAAGGGTCAGCTCATGGTTGGACAACATAAAAAGATTGTACACACTCCTGACAAGGCAAGGACATCTCCTCTGAGGCACAGAGACTTCATTATTGATTATCTAGCCATTAAAATAGGCTTTTCAAAAGGCCCACCTTTCATCTGTACCAGTGTCACAACCCACAATAGGCCCACTTCTGACTCCTCACTACATCACCCATTCCAATTCTTATTTTAGACTATAAGACCATCAGTATAGGAGCCATTTAGTCTTAGGGTCTGCTCTGCCATGCAATCACGGCTGATATGATTCTCATCCCCATTCTCCTGTCTTCTCCCAGTAAACCTTAATCCCCTTATTATTCAAGAATTTATCTATCTCTATCTTAACGACACTCCGTGACCTAGTTTCCACAGCCCTCTGTGGTAATGAGTTCCACATACGTCCCACCCCACTCCACACTGAAAATCAGAAGCTTGGGCAGACATGTTTAGAGGTTGGGTTCATGGAGCTGGGAATTCTCCCCTCTCAGTGCAACAACAAAACTCTGGGCCATCCTACTATTGCATATCCTGGATGCCTATGAAAAGGTTGGTTCAAATGGTGGTTGTCATATGGTTCAGAGTGATGGTAATGTGTTGGACATTTAGGTGCACATTTTGCACTGGAAAATGGATACATCAACAACAAGAAATTGAGCTAAAAGTGTTCTATTCATCATATCCCTGTATAGTTGCATTATTAATTTGTATCCCAGAAACAGAGAGTCTACTTGGAGGGGAATAAAGTAAATAAATATAAAAGAAAGGAGCAAGCAAATAAATACTTCATTAAATCCAGAGTTGTTTGAAGATGTAGACATGATTATGGCAGCTACAGGGCAGATTGTCCATTTTAGGAAGATCAGCTGCTTTGGGAATCAGGACATTCTGCATTTACCACAGAGAGCAGTGATTCTTCGATTCATGAGAACTGGTACGAAGAGGGCAGCTGTTTTCAAAAACTCCACACAAAACAAAACCATAACATCTGTGCCTACTGAGGATTTGCAAAATGAACCAAATGTACGACATTGTTTAAAATGAGACAAAAACAGAGACTATAAAATTGCAGTCAGACAAATAATACTTTTATTTGTGAAATACCATTTTAGCACGCTCATTTGAAATGTTATTGTGGTCTATGGAAAAGTAATGCTCATTCCCAACCATGCAAAATTACTTCCAAATGTACTAGGGATTTTTTAGTTTCCCACATTCTGCATCCCTTCATTGTTCTGAACCGAAAAATATTACTAGTGTTAAGTGCATTTTTACACAAAGGATTTTTACCCAATGTGAAGCAGATTGAATTTGGTCATTGTTTTTGTTGCTGTTGAAACCATCAATGAGTTGTAGAGTGGGCTATCTACATTTCTCAACAAGAACAGCGTATGAGAGTTTCAATTCCATCAGTGTTTCAGTATTGTCTGCCACACAGCTTTCAAAAGAAAAATGACTTTGAAGAAATGATTAAAAATTTGGGGAACATTTAAGTTCCATTGTTATATCTGGTTTATGAGCTTGTTCTCTCCTCAATGTCTATATCCACTGCTGATATTATACCGAAGAAAACCTAACCTTCAAATTTTCAAAAATGTTGCCATAGAGTAAAGTTGATTACTTGATTCAATACAGAAATGTATCTTTGTGATCTACTTCTCATTGATAACTTGTACAATGCAATTTGTTTTTTTACCTGTCACGTCCAGGGAAGAAATATATTCCAACTTTTAAGATACAAACTTTGCTCAATGTGGACTCTTTCAAATGAGTTTTTAGCTCTAAAAAGGAATTGCGTGCTACTGCAAACATGGCTGTCAATGGTCAGATGCTCAATGGTCAATGCTCTGTGTATTCAAAATCCGCCTCACTGTGTAAAACAGACCAAAGGACACATTGCAGACAAAAAGGTGTTACCTGCATATATCCTGAGACCATCTAAAGATATTCCTAAATTGAATGGATCTTTTTTTGAAGCAAAGAATATCATCATCTTAAATTAACACACCCCCTCCACCCTCTGCCCTCTTAGGATGATTGGTTGAAAACAACAAAATAGAATGTGGCTAATCAACTCCACAACCACACATATCAAACATACTTAACCCGGCACCCTGCTTCTTATACTCTTCCCATCCATTGCCTTGTAGGAAAAGCTAATTGACAATAAAAAGACAGCAAAGATGGTAGGTAAAAATTGTCTCGCCTTTTGAGGAGAGAGTTCTCCAGTGGAAGAACTCCACTGGAGAAAGAGGAGGAAGAGAACCATTCCTGCACCCAGGGTGAGCTTGGCTCAAAAACAGAGTGAGGATCCACAACACCATCATCTATTTCACCAACCTTACCTGAGCTCTGTCTCTTATATCCTACTACCCCTGGCATGCACTAATGCCATCTCCCTTCTCTCGCAGGAACATAAGGAGAGCAGCTCATTATCTGTACCAGCCAGGCTCCAGACACCAGCCTAGACAGCAGCTCCGGAGAGTTCTCAGATGTCCAGAGAGGATTGGTGTCACAACTTCCACTCACGCTGCAGAGAAATATACCTTGTTATAATTCAGTCGTAGAGAGGCTTTGGGGGTCACAAATTGGTAAACAACTCATTTCTTTTGATCCACACCAGATTGAGACAGATAAGTCCCAGTGATCCTGCACTCAGAGGGTTGCTGGAAGCCAGTACTCTGATGAACCACAGTCAGATGACATACCCCTGGACCCTGTCATTCCCAAGTTGCTGCAACTCTAAAGTCAGAAACATCAGAAAGGGATGTTTGTATCACTCTTCGGATTACAAAGCTGATTGCGGGCGTCCCAGCAGCTTCCTTCTGAGGAAATCATGCAATACTCCAACTCAGCCAGGTCAACACTATAAGGATGGCAGATGCGGTGGTTACCTTAATGCAGGACATAAACGCTATGGTTCAGGGCATCCACAAATGTCAGCACTAGAGGATAGCAGGGCTTCTCGATCTCACTCCAGCTGCTCCTGTATCCCAAGGAGGAAGCCAGGGATCCTCAAGCACCCATAAGAACGTAAGAACATAAAATCATAAAAACTAGAAACAAGAGTAGGCCATCTGGCCCCTTGAGCCTGCTCCCCGCCATTCAATTAGATTATGGTTGATCATTTTGTGGATTTAGCTCCACTATCTGCCCACTTACCATAACGCTTAATTCCTTTACTGTTCAAAAATTTATCTATCCTTGCCTTAAAAACATTCAATGAGGTAGCTTCAACTGCATCAATGGGCAGGGAATTCCATAGATCACAACCCTTTGTGTGAAGAAGTTCCTCCTCAATTCAGTCCTAAATCTGCTTCCCCTTATTTTGAGGCCATGCCTCCTGGTTCTAGTTTCACCTGTCAGTGGAAACAACTTCCCTGCTTCTATCTCATCTATTCCCTTCATAATCTTGTATATTTCTATAAGTTCTCTTCTCATTCTTCTGAATTCCAGTGAATATATCCCCAGTCTATTCAGTCTCTCCTCATAAGCCAATCCTCTCAACTGCAGAATCAACCCAGTGAATCTCCTCTGCATTTCCTCCAGTGCCAGTATATCCTTTCTCAAGTAAGGAGACTAAAACCCCAGGTGTGGCCTCATTAGCACCCTATATATCTGCAACATAACCTCTCGGAATGAAGGACAAAATTCCATTTATCTTCTTAATTACCTGCTTCACCTGCAAACCAACCCCTTGAGATTCCTGCACAAGGACACCCAGGTCTCTCTGCACAACAGCATGCTGCAATTTTTTATCATTTAAATAATAGTCCATTTTGCTGTTATTCCTACCAAAATGGATGACCTCACATTTACCAACATTGTATTCCATCTGCCAGATCCTCGCCCACTCACTTAGACTATCTATATCCCTTTGCAGATTTTCAGCGTCCTCTGCACATTTTGCTCTACCACCCATTTTAGTGTTACCTGCGAATTTTGACACACTACACTTGATCCCCAACTCCAAATCATCTATGTAAATCATAAACAATTGGGTCCCAACACTGATCTTGAGGCACACCATTAGTCATTAATCGCCAACCAGAAAAACACCCATTCACCGCCACTTTTTATTTTCTGTTAGTTAATCAATCCTCTCTCCATGCTGACATATGACCCGTAACACCATGCACTTTTATCTTATGTGCAACACCTTGTCAAATGCCTTCTGGAAATCCAGATACACCACATCCACAGGTTCCCACTGAACATGTAATGTTTCAAAGAATTCCACCAAATTAGTAAAACATAACCTTCCCTTTATGAATCCATGCTGCATCTTACCAATAGGTCAAATTATATTCAGATGTCTCACTATTTCTTCCTCAATGATAGATTCAAGCATTTTCCCTACTACAGATGTTAAAGAAGACAATCAACTTGTGCATTTCACCCATGAAACTCTGTTAGTGCCTAGCCCATCTGACTACCCTCTTCCTTTGGCCAAATCAGCTCCAGCTGAGAAAGGTGGCACCATCACACAGCAGCACATCAAAGACACAGCGAATGTTGGCCAGAGGAGAGCCACCAAGGTGATCACAAACAATAAGATGCGGCAGACAGCAGGTCGCCTCCACCTCTGCTGTGGATCCAGGGATACTCTGTAAGAGGTCTGACAACACCAATTTTAAATCCACCTGATTTATTTGATAGTAAACTTGCTAGCTTTCAACCTTTGTGCTTTCGTCAGGTGATCCTGGGATACACCAGGGCTTAGAAGCCAAGGTTAGCAAGGTTAAGAAGCTTTAGTTTCACAGTATGGGCAGAAGTGTTAAGTACATGTAGATGGTGACCAGTAATCAACTACCTCCGTCAATTAACGAACCTCACTTCTGAAATCTGTGTTTTCTTTTATTCATTCATGGGACTTCGGCAATATTGGCTCACCAGCATTTATTGCCTATCCCTAGTTGCCTGAGGGCAGTTGAGAGTCAATCACGTTGCTGATGCCCTGGAGTCGTATGTAAGCCAGACCAGGTAAGGATGGAGATTTCCTTCCCTGAGGGACATTATTGAACTAGATGGGTTTTTCCGACAGTCGACAATGGTTTCATGGTCATCAGTGGATTCTTAATTCCAGGTATATTTTATTGAATTCAATTTCCATCATCTGCCATGGTGGGATTTGAACCTGGGTCTCTGCTCCCATAAAATTTCTTCATGGAATGTCCCTGAGACAACTGTGTGCATCTTCCACTGAAGGCTGGGTGGCCACACACAGTGCTTCTTCCATCTGCTCTCTGCAATGCTGCCAGATTATTTGTTGATGTCCCTCACAGTGACAATACACATCAGTAATGCCAGTATCTCCCTGGGAATGAGGATATTGCCCATAGTGGTCAAGACTCCCAGTCAACCCAATCATTCTGAGTCCCTGGTCTCAGTGCATAAAACCCAACGGCTAGACTCTTATGGAAAATACATCTGACTCCAGTTACACTCAGCCTCAGGGACACAGCTAACTAAAAAGGATCCTGTGCAATATCACACTGGTCACTGAGAGTTTGTGAGCTGCCTTCAGCCAGACAGGAGTCTGACATTCACAGGAGCTTTTTGAGGGAGAATGTAGAGTTCCCAGTGCAAGTCATCATCATCCTCCTGCAACACAGTGACTCTGGGCAACTGCCTTACTGACACGAGTCTTATCAGTAAGTGTGTGTTCTGCCAGCAGTCAGATGGGAGAGCAGTACACATAGGAGAGACTTCAGATGATGGGCTGTTATCATATGTTCTAATCATTATTATCCATGAAATAGGACGCTATGTGCACTTCCCAAGCTCTCCTGCCCCTTCTGGTCATCACCACTGCCTGATTGAATTCCTCCCCTCCCTCTATGACCTCTTCTTCCTCATCCAAATTGATGTCTTCTTCATCTGAGAAAATATGCCATTCCTCCAATTCCTCAGGCTTCTCAGGCTGCTCCTAGACCTGTTGCAACACCAGATTATGAAAGGTGCAGCAAACAACCGTAATGTTCAACACCCTCTGCATATTATATTGCAGAGCTTCACTAGAGTGGTGTAGGCATTGGTACCTTAGCTTCAATATCCTAATGGTCTGCTTCAGTGAAGTGTGAGTAACAGTATGAACCTCATTATATCTGATTTCTGCTGCTGCACTCTCTGGCCCCTGCACAAGTATCATCGGTCACATCCCCAGAGGGTATCCCCTGAGGAGCTAACTATGTAGCCACTGTGCTCCATCAAAGATGTCAGGTATCTGAGAAAGGACAAGGATGTAAATATTGCAAAATCCTGGCCCTTGTATCTGTTCATAACATGTGTATGCTTGTTGAAGGGCCCGGCTGGGAAATACATTTGCAATGAATAGAGATCTAAAAACTGAAGCCTAATTTTGAAAATCCATTGAAGTTCCACCCCCTGTCTTATTACTGAAACAGAAGAATAATGAATTTCGACCCTCTTATTCTCATGCACAAGGGACTATTCAGTCACATGAAACTGGCCCTTGTCTTTTTTGCATCCATTTAGCACTGGGAAAATGACAACAGAGGTGTTATAGAGTGAAAAATACTTCACACACATCTGCTTTAACTGACGCTGAAATTCTCCTTGAATAGTTGCCAGTCAGATCTATTGGCAATTTACTCCTGGGATGCAAATGACTATTGCATGTGAGTTATTTAAAGAAACTGGTCTATTTTATTTCTAATATCAAGCGATTATTCTCCTATGTATTCAGGGAAAGTAATAAATATTCATTAATTTACTTTTCACTTCATTTTCATGTTTTGCTGAATATTTAACACCTAAGGGAATATTTTTGCCTGGCATAAAGGAATGAAAATGAATACGACAACGTAATTGTCAATCATTACACACTGCAAACTTTGTCGTCATGTTAGGTTTACAAGCAATGATTCTAGCCATTCCAGAAAAAAAAAATATTTATTATAGTAAATGACACTTTAAACATCAGGTCAAATATGATAGGGACCAGTGTATCTCTTATAAAAGAGCGCTGGAATTTTTGCCTTGCAAATCAGACATATCTAATTTAAAACAGACCAATCACTTTGCATGATATGACATGCATTCAGTTTCAGGTCTGTCAGAATCCTTTTAATAATTGCAGTAAGCAGCTTAAGCACCAATATTTTTCTGCTTAATCTCGTTAACATTGTTGGAATGATTGTAGACTAGCTTTCACTTGGCTAGTTAGTCTACTTCATTACCGTCTCAATTGTTCACCTCAAAGACTGTACTTCACTAGAAGTGCACAGGGGCGGCACAGTGGCACAATAGTTTGCACTGTTGCCTCACGGTGCTGGGGACCCGGGTTCAATTCACAGATTTGGTCACAGTCTGTGTGGAGTTTGCATGTTCTCCCTTGTCATCTCCAGTTTCCTCCCACAGTCTGACAGGTGTGCTGGTTAGGTGCATTGGCCATGCTAAATTCTCTTCGATGTACACACATAAATGCTGGAGTGTGACAACTAGTGGGGATTTTCACAGTAATTTCATTGCAGTGTTAATGTAAGCTTACTTGTGATACTAATGAATAAACTTTGTCATCAGCAGGTTTTGGAGTATCTTCAGTCACTTCGTCCAAATCATTTATATAAATTGTAAAATGTTGAGGCCCCGTACTGATCCCTGTGGCACACTATAAAGTATCACTCTTCCACAGACCAAACAGCTTTTAGAACTCATTTCCCAGGAAAATGAACTAGCTGATATGAAAGCAAAATGCTGCAAATGCTCTAAGTTTGAAATAAAAACAGGAAATCAGGTAGCTGACCAGACAACTTCTGTGGAGAAAGAAACAGAACTGTTTACACTCAGCTGTTTCTGTGAGCAATATTCTTTCAACTCTACACATTTGAAGTTTCACAACTGACTTTGCAAATAAATTCACTGCAAAGTACAATGTCATCCACTTTTTTAACAATCCAAATTAATGTAATCTATTAAATATTTAGCATTAGCTGTTGTTGATACACGTTTTACCGCTGGTACACTGCCAGTAACTAAATGCAGATCTTTAAACGCAGTTAACAAGTCCTTTTTAATAAACTAGCACAATAAGGAACTCTATGGGAGTGATCTGAATCCCATGCTTTCCATCTACATGAATGGTGGTGGAGCTTAAGATCCGGCAAAACCCAGAAATTGCAAATCTCGCCATTGTCACATATATTCACCTCTCGCGGTATTTCCAAACTTCACCAATGGGATGCCAAGTTGGCAAGATTCACAAGAGCTTCACCCAGACATGAACTTGTCATGGAGATGTGGAGAGATGTCAGTTTTGATTGCAGAGAGGAATTCTTAAGATCTCTGTGATGGATTGGGGAGAAGGATATCTTTTGCTTTGATTTAGAAAAGGTACTTCAATCTCAGTGTGGTTAGGCCCCACCCTCAAAAAAATGGCATGAAACATGCCCACCATTTTTATGACAGGGTGTCAGAAAATCTGAAGAGAAAACCAGCCTGTTTCTGTGGAGAGAAGTACAATAATTACATCAGATTCTGATACTTTGTCAATTCTTGGTGAGATTTTGCACTATAAATTTCATAGATCGTTCACAGTAACTTTGGTATCCCTTTGCTTTTCACATTTTTAAGGTATTTTAAGTTTCATCTTTTACATATTTTAAAGCTCAAATGCAATAAAAACATAAAGGCAAAGCCAAAAAGCATCAGTGTCAATTAAAATCCAATCTATCAATGATAGGTACAAGTTAACTTGCAGTCAACTAACTGTGCGACCTGTCTAGAATGGTTAAGTTAAAGGTATTTGATATCTTGCCTCTGGTATGGCTTATCAATATATAGGTGACTATAACTTTCCTTACAATCATTGCTTCAGAGAAATGTACACTTGTATTAAAGTAGAAGGGTGGGATTTTCAGGCCGCGTTCACTCCAAAACCATGAACTGATTACATCAACAGTGAGGAGTGGCAAAAATTGGAGATTGCAATCTCACCAATGAGATCCCTGATTTCCAGGTTTTGCCGGATCTTGAGCCCTCACCAGTGATTTCACAGATAGAGAATGTGGGCTGAAAATTCTGCCTGATCTTGGTGAAACATATGAGGTCCTGAGAGGACTTGACAGGGTGGATGCTGAAAGAATGTTTCCCCTTGTGAGTGAGACCAGAACGAGGGAATATGGTTTAAAAATAACGGGTCTCCTATTTCAGATGGAGATGAGGAAAATTTCTTTCTCGCAGAGTGTTGTGATTCTTTGGCACTCTTTTCTATAGAGAGCGGTGAAGGTAGAACCAGTGAATATTTTTAAGTTTGAGGTCGGTTCTTGGCTATCAGCGTATACCGGCGGTATGGCTGGAAAGTGAAGTTGAGGCCACAGTCAGATCAGCCATGATCTATTGAATAGGGGAGTTGGATTGAATGGCTGAATTCTCAACTACTGCCCCTAATTTGTATGCTCATATATACATTCATTGGTGTAATATTTCCAATATAAAGATTATTCTCTATGTGGTCTCTGCTGCCATCAGGCAATGGATGTGTAACAAATCAGCAGCTAATTTTATATTGTGCTGAAACTCTTTTCACTGAAATTCAAAGAACAATCATCAAACTTTATTTGAAGCTCATTTTCCCATCTCAGTATCATTTTACAAGGCTTGAAATTCAAAATTCAAAACCTTGGCAATATTTTCCAATGGAAAATAGAAACTGGAGCAGTGAAGAATCAGCTGGCAATTTAGTGTGAACTCATTACACTTCATTGGCGTAATCCAAAGGCTAATTATTAATGAACTGTGCCCTTATGATACTGACACAATAATAAGGATGTAATATTTTCTGCTTGTTAATATTATTGATAAAGTAAATTAACTTTTTTTGCTACCTCAAGTCGCATTTTCCCCCAAGTCAGTGGAAGCATTAAAACGTGGGATATCTTTCTTCATCCAGCCTCCATTTGAGCAGCTTTCCTGTGGAGCACACCACAGGTTCACTTTACCCAATTTGATCTGAAACATCTAAATCTGCTGTCATGTCATTTACATTGGGACTAACGCTCTCCAGCACTATCCCACCGACCTGGCAACAGCAGACGAAATAAATAGGTGCTATTGCAGACCTAAAAATTATGTAGTAATGGATGGCATGGTGGCACAGTGGTTAGCACTGTTGCCTTGCAGCATCAGCGACCCAGGTTTGATTCCTGACTTGGCTCACAGTCTGTGTGGAGTTTGCAAATTCTCCCTATATCTGGGTGCTCTAGATTCCTCTCACGGATTCAATGCATGCTAGTTAGATGTATTGGCCATGCTAAATTCTCCCTTAGCGTACCAGAACAGGCCCTGGAATGTGATGGCTGGGGGATCTTCACAGTAATTTCATTGCAGTATTAATGTTAGCTTACTAGTGATCCTAATGAATAAAAACATTGATGCAGAGAACTGACATCAATTTACTGCGTTTCTTCTCTTGTGAAGAGAACAAATGGGACATTATAGAGGGGACAGAAACATATTTATTCATTTGGATACTACATTGTCATTATATAAACTGTGAAGGGCTGGAACAATCAATCATTTGGACACAGTGAAGTAAAATATGCAACAAATCTTGTGTCAAATATAATGCAAACTACTTAAAGAGTGCAGTGCATTTCTATAGTCCGCATATTATAGTAGTTTAGAGGAGCTGGAGGGTGTAACAAAAAAATTATTAGAATTGTCCCTAAACTGAGAGCAAATATCTATCTGGGAAGATTGAAAAAGCTGAGAGTTCTTTTCTCCAGAAAAGAGAAGGGTGGCAGTGATCAGTGAGGGCTTAGCGATGGAGGGATGGGGAATATTGGGGGGTTGATATCCTGATAGATTGCGCATGTATTTATTAGGGGGATATGTAAAGAAGATTCTTTCACCTGTGAGGAGACCAAAACTAGGGATAATAAATATCAGAATGTGGCTAATAATTAAGGAATCCAGAAGAAATGTCTTTACAAAGAGAAGGGTTGGAATATGGAGCACACTGCCACAAGGAATAGTTGAAGCAAATAGCACTGATGCATTTAAGAGGAAGCTACATGAGGGGGCAAAAAATAGAAATCTGTGTTAAAAGATATGGAGGAGGTGATTCTCCTAGTCTGCTGTGCTGCTCTAGGCATCTGAGCTGGCCAAGAGAGGTCCAGGAGGTCAATGATTGGGGATTGGAGGGGCAGCAATGCAAGGTCGCTGGTCTGGGTTGTGATTGAGCTGGCCAGGGAACAGGAGGCCAATAATGCTACTGCGCACGTGTTGATCTCCACTATGACAGATTGGCATATGCACAGTGGCCATCTCAATGCTATGCTGCTGGCCCTTCCCGTAGGACTAAGCCTCGCCCAGTTTTTCAGTGTGAATCTCACTAGGGCACTCCACAGTGCTCATAGTGTGGGAGATTCATTCTGAAACTAATAACATTCTGATATTAAAAATCAACGGGAGTTACTCCAGTTTTCACACAAATTTGGCACTTTGAATTTTTTTGGGAGGATTGCCCCCATGATAAGCTGATAAAATTGCAAGGACAATGGACAACGGAAGCCTGAAAATCCAAGAAAAGGAGAAAACAGAATTTATGAATCACAAGGACACAGAGGTCTCCCTGTGATGGAGTGAAGAATTTGAAAAAGAAACAATCCTACATCTTAAAAAGTGACATCAGGAGAAGCAGCCCAAGGAACCACAGCTGTGATTAGAACTAATTCAAGTATCTCATTTGTTACGTTTTGTGATTAAATAATTACATTGGGGCTTAAATTAAAATTAACCAAATAGAAGATAAGAACATGAAAGCGTTCTGAATTTTCATTATGATCTGGCATGTATAAACTTAAAGCAGAAAATAACAAGCGGATAAACAAAAGTATGGAGCAGAGCAGGAATCAGTGCATTTTGCAAAGAGTCCTCAGGTTTAATTAATTTTTAATTATTTCATTAAATAAATTAAGTAAGATTTCATAGAGCAACATTTGGCAGGTTGTGAACAAGAATGCAATCTGAGAGAACTGCATCTGTAGTGTCTGCAACTTTAAGGAGCATCAGTTGAGTTGTTGAGCTGGAGGCTGAAGTAAAAATTGTGGGGCCTCAGGAATCAGGAGAATTATCTGGACATATTTTCTAGTATGCAATCACACACTTTAGGTGCATTAATGACATGTATCTGCTCAGTGACCATGATAGGTGAGTTAGACATGGAACAGGGTTCCAGTACACTGCCAGAAAAACCTTGGGGTCTGCCAACTTTATTCAAAAACCAGGAGGCAGCCTGTGTGGGTGAGGACAATGTCTGCCGAAAGAGGAGCAAATGGCCGTGACATGATGACAGGAGTGAAAAAGAATGTGACAGCAATGGGGTGATAGATACTGTTCTCTGCAGCTGAGGCTGGGAGTTCAGATCTTTATAGTGTTTCCCTGGTCCGAGGTCAAAAGTTGCTCCTCATGGCTGGAAAAGAACTTGGAATGGGAGGGGCAGGATTCTGTTCATGTCGGAACATTAGCAGAACTTAGAATGAGGTTCTGCTGATAGAGTTTGAGGAGCCAGGACCAAAAGATTAAAATCAGAGATCCACAGGAAATAATCTCTGGATTAACACTCAGCCAAACACTAGTTTGCAAAGGGACCACAGATTAGAAAGTTATATACACAGCCAAAAGAGTGAGATTGGAAGAAGGGATCTCTGACTCTAGTACAGTGAAGGAGGAAGTTGTTCTGTTGGGGTATCTGGGGTTTGAACTACTCAAACCAGGTTAGGGTTAGTGTCCTTACAAAGTGAATAATTGGGGAGCAGATCGGGTTAAAAATTAATGAGATCATGGGAGCTGAAGGTGAATCCAGGACATGGTCAATTCAAAAGCAAGACAGATGAAACACTCTGTCAAATCCATGGAGCGGAGCAGCAATTTGCATAAAATAGTCCTAAATGCTCAACATCCAGAGCATTAAGGACTGAGGTGACAAGAGGAAAAACTGGAAAACAGTTAAAGCTAAAAGCATCTATTTGATTGTGTGAAGCATTCACAATAAAATAGACCAATTAATAGCGAGCAATCAATGAGTTTGATCTAATAACCATTACAGAAACATATGGTTAGAGATTGCAGCCCTATAGGGCTCGGAGAGGTGGGGAAATGAGGAGGAGCTGCATCAGATTAGCTTCCTGAAATTTTGCCACCACCACTGAAGTTTCCCAGGGGAGAGTGGAGAGCTTGATTGGATGCCTGCACCTTAGAGCAGGCAACTAATTAGAATGATCAGTGTGCCAATTAAGGGTGATTGTGAGGTCTTGCTGGCATTTTGCCATCAACAGAATAGTCCTTTTGCAGCAGGCTGACACTCCTGCGAACTGCAGACTCTCTGTCCTAATAACAGAACTGCAGGAAGGAAAGGTCATAAATGTTGCCCAAGTAACTTCACCATGAGGAGCCTACACCTCCAAGGGCATCTGAATGTTGAGTGTTGTTGGAATGCACTCATCTGGGCAAATCCAACGGTTTGTGGGTTCGGTTGATTGGCCATGTTAAATTGATCCTCGCGTAAAGAGATTAGCAGGGTAAATATGTGGGGTCAGTGGAATAGGGCTGTGGTGAGATCGGGTCAGGTCAGGCCTGAGCCATGGACTATCTCCATGCAGTCAGCCAAGGCTGGAATCAAACAAGGGTCCCTGGTGGTATGAGGTACCAATGCTAACCTCTGTGCCACCATGCCACCCTTGTGTGCAAGGGTGCAATTAGGATTGTGAAATTAAATCAATTGAATTGGCAATTTGAAATCTATTCATTTTTCATTGAAAATAATCAATTTTCATCCATGTCAACACAAGGTTCATATGGCACAGAAAAAAATTATTAATTTTCCATCATTAGTGGCAAAGAGTCAAGTTCATACACAAACATGCCTCTTATATTTAAATGTCCCTTTAGGGAACGAAATCTGCCTTCTTTCCTCAATCTGGCCTACATGAGTCCCTAAGGGTGAAATTTTCCCTGGGAATCATAATGGGAGGGATATGGATCATGCAAAGGTCTGTTGACCTGAGGCAGGATTTCTGGCTTTGGAAAGAGCATGGCCGGAAAATTGATCCACAGCAATGTGGTTGACTCTTAACTGCTCTCTGAAATGACCAAGCAAATCAATCAGTTCAAGGGCAATTAGAGATGGGCAATAAATGCTGGCCTTGCCAGAGACACCTGCATCCCATGAACAAATTAAGAAAAAAACTTAATAATGGTTACATAACATCTTGAAATCTTTTCATTTTATACAAACTGGCATAACAATTTTTTTTCATTTTTGGGCATTGTGTTTTAGCATTCTAGTCTGCCTTTTTCTTATCACTCAAGCTCTTACTCGTTTCCTTCCATTTGTTTGTGTTGCAGTTTCTCTTGGTTTATGATGCATTTGCACTCTCCTCTGCATAAGATTTGACTATCCAACAGGGTTAAAAACAAATGTTTTTTTTTGTTAGAGCACCATCCATTAGGACATCCACTTCCAGAACTTTAATTCCAGGTTTGCAAGTTCACCAGCCATATTGAAATGAATGGATCATTTACTTTCTTAAAAATTAACAACCACTGATTGTGATATAATCAGGGAGCTGATGGCCTAGTGGTATTATTGCAATACTATTAATACAGAATCTCAGCCATTGTTGTGGGCAACTGGGCTCAAATCCTGATGCAGCAAGTGGTGGAATTTGAATTCAATAAAATATATCTGAAATTAAGAATCTACTGATGACCATGAAACCATTGCCAGAAAAACCATCTGGTTCACTACTGTCCTTTGGGGAAAGAAATCAGAAATCTGCCGGCCTTACCTGATTTGGCCTACATGTGACTCCAGAGCCACAGCAATGTGACTGACTCTCAACTGCCTTCCAAGGACAACCAGGAAGGAGCTATAAATGCTGGCAAACCAGAGATGCCCATGTCCTGTAGATGAATAAAAAAAGAACAGCTTTCCGTTAATGTTGTACTCAGTTTCACAAATTTATTGGAATGAAAATAATTATATGAGAAAACTATCTTTCCAAAAGTGTGAACTGTATCTCTGTTTGTTCTGCATAGTTTTTGTGTTATAAGAACATAAGAAGTAGGAGCAGGAGTAGGCCATTTGGCCCCTCGAACCAGTCCACCATTCAATAAGATCATGGCTGATTTTTTGTGGACTCAGCTCCATTTACCCTCCCACTCATCATAACCCTTAATTCCTTTAATGTTCAAAAATTTATCTATCTTTGCCTTAAAAACGTTCAATGAGGTAGCCTCAACTGCCTCATTGGGCAGGGAATTCCACACATTCACAACCCTTTGTGTGAAGAAGTTTCTCCTCAACTCAGTCCACTATGTTGATTGCAGCTATATTCCCTTCACTTCATCAGCATTGGTTAGAATCCTGGAACTTGCGCCGGAACAACACAGTAGTGTACCTACACCAAGATGGTGGCATGATAGCATAGTGGGAGTGGCATGATAGGACAGTGGTTAGCACTGCTGCTTCACAGATTCAGGGTTCTGGGTTTGATTCCTGGCTTGGGTCATTATCTATGTGGAGTTTGCACATTCTCCTCATGTCTGCATGGGTTTCCTCTGGGTACTAATCTGCCTTTCCCATTTGGCCCATTGTCTATGTACCAGTATTTTGAATTATCAAATTGACCTGAAGACATTTCAGCTAGCTAAGTTTTCAAATCTGGATTCTGGGAAGTCTCTTCCTATTATCAGGCTGTATTGATGCTGAATTGACATACCATGCTGCTCAGTGGGTTGGAAGCCAAAATATTTGTGATCCAGATCATCTTTTTTCCTTCATTTTGTGGGAGTTGGTGATGAGACTTAATTTTATTAATGGTAGGATTCTGTAATGTTCAAAGACGTGCCAGATAGGTGACCCTTTGTTGTGATGAGTACAAGACAAAAAGCTCCAGTGTATCTCTCTTCAGCAATATTTAAATGTGTTTAAAATGAGAGAAAAAAAATCACTTTTCCTAATTCGATTAACTAGGAAGATGCCTCTCATCAGGATTTATACCGTGGTCTCGTCAATGCAGACTGCACAGGGCAATATTTCCTTCCAAATAGACAATGCTGGAAAACCTCAGCAGGTCTGGCAGCATCTGTAAGGAGAGAAAAG
Source organism: Sphyrna mokarran (assembly GCA_024679065.1). Lineage (NCBI taxonomy): Eukaryota > Metazoa > Chordata > Chondrichthyes > Carcharhiniformes > Carcharhinidae > Sphyrna > Sphyrna mokarran. Next base: position 71,518,464 of record JAGIQG010000001.1, on the reverse strand, counting down.
AGCTGATGTTGAGTCCAGATGTATATTCCCCTCATTTGGTAAACTTTAAAGGGGGGGCGGTGCAGGAACAGAATGACCTGAGGGTGCATATACACAAATCTTTGAATGTAACAGGACAGATTTAGAAGGCAGGCTCTTTTTTTTAAATAGGATCCTTAGCATTAATATTAGGTACAAAGGTACAAAGATAAAATCATGCTAATGCTAATAAAAGTAGAAATCTATGGAGAGAAAATGATATATTACAATTTAGGTCCCAGCTGGAATATTTTGTTCAATTCTGTGATGCCACACTAAGAAAGATGTCAAGATTTTTGAGAGCATGGAGAGGAAATGTACTCAAATTGTACCATTAAAGTGGAACTTCAGTTAAGTGAACAGACTAGCAGAGCTGAGATTGTTCACGGCTTCAGGTTAATAAGAAATTTGATGAGGGTGTTCAAAGCCATGAAGGTTTCGATAGAGCCAATAAGAAGAGATTGTTTCCAGTTGCAGAAGGTTTGGTAACTATGAATTTAAAATGAGAACCAGGAGCAACATAAGGAGAGGGTGTGGGATTCTCAGAGGGATGTTGAAAGGGCAGGGGCATGGGATTAATTAGAGAGCTTCAGGAAAGATTTAGGACAAAATAGATCAAATGATGACCTGCTATGCTGCATCATCCTAGGGGTGGTTACAGTGCTGGTAGGAACTATTCCAGAATATGTAGAAAATGGGCCTTATATTATGCTAAATGTTATTGATGTTTAGCAAGCCCGCTACTTGGAACCTATACAATTTTTTTCCAGTTTCCTCCTACAGTCCAAAGATGTGTGGGTTAGGTTGATTGGCTATGCTAAAAAATTGCCCCTTAATGTACTGGGATGTATAGGTTAGAGGGATTAGTGGGTAAATGTGTAGGGATATGGGGATAGGGCCTGGGTAGGATTGTGGTTGGTGCAGACTCGATGGGCCAAAGGGCCTCTTTCTGCACTGTAGGGTTCTATGATTCTATATTAAATCTGCTTCCCCTTATTTTGAGATTATGCCCCTTGTTCTAGTTTCACCTGCCAGTGGAAACAACTTCCCTATTTCTATCTTATCTATTCCCTTCATAATCTTATATGGTTCTATAAGATCTCCCTTCATTCTTCTGAATTCCAAAGACTATCGCTCCAGTTACTCAGTCTCTCCTCATAAGCCAAACCTCTAAACACTGGAATCAACCTAGTGAATCTCCTCTGCATTCCCTCTAATGCCAGTATACCCTTTCTGAAATAAAAAGACCAAAATTATACACAGTACTCCAAGTGTGGCCTTACCAGCACCTTATAAAGCTGCAATATAACCTCGCTGTTTTTTAACTCCATCCCTCTAGCAATAACGGACAAAATTCCATTTGTTATAATCAAATATATTCATCCACTTTTGAGTCAATTAATGTGTTCAAACTTATTTCTTTAGTACTGGCACTCTTTAATGTGAAAAGGCTCCAATAATAATATGGGCCCAGTCGCTAAAGTGGCATGTTATTACAAGATGCAGATATAAAATGAAAAAAACTCTCTAAGTCATATATGCACTCTGAGTCTCCTCCTGGTTTACAATTGGCATTGTGCTACAACATTTTGGACCAATTCCATGATTTGCTAATTAGTTACCCTTTAAAGTTCCATGCTGCTATGCAAACACAATTGTGGCTGCCCTCATACTGATGTAGTTAAGTGCTCCAGTTACTTTGGAAAGCTGCTTGTGGATAATCCACTAACATACGCATAGACCAATTGCTTCATGAAGCTTGCTATTATCATTTCTATTTGGCTTTCCATGTTCTGAATGTAAGGCCAGAAATATACATCGTAATAACCACATTATGATGAAAACCAAATCACTTACATTAATTGTTCCACTGGCTGCCATCAATGGTATTTATGGGCTAAATCTTACCAAAAAATGGTGGAGGATTGTTTCTGGCTTGAAAAATGGCATGTTTCTCACTAGAGAAACTTGTCTGTTTTCTCTCCAGATCCTAAGACACTGCCATAAAAAAAAAGTCAAACAGACGTGTTTCACGCCATCAGATTGGGTGGCTGGGGGGGTGGGGGGAAGAGTTGCCTCAACATGCAGCAAAATCAGACACAGAGATCGGGCCACCATCTTTATGGGGTGTCCTAAATATTACCTGTATAAGCCGTCCACCAGCCTACCATGGAAGACTTAGGAGCTCCTCTCCCCACTCTCGATTGGAGTCGGCTCCTACTCTCCTCCGCCTCACCATCAGACCCTTCTCCCCTCTCCCCCTCCTTCTGATCATTGAGCCTTCTCTCCCGCCATCAAGGTGCCAAGTCGGTATAACTGTGGTGTCAATCTGGTAGTGCCAGTGTTGCAGTGCCAATATGTGCCAAGGTGCAAAACCCAGGGCAAAGCCAGAGCATGTCCCTATCCCAGGTGACTATACTTACTTTGAGCCCCTGAGGAGACCTCCACAGTAAGTTCAGGTCCATGGGAATCTATTGTAAGGGGAGGAGCTGTCAATATCTGACGCAGGGTTGAGTTCATGTAAATGAATGTCAAATGTGTTCATGTCATCATGGGCATAAATCTGAAAATGTCACTAGCGAGGGGTGAGGAAGATCTAAAATCGTATTCTCACTGGTGAGAACTACGACTTACGTACTATGAGACCCCACCAGTATTCACATGTACAGCAAACAGGGGCTCAAATTTACCTCAAAGATATTCATTTAGCTGAATTAAGGCTAGCATAACTAGTCTTGTTTCTAATTTTCTCCTTTACTATACAAGGTCTAGAACCATATGTGCAAGATAATTATTTGAGCTGCCCAATATGTCAGCACTTTGACATTAATTTTCAACCTGTAAGGTCTGTCACAAATTGATTGTGTCAGTAGACCTCCTTTTCCCTCCCACTCTTCGCCAGGTGCTAAGTGTATCTTGCGTGGCTGTTAAGTTAATTTTGACATTGCACACTGTGGAAAATTACATTCCCTTCCTAGAATAGGCATTCATTTTATCCTCGATTCATCAATCTTCGGAAATATAAAGTAGCTAGGCACTTTAATTTTAGGCAGTGATCTTTTGCATTTAACATATGCTAAAATACAGACAAAGTATCCTCATGGTTCATTGTTGCTGATTCAACTTGAAGTGAGGTCAAAGGAAAGTAATCCTTTCTGTATCCTGAAATAACTAAAATGTACAGTTATGGAGAAACTTGTGCCGGCCATTGTAGTCTCTTTGCGTTCTCCCCTGTGCCTTTGAGTAAGACCAAATGGAAAGAGCTCGAGAAATGTTTTACTTTTTCTGCCAATGTATGATGTTATTATAAATGCAGTGAGCTTTTAAGATAAACATTTCGTTCTTTTTATTTAGCATTTTTCATAGTAAATTACTTAGACTTTCTAAATCAGCATGTTGTACTCTGCTTATATTACAATACAGCTTTTAGAGAGAGACTTGTCTTTAGAGATTGAGCTGTAATTCAAATGAAATGACCTGGTTACTTGCAAATGCCCCAAGACTCCCCTTACAGCATTAAAGAAAGTTTGGAGCCTCACATATAAAACAGTGAATATTATTTTTCAGTAACTGTGCTTGTGTGAGCCCTCACATGCTCTGATATTGGAACAGCTTCTTACCAGTTATAGTCTATGAAGCGAATGGAGTACATTAACAGCATCAGCAACCTTTGTGTTACTTGCTTCCATTGAAACATTTATTGTAAGGTTACAATTTGCAATGGATTACTCAGATGCTTCAGAAAATGCTTCACTGAATAAAATGCCAATTCAAGCAGTTACATTCAAATGCAGTCATTATTAAACAGCTCCAGAAGAGGTTTTATGACTTATTTCAGTCACATTTTAGCAAGGGTTGAGGGGGTATAGAATGGGGGGGGAGGAACTATGCATTTGTGTGTTTGCATGTGGTAAAATTAATAGTTTTCTGGATGAATACATTTAGATTGAAGTAAGCAGAATTTTCTTAAGTGTTTCCAGAGAGTGGTACTAATATCTTCCAGTTTGCTGCTGGCACATGTGGGAAATCACCTCCCTCCCACCCCCCCTCCTCACCTTTGACTACGGTCCTCACTTCCGCCCACCCACCCGCAGCCCCCAATCAAAACCAGCACAATTGCTTTTTCCACAGTTCAACATTTCTGACTGGGTTCTACAAAGGAGTCAGAATTTCCAATCCCTCCCTATTCAACTGGCAAATTGTTAAAATAGCATTTCAACTCCTTAGGAATGTGAAATTGAAATCTGTCCCTCAAGATGGCTCATCTCATTGTCAAATTTAAACAGGCAGCATAATCACACCATGTGATGTCCTCTGAGGAGTAGATTTGACCTCGTGACCTTTATTGCAGAGACTTTTATCTCTGAAGAACTGAAGAAAATTCTTGAATTGCAAGTCATTGCTGAATCAAAGTTTTGTTTGAAAAAATATATGGCAGAATGTGGGTATCTATTATCTAAGGACAGAAACGAACTGGGATGTAAGCAGAAAAGAAACAAACTTCAAAAGGCAGAAGTTTGTTCATTACTTCGATTCAATGGAGCAGACAATGCAATGGAGCATTCCTCATGCGGTGCATGCAGCATTCGTCAATGTTAACCAGTGAAACAATGCTATGCAAACTAACTTCTCCCCCAAAATGCTGGAACTACACAAAAGGTCCGTCTGGATGTATAAAGTGAAAAGTCGCGACTACAGTAGTGAAAATACACAATTCCAGGATATTTTAAAGAAGCCAAATTGATCTCTGTTGAATACTGGAGCTGACTGCTGCATGGGAACATGAATAGAACATAGAACATAGAACATTACAGCACAGAACAGGCCCTTCGGCCTTCGATGTTGTGCCGACCAAAATAAAAAGCAATGCCCCTCCAAACTAAACCATTCCCTTCTCTTCCATATACTTATCAATTAACCTCTAAAACGCCACCAAACTTGGCGCATCTACAACAGCTGCAGGCAGGGCATTCCACTCCCTAATCACTCTTTGAGTAAAGAACCTACCTCTGATATCCGTCCTATAACTCATATACCCCTTAATTTAAAGCTGTGTCCCCTCGTGCTAGCTTTCTCCATCCTAGGAAAAAGGCTATCCCTGTCCACCCTATCTAAACCTCTAATCATCTTATATGCTTCAATAAGATCCCCTCTTAGCCGCCTCCTTTCTAACGAAAACAACCTCAAATCCTTCACCCGCTCTTCATAGGACCTGCCCTCCATACCAGGCAACATCCTGGTAAACCTCCTCTGTACCCTCTCCAATGCCTCCACATCTTTCTTATAATGTGGGGACCAGAACTGCACACAATACTCCAAGTGCGGCCGCACTATAGTTTTGTACAGTTGCAACATGACGTTGCGGCTCCGAAATTCAATCCCTCTACCAATAAAAGCCAAGACTCCATAGGCCTTCCTAACAACCTTCTCGACCTGACTGCCTACTTTCAGGGATCTATGCACATACACACCAAGATCCCTCTGTTCATCTAGACTACTAAGAATCCTACCATTTGCCCTATACTCTACACATTTATTATTTCTGCCATAGTGCATTACCTCACACTTTTTCACATTAAACTCCATTTGCCACCTCTCGGCCCAGCTCTGCAACTTGTCCAAGTCCCTCTGCAAACTATAACACCCCTCTTCACTATCTACCACTCCACGACTTTAGTGTCATCTGCAAATTTACTAATCCATCCTTCAATACCCTCATCCAGATCATTTATAAAAATTACAAACAGCAGGGGCCCCAAAACAGACCCTGAGGCACACCACTCGTCACCGAACTCCACGATGAATATCTCCCATCAACCACCACCCTCTGTCTTCTATCTGCCAGCCAATTTCTAATCCAATTAGCTAATTCACCCTCTATTCCACACATCTGCATTTTCTGTAGAAGTCTTCCATGGGCCACCTTATCAAAAGCCTTACTAAAGTCCATATATACTACATCAACCGCCTTACCCCCATCCACCTCTCTGGTCACTTTCTCAAAAAACTCAATGACGTTAGTAAGGCATGACCTACCCTTCACGAAACCATGCTGACTATCCCCAATCAATTCATTTCTCTCTAAATAACTATAAATCCTATCCCTACTAATTCTCTCCAATACCTTGCCCACAACAGAAGTAAGACTCACTGGCCTATAATTCCCTGGAAGGTCTCTCTTCCCCTTCTTAAACAATGGGACCACATTCGCTATCCTCCAGTCCTCCGAACCACACCCGTAACCAACGAGGACCTGAAGATCAGAGCCAGAGGCTCTGCAATCTCCTCTCTTGCCTCCCAGAGAATCCTAGGGTAAATCCCGTCCCGCCCAGGGGACTTATCCAACTTCAAACCCTCGAGAATTTCTAGCACATCCTCCCTATCTACTACAATACTTCCCAATTTGCAACCCTGTACCTCAGTGTTCTCCATAGCTACATTTCCAGCACTCTGCGTGAATAACAAAGAGAAATATTTATTCAGTGCCTCACCAATCTCTTCAGGAGAAGAGATTGATCTGTAACTGATCTGAATAGATCAGTTAACTCCTATTCTGCCTTTCTATTTGATCATGACTGATCTGTAGTTCGACTCCATTTACCTGGCTTTGTTTCGTTTTTCCTGAAACCCTTAAGTTAATCAAAACATATCGATCTCAATGTTGAAAATATCAATTGCTTCAACCTTTTGGGATCAGTTCCAGAGTTCCATCACCCATTGTGTGAACGAAATATTTCCTAATTCTTTATTTTTCAAATCTAATCCCTTTGAGACAAAGAAATTTCAATAATTACTTTATGTATCTCTGCACTAATTTGCAGTGACTTGTGTACATGGCATCTTTACTCTTTTGCTCCTCTTTAGTTTCTCATCTTTCACCATTAGGAAATATTACAACTTCTTGTTCCCAGATTCAGAGTAACTGACCTGACACTTCAATCTCTGAACTCCATCTGCCATAGCTTTGCCCACTCACTTAGTCTATCTCTGTCACCTTATAACTTACTGCACCCCTCCAATCAACTAACTGTGTCTTCCTACTTAGTGTAATTTCTAAATTTGGACACATAACTCTCTATTCCTTCATCCAAGTTATTAACATATAGCAAAAGGTTGAGGCTTCAGCACAGAATTCTGCAGAGCACCACTAGTCGTACTTTATTAATCAGAACAAATATTTGAATCCTACTCTCAATCTCCTATCTCTCTAACAAGAAACAGTGTTGCAGAGATGTTTAACAATTTATTTCAGGGATAGGAAAACAGATCAATATTTCGTAAAGAAACAGATCAACATGTGGCACAAGAGGAAAAATCTATGATTAAAGCCACAATAATTCCTAATGCGATACTTAAAATGTGCTAAACAACCTTTCCACACTCCAGCTTACTCATGTTCCTGTGTAACAACAAATCATCTTTATATTTTATAGATGCTGACAGACTGGTTGAATGTTTCCAGCATTTTTGACTTATTTTCCTAACATGCCTTGCATAATTCCTTTTCCTGATTCTATGGGTATAATTTTTTCATCACAAAAGGTTGATCTCTGGATTATCCTTTTCATAAAAAAAGAGAAATACTTCTTTGTATTAAAATGAACAAACAGGCAAATTCTCACTCTCAGAATTTCCACCTTTTCAAATCATGCATTCCACTAATTCTATGGGTGGGATTTTAATTACAAAGATGAACAGTTTGTTTTTGTTTAGAGAATTTCTACCCCACTCCTCCCTACACACATACATACAGAGACTTGCACATATACAGACATGTATACATGCGCCCAACCACAGATTTGTGCATGTACATACACACACACACATACACACACACACACACACATATACACATGCACTTGCGGACACACATACATACATACAGAGATATGGATACGTGCACACACGTAGGTACGTACACACACTCACACACACGTGTATAGAAATACACATGCACGCACACACACACACACTAACATACACACACACACACACACACACATGTATGAATGCACACACATATATGTGTGCACAGGTGCACCGATGTCACGCATACAAATGAATCATTAATTTTCATCCTTTTCAGTGAAGGGAAAGTAGAACTGTCAATCATATTTTTTTAAACACATGGATCTAAGTAGGGATTTAGTTAGGAATTTGGTTGAAGTGAGTAAAAATTTTTAATCAGTCCCTTGGGTAACTGCTTCAATTGGCTTTCAAGGTGTCTTTACTGCTTGCTCTAACAGTTAGTTTGCGTGTCACATACTCCATCCACAAGCACAAGCAAATTGATTCGACTTCCTTTCATTTAGCAGAACACGAACTCAAACTCAATTCAAGGTTGCTACTCGTGTCTAGAAAAATGCCTTCATCTAATAAATCCTGCTTGTTCTTGCATTGTGACGTTTAGTCCCTGTGCAGCAGTGATCTTGAAATGAGTTCGATATGATCAGCTGCCTTTTAGATTTGGCAATGAGCCTGCAATGAGAGTAGGGGACTGGATTCGGTAAGCTGGGTTTGGGACCAGATGGGGGTTTAAAACACTTGACAAGATGTTGGGAAGCTCATTCTAAACAGCCAGCTCCTGAATTTTACTGCAGCATGATGGGCCATGTGTGATCAACATCCCTGAGAGAGATGGGTTGCCACTTAACTTAGGTTAATTACTCAATTCCAGCAATATTGATTGAATATCAGAATAATGAGAAAGCCACAAATCTGAGATAAGCACAGAAGGTGCAGCAAATTCTCAGCAGATAATGGAAACATCTGTGCAGGAGAAAGAAGCAGAATTAATGTTTCAGGTCTATAACCTTTCATTAGAACAGGGAAACATTTTAGATGTAGGCTAGGATTGTCTGCCCTGTCATAGAAGAACATATTGCACGCATTTTGGCAGCCCAGCTAAAAGGCCATTGACTTTCAGATGGGCTAGACACTCCCAGCAGGAAGCGGGAAAATCTCACCAGTAGGCACAGAACCTCTGATTTGGATCAGAATCACTAACCACCATCCACCTCTCACACCCACGCCCCCAACCCTCTCCCATGTCTCGGTATGATTTTACAATTTTACATGTCCATCTTCTGATGAAAACTTATTCCAACCTCAAGCAATGGATGGGTGAGTGCCTGGGGGACTGACCATGGGCTGGAGGTGAAGGGTGGTGGGTAAAGGGGTGAGAGGCAGCATAGTCAAGGGCCAGGGCATAAAGATAAAGTCACTATAGACCCAGATGACCATGGTTTCTCCATCCTTTGAGGGGGAGAGCTGACTTGTGGAGATTTAATCTGAGGGTCATCACGCCTCAGGTGAGAGGCAACATTTTGAAGGAAGGACCTTCATGAATAACCTCAGCCAATGCAAGAATTGAACCCACACTGTTGGCGTTGTTCTGCATCATGAACCAGGTAGGTGGTCATGGGTACTCTGAGTTATGAGGGAGATAGTTGGTAGGGGGTGGGGGAGTGGTGAGGGGGGATGTAGTGCAGGGTTGGGGGTTCAGAGCAAAATTGGGGGTGGTCAGGTGGTCGGAGTGTAGTTAGGGGAACGCGGAAGTTAAAAGGCCTGGGGGTTAGTCAGCTTGGGGGTAATCAGCTGATCAGAGTGTTGTCAGATTGGGAAGGTAACTGGGTTGTCAGATCAGTGAAAGTCAGGGGTTTTGGGCGGGATCATTGAGCTGTCAAGGATTTAGTTTGGTTTTGGGGTGTTGTCAGTGTTTGGAGGTAGTTGAATGGCTGGGGAGAGAGTTGGGTGTTTGAGGGGAGTTAGGTGTTTGAGAGATAGCTGGATGTTTGGGGGCTAGTTGGGTGGCTGGGGGAGTAGTTGGGTGTTCGGGGGTAGTCGGACATTTGGGAGATAGTTGGCTGTTGGGAGATGAAACTTCAGACGGCAGGTGGACAGCTGCATGAGGTAGTGTTCGATGCTGAGGGTTTAAGCTGGGGGAAGGGATTAGAGTCATAGAATCATAGAGATTTACAGCATGGAAACAGGCCCTTTGGGCCAACTTGTCCATGATGCCATTTTTTTTAACTCCTGAACTAGTCCAATTGCTCGCATTTGGCCCATATCCTTCTATACCCATCTTAGCCATGTAACTCTCTAAATGCCTTTTAAAAGATTGAAACAAGCTGCCAGTATAGTTGTAGAAGTGGGTACAATTTTGTCTCTTAAAAGATAAAATTGTACCCGCCTCTACTAATACCACTGTCAGCTTCATATTCATTGAAGGCTTCATATTCATTGATCATTGGGAAGTCTTCAGGAGGGAGGGTGATCTATGCAAGAGGGATAGGGAGCAGTTGACTGGGAGTTAACTGTATTTTAGCTGGGAGTTTAGCTGGAGTGTTTCAGAAGTGTTTAAACTAATAGTGAGGGAGGATGGGGAGAGAGAGGGAACTGGAAGTGGGAGAGAGAGGGATGATAGGGTAACACCAGAAGGTAGAAAGGAATATCCGAAAGCTGAGGGTCTTCAGTGCATGTGTTTTAATGCGAGGAGTGTGACTGGCAAAACAGATGAACTGAAGGCAATAATGTTCACGAGGAGTTTAGAAGTGGTGGCGGTGACCGAGACGTGGTTGAAGGAGGGGCAAGACTGGCAATTGAATATTCCAGGATATAAGTGTTTTAGGCATGACAGAGTTGGTGTGAGGAGAGGCGGGGGAGTGGCTTTATTAGTTAAGGACAACATCATAGCAGTGCAGAGGGAGGGAGGTATGGATGATTTAGGAATTGAGTCTCTATGGGTGGAGTTGAGGAATAGGAAGGGAGTGGTTACTCTGTTGGGTGTTTACTACAGACCGCCCAACAGCCCGCGGGCCGTGGAAGAAGGGATATGCAGGGACATTCTAAATAAGTGTAGGAAAAATAGGGTAGTAGTAGTGGGAGATTTCAATTTTCCTGGAGTAGATTGGAGAGAGCCCAGAGCTGTAGGAGTGGACGGGGAGGAATTTGTACAGTGTGTTTTGGAAGGGTCCTTGGAGCAGTATGGGGATGGCCCGACTAGAGAGGGGGCTATACTGGATTTGGTTCTGGGGAATGAGCCAGGCCAGGTGGTTGACGTCGAGGTAGGAGAGCAGGTGTCAAATAGTGATCACAACTCTGTCTGCTTTAGGATATTAATGGAAAAGGACGAGACCTGCCCAAAAGGGAAGGTATTTAACTGGGGGAGGGCGAGATACAGCCAGATTAGGCAAGATCTTAAAGATAGCAACTGGGATAAGCTTTTCGAGGGCAGGTCGACAAGGTACATGTGGGAGTCTTTCAAGGGAAAACTAAACTCTCTGCAGGAAAGATACGTGCCGGCAAGGAGGAAGGATGGGAAAGGTAGGATTAGAGAACCGTGGCTTACCAGGGCTATTGAGGACTTGATCAGGAAGAAGCGAGAGGCTTACATTAGATCTAGGCAACTGGGGACTGAGACAGCGCTGGAAGCTTATAGAGAGTGTAGACGGGATCTTAAAAGGGGTATTAGAAAGGCAAAAAGGGGCCACGAAGTGGCTCTGGCAGGTAGGATTAAGGAAAATCCTAAGGCAATTTACTCCTATGTAAGGAGCAAAAGGATGGTTAGAGGCAAGATTGGACCTCTCAGGGACAGAGGAGGGGATCTATGCTTAGAGCCTGAGGGAATGGGGGAGATCCTGAATGAATACTTTGCGTCAGTATTCACGCAGGAGACTGGCCAGATGTCTGTTGCTGATTTTGACAAAGTTGAGGATCCGTTGAGGGAAATAAATATTACGAGGAAAGAGGTGTTGGGGCTGTTAGGCAGCTTGAAGACATATAAAGCTCCGGGGCCTGATGGCATTTACCCCAGGCTGCTAAGGGAGTTGAGGGAAGACCTAGCTGGGCCTCTGACGCAAATCTTTGCCTCTTCCTTGGACACAGGCAAGGTCCCAGAGGACTGGAGGATAGCAAATGTAGTACCGTTGTTTAAAAAAGGTCAGAGGGATCACCCAGGGAACTATAGGCCGATGAGCTTGACTTCAGTTATAGGTAAGCTAATGGAGAGGATCCTCAGGGACAGGATGTATGAGCATCAGGAGCGCTGCGATCTGATCAGGGATACGCAGCATGGCTTCGTCAAGGGGAAGTCTTGTCTTACAAATCTAGTGGAATTTTTTGAAGAAGTGACAAAAACAGCTGATGAAGGACATGTTGTTGATGTCGTCTACATGGATTTCAGTAAGGCGTTTGACAAGGTTCCTCATGGTAGACTGATAGAGAAGGTGAAGGCGCATGGGATACAGGGCCAGGTATGTAGATGGGTCGAGAACTGGCTCGGGAGGAGGAGACAGAGGGTGGTAGTGGAAGGCTCTTTTTCCGACTGGAAGCCTGTCACTAGTGGAGTGCCACAAGGCTCAGTACTAGGTCCTCTTCTATTTGTGGTCTACATAAATGACTTGGAAGTTGGGGTAGGTGGTGAGATCAACAAATTTGCTGATGACACTAAGATGCTTGGATTGGCGGGTACAGAGGAGCAGTACCAGGCAATACAACAGGACATAGATAGGTTGGTAGACTGGGCAGATAGATGGCAAATGGAATTTAATCCGGGTAAATGCGAGGTGATGCATTTTGGCCGGAAAAATGTAGAAGAGAGTTAAAGGATAAAAGGTAAAATTATTCGAAGTATAGAGACGCAGAGAGACTTGGGGGTGCAGGTTCACAAGTCTCTGAAGGTGTCTTCACAGATGGAGATGGTGATAAAGAAAGCGTATAGTATGTTAGCTTTCATTGAAAAGGGTATAGAATACAAGAGTAGGAGTTTGATGTTGAAATTGTATAGAACGTTGGTTAGGCCTCATTTGGAATACTGCATCCAGTTCTGGTCGCCGTACTATCGGAAGGATGTGGAGTCCTTGGAGAGAGTGCAGAGGAGGTTTACCAGGGTGCTGCCTGGTATGGAAGGACTGTCTTATGAGGACCGATTAAATAGACTGGGGTTGTTTTCCCTTGAAAGACGTCGGTTTAGAGGGGATCTAATAGAGGTGTATAAGATTATAAGGGGTATAGATAGAGTAAATGGTGATAAACTTTTTCCACCTTCAGAAATGGATAGGACGAGGGGTCATGGCCTTAGGGTGAGGGGGGCTATGTATAAGACGAATATTAGAGGGCAGTTTTTCACACAAAGGGTATTGGGGGTGTGGAATGCACTGCCGAGTAAGGTGGTGGGAGCAGGCACGCTAGGGCTGTTTAAGGGTCTCTTGGACAGCCACATGAGCGTTATGCAGATAGAGGGATTTAGTAGGACTGTTTAACTATGGCTTTTTTTTTCCACAGGTAATTCGGTCCATACTTGACCAACAAGGAGCATGCATTCGGCAGTGGTGCGAGGACAGCTCTTGGATGTTGATTCATGGGTTGCCTGGTGCTTCATGTTGTAAATGAGTGCTTTATCTGGACCATCTGAAGGGCACCATGACAGCTCATTGACTATCGCTGTAGCTGTGCAGACACTTGGAATTGGGCCGGTGTCTGCGGGAGTTTGCGCGTTCTCCCCGTGGTTACATGGGTTTTCTCCGGGCGCTCCGGTTTCCTCCCACATCCCAAAAATTCGCTCTTAGGCTGATTGGTAAACAAATTGTCCCTACAGTGAGACTCTTCCATATTAGAAATAACCTAAAATTAGGATAGGATAATGGAATTGTTACTATATAGTTATGACGGCGGCGCGGGCTCGTTGGGCCGAAGGGCCTGTTTCCCGTGCTGTGTTGCTCTAATTACTCTAATTACAAGCTTGTCTCAGACACTCACCAGCCTCTGTGTGAAAAAATTGCCTCTCTGGACCCTTTTGTAATTCTCCCCTCTCATCTTAAACTTATGCACTCTAGTTTTAGACTCCCTCACCTTTGGAAAAATATAGCTGATCTCTGCCTCATTATTTTATAAATCTCTGTAGGATCACCCTTCAGCTCCCTGTTCTCCAGAAGAAAAATCTTCCAGTTTATCCAGCCTCTCCTTATAACTCAAACCATAAAGATTTGATAGTATCCTAGTAAACCTTTTCTGCACTCTTTCTAGTTTAATAATATCTTTTCTATAATAGAGTAATCAGAACTGCATACGGTATTCCAAATGTAGCCTTACCAGTGTCTTGTACAGCTTCAGTAAGATGTCCCAACTCCTATATTCAATGTTCTAACCAATGAAATCAAGCATACTGAATGCCTTCTTCACCACTGTAGCCATCTGTAACTCCACTTTCAAGGAGCTATGAACACATACCACTATATCTCTTGTTCTGTAACTCTCTCCAATGCCTACTATTAACTGAGTAAGCCCTGCCCTCAACCAAAATACATCACCTCATATTTATTTAAATTAAACTCCATCTGCTATTTGTCAGTCCACTGGCCCAGTTGGTGAAGATTCCATTGCAATTGGAGATAATCTTCTTCACTGTCCACTGTACGACCAATTTTGGTGTCATCTGCAAACTTACTAACCATGCCCACTATATTCTCATTCAAATAATGGTAGTGAAGAGTGGAATAATGAGGTGATGTGGATGTGGAGGTCTCAGGGAGTGCGGGGAGGTTGCTGTAGTTGGGGAAAGATTGAGATGCTGTGGGGTCTATGGAATGGATGAGTTGGTTCGGAGCATGAAGGTGGGAGGGGTTCTGGTGGAGTAAAGGCATGAATAGAAGAGGCTGAAATAGTTAGATTTAATGTTGTCGGAAAGCTGCAGAATGCCTCACTGAAACAGGAGGTGCTGTTCCTCCATCTTACCTGGACAGACTAAATAATCTCAGCGTTATATGCCAATAATCAGAAATGATAGATGTTTTCTTACCTGGTTGTAAGAAAGTACTTGTGTTCCTCATATATATTCCTCATATTTTAGAGATTTCATCAATATTTCAGAAGCTTTGAGGTCTGATTTGTGATTTGGAGCTCATTTCCATGTGAGCTGGATAAGTCACTTATGTTGCCAACTGCTGGGCCTCAGATGAGAACAAAGATATTCCTCAGAAACTTCAGCAATGGATTAAGCTGTAACAGGCTACTCTTGACAGATCTTTTAGTCCACAGAACAGAAGGGGCAACAGAGAAGTGCAGCTCACAAAAGTTCATGCCGATGATTCATAGTTTATAAGCAGGGAATAAGCTCCTCAACATGTCTGAACACTGGTGTCACACCAGACTCCCAAAGGTTATGTTGGGTGATGGAAGGCTCTTGTACCTGTTGGAGTAGTGTTTACAGCTATCTCGTCCAGTGACCATCAAAGTCAATATTGCCCTCAATTTTTGTGCATTTGGATTCTTCCAGGGCTCTGTAGAGACATGTGTAGTGCCTTATAGTGGCAGCACCAAATGGGTAAGACAAGTGACTGATTGTTTGGTTGCCAGAGCCAGCAATTATTCAATTCCTCCTGAGATGCTACCAGGCAGAATGAGCAATTTGAAGTCCTAGCTGGTTTTCCACAGATGCAATGACCAGAGTTTTACCATCCTGCCCATCATGGGAATTGGAGTAGGTGAGGGGCAGATCATGGAAAGATCTATTGACCTTATGGGTGGGATTTTAGGGTTTCAGGGTGAGCGAGGCTATAAAATCCTACCTAATATGTCAGGGATACATATGTAGCAATAGAAGTACCCATAGATTACACAGGACTATTCATCAGCCTCTAGGATTTCCATTTCATCAATTTACTGTTAGTGTGCATTTGCAAAAAGATTTTTATGCAGGCATTCACCAGGCAACTGCCATGATGCATTTCTCATTGATCTTTTTGCACCTTGAAACAAACTTATCCCGCTGGATGATAGGAGACGAGCGGAAACCCTACTTAAAACGTGACTGATGCCACCTCTCAGAAACCCAAAGAATGAATCCTGGGCATGTTGCATTCAATGGTATATCACCAAGAAGTATGCTATTGAGCAAGCCAAGTTGAAGGGTAGTAGGACTCATGTGATACAGAAACATCAATATGGATCTGTTGTGAATAGCCTGTTTTAGTACTAAAAAATTTTAAAGTGCTTATACCCCTCTCAGTATCCTGCAAAATTACTATTCACCTACCCAGTGATATGCATCCAGTGTGGAAGGATTTCTCTCTATAGCCTAGCAGTTCACTTTAAATCAACAACTTCAGCACTGATGCACCATGATCAAGAAAATCTCAGTGAATTTCATTTGATTGATTTTGAGTTGAGAGATTGCTAAGACAGATTTCATTAAAGAAATCCAAATAGGTATTAATGTAAAAATCCATGGATTTAACAATAATTCATTGAATAAATCACTAACACATTTATTATGTTCTGGATCCTGACTAATCTCAACACTGGCATGATACTGAAAGTCATATCTAGAGGAATTATTTCAAATAATATGAAACAGAATTTGTAAGGTCATATCAGAAAAAGAGTGAGTACAATATTCAACAATAAGCTATTCATAATGTGGGATTAACTTACTTAATGTGGGATTAATTTTTTTGAATAGGCTATAAAATTGTATAGGCTATAAAACTGTATTGTTTATTAATCTTTTTGACAAGACTATTTTTAATTCAGATGAATGCAAATAAAGCATCACTTCAGTTTAGTCAGAGCATGTAGTTTGCGAATAATAGTGAAGCTGGCAGTTCTTTTGATAACTTTTTCCGTTGTTTGGTTAGCTCCCACTTGCTTCATATGTTTGATGTGGTTTAATGTTTGACCTGGCAAATATATTAGAAAATACATGTCAGCCTGCAGAGACATATCCATAGTCTTAAATCTCACCCTCATAGAAAGAGTGGAGTCTGAGAATAATGAAATACAACTTCTTACTGGAATCTTTCTTCAAGAATTGCTTGCTGTGTGTAGTATCAATTGCTTTTCCATACTTCTTGCAGCCAGTTCATGAATCGTTATGTTCAGCACATGTTCAAAATAAATACAATTTCAAACTTCCACAATGGCAAAGGCAATATTTTCAGAAAAAAAAGCATGAAGTATTGAAATATATATGTGTTTCTGAAGGAGCAAATGTCTCATGGAATATTGTTTTCCAAAAACAATAACAGGTTTCTAGTGAGAATGGAATAACAGATTTCTGTTATTCCATTCTCACTAGATCACTGTACTGTAATACTTTGATAAAAAGAGCAACACGGTGGCACAGCAGTTAACATTGCTGCCTCACAATGCCAGGGACCCAAGTTTGATTCCCAACTCGAGTCATGTCTGTGTGGAGTCTGCGCATTCTCTCTGTGTCTGTATAGGTTTCCTGCGGGTGCTCCAGTTTCCTTGCACAGTCCGAAGATGCGCAAGTTAGGTGCATTGGCCATTGGCTAAATTCCCCCTCAGTGTACCCAAACAGATGTTGAACAACGTGGCGACTAGGGGATTTTCACAGTAACTTCATTACAGTGTTAATGTCAGCTTACTTGGGGTTAATAAATAAATAAATTGTGTATAGATACATAAGAACATAAGACTCAGGAGCAGGACATGGCCATTCAGCTCTTTGAGCTTGCTATGCTATTCAGTGGCTGATCTCGTTGTGATCTCAGCTCCACTTAGCCATCTGCCAATTCTCTACAACTCTTATCTATCAAAAGCCTCTCTACGTCTGCCTGAATATATTCGATGACTGAGCCTCTACTGCCCATTGGGGAAAAGGATTCCGCATTCCTTTTAAAGAAAGAAATTCTCTTTGGTAGGGGGGCATGACTTTCTGCCTGTCCCCATTGGTGGGATCTTCCAGCCATGTTGACAGCGACACCAAGCTATGGGTTCCCCAATGGCCGTGAGTGAAAACAATAGGAAACCCCCATTGACAGCGGTGAGACAGGGAGATCCATGACTGGCCAATGGAAGGCCACCTCCATCTTTGGCAAGTGGAAAATCCTACCCCTCATCTTTGTACCTTTACGAAGAGGTAGACCCCTTATTCCTAAACTGTGTTTCCCAGCTGCAGTCTCTCCCACAAGTGGAAACATCCTTGAGGAAATAACCTATCAAATCCCTTCTGGGTGTAATATGTTTCAATAATTTCATCTCACATTTTTTTAAACTTGAATCTGTTCAAACTTTCCTCGCAAGATGAACTCTTCTTCCCAGAGATGCATCAATCTTCCTTCTGCGGCTTCTAACAGACTTATACTCTGTCCTCCAGGTGTGGTCTCGTCAAAGCTCTGTGCAGCTGCAGTAAAACTTCCCTACATTTATATTCCATTTCTCTTACAATAAACACCAACATTCCATTTGTCTCCCTCATCATTGACTGTACCTGCATGCTAACTTTATATGATTCACATACCAGCTCTGTACCAACAAGTTCTGCAATCTCCCTCCAATTAAATATTATACAGTTTTTCTACTCTTCTTGCCAAGGTGGACAAGTTCATATTTTCCCACATTATACACACAGCTGCCAATTTTTTGCCCATTCACCTAAACTCAACTTTGCTGAATATCTACCACATCTTGGCAATTTACTTTCCTATGTATCTTGGTGTTACTGGCAAACTTAGCTGCCATACATTTGGTCCCTTCCTCTAAATCATTGACATTGTAAATAGTTGAGGTCCCAGTGCTGACCCATGTGGCATTCCACTTGTTATAGCTTGCCAACCTTAAAATAACCAATTTATCCCTTCCCTCTTCTTCCTGATTGTAATCCTATATGATATGTTAGCCTGTGTACTCTTTTCTTTCTTTAGTCATTGAATACATAATCCTAAAGTTTATGGTGCAAGAGAACAGGATCAGCAATTAAATATTGTAGAATAAAACACACATAGGAAGCAATGAGAAGGAAATCAGAGAGGTGGATAAGTTGTGCTGGTTAACAGTAACATAATGTCAATAGAAAAATCCCTGTCCCAATTTCTACATCCGGGCACCCCATCTCTTGTATAAAACTCAATCCATTGACGCAGCAAAAAACAGTGGAAATTCTTTAGCACAACAACAAATACAGTTCAAGAGAAAAGTATTCCACTAAAAGCCACAAAGAAGCAAACTAAGAATATAGCACTGTAAATGAATAAAGAACTAATATAAAAATTGTATCTAAAACTAAATTAAGCGAAGAAATACATGTTTGAAGTTTACTTATTAGTGTCACAAGTAGGTTTACATTAACACTACAATCAAGTTACTGTGAAAGTTCCTGAATTGTCACACTCCGACACCTGTTCAGGTACATTGAGGGAGAATTTAGCATGGCCAATGCACCTAACCAGCACATCTTCCGGATAACTTTTGAAAAGGAAGAAGGGTAGAAGGGTATAGGGAAAACTTAGGAAGAGAGCTTAAAATATGACCGTGAAGTCAGAGAAAATCAAATTAGCAAGGATTTTAAAAGATATATTAAAGGGTGGCATAGCTCTGTTCCACTGGCAGCAGGAAATACTGACCAGCAGCCTACAGAGACAAATCTGCTGGCCTGCATGTTAAGGGAACCCTTAACATGCAGACTGCTCCTGCTGCCCATTAAACCTGAGCACTGGCAGGATGAGGGCCTTCAGCAAACAAGAATTAAGAGCTGAAATTAGGCCAGAGATGAGTGACCCATTTGGCATCTTCCCCATCACTTGGCAGGGCACTCTATTTCACAATTCAACCTGTCTGTTTTCCTATCCTTCAGTGAACTATAGGATATGTAATCACACATGCTCAAGGAAGCTAGAGAGAAAGCCAAGGTGTGTGTGTGTGTGTGTGTGTGTGTGGTTGTGTCTGTGTATTGTAAAGTGTGTATGTCTTTGTGTGGTGTGTATCTGTGTGGGTGTGCATGTGTGTGTGTCTGTGTGTGGTATGACTGTGCTATATATTATATACATATCAAGGAATGTAGCTCAAAGCTGAGGGACTATAGACCAGTCAGCTTAACACAGTGATAAAAAATATTATGAAATCCCACGAAAGGAAATGTTCAAAGAGCGTCTACAGACAGAGGTTCTAATAAAAAAATAGGCAGCTTGGATCCCAAAAGGCTAAATCAAGTTTAAATAACCTCACAGAATTCTTTGAAGAGGTAACAAAAAGAGCAGACAAGGATAATGTAGCAAATGTCACATAGCCTTCAACTAGGCACCACATGGTGTGCTCATGGCAAACTTTGGAAGATGTGAAGCTGAGAAACAAAAAGCTGAATGAAAGCAAAATTGATTAAAAAAAAAGAACGCAGAACATAGACTTCTACAGGCATCAATACTGGAGTCACTGCATCTACCCAGCAATGAGGAAAATTGACCAGTTATGTCTGCCCACAGAAAGCATGAGAAATCCAACCCAGCCAATCACAGCATCAGCCTCCCCTCAATCACCTAGAAAGGTGATACTGAAAGTGCCATCAATCTGCCCTTGTTCTTTCTTTTATTCCTTCTTAAGACAAGAAACAGCATTTGCCGCCCATCACTAATTGCCCTTGATCAGAGTGGCCTGAGATGCCATTTCAGATTCAACCACATTACTGTGAACCTGGACTCACATTGAATCATAGATAGAATCATACAATCCCTTTTGATTTGATTTGATTTATTATTACTACTTGTATTACTCCCCCTGTAGCACGGTGGTTAGCACTGCTGCTTCATAGCTCCAGGAACCAGGGGTCGATTCCTGGCTTGGGTCACTGTCTGTGTGGAGTTTGCATATTCTCCTCGTGTCTGCATGCATTTCCTCCGGGTGCACAGTGACAACAGTGTGCATCATCAACAAAACGCATTGCATCAACTCACCGACACTTCTTCAACAGTATCTTAGAACATAGAACATAGAACATAGAACATTACAGCACAGAACAGGCCCTTCGGCCTTCGATGTTGTGCCGACCAAAATAAAAAGCAATGCCCTCCAAACTAAACCATTCCCTTCTCTTCCATATACTTATCAATTAACCTCTTAAACGCCACCAAACTTGGCGCATCTACAACAGCTGCAGGCAGGGCATTCCACTCCCTAATCACTCTTTGAGTAAAGAACCTACCTCTGATATCCGTCCTATAACTCATACCCCTTAATTTAAAGCTGTGTCCCCTCGTGCTAGCTATCTCCATCCTAGGAAAAAGGCTATCACTGTCCACCCTATCTAAACCTCTAATCATCTTATATGCTTCAATAAGGTCCCCTCTTAGCCGCCTCCTTTCTAACGAAAACAACCTCAAATCCTTCAACCTCTCTTCATAGGACCTGCCCTCCATACCAGGCAACATCTGGTAAACCTCCTCTGTACCCTCTCCAATGCCTCCACATCTTTCTTATAATGTGGCGACCAGAACTGCACACAATACTCCAAGTGCGGCCGCACTAGAGTTTTGTACAGTTGCAACATGATGCTGCGGCTCCTAAATTCAATCCCCCTACCAATAAAAGCTAAGACTCCATATGCATTCTTAACAACTTTATCCACTTGACTGCCTACTTTCAGGGATCTATTGACACATACACCAAGATCCTTCTGTTCCTCAACACTATTAAGAGCCCTACCATTAGCCCTATACTCTACACATTTATTGTTCCTGCCAAAGTGCATTACCTCACAGTTGTGATCTCTACCACTTAGAAAGACAAGGGCAATAGATTCATGGGAAGACCACCATGCGCAAATTCCCCTCTAAACCACACAAGATCCTGACTTGGAAATATATCGCTGTTTCTTCACTGTTGTTGGTTCAAAAATCCTGGAACGGCCTCCCAGCAGCATTGTGGGTGTACCCACATCACATGGGTGCAGCAATTTAAGAAGGCAGCTCACCACCACCTTCTCAAGGGCAATTGAGGATGGAAAATAAACACTGACCCAGCCAGCGACGCCCACATCCTGTGCAAGAAATTTTTTGAAAGCTTTGAATATTTCAGGAATGCAGCCTACAGAGAACTGTAAGCACTGCTGTAACCCACTGTTGCTCAGTGCTCCACTACATTGCTCAAATGACTTTGAAAAGCTTTTCTACCTGCCAGTGTTGCCATGATGGCAGCTCTGACTTTATTGTGTTAATGAACTGACTCTGCAGGTATTTGTGGAATGTAGCCTTAAAAGGTAGTCTATTCCCTACACTGCTGGTAACGCCACCACTTTGAACCAAGCGATGTGGGTCAACAATGCATTTAGCAAGGGAGGAAAATCCTGGATCCTGACTGAAATCACAAGTCATAACAGTTTTAAACATTGAAACAGGATCATTGCACAGCATTGCTTATCTGTTGCTACCAGTGTTCTGTAATCTAGCCCTCAGGGTGTTTTTGTGTGAAAGAATTTGTCTATACATCGTAAGTAATACACCACTTGCATTTAAGCAGCCCATTATAACTGTGGCATTAAATACATTCAAACTTTGTTGTTTATCCCTTTTCTATTTTGTAACATAATAGATCGGTTTGGCCTGAGCTTTTCCGTCAAGATGTTCACTGGCCCATGTTTTTAACTCCATTTGCTTTCATGGATAGTAAAGTCACAGGCTGCCAGGTGTGCCAGCAGAAAACTCTGACTGATGTGCTACTTTATAAATGCTATATTGTGGCTCAAATCATTCAGTTAGGATCAGTGCTGAGTGCATTGACACTGCCCGCAGAGTTTTCGATGACCTGACCCTTTCATGGCTTTTCAGCGATGTCTTCCATTCCTAGCTGAAAAATCAAAGGGTTAGTGCAGCCTCTCCAGGAGATGAATATCAGAGGGATGAAGGGAGGACATGCCCTCCTTTCCTTACCGTAACTACCTTGTGCAGGTCAGTTCTTAAATGTCCAGGTCTTTCAGGAAGACAATGAGTTAGTGGATGGGTGAGTGGGCAAGTGGGTGAGTAGATAGGTAGATGTGTGTGTAAGAATGGGTGGATAGGTAGGTGGGTGAGATGGGTAGGTGGATGAGTGGGTAGTCAGGTCAAGGGACAGTCAGATCGGGCGTAGTAATGCATTCATTGGCTGTCAAGCAATTGGAGAAGAATGGGGTGGCAATCAAATGGTTAAGGTGCAGTTGGATTCTGTTTTGGTGTTTGACTTTGGCTAGGGGTGTTCAGTTCTGATCAGGGGGCAGTCAAATGGTCAGATATGTATTTAAGACAGAGAAGATAGATCCTTAATTGATAAAGAGATCAAAGATCGTTGGGCCGAAGGGTCTGTTTCCCGTGCTGTTTTGTTCATTACGGAACAAAAGTGAGAGAATTAAACTTATTGGCCATGCTTGAATGCTGGAGCAGACTTGGTGGGCCGAATGGCCTAATTCTGCTCCTATTTCTTACAGTCTCGTGATCATAGATTGTTGGCTGGTAAGGGATAAGGTCAGTTTTGGTCAGGAGTTAGTCGGCACAGGGCTGATTTAAATTTGAATTTAAATATCATGAGCAGGCCAGGAATGGCTCACTCTGGCGGGGTTTACTCCTGTTCACTAGCAGGGAACAGGAGGCCTGACCCCCTCCAGTGGGGTCGTTTTGGGTCATCAAGGCTTGCCTAGAGAGGCCTGGGACACCAATGATTGATGGTTGGGGGAGGGTCAGAAAGTCAATGACTGGGAGTTGCAGGGCTGGCCAGCAATTAGGCTGGTCAGCAATCAGGAGGCTTGTCGTGTGGAGCCACTGCGCATGCACCAATCTCAGGTCTGAAAGATCAGCGCATGTGCAGTGGCTCACTCAGCACTATGCTGCAGGTCTCTCAGGTGGGAATAGACTCCAACCACTTACTTTCAGTACGAATCTCACTGGGGCACTCTGCAGTGCTCAGTGTCAGACATTAATTCTGAAAGTCATGCCAAAAAGTTTGTGGGGGGGTGGGTTTATTCCAGTTTTCACATGAATTCAGCATTTAGAATTTCTTTGGGAGAATCGCCTCACAACTATTAAACCGTCTAATCTTTCTAGGTTAAGTTCGCAGCTAAGTCCCCAGAGCTCACCTGACCTCAAGGTCTGAGACATTTGCAAAGAGCTCCAAACTGTGCAAGGCAGCCCATTACAAGTTTAAACTTTCCAGGAAATTCCTCACACTTGTCTATGTGTCAGGACTTTTTCAGGATCCTGACGTGTAAATCCCAATTTACCTCCTGTTCTCACAAACTAGAGACTGGAAGGTTTGGACAAATATTTGCAGGAAAATGCACTTTGCTTCATTGCGTCTCCATAAAAATCCAAACCTCCAACTCTTCCAACTCATTTGCACTGGCTCCATGTAAATAAGCAAATATCAAGGGGAAATGTGAAGCTAATTTATACAAAAATAACTTATGTTATTTTTAAGAGATGATTCTTTCTAATGAACTTTCTTTACAGCTGGGAACTCCCTCAGATTTGTTTCCATTCGGATATCGCAACTTCACAGGAAGTGTAGCAGAAATACTATTGGTATGCACAAATATCCTTCCCAACAGCAGAGCAGGAGCAGTTGCCAGGGAATTGTGATTTTGAGGAGGTGACTGTGAAAAGCTCAGAGACATGTTGTACCTCAACTTCCAAAAGGTGCCTGAAAAAGGACAAACATGAAAGGGCATTTACATTCAAAGCTGTAGGGATTCAGCATAAACCTGGAGAATAAATTAAAAATCAGCTGAGTAGAAAGCGCCTACTAGATAGGTTATGCCAAGCAGAGGAGGGAAGTACTTCAGTGCCCACCAGAACATGAGGGGTGGAATCTTTCCATCCTGTCTGCAGTGGGTTTGGTGACAGTCGGGAGCAGCAAGGCTAGCAGGCGCCAAGAAGTGCAAAACCCAACAGTGTAAAAACACTTTGCAATTCTCCCAATGGTAGGTTGATCTTCCCCTCTGTTGGTGGCATGAATGCCATTTGCATTTATTTGCATCTCATAAATGCTCATTAAAACAGCTGCCCACCAGAATACCATCAGGCCTTCCAATCTTGTGCGTGAAATTACATTGTTCTAAAACTAGAATGCTAAAGAACAGTGTTCACTAGGTAGCCCTCAATTTGCAAGAGATTGCAAGAGGTATGCGACATTGCTATTGTGCTGTGTTGCTCCTGATGTGAAGTTCACCACTGAGTCGGATCAGCACCTGAGGTCGGGGAGTGCAGGACTCTTCTTCCTCACACACTCTCTGTCTGGACTGTACTGTGTTGCGGAAATCATACAGCTTTCACAGCAAAGATTCGAAGTTAAATCGGGGGTGGACTGTGAGCTGAGACCGAGGAACTGCTGGCCTGACAAAGGCATGGAGAACAATTTGGAAGGAGGGCCGTGCAACCAGGTCGGTGGGGGTGGTGGGGTTGTGGGAGGTGTGGGTTGGGGACGGGGGGGCAAGTTGGGAGGATGAGAGGGCTCGTAATGGCGGGCAAGGAGGTGGATGAAGAACAAAGAGCAGCGCAGGAAACAGGCTCTTCGGCCCTACAAGCCCATTTTAACACTTAGTGGGTGCCTTATTCAAGTCTTTCGTCAATCGTTGACATTTTTGTCTACCTCTAGTGGACTCCACAATAAAGGGAGTGCAAATTTAGGGAATTATATGTGTGCCAGGTTAAGGGAGATCCAATTCAGGGAAAATTTATTGACACCAATCAGGCTAAAACACGTTTTTGGGATGTGGGAGGAAACCGGAGCATCCGGTGAAAACCCACGCAAGCACAGGGAGACTGAGCAAACTCCCACAGACATTGATTCAAGCCGGAGATCTGACCCGGGTCCCTGTAGCTGCACAGCAGACAGTGATGGTCACTGAGTTGTGTTGCCCGTCAATTGGTTCAGTTTGACAGTACACTAACAGGCGTGAAGCGCTAGGCAACTCTCAAAGCAACATCCAAGAGCAACCCTCACATGACCCATCTCGTGTATGCCTTTTGTTGGCCAACAAGGCAAACTGAATTGCCTGTGGATGTAAAAAGGAGACATCAATAAACATCAATAGACATACAACAGAAGAAGAACAATGGAAGGCAAAGAGAAGACTGAGGATATTGAACTAGACCCCGACAAGGCTGCATGAAAATTTTAAAAACAAGGGGCTCACAAAGATATCACATTGAGTACTGGAAGGGGATGGATACAAATTGCAGCTGTGGTGAGTGGAGGTCCAAGTGGGCAATGACTCCTTGCAAGTGATGGGCTTGGTGGAGGGCGGGGCAGTGGTGGTGGTGGGTGGTAACGGAATGGGGATAGATGTTGGTTGAATCAAGGAATTGACTTCTTCCTGAGGCTACTCACCTTTTCCGCCTGGATTGCTGTCATCCTGCCCAGTCTAGTAAAGACTGGAGAGATAACTGTGCTGCACTGGTATTTAAATATGACATTGGGACTGTCAAACCTGCCAGCTGATGGTGGGTGGACGAATCAGATACCACCAGCCAGGTACTTCAGAGGGGAAGTCATTGGTTCGTAAGTGATGAGATTCCAAGTGCAAAATGTATCATGGGATTCTGTCATTCTGACCAGCAGGAAAGGTGCTGCCAGAGCTGTCTACCATCGCACTTACTTGGCCTCTGAAAATAGGACAACTCTCTCATTTAGGGATGATACGGTGGCACAGAGGTTAGCACTGCTGCCTTACAACACCAGGGCCTTGGTTTAAATTCCAGCCTTCGGTGACTGTGTGTATTTGCATATTCTCTCCATGTCTGCGCGCATTTCATTCGGTTGCTCTCCAAAGATGCATGAGTTAGATGGACTGGTCATATTAAATTGTCCTTTAGTATCCAAAGATATGTAGGTTAATGAGGGATTACAGGGATAGGGCAGAAGGGGGGAGTTCGGTGGGATGCCTTTTTGGAGAGTCGGTGTAGACTCGATTGGCCAGATGGCCTTTCTCTGAACTGTAGGGGTCTTATTCCAGACTGTACTGCCTCCAATACAAGCACATCTCTTGTTTGAGATAGATATATTTCTAATAAAAAAAGAATAAAAGAATATGGGGAACATGTAGGTAGGTGGATTTAAGAGTAGGCAGAGATCAGCCATGATCTGATTGAATGGTGGAGCAGGCTTGAAGGGCTGAATTTGCCTACTTCTAATTCTTGCATTCCTGTGTTCCTATGTTTTAAATGTGGAGATCAAAACTGCACAACATTGAGAATAAAGCTGCATAGTGTATGGACAACTATTATTTCTAATTTATGTCAATGAGTTAGATTCAGAAATTTGCACTTGTAAATTTACTCAACCATGAGGGCCAATGGATGCAGAGTAGATTTAGAAGCTACAGAATGAATTGTTGAAGACATTCAATCTTAATAAAATGCTACACATTGGAAGGAAACAATAATCAACACATGTACACTATTGAGAATTCTCAGGCAGACATGAGCAAAGACCAAGGAAACTTACTCAGAAACATGTCCAAGCAATGGAGAGCAGCAATCAGCAAAACCAATTGAATATTGAACCACCCAGCTGGAATAGTGGAATACAAGTTAGAGGAAGGCAGAAGTAAGTTGTTCAGGATTTATTTAGATCACAACTTGAGAACAGCATCTAATTTCAGCACTGTGGCATTTTTGAGAAAACAAAGAATTAAAATCAAAGGATAGGCTTGCAGAAAAGCTGGAAAACCTTGGATCTTTCAGCCCAGAAAAATGTCTGGGAGGTGATGTTGTAGAAATATTTAAGAGAGTTCTGGAAATGTAAAAGACACATACACGGGATTCCTGTCTACCCATGTAGTTGAGCATAGCTCTCTTCCAAACCATACAGTAAGACTGCTGCCAGGTTTATGGTTGGCCCCTGGCATCTGCAAAAAAAACTTCATATACACCTGCCCAGAGCAATCCTTGTAAAGGATCAAATTTTCCAGGAATGCTAAGTCAGAGATACCCTGAAGTCCTCCGAGTCAAAGAAAAAATACTGTACACATTTTCAACCCCAAGAGCAAAAATTTTGTAAGGAAAACTGTTCCTGCTTGGGTTTGGCTAATTTAGTTGAGAATGCATTTTAAAAAGACAGTAGTGGATTCAAACCAGATCAATAGAGCACCAGTTGTAGTCAAAGTTCTATAGAGACCTTACAAGAACAGATTGAGTGAATTCACAGGTTCTGAGTCGTAATGGAGATTGTTGAGAGATGAATGTTATGGACAGGAGAGAAACAGTCAAACTGCACTGATTAATTCTAACCACCATTCTGTCAGCACAAGCTATTTTGAATTAGTTCTTAAAAGAGTAGACAATTGCATGTTTTCACAATCTCTCAAATTTTAGGATTCAGCTTTACTAATAATTCACAGCAAACTTGGACTCGGATTACTCAGAAGGTTAATTTATTTTGTACATTCAAAACTCACATAAGTATTTATCACATTATATCTGCACAGTAAAGGGGAGTTAGAGAAAAGGAATATTACAGGATAAAGACCACAGGAAATGTAATAATCCAAAATGGGGGAGCAAGTTCATTTCCATTTCTCAGCTTTAATTGATTACATGACATTTGAACAATAAAGGGCCTGATTTTCCAATCAGAGGCTAAAGGCTAGATCCACATGTAAAACGGATCCGAGTCCGGAATCCTCGTTCCCACACGCCCATATGCTTTAGTTGGCTCTGGTCTGGTCTGCACTGTGGGCGGGGCTTTGCACTGCCTAAACGATTTTTAAAAATCTGAAACAGCATGCCTGGGCGCGACGGACAAAACCAGCAGAGAGAACTGGGGGTTTGGAGAGCGAGGGAGGGAGGGAGGGGGGAGAGGGAGGGACAGGGGAGAGGGAGGGACAGGGGAGAGTATGAGCCACGATCTGACCCTTCTGGGAGGCAGGCTCCCCTGATCAAACTCTCTCCCCTGGATCTGACCCCCCCACCCCTGTCCCTCAGGCAGCCGCCCTGACAGATCCCGCCTTGGGAGGCATGCCTTGGGAGGATGTCCAACAAATGCAGTAAGAAGTCTCACAACACAAGGTTAAACTCCAACAGGACTTTAACCTGGTGTTGTGAGGCTTCTTACTGTGTTCAGCCCATTCCAATGCTGGCATCTCCATATCAACGAGTGCAGGATGGAAGGATGGTGGAGGGAGTGCAGCATTCAAGGTAGGTTGGGGGTTGTGTTGTGCTGAGGGGGGCCTGCCTCCCGGGGGTGGGGCTCCCTTCTATGGAGATGCCAAGGGGGCCTGCTTCCCAGGATGGGCAGATTGCTGGGGTGGGGTAGATTGTGGAGCGATATGCTCTGCCGAGGGGGGCCTGACCACGGAGGGGGGGGGGGGGGGGGGGGGGGGTTGTCTGCCGGGGAGGTGAGCGGGGGTTCTGCGAAGGGTGTTCAAGGAGGCTGCAGAGATTCCCCTGCAGAGTAGGAATCTGCTTCGGAATTTTATTCTGCAGGTTGATAAAGCGCGGATCCAAAACAGATCCGAAGATGGTAAAGTGGGGTTTGGCAGTTGGGTTGCGCACATGGTTCATTACATCAATTTAAATGCATGCTAATCAGGTATCGGTAAAGGCACGATCTGCTCGGCTTCGGGTGCAGATCACATTATAGGCCTGACGCCCAAATTTACTGCGATTTCGTGCCTGAAAACAGGTGTGAATTTTTGGTAAAATTGGGCCCATAGAGTCCGTACCAGCTGTCTGAGGAATTACCAAATCAGTTCCATTCCTCTGCTCAATCCCTGCAGCCCTGCAAGTTCATAGAATCATAGAACTCTACAGTGCAGAAAGAGGCCCTTCGGCCCATCAAGTCTGCACCGATCACAATCCCACTCAGGTCCTACCTCCATATCCCCACATGTTTTACCTGCTAATCCCGCTAACCTATGCATCTCAGGGCACTAAGTGGCAATTTTAGCACAGCCAATCAACCTAACCCGCACATCTTGTGGGAGGAAACCGGAGCACCCGGAAGAAACCATTGCAGACATGAGGAGAATGTATAAACTCCACACAGATAGTGACCTGAGCCAGGAATCGAACCCAGGATCTTGGAGCTGTGAAGCAACAGATGCTAACTACTGTCCTACCGTGCCACCCAGTTAATTTCTTTTAAGTGCCCTTTCAATATATTTTTGGAATAACTGATTGTTTCTGCTTCCACCATTCAGAAAGGCAGCGAGTTCCTATACATTACCAGTTATTGCATAAAAAAGTTCTTCTTCACATTCCTCTGCTCTCTTTCCTAAAATCTTAAATCTGTGCCCCCTGGAGTCCTTGTACTACCAGCTAATGGATAGATTCTTTTCTTGTCTACCTTGTCTAAGTCTGTCATAATCTTGTATACTTCCATCAAATCTTCCTTCAATTTCCTTTGTAATTAAAGCACCCCACCTTTGGAACCAGTCTGATAAATCGTCTCTGCACCCTCTTAAAGTCTTTCATATCTTTCCTAAAATGTTGTGACCAAAACTGGATTCAATACTGTAGTAAACACTGAGTCAGAACTTGATAAATGTTCGTGTTACTGTATTCAATGCAATCAACAAATTTTGTGAATTAAGAAGTCAGTGAAGCTGGTGGTGCAATTGGTAGGATATAAAATTTATAGATGTATTTCTGACTAGGTCATTTGAGATTATTAAAACTCCTGCAGCACTGCACCCGGAACCTCAATATTGAACTCTTGCATGATGTCCATGACTATCAGTTTTCACTGCACGTTCTCACTGTGTACATGGAGGACTAGTGGTGGGATTGAAAACATTGATGAAAATACCATTATACCTAATTTCCTCTCATCCTGATCCCTGTCTCCATCTGACTTCATTCTGACTGCTTAATCTCTTTTGAGTTAAAAGCAGCAGCTAATGTAAGCATGCATCTTTTACTTACTTTCTTATCATGATTTGCACTTCAGAACACTCACCACACAAATTCAATTATTGAACAGTTTTATTAACAGCTCCTGAATAGAGAAGGCAGTAAAAACAAAATGTACAGTTCTTGCAAAATACACACTGCCCACTTAAAAAAATATATACATTAACTTGGAAAATGGTGGTTGTAGAGGGTTGTATTTCAAACTGGAGGCCTGTGAACAGCGGTGTGCCTCAGAGATCAGTGCTGGATCCACTGTTGTTTGTCATTTATATTAATGTCTTGGATGAAAATTTAAGAGGCGTGGTTAATAAGTTTGCAGATGAAACCAAGTTTGGTTGCATAGTAGATAGTGAGAAAGGTTATCTATGATTGCAACGGGATCTTGATCAATTGGGCCAGTGGGCTGACAAATGACAGGTGGGGTTTAATTTAGATAAATGAGAGGTGATGTATTTTGGTCTATCGAACCAGAGCTGGACTTACTCAATTAATGGTAGGGCATTGGGGAGAGTTACAGAACAAAGAGACCTAGGCATAGGGGTCACAGCTCCTTGAAAGTGGAGTCACAGGTGGACAGAGGAGAAAGACAATGTTGATGGGGAGAATACTGCGATACCAGGTTGTAGACTGGGCAGGATGGAGGTTCATAAAGAGGAGGTGTTAGCGAATCTTGAGGGTAAGAAAATTGATAAATCCCCTGGGCCAGATGGGATTTACCCTAGGATTCTCTGGGAGGCTAGAGAGGAGATTGCAGAGCCTTTGACTTTGATCTTCATGTCGTCGTTGGCTACAGGAGTAGTGCTGGAAGACTGGAAGATGGCAAATGTTGTCCCTTTGTTCAAAAAGGGGAGAAGGGAACATCCTGGAAATTATAGACCGGTGAGCCTGACTTCTGTTGTGGGCAAAGTCTTGGAAAGAATTATAAGGGATAGGATTTATAAGCATCTAGAGAGAAATAAATTGATTAGGGATAGTCAGCACGGTTTTGTGAAGGGTAGGTCGTGCCTCACAAACCTTATTGAGTTTTTTGAGGAGGTGACCAAAGAGGTAGATAAGGGTAAGGCAGTTGATGTAGTGTATATGGATTTTAGCAAAGCGTTTGATAAGGTTCCCCATGGTAGGCTACTGCAGAAAGTGCAGATGCATGGGATTGAAGGTGATTTAGCAGTTTGGATTAGGAATTGGCTAGCTGATAGAAGACAGAGGGTGGTGGTTGATGGGAAATATTCAACCTGGAGTGCAGTTACAAGTGGTGTACCTCAAGGATCTGTTTTGGGGCCACTGCTGTTTGTCATTTTTATAAATGACCTAGATGAGGGTCTAGAGGGTTGGATTAGTAAATTTGCTGATGATACCAAAGTGGGGGGAGTTGTAGACAGCGAGGATGGATGTTACAGTTTGCAGAGGGACATAGATAGGTTGCAGAGCTGGGCCGTGAGGTGGCAAATGGAATTCAATACGGATAAGTGTGAGGTGATTCACTTTGGTAGGAATAACAGGCATATGAAATATAGGGCTAATGGAAGGACCCTTAATAGTGTTGTCGAGCAGAGGGATCTTGGGGTACAAGTACATAGCTCTTTGAAAGTTGGCACCCAGGTTGATAAAGTTGTTAAGAAGGCGTACGGTGTGTTAGCTTTTATTGGTAGAGGGATTGAATTTAGGAGCCGTGAGGTTATGTTACAACTGTACAAAACTCTGGTGCGGCCGCACTTGGAGTATTGCGTACAGTTCTGGTCGCCGCATTATAAGAAAGATGTGGAAGCATTGGAAAGGGTGCAGAGGAGGTTTACCAGGATGTTGCCTGGTATGGTGGGAAGGCCTTATGAGGAAAGGCTGAGGGACCTGAGGTTATTTTCATTAGAGAGAAGAAGGTTACGCGGTGACCTAATTGAGGCGTATAAGATGATCAAGGGATTGGATAGGGTGGATAGTGAGAGCCTTTTTCCTCGGATGGTGATGACCAACACGAGGGGACATAACTTTAAATTAAGAGGTGGTAGTTATAGGACGGATGTCAGAGGCAGGTTCTTTACACAGAGGGTGGTGAGGGCGTGGAATGCCCTGCCTGCAGCAGTTGTGGACTCGCCTACTTTGGGGGCATTCAAATGGTCGGTGGATAGGCATATGGATGATATTGGAATAGTTTAGGTTAGAGGGTCCACTGGCCGGCGCAACATCAAGGGCTGAAGGGCCTGTACTGCACTGTAATGTTCTATGTTCTATGTTCTAGAGTGGTGAAGAAGGCATTCGGCATGCTTGATTTCATTGGTCAGAACATGGAATGTCTTGTTGAAGTTGTACATACTATGTGCAGTTCTGGTCACGCTATTATAGGAAGGATATTATTAAACTAGAATGAGTGCAGAAAAAATTTATCAGGGTGCTAGTGGGATTTAATGATTTGAGTTATAAGGAAAGTCTGGATCAACTGAGACTTTTTTCTTTGGAGCATAGGAGGCTTAGGGCTGATCTTATAGAGGTCTACAAAATAATGAGGAGCACAGATTAGCTAAACAGTCAGTATATTTTCTCAAAGGTAGGGGAGTCTAAAACTAGAGGGCATAGGTTTAAGATAGAGGGGAGAGATACAAAACAGTCCAGAGGGGCAATTTGTTTACACAGAGCTGGTGTGTGTCTGGAACAAGCTGCCAAAGATAGTAGTAGAGGTGGGTTTAGACGTTTAGACAGTTACTTGGGTAAGATGAGTGTAGACGAATTTGGGCAATTGGGATTAGCTTAGCAGTTGAAAAAGGGCAGTATGGACAAGTTGGGCCAAAGGGCCTGTTTCCATGCTGTAAATCTTTATGACTCTAATTTCCTAGAATACAATATAAGTAAACCAACATCAAATACGTGAACATTTAACAGGTTTAACGGTTATTGTAATCACAAATGAAACATAAATGACAGGTTTAATGGTTATTCTAATCACAAATGAAACATATATGACCATTATATACTTAGTATCTCTCATGTAAAAACAAATGACTTTTCTAGATCGCCAGTAGTAAAAGTATTTTGTAGATGTGCTGGGTTCCAATGATTGGTGACCAAGGACTTACAACAGCAATAATTTATTAGTACTTTGAGCACTCTTATGCACTCTGCCCGCATTCTGGGGAGAACTCCTACATTCCTGACACATGAACCTTTAAGTAGCCATGTCATCACTGCATGAAGTGACAACTCGGTCTACAGTCATCGAATAATGAAGGTGTCACATTGCTTCTTCTTCCTTCCTACATACATTCAATTAACCAATTTGGCTTCTTCCTCTTCATGCCTTGTATCTTCTTCCACTTCATGTGGTTTTAACCTCTCAACATCTCTTATGTGTCAAACCTGAATTTTGAATTGTCTACCACGTTTATTTGGTGGTTGGGACTGTGACATTGATTGATTTGTCTTAAGCAAAGACCCTGTTCACTTTACTCGAGTGGTAGATTAACTCAATTAGCAAATTTTCAGCTTTTTTGAGACGTTCACTTTTCTCCCATTTTCACTTTGGAATGTTGGAGGAATTTGGACTACAGGAGGTTTATCATGTTCTTGTAGTGACAAGATGGAATCTGTCTCCCATCTTCACTAATCATGTTAATTCATCAGGCTGTTTTATAACAGCCCCATTCACATACCTCTCCTTATTGGTGGTTTTACACCAAGATTTTCTAACAGCCTATTCTGTGGGAGAATGAAAATTATCTAGCCTCTGTCAAAGAAAAATACAGTTATTACCATTTAGATTGTCAACTCACAAATACTTCTGCAAAAACGCCTTCACCATCGTACACTCCTTTCTGCAGCATTATTTAATGCTGAGTAATATGAGGCGGTGCGATTCGAGTGTGTTAAAATCCACTCTTATTCAGAAATATTTCAAACTGTCTTGACTTGATTGTAACCATATTTAACACCAATAAGTTCCAAACTAACTTCCCAAACCCTCAATAGTTTCAGCTCCTGTGATATTGGACATAGAGTCAACATTTATTTTCTCTATGTTACCAACCAAATTAAGGTAATCATTTTCTTCCATTTCAAAGAAGTTGATATATGCTGATTTCCATAGTTTTGAAATGGATCATTTCTCATTCTGAAAGAAGTTTCACAACTTTTCACCAAATCTTAACTTATTGTTTCTGTCCGGGTATAAGACATTTGCCTAACCTGAGCAATAAAGTGTTTGGGAGGAGAAATAGGCCATTTAGATCTTTAAGAATGCTCTGAAATCCAATAAAATGATGCTAATCTAATTGTGGCCTCATAACCCTTGATTCCTTTGTCTATCAAAAATCTGTATAAATCAGTCTAAATCAGCTTTCTGGGGAAGAGAATTCCAACTAGCAACTAGCAACAATCCTTTGAGCAAAAAAAAATCTCCCTATCTTCAAGTATATCTCCTAGTCAAAATTGAAACATCCTCTCAGTATCCACCTTATTAAATCTCCTCAGAATATTTTTTATGTCTCAATGCATCAGCTCTCATTCTTCTAAACTCCAACGGACAGAAGCCCAATGTGTTCAACCTTTCTTTATAAGGTAAGCTCCTCATTTCATCTGTCAAGTTCTTGCCCACTCATTGTCTGTCCAAATCCT
The DNA here is from genome assembly GCA_024679065.1 of Sphyrna mokarran. NCBI lineage: Eukaryota > Metazoa > Chordata > Chondrichthyes > Carcharhiniformes > Carcharhinidae > Sphyrna > Sphyrna mokarran. Next base: position 71,483,239 of record JAGIQG010000001.1, on the reverse strand, counting down.
CCAGTAGCTGCTGTAGGGCGGCACAATGGCACACTGATTATCACTGCCTCACAGCGCCAGTGACCCGGCTTCAATTCTGGCCATGCATATTTATGTGGAGCTTGCATGTCCTCCCCACGTATCTGTGGGTTTCCACTGGGTGCTCCGGTTTCCTCCCTTATCCCTAAAATGTACAGGTTAGGTGGATTAGCCATGCTAACTTGCCCCTAAATGCTCAAAGATATGTAACTTAGGGGATGAGTCAGGGATTACAGAGATGGGGTGTAGGGAGACCCACAACAGGATGCTGCATTGGCACAATCATGAGATCCCCCTGGCATAAATGGCAGCAAGATTTTAGCACAAGTACCTACTTATTACATCTTTTATAATAGATTCCAGCATTTTCCCTACTGCCGACGTAAAGCTAACAGCTCTATAGTTGCCTGTTTTCTCTCACTCCCTTCTTAAACAGTGGGGTGACATTTGTAATCTTTCAATCATTAGGAGACTTTCCAGAATCTATAGAATTTTGGAAGATGACCAACAATGCATTCACCATCCCAAGAACAACCACTTTCAACACTCTGGGATGCATTGTATCAGGTCCCAGGGACTTATCAACTTTCAGTCCTATTAATTTGTCCAATACAACCTTCTTACTCATAATAATTTCCTTCAACTCCATATTCTCCTTAGTCCCTTGGATTTCTACGTCTGGGAGATTTCTTGTATATTCCTTAGTGAAAACAGACACGAAGCAATCAGTTAGTTTCTCTGTCAGTTCTTTATTCCCTATTATGAATTCTCCTGACTCTGCCAGTAATGGGCACACATTTGTCTTAACCAAGTGGTTCCTTTTTAAAATTTATAGAACTTTTAAAATAAAACTCAACGTGGCAATAAATCAAAAGATTGCCATCTTTGGATATGGTTCTTTGATTCTTTGGATATGATTTGTGTCATTTCTTGAAGAAAGAAACACCAAATTATTTAAATTATGCACAGTTCTGATGTTCATAAATTAGTGAGGAAAAAACAGGGGCTGTCAGGTGCTGAAATAAATAACAAAAAGTCCTTTGATATAATTTAGATCCTTTTTGTTGCTCATCTCAAAAGCTTTTCTAAAGGTTTATACATTTGATGTTCAAGCTACTTGAATAGTGATGGTCAGCAATAAAGCTGGGATATTTTGAAATGAGAAAGGCTGTGATTTTACTTTAAGTGAGCCCAGCAAAAGAGGTTCCTTTTGTTCATAAAATGCAGAGCCTGTCACTGAGCTTTGACAGGCCTGCTTTACCTCCATTATTATCCTATACAGATGAAACTCATTTTCACAAATTGACCTTAGGCCATACTTTCAACATGGAATTCTTTAAGCAACAAGTACTGTTGTCCTATTTTGGTTATGCAAGTAAAATCATCTCTACCCTTTAAAGGCAATCGTGATCTAGATTTCACAATGAAATATTGTGTTACGTGCTGCTTACATTTTTCTTTGCAAGATAAGCATGATATATTTTCCCATTCCATAGTTCCCAATCAGCTCACTGTTCTTTATGTCCGCTTGACAAACAAGAACTACAGTAAAAGTTAATTTTCTCCAACCTGGATAGGTTCCCCCCCTCCAGCAAGAGTGCTCAGAAGACCCCACCCCGATCATCTTGCAGTAATCCAAGCAGAAAACGAACACTTTCTTTAGACTGAAATTCCTTCAGTAACCCAAGGAGAATAGAAACAAATAATGAAATAAAAGATCATCCAACTGTTCTTCTGCCACAAGATAAAAGCAGTGCATTTTAAATAATCTCAGTAAGACAATAAGCTCTGCTTTTAGAATTGCTATCCAATAAAGGTCAGGTTGACCCTGATGAAGAGGTAAATAATTCCAAGGCTACAATGCTACACATCCTGAAACAGGTATTAATGGGAGCAGGACACTGCTGTTGTAGATATGATGAATGAGTCCTGTTTAATGTTTTAAAGATGATCTGACCACTATTGATTGTATGCAACTCAGCATTCCTTCAATACTGCACTAGCTCATCAGAATCAAAGAACCATTACTATAATCAAATGACTATAGAGTAGTTGAACAAAGAATGAGAACATTCAGCCCATCATGCTGGTGCTGTCTCTCTGAGGGATCTATTAGTCCCACTCACCTGTTCCTTCCCCATAAACCTACAACTTTTAAATTATTTTAATACATTTTTCCAGTTCTCATTTGAAAGTTACCGTTCAATCTGCTTTGACACCTTTACAGATAGCATTCTAGATTATCACATCATGCTGAGTACAAAATTGTCTTCTGCTATGCCATATTTTGCCAATTAATTTGAATGCAAATCCTCTGGCTAACAATTTTCCTGCCAATTGAAACAGGTTTTTTCCATCTATCCTATCAAAACCCTTTAGAATTTTGAAAACTCTCTGTTAAATCTTCCCTTAACCTTCTTTGCTCTGAGGAGAGCAATCCAAGTTTTGCTGGTATCTTTATATTACTGACTTCACTCATTCCTGTCTTCTTTCCAAAGCTTTGAGATAATTTCTAAAGTGTGATGCCCAGAATTACATATAATACTCCAGCTGAGTGATTTACAAAGGTTTACAAGTGCTACCTTGCCTTTCTGGCTATGCATCAAAAGTAAACCCAAAGATCAACATGCTTTATTAACAGCTTTATTGACTTCTGCTGTCATCTTCAAAGATTTGTGTATATGAGCCTCCAGGTTACTCTGTGTGGGAGATATGTGACTTACTTTTACTTTTGCTTGATAAATGCTCCAGTCACATGTGGATGAAAAGATTAACACAATATTTTGTGTCTTTACAATTTTGAAATTTTAGGGATAGAAGTGAAGATTGAATGGAAGACTGAAACTCAAGACAGTTGGGAGACTTTCTCATTGAAGCAGCACCATGTCTGGGCATAAACCTTCAAACCAAGCCCGCACTCCATATTCATTAAAATGCTTGTGAAGCCAAACAAACAGATTGCATTGCCCTTGATAGCATCAAGCTTCTTGTGTATTGGGAGAGACCCACTCATTCAGGAAAATGGAGACTATTCCATCACATTCCTGACTTACGCTGTGTATGTGATGGGCAATCTTTGCAAAGTCAGGAAATGAGTTATTTGTTGTATTAGGATTGGGTATATACAGGGTTAATGTGGGATTGAATATAACACTGCCTACATTGTGATGTGAGGAGGAACATGACCCGGGATCAGGGTCAGTCTAGAGATGGGCAGAGGAGAACGAAGACTGAGGATGAGGTTAGCTCCATACCAGTCCTCCATATTGTTATACATGGACAGTTATGAACTGTTAATGAAGACGTGCTCTTAATATACTTAAGACTATGAAGTCTACTTCATGGTGTCTGAGACAGGTTTCTTCATGATAGCAGCACCCAGATCAAAAACCTTTATACTCACAAGAACACAGAAAAATTAAAAACAAAAGGACATCTTCAAAGGAGTCTGAGATGAAACAAATTCCCAACTGAAGCTACAGATGCACAAAAAGTTCAGCTGAAAGAAAAAGCTCTAGGGAGAGAAGAGCTTGAAGAAGAGAGGGTAGAAGTCTTATTCCAGCATAAAACTCCATTGAATTTCCACTGGAGGTGCAGCATCAGCAAGTGGAGCTCACAGCCTGCAAGATGAGATAAGTTTTTAAAACCAGCCAGCCCTGAGGAACCCCTTTTCATTCATTCATTTGGAGGTGTTATTTGAATGAAAGCTGTCACGAATCCTGATCTCAAACTTGGAGTCTTAACACTTGGCTCCCGAGTTCAGCAAAGGATAAACAGGAAAATGAATAATTAACGTTGTGTACTTTGGGTAGCACATGATTGTCCGATTTCCTAAACACCAAGCCTGTGTTCATTTCTACGCATCCCAACCCTCAACACTTTATCATGGCTTCAATTAAGTTGGCAGCTGACCAACTCACACAGCCATTGCCGACCCTTCATTTCAAGCAGAGAAGTACTGCTGCCATTTTGGTAAGCCTATCAAAAAGCAGCAACTGCAGGAAGATCCACTGATCTGCATCAATAGGGAATGCCATCCTAGGATCCTGAAATTTCTGAAAACTATGCCCAGACTTTTAAAATCTTCAAAATATATTATAAATCTAACTCATCCAACCTCCAAGGGTCAAATCCTTTGGCATCCTTTGGCATCCTTGTAAATCAATTTGCAACAGTGGTTAGCACTGCTGCCTCCCAGCACCAAGGACCTGGGTTCAATTCCAGTCCGGGGTCACTGTCCATGTGGAGTTTGCACATTCTCCCCGTGTCTGCATAGGTTTTCTCCTGGTACTCCGGTTTCCTCCGACAGTCCAAAGCTGTCTGGGTTAGGCTGATTGGCCGTGCTAAATTGATTCTAGTCGCAGGGGATTAGCAGGTTCGATATGAGGGGTTACGGGAATAGGGCCTGGGTGGCATTGTGGTCACTGCAGACTCGATGGGTCGAGCAGCTTCCTTTTGTACTGTAGGGATTCTGTGGATACTATGGATTTTTCATATCACTTGATACATTGTTTCTCAGTGAAAAAAACAGGAATACTAGAGTAACGCTTTCTTTTTAATATTGTGCTGATGCAAGGTATTGATGAAATCAAAAACAGCCTCAGGGTTAATAGCCTTTGGTTAATGTTTAACCTGCCTGTTGAGGAGTGTTCAGAGTTTAAAAAAAGAGACATAGTAAACCCCCAACAAAAACAGAGGCAAAGTAGGCATTTTTCCAGAGTTATACAAACGTCTGGTGGTGAACAACAAGGAACTAGTCCTGCACCAGGAGGACCGAGAAAAATCAGATTCACTCAGAAAATGTTTCAATCAAAGCTGAGTTGGATGAACTCAACCTCAAGGTATAACCAGGCATGACAAGAGACAAGAAAGGCACTCACAGAGCTCATTACCTTGAAAGACTCCTTGACAAACCAACCCATGCCTTGAAAAAACTTGCCAAGATGTAAAAGACAATGAATGCTACTTCAGAAAAGGCTGCATTGGAGCTGTCAGCAATGACAAAGCAAGGCACCGACACACAGATTGAGAAGAGAAGAGTTGAGCAACAGAATAAACAGATAAAAGAGAAACTAAGTGTCCTTCAAGATCAGATCCAAAAATAACCCATTATCCTTTGGCAACTGCCTTTTAATGGAGCAGATCTGTCCATCATTCTTCCAGGTCTTGGAAAGTTCCCAATGGTCACTTAGTATGACTGTAGCATCTCCAGTGAAATGTTACATTCTTCCTCTTAGGCAGTCTACTGGAGTTGATGATGACTTGATTTCATATTAATAAGAGTTCTCAAGTGACTGAAAAGTTTAATATGCAACTACAGTCTCTGTCACAGGTGGGCAGATGGTAGTTGGAGCAACAGGTTGCTCGAGTGCCTGTGTTGCCATGTACTCTTTCACTGTTGACATTTGGTTTCAGCTTGCTCTCAGTGATAAAATCCTAGGTGTTGAGCTCCTTCACGTCATTTTTCCTTTACTTTGCATGGTCTTGAACCAAGAATTCCCAAGTGTCAGAGGGGATGTTGCATTTTTTCAAGGAGGCTTTGAGGGTGTCTTGAAGCATTTCCTCTGCCCCCTTGAGGCTTACTTGTCCTGTGGAAGCTCTGAGTAGACTTCTTATTTCAGGAGTCTCAAGTCAGGCATGCATATAATGTGGCCCGCCCAATGGAGCTGATTGAGTGTGATCAATACTTCGATGCTGGGGATGTTGGCCTGGAAAAGAATACTGATGTTGGTATGCCTTTCCTGCCATTGGAATCTTGTGGAAGCAGTTGTGCTGGTACTTTTCCAGGGTCTTGAAGTGCCTGCTGTACATGGTCCATGTCTTTGAGCCATATAGGAGAGCAGGCTCTGTAGACCATGACAGTATTTTCAGGTCTAATGTCCTGGCCTTAAACACTCTCTACCTCTGGTGGCCAAGATTCATGCTAATACATTGTTGAATCTTGTCATTGATGCCTGCCATTGTTGACAGTAGATTCTCACAGTAAGGAAAGTGGTCCACATTATCTAGGGCCTTGTCATGGATTTTGATAACTGGGGAGTGGGTGGGCAGTGCTATGTAGCGGGAGCAGGTTGGCAGTGGACCGTTATCTTATGGATGTTTATTGTAAGGTCCAACCAAGCTCTTGTACACCTCAGTGAAGAAGTTGAAGATGGCTTGGAGCTTGGCCTCTGAGTGTGCACAGACACAAGTATTGACTGCATATTGTCAGTGGCATAGAATGGGTGACCTCGGATTTGGCCTGAAGTCAGCAGATGTTAAACAGATTCCTATTTATTCTGTGGTTTAACTCCATTCTTACTGAGGGCGAGGTGGAACATTGCAGCAAGGAGGATCAAGAAGAACATCGCTGTGGTGATGCAGCTTTGTTTGACACCAATCTGAATGTAAACTCAGTCTGTGGTGGATCTGTTGGTCAGGATTACGGCTTGCACATAATTGTGAAGCAGGCAGAGGATAAACTTTTGGGACAGCTGAAATGAAAGAGAAACATCCACACTTCTGACCTTAGAAAGGAAGAAAGGTCATTATGATGCAGCTGAAGATGGTTATGCTGAGGACAAGACCCTGAGGAACTCCTGCAGTCATATCCTGGAACTGCAATTATTGATCTTCAACAATCATAACTATTTTCTTCGTGCTAAATTTGGAGCGTTTTCTCCCCATTCCTGTTGACCTCAGATTTCCAAGACAACCTCCCCTCTTGAATTCAGCTATTTTGTGCATGTAAGGCTATAATGAAGTCAGGAGCTGAGTGGCCCTGGCAGAATGAAAACTGAACATCAATATTGCTGAGAATGTGCACCTTGATAGCATTCGTGAGGATACCTTCCAACACTTTGCTGAGGAACAAAAGGAGGTTGATGGTGCTGCAATTTGCAGGATTAGATTTGTACTGCTTTATCCAGCCAGGACATAATTTTTTGACACTATTTTTCTTTATTCTTTTATTGTGTTGCCCATCCCTAATTGCCTCTGAACTGAATAACTTGTTAGGCCTTTAAGAGCCAACCACATTCTGTGGCTGTGGAGTCACATGTAGGCCAGACCAGGTAAAGACAGCAGATTTCCTTCCCTAAGGACTTTAGTGAGCCAGGTGGGTTTTTACATCAATCAACAATAATTTCATGATTTTCATAAGACTTTTAATTCGAGGTACTATTGAATTCAAATTTCACAATCTGCCATGGTGGTCCCCAAATTATGGGCAAAAATTTCCAAACATTTGTCACAACATCAGGCTATGACTGAAAACCATCGTGTATCTCTCCAGGTGTACAGCCAAGTTTTCAGACCAGGTTTTCGGGCCTTATGGAAAATCTGGGAGCATAAATTATGTCGTCCCTCTGGCAGGACAGAGACTGATTGAGGTTGACAAAGAAGAGAACAAAGAACAAAGAACAAAACAGCACGGGAAACAGGCCCTTTGGCCCAACGAGCCCACGCCGCCCCCCCCGATGTTCCCACCTCTACCCATGATCCTTGTCTATGTTTATAGATCTATGTATTAAAAACCAAATTTGAGACAATTTAGGGTCATGCCATCTTTAAATGGGAACTGGATCTGCTTTTAAAATAAGTTCCCCAAACCCCACCACACTTCCATGGACACGGAGAACCCCTATCCCCACAACCTTCGATGCAACACCCCCTCCCCAACCTGGAAGTATCGGGGGGCAGTCTCTCTTTTCTTAATGCCCCACTGTGCTGTCATTAGGGCTCTCCCCCCTCCCAACCCCAATGGTGTAGGGTTACCTGCTGACAGTATCCATTTGACACATAAGGGGAATCTCCGCACCCCAATGGAGGAGGATTACCCCATGGCACTGCTCATTTGGCATTTCCCCTGGCACTGCTATGGCACCAGAGGGCAATGCCCAGCTTTGGTCTTCAAGCCCTAGGGTTTCCAGGTACTTCTGTATCCCAGCATGATCATCACTTTTGAAAACCAATAGTGATTCATGCCAGCATGTTGTCATGCTGTTGGTGAGAAGGTCCATTGTGGCAGACGCTAAGTTGTAAAGTCATTTATTTACTTTTAAATTTATTCAAATTAATGGAAATCAACTTCATGCCCAAAAGGAGCAAGAACCTGATCCTCAGTGGGGTCACCATTATTGAAACTTTCACTCCAGAAGTTTTCCACTTGCTGTTGTGGGATTGAATTTAGGATCAGTGGTTTTGCGACATTGCCATTATGTCATAACTGCTTCTGTGGCAAGTGGCCCATTTAGTCAGCAATCAAAATGTTTTGGGTCTTCATGTGTCATGGGTATACAGTAATTCAGCTGCCTAAAGAAGTATTTTGTCAACATGGGACTGGGCAGGTATCAAGTATGATTAGGTCACTAAACTCTTCTGAGGCAATTTAAACTGGTCAGCTTTCCATTCCTACCAGGCATGGGTGGGTTAAAATCATTTTGTAAGTGTCTAATGTAAAATATCAGACAGGAAATGAGAAAGCCTCCAAAAACAATATTTTGCAAGGTGTCTCTCTACAGCTACTCATTAATTAGGACCCACTTGTTCAATGGTGCCTCTCAGGCAAGTTTTGAGAGTTCATGCAGGGATTTACCACATTCAAGGTCAGTGGGCACCAAGATAGATGACATTTCCCATCAGCTGCTGAGAGTTGTTCACAGTAAAGAATGCATTGTCCTGAATATTGGCAACATGTTGTGTGGGAATAGTTCATGTCAGCAATTGAATAGTAACGCATTTCAACTGTCAGAGTAGCAAAGCCCATGGCAGTGACAAGGTTGCTAATCTGCCTCTGGCCCTAATGCATTCACTGAAACATCAGAGTGCATGCATGTCATGCTTAATACAAACTAAAGATATGCAATTCATCCCTTGATTGTACATTACATTAGAAGACAACTTATCAAGTGTCCCCAAGATCCAAAGTCCCAGAGGTCAAATTGTTTGCTTGCAAATTGAATGCTCAACCACTAATCTACTTTCCAATATGGAGCCACCAGTGTGTGTGTTTGTGTGTGTGTGTGTGTGTCAGGATGGAAGGGGAGCAGTTCATTTTATACATACATTTCCTATCTTTCTAATTCAGGTTGCATATAAACGTAAGTTATCACAATAATTCAATAAACATAATTGTTTGACACATTATATTGGTTTCTTCATGGAGCTACTACAATTGATGTTGTGATTTGTTCCCCACAATGATAACATTCTCTCACAACTTAAGGAAAGATTTTCCATTGCATAGTGATATCTGAAAATACAGACAGCTTACCTCTGGCTTATCTTTATCTATCTACAATTTGAAACTGATGTATTTCATTAGCATTACTTGTCCACCCCAATTCTCTTTCCAGACTGTCACAGCACAGCCACACCCAATTCCCGCACACTTTAACAAAAAATCGTTTAAAAATAGACAATAATTTCCAGTGAAAACCAAAGGCTGGAATTTGTGTCACACACTCCGCCACTACTGCCAGTGAGAACAGCGAATTTGGTTTTCAGCCAAAATCCCATTCACTGCAGCATGCCCCTTGTATCTCAGCCATGGGCAAGGTCAGAGAATTCAGGCTATAATATCTGTAAATGTCGAATGAATTAACTGTTTGAACTTTTAATCAAAGGCAGTCACTTCATCCAGGAACTATCTATAACATCTGAGAGACTTTATAAATTAAATGCAAAAAAAAGTGTCATGACCTGAAATCTGAAGAACCCACACGCAAATTTCTGCAGGGATTATTCTACACTGTAATAATGTCACAAAACCTTTCAAAGAGGAAAATGTCTATTTTTGTCATCACTTCAGGGTTTCCACTCTCTTTTCCCACTGAATTTACATCAGGATGATAGACAATTCCTTTGGGAGTTTATTTCCCCCACTCCAGTGTTTACTTAACAACAGTTTCAATTTATTTGTTAGTTCACAAATAGGGTTGCGTTAACACTGAAATGAAGTTACTGTGAAAATCCCCCTAGCTGCCACACTCCGGAGTCTGTTCAGGTATACCAGAAGAGAATTTAGTATGCCAATGTACACCTTTGGGACTGTGGGAGGAAACTGGAGCACCTAGAGGAAACCCACACAGAAACGGGGATAACATGCAGACGCCACACAGACGGTGACCTGAGCCAATATTCGAACCCGGGTCCCTGGCACTGTGAGGCAGCAGTGCTAATCACTGTGCCATCATGTCACCCTTAGTCTTTGTAGTCTTTAAAGAATCTTTGCAGTAGAATGATGTGCTTTTATAAAGTACTGTAGCACCAGACTTATTGCGAGCAACAGAAATATATTACTACTATATTCAAAAACCATGCCCTGCTTGCATCTAACATATTTGTTAAAGTAATTTAAAAAACAGAAGTAAGCAATGGGCTATAACTTCTGAGCTCAGGACAATGTAACTGAGGGAGGATACACCAATGATATAACCCCTCTGCACTCCACTCAAAGGTTCCCAGATAAGGTTTGCAGGGCAATTACTCTAGAACTTCCAATGGGCAATTGCCCTGCACTGGGAGCCTTCTGAAACTATGTTTTGCATCTCAAACTTTGAATGGCTCCCCACTCAGCCCACACACAAACACATTTCCCCCTCCCCAGTGTTATCTTCACCCTTCCATCGATTACCCTCGAACATCTCCATCAACCTCAAGTCAATCAAATGCTCCCCCTGGTGAGCCCACCTCGTCACAGTCCATCCTCATCCTACTCATTCCCAAAATCTATATTAAACTTCTTATCTTCTCCAAAGACTCCCCAGATGATATGTGCTCCTGCCACATCTGGACCCTTATTTTCTCACCTCTACGGCTGCATGGTGGCACAGTGATTAGCATTGCCACTTCATGGCGGCGAGGACCCCAGTTCAATTCCCAGCTTGAGTCACTATCTGTGTGGAACCTGTATGTTCTCCCGATGTTTCCTCCTACAGTCTAAATTTTCCTTCAGTGTATCCAAACATCTCCATAGTGTGGTGACTAGGGGATTTTCATAGTAACTTCATTGCAGAGTTAATGTAAGCCTACACTATTAAACAAAACTTAAACTTAGCAGATTCCACTGGCCCCTGTCCCAATTCCATTACCCTCCCTTCCAATACCCTCAGTTCATCCTTCCAAGATTCTGGCAATGACAGCACTGACTCCTCCTTTGACTCTCTCCCCTTTTCAAAAGCTTCTTGTGTTCCCCTCCCCTTAAGTCTTTCTGCCTCTTCCCCCATCCCAATATGATTCGACACTCCCCTGCAGTTTCCATCCTACCCGCCACTATGTTCTGACCCCAACTCCCCCAGGGTCTTCCAACAGCCCCCTCACCCGACTATTTCCTTGGTGCATACCATACTTAGGGTCATGTGGCCCTCCAGTGCTCCAGGCCACAGTTTCTCAGATAAATGCTCTCTTGCCTTATGAAAGCCACATTGGTCTTGGCCTGAATCAGACCAGTGTGAATTCCCACTAATGGATATGCCACTGGGTGGGGGTGGGAAGGGGAGGATATTCTGGTCTGTTACTAATTTAAATGGCACAAAATTTATGTATATCCAATTCCCAATGAGCTTCAGCAGTGACCTTCCCACAATGACAGTCAGGATCACAATCCTCTCATCAGGAAACTGAATGTGTCCCACACGTCACATTCTCCACCGCAAACTTCAATTTTGGTGGGAAAATTTCAGCCTATATTTTTTTCCTCAATTACTATACACAGAATAAATATATGTGTTTTATTGTCAATGGGGAGTCCAAATTGGTTTATTTTTCATTGTCTTTTGAGACGTTATGTTGATATATAAATGCTTAAATTTGACTAATTGGATTTTCCCTTAAATCAATGGAAATTTCCAAGTGCTAATTAAAATCTCCAAAGTACTGATTTGTAAATGCATTATTATAATTCAGAAGATGCCTACTAAAAGTAGACATTATCACTTCAGACTCATTACAGAAGCAGAACAGAAAATGCATGTTCTTGATCAAAGGAATGATTAGTGCAAATGATACAAAATGATATATTTTCATGTTTCTCATTTCAAACTGAACCTTAAAGTTCATATCTGAATCCTGAACTCATATTTCAAGTTGGTTTAAATTTGAGGGAAGGTTACTTTCACAGGATAATGTTTGTTATTTTTATAAACTTATTTACAAGGTTTATTTTGTGTCTCGACAATTAATCCTATTGGCACAGACCTGCCCGGAAGCATCAATCATCATCAGATTGCCACTCTGCTTGAACCTTTCAACCCAAGTCCAGCTTCTTCAGAAATGCAGCGCTTACAGTCACACAGAGCTCCATTGCAACTCTATAGTGTCAAGGGGAAAATAAGCCATGCTCACCTTTTACTGCACCAGCTTCTATGTAGTAATTTTAAATGTCTATTACTGAATGAGTAAACATTGGTGAATGGGTAAACGTTAATGAATAGGTAAATGTTAGTGAATGGGTGAATGAGTAAACCTTAATAAATAAGTGAATGGGTAAATGTTAGCAAATGAGAAAAGATTAGTGAATGGGTGACTGGGTAAATGTTAGTGAATGGGTAAATGTGGTGAACGAGTGAATGGGTAAGTGTTAGTGAATGGATGAATGTTAGCGAATGAGCGAATGGGTAAATGTTAATGAATGGGTAAATGTTAATGAATGGGTGAATGTTAGTGAATGAGTGAATGGATGAATGTTAGTGAATGAGCAAATGGGTAAATGTTAATAAATGGATGAATGTTAGTGAATGAGTGAATGGATGAATGTTAGTGAATGAGTGAATGGATGAATGTTAATAAATGGATGAATGTTAGTGAATGAGCGAATGGATGAATGTTGCTGAATAAGTGAATGGCCAAACATTAATGAATGGGTGAATGGGTAAATGTTAGGAAATGAGTTAATTAATCAACTTTAATAAATAATTGAATAGGTAAATTTTAGTGAATGACAGATGATTAGTGAATGGTGAATTGGTAAGTGTTAATGAATGAGTGAATGGATAAACATTATGGAATGAGTGAACGGATAAATGTTATTGAATGGGTGAATGTTAATAAATATATGAAGAATAAATGTTAGTGAATGGCAATCTCTTACCATTTACTTCATAGTATAGGGGGTAACATTGGCATGGATAGAAAATTGACTAACAGAAAGCATTAATGAGTCTTTTTCACATTGGCAAGATGTAATGAATGGGATGTCACAGGGTTCAATGTTGGGAGCTCAACAATTCATATAATGACTTGGAGGAAGGGATTTAATATTTGATGGCACAAAGTAGGTTGGAATACAAATTGTGAAGAGGACATAAGGAGGCTAAAAGAAGATATAGATAGGTTAAATGAATGGACAAAGCTCTGGTAAATGGGATATAATGTAGAAATTTTTTAAATTGCCCATTTTGGCAGGGAAAAGAATTGTATTATCTAAATGGCAGAATTTTTTTTCAACTACAAGTTACCCTGCTAATAGCTGATCTATTCACCTTAAAACATTCATTTCAAGTTCTGCACTTCATATCTTTCTCATAATGGTCAAAAAAATAAGCATTTCTAAAGCTGCAATATTGCCAAAAGTCTGTGATATAGAATTCTTTACTCAGTCTTCATTTTTATTCCAATGTGGGAAAATCAGACCAAATGGTTTGGATCATTCATCATTTATCAGCTTATTTTATTTTGTGTAACTTTCTGTTAATCCCTCCTCAAATTAATTAATGCTTTCCATTAAATTTCTCCACTGGTTTGTTCCACTAATTTATTTTTCTGCTGGTAATTTTATTTATTATCACATACATTTTGCTATCAATTGTAAGTTACTTATCACTTATACACTGTCATATCATAAAAGGTATAGTTCCTTCATTTTCTGATACAGATCCAGGTTCCTAATAGTTCCTTCACATACTTGTATGCTGACACCTAGTTCCTTCAATAAGTACATCTACGTATTTTCCTGCTATTTATGTTTTATCTGATTGCAGCACCACTTGGGTTTCAATCCATGCATTATAGATAAATGATACCCTTATGATGCCATCAACTATTCACATCACATTTATTCTTGTTGATCAAACACATGACAAAACGCAATGCTTCAAATGATAAATCTTAATTCCCTTTTGTTTTCCATTAACAAATCATCATGCCATACAACTTGTACACCAACTGTCTGGGAGCAAGCATAATCTAGCTCCTTTACTGATTGCAGAAGTCACAACGTCCATTGGTAGCTTTGAGAATAGAATTATTCAAAGGCAGTTTGTCCTCACATATCAAATGAATGTCAGTGAATTTGAAGTGTTTTCCTTGAGTTAGCTATTCATTGTTGCATCTAATTTATTATAGATCGCAGCGTTAGAAGGAATAAATAGTGCTCTGTTTCTACCCTTGCCCAAGCATGTTGTAAACAAAGCTGATACCTGCATGCCTATGATACCAAAGACCTACTGTAATTTAGAATGGTCAATCCACCTAACCTATACAGGTTTAACCTGTGGCAGGAAACCAGAGCACTCTGAGGAAAGCCACACAGATGGGGGGAAAGTGTGCAAACAGTCACCTAAAGCCGGATTTGAACTTGAGTCCCCGGCGCTGTGATACAGCAATGCTAACCATTGTGCCATCACATTACCAAGATACTGATTAAGATATTTTTTGAAAGACAGGAGTGAGGTTCACCTGATCAATACTTATCCATCTTCCAACATCACTAAAATAGATTACCCGGGGATTTCCCCATTGCTGTTTGTGGGATTTTGCTGTGAAAGCCTTAATTTATAATGGTGATTATACTTCGGAAATGCTGATTTGTAACACTTTGGAACATCCTGAGGCTGTGAAAGGCAATACATAAAAAGATGCAAATATAGTTTTTCTTTTCTTCTTTCAAAGAGGGAAAATGTCTTACTCCACCTGGCAAGTCTTTTGCATGTTTCTCATGTTTCAGGCTTTCAGTCAGCAAACCTGATAAACATTCAGTAAGTTAAGGTCAATGTAAAGTCAAGAAGCTAGTTAGTTTGGGAGAACACATGTGACTAAATAGCAGAATATTTGAGCTCAAATGGAAGTGTCATCTCAAAGATAATAGATGTGGACATTCGTAGGAAGTTTGAAATGAGATAACAAACTAATTATTGTCCCTGGTCATTTTGGAAGACATCTTCAGTGCCTGGCTCATTAACATATAAAATCTTCGGTGGCTGCAGCATTTGGCTGGAAGGAGAATTTTTGACGTGTGCAAATACACTTTCATTTAAAATACACCACCTAAATGTAACTCATTTTCAAATATTCTCTGCGGAGAAAAGAATGGTCCAAGTCCTTAAAACATAATACATACAGAATATGTAACACCACAGCAGCATAACAATAACTGATTTCAGACCGCCAAATGGAAATTAAAAATTCCTTAATAGAATTGAGACAATAGTGGGCATTGTGCAATATTTATGTTAATAATATGAACGATCTTATAAATGCCAACATTCAGCAACAAGTCTTACCTGCAGGGGGTTTGTTTTTATCACACTGGCCCTCTTGCAACATTGATCTTAATGTATTAAAAACTCAGATACACAATATTCTTATTGTTTAAATCAAGAGCAGAAACATATGTGTAACATCACAGAATCACAGAATACAACCATGCAGAAGAGGCCCTTCAGCCCATCGAGTCTGCACCGATATATGAAATGCCTTGAACTGCCCACCTAATGTCACTTGCCAGCACATAGCCCATAGCTTGAATGTTACGGCATACAGGTTTCAGGTTCTTTTCAAAGGATGTGAGGCATCCCGCCTCCACCACTCTCCCAGGCAGTGCCTTCCCGACTATCACCACCCTCTGGGTAAAAAAGGTTTTCCTCAAATCCCCCCTAAACCTTCTGTCCTTCACTTTTAAATTATGTCCCCTCATAATTGACCCTTCAATTAAGAGGAACAGCTGTTGCCTCTCCATCCTGCCCATGCCCCTTGTAATCTTGAACATCTCAACCAGGTCGTCCTTGTATCTTCTCTGCTCCAGAGAAAAAACCCCAACCTATCCAACCTCTCTTTACAACTTAAATGAGAAAGAATTTCTTTATTATATCCTTACACTCTTTGCTTTCTATGCCCAAGCCAATTTTGTACCCATTTTCCTAGGTCACCCCAGATCCCATATGATTTCACTTTCTGTAACAGCCTGCTATGAGGAACCTTATCAAAGGCTTTACGAAAGTGAACGTATACAATGTTCACCTGTCCTGCCTTGGTCAATTTTTCTCGTCACTTGCTCGGAGAATTCAATCAAGCTTGTGAGGCATGACTTCCCCTTCACAAAACCATGTTGCCTTTCCCAATAAGCCTATTCTCTTCCAGATGTGAGTACATTCTGTCCCTAAGAATCTTTTCCAATAATTTCCCCACCACTGATGTGAGGCCCATAGGCCTGTAATTTCCCAAATTGTCTCTTCTGCCCTCCTTAAACAGAGGAACAATGTTAGCTATTCTCCAATCCTCTGGTATAGAACATAGAACATAGAAAAATTACAGCACAAACAGGCCTTTCGGCTCACAAGTTGCGCTGAACATGCCCCTACCTAGTAGGCTTATCTATAACCCTCTATCCATGTACTTATCCAAAAGTCTCTTAAAAAACTCTATCTGGCTGTGGCTAAAGAAGATACAAAGCTTTTAGACAAGACCTCAGCAATTTCTTCTGTCACCTCTCCCAGTATTCTGGAATCGACTCTTTCTGGTCCTGGGCATTTGTCCACTTTAATGTTTTCTAAAACCTCCAATACCTCCTTCCATTTTATTTCAACACTTCCTAGAATGTCAACATCCTCCTTGCCACACTCACCATCCACCATATCTCCTTTATGAATACTGGTGGAAAGTACTTATTAAAGAACTCATCTAGCTCCACGCACAAATTGTCTTGAGTAGACCTACCCTTTCTCAGCTACCCTCTTCCTCCTTAGGTATGCATAAAAAGCCTTGGGATTCTTCATAATCCTGCTTGCCAAGGAAATTTCATGGGTCCTTTTTGCCCTCCGAAGTCCCGTTTAAGCTCTTTCCTGCTATCTTTATTTTCAACTTCCTGAAATTTATGTATGCCTTCTTTTTTTTTCACCATACTCACAATCTCTCTTGTCATCCAGGGTTCCTGAATCTTGCCATATTTATCCTTTATTTTTACAGAGATATACTTGTCCTGAATTGTTAACAATTAACTTTTAAAAGACTCCCATTTAGTACTTTCACTCCGGGATTACTTCTATCCTTTTAGAGTCACAAAGTCATAGAATTTGCTGCATGGAAAAAAGCCTTTCAGCCCAATTTATCCATGCCATCTTCTTTTATCACCACTAAGTTACTCCCAGTTGCCCGGATTTGGCCAATATCTCTCTATACCAATCTTACCCATGTAACTATCTAAATGTTTTTAAAAGCGTTTCCTCAACACCGGTGCCCAACATGGCTATGTTCTCAGCCCCCTACTATATTCCTTATTCTCACTCACATTCCAACCATTATCTTGCAAATTGAGTCTGTGTCTATGTATGCTCTGTTTATGAATGCAACTCTTCACTCACCTGAAGAAAAAGTAATGCCCCGAAAGCTTATGCTATCAAATAAACCTGTTGGACTCTAACCTGGTGTAGTGAGACTTTTTACAATAATGAAACTGAGTACAGGAATGAGATAGAGAATCTGATGAACTGGTACAGCGACAATAATCTCTCCCACAATGTCAACAAAATGAAGGAGATTGTCGTCACTTTCAGGAAGTGTAGAGGAGAACATGCCCCTGTCTGCATCAACGGGGATGTGGAAATGGTTGAGAGCTTCAAGTTTTTAGATGTCCAGATCACCAACAACCTGTCCTGTTACTCCCATACCAACATTATAGTTAAGAAACCCACCAATGTTTCTACTTCCTCAGAAAGCTAAGGAAATTTGGTATGTCAGCTACAACTCGCACCAACTTTTACAAATGCACCATAGAAAGCATTCTTACTGGTTGTCTCGTGGCTTGGTATGGCTCCTGCTCTGCCCACGATTGCAAGAAACTACAAAAGGTCTTAAATGTAACCCAATCCATCACAAAAACCAGCCTCCCATCCATTGACTCTGTCTATACTTCCTGCTACCTTGGAAAAATAGCCAGCATAATTAAGGACCCCACACACCTTGGACATTAGCAGCAACAATGCTTTCAGTCCCACTGCTAGTCATGGTCTCAATTATATCTGCTCAATGATGGCTAATATGATTTCATTTGTCAGGTCGGGAGTACGCAGATAAATCTTTCCTCTGCCAGTTGGGTGCCACTGTTTTCCCTTACGCAACACCCTGTTCTGAGTGTTATTAACCCAAGAAGAAAAACAATTTAAAAACTTTACATTTAAAGGAAAAATAGAACCCTTGGAGTTCCCAGTGGGCCTCAGCAGTCCCTGTGTTTGTGCTATTGCTGGATGATCATTCAGCTTCTGTGTGTGTACCAGCCAGAGAGTGTACAGTAAAAGTATATTATCATTCTTAAGCCAGGAAACAGCCTTGTCTACATGTACAAGTTTTCTTTCAGTTTGGAAGCAATCCTGGTGTCTACCAAGGAGGGAGAACAAAAGCAAAATTGAAACTGAGTGAAAAGAAGATAAGATGGCCCCAAAAAAGAAACTCCAGAAAATTCCAGCAGTAGCTGGGTTAGAGTTCCAGAACAAAGAAGAAACATCACGAGAACTAGGGAGTGGTCAGAAATAGGTCACAGGAGGACCATCAAGTCAAAGATTAAGAATAAGATTCTGAAACAGGTCCTGTTCAATGAAGTTAACAGTAAGAAACAGAAGAAAGACTCTAAATTAGAAATAATTTCAGACTTAAAACAAAGTGAACTTGAGAGAAGCTAGACGATCTGAGGAATCAGTCAAAGATTGGTGACTCTTTGCTATGGGTTTTGAATCAGTGGTATTCTGCTGGCATGGCTGAATATCTGAGAGTTTGCATGGAAGGCAAAGCTGAAATTCACATAGGGATCCAGATGGGAAAGAACATCCAAAGCAGAGCATGAAACCCTGGAGATGGATCTTGTTGAAGACATCTGAGACAAAGTGTCATTTTGGAGAGAATTATAAGATGAGTTCTTCAAGTGTGGAGATTACATGCCTGGTGAGAAAGACAGACTTCAGTGAAACCAATTGGCTCACAATGCCACACACATCTGGGGGAGTTGATGAGAGATTTACATAAGTTGATTTGGTGGTATCTATCATTCAATTTCAGAGTGTGATTTGTCCAACCACAGTTTCTCCCACTAGTTTATATGGATGTATATTTACTGCAAACAGTAGAGTACAAGATAGATTTATAATATGAGATAACTTTACGAATTTTTATATATCTGTAAAGATATATTTGGGGTGAAGGGATAGTGTAACATTTTCTGTTTAATAAATGTTCAGTACTTGTGTATCAGAAGTATATGAGCAGATTCCTATGAATGTTTTCAATAGTTACTCTCCAATTTCTGAACAAAAACTAAAAGTTAAGATTGATCAAACTGTGTCACCCTGGGATCTGACTTATCTGATAACATCAGCTGGGATTTTAACAGAAAAAGAGAGAATTGTGTCAGTGAGCGTGGTGTAATATTTCTCAGGTGATGTACCTGCCGTAGTTGAAAAGCTGGCAGGGTGTGAAAACTGAAATGTGGGGGCTGGAGGGTTGTATGTGAGAGTGAAGTTTGATCATGAATATGAATTATGGGCGCATTTGATAAAGATTATTGAAGGTTCATGAAGGGTTGATTGTGTATTGAGTTATGGCTGAAATTAATAGGATGGAACATCATGGCCTCACTCAACCCGAGACCAGAAAATCCTGCCCGAGGTCAATGGATCTTTCCATTGTCTGCCCCTCGCCCACTTTGAGTCCCATGGGCAGGGCAGAAGAATTTTGGCGAAAGTTTATTTGTAAAAATGCGGTATTTGAAGCGGATTCATTGACATTGACCATTCATGTGAAACCATTGAACATCTTGCAGCACTGTATCCAGCTCCTCATGGTTACACTGCTGTCATTGATCAAGATAGCAATTTATTGTCAATGCTTTCTCAGGACAGTATTTAGTAGAGATGACAGCTGTCTCACCCACCAGTTAGAGCCACACATCGCTGCTTTTAGAGAATATCCACCAAATTAAGTATCATTCAGACAATGAGCTGGATAACAAGCCTTCTTTGGGATCAAGTGCCAAAGGTGAAGGTGCCACTTGCCAAGAGCTGCTGGTCAAACAGAGACCAATTTGACTGCGAAATCGTATCTGTCATGATAAATTTGCAAAAGTTCACATATATTGGTGCATGGTTTTACATAGGACAGTGCTTGGTTCATATGAACTTAGACTTTTAGTCACTCAGTAGCACATTTTGTGCTAGACTGCACAGTTTTTTGATCCTCTTC
The DNA here is from genome assembly GCA_024679065.1 of Sphyrna mokarran. Lineage (NCBI taxonomy): Eukaryota > Metazoa > Chordata > Chondrichthyes > Carcharhiniformes > Carcharhinidae > Sphyrna > Sphyrna mokarran. Next base: position 71,462,800 of record JAGIQG010000001.1, on the reverse strand, counting down.
CTGTACCTTCTACAGCACAATGCTTTTCTCTGTTCCAGTAGTGAGGCTTTTCTTACAACAAATCACTAGTCTGTTGTCTGAGGTTCATAGCTTGAAGGGTGTCACTCCAACTGAGCACAACTAATCAAGAGGCTCTCCCATTCTTACTATCTGCCTTTGTGTTGGAAGGATTTTTCAGTTTGATACGCAACTTCCTTCACCATCAAGTTCAGAGGTGGGATTTGAGCCAACAGCTTTTGGCTCAAGGCAGGGACACTGCCCATTGTGCCACAAGATCTCCCTAGGCTATATGGTACTAGTGTTTAAATTAGTAGGCAGCATGCAAATTGCATACTACCTACATTGCAATACATGGGTGCCAGCTAATTGAATATTGCGAACCACACATTCTTTATTTCCATCATATCAAATTTTTCCCCAACATTGTCTTTTGGCTTTCTGCCATAAGAATGATACATATTTATTTCAGAAGTTCACAAATAACTGAGGATGATATGACCATTTTGACACAACTACGGTTGTGCTTTACCATTGACACGTGTCCTGACAGTCCTCCTCCCCCTTCAGGCACCATGCCCCAGAGAGGGCATTGGCATCCATGGACTCCCAATAGCTTGGTCCATGTTTATGCTTGGCAGAGCATTGCAATGGGTTTGTCACTACCTTCTACAGTACAACTAACCAGGAAATCCTCCTGCTCGTTTCCACCTTCCACCAGACATATTAGAAGAATTTACAGGCTGGTAATCAGCTTTCTTGGCCACGTTATGCACAAACCTTTCATAGCCATCAAATCTTGAAGTGGAACCTTTCACCAGAATTTCTGAGTAAGAAGTCTCACAACACCAGGTTAAAGTCCAACAGGCTTATTCGGTAGCAAACACTACTTCTGACCCAGGGGGAAAAAGCTACCACTGCGCCACAGTAACTCTTCAAATAAATGTTAGCTCGATTACTGAAGCACAAATATAACAATTTGCAGAACTTAAATTGACATATTGAAGTTGTCTTTCACTAAACCTTGCAAATATAAATACATTATGAATTTCAGATCAGCCAGGCTGGGATTATACTTAATAATGAAGAATATTATCAATACCATGAGACTGAATACAGCCTTTAGGTTGCTCCATAGATAAGTAATTTTTATATATAATACATACTAACAACATTTGGAAATGAAAACTAAGAATGTATCACTGCTGAGGCTAAGTGCTGTGTGAAGTGTTTGGGCTAATGCCAATAAGAAAATGCATTTCTCTGTGCTCACTTTGTCAGAATTACCATCATGCTATCTTGTCAGGTGCTTTGTGCTTTTTATTGCTGCTGTGTTATAAATTCACCCTAATTGCTGTAAGGACACGCGCAGGTTAAACATGACTTATCTTTCAATTAGCTGAGAAATAGTCTGGGAACTGGCTGTCAGACAACCAAACACTTCTTTAGTGATGCACATCACAATTCCAAGATAAATGGTGAATTGGTGGAGGTAGAAAAAACATATACATTTACTAATTAAGACAAAAGCAGTAAAATAAAGAGTAAAATCATGTATGTAAAAGATTATTTAAAATAGCCTTTTTTATTACTTTGTAGAAATTCCATGAAGAAATTTCAATAATAAAGTTACCAACAATACAAAGCAATAACATTAATGTAATGCTAGTTGATTTTCTTTGTCACATTTCTTTCTTGATTAAAAAAAAATTATTGCATGGATTAATTAGAATTGGAAATAATACCATGGCAATATCAAAAAAAGGCCTCTGTAGATACTAGACACTGATGGGTTATTTAGCTGAATTGTTATCCCAGAGTTTAATTAAGATAGTTGTTCTTGTTTTATTTCCCGTCATTACGTGTACTTTATCACTGGTTGAGTTATACTGTATGTTAAAAAGCAGTGAATTCCTTCTTTCCATTGTATTGATCTCTCAGATATAAAACTATGAGCCACGCTAGCTCTATCTCCAGAAACGCACAGCCTGTACTCATAAACTGTACTTCTCATTCCTCATCCAAAACATTGTATTTTTTCAATGAACTTTTTATAGCTCTTAACTGTAATTCACTGAAGTGAGCATCTCGCCATAAAATATGTTCAGTTCCCCCAGGAAGGTGATCACTGAACTATAATCATCTAAGGTGCAGGCCAATCCTTCTGGGATTCATTATTCTTTCATTGTCATCATACGTTTAACCTTGAAATCTGAAAAAGAGAAACAAATTAGCTTTGAGGTTTGTGAAAAACAGTGCTGTTTTGTTTCATTTTTGCCTATTGTCGATTTGAATTGCACACAGCTTGACAGAAGAGTGCCAAAGAAACCTGGGTGCGTGGAAGTGGTCTCATTAGTAAAGTACTCATTTGTTTCAATTTTCTGATTGTTTCAAAGACATTGAAAAAGATATTCTTGCTTTTAGAAGTTCAAGGAGAGTAACATTCATACCTCACTTTTCCCATAGTCTGAGTTTTACAGAAATGTACTGTGCCCAGCAACCTGAAGGTAGTTTATTGTGCTAGTGAATGTCAGTCAAGGAATATCTAACTTTATGTTTGGACATTAATGAAAATATTTCAATTTTTTTTGACTGGAGTGAATAAAATCTATTAATTAATTACTTGACGCAATAATATTGTGTGACTTCATTACAAAGATCATTATTGTGAGATAAAGTCATTCTAGAACTCTAAGTGTGACAAAAACCATTTCATGACATTGAAGTCAAGATCAAAGAGTGAGAGAGTCACTTAGAGATTTGAATTCCCCTCTTGTTTTATCTGAGCAGAATTCTCAGGCCTTGCCAAAGTCATAAACTTAATTAATTCCAGCCGTTCTGTGCGTGGGAAGGGATGTGGAATATTTTTTGAAGATTTTATAATCTGGAGAACTAAATTCATGGGAAGAGACTTGGGGGGTTCAGGTGCATGGATCTTTAAAATGCGACCTGTAAGTGCAGAAAATAATGAAGAAGGCTAATGGTATGTTGGCCTTTATATCTAGAGGACTAGGTGACATTGTAACACTGCCACCACACAGCTCCAGGGACCTAGGTTTAATTCCTGGCTTGGTTCACTGTCTGTGTGGAGTTTGCATATTCTCCTGTGTCTGCATGGGTTTCCTCCAGGTGCTCCCACAGCGCCAACTTATGTAGATTAGGTGCATTGGCCACGTTAAATTATCTTTGGGATGCAAAGGTTAGAGGGATTAGCAGGATAAATATGTGGGTTTACGTGGATAGGGTCTGAGTGGGATTATTGTCAGTGCAGACTCGATAGGCTGAATGGCTTCCTTCTGCACTGTCGGGATTCTGTGAGTTTTTTGTTTGATTCTATGATTGGAATACAAGAACACAAGTTATGCTGCAGCTATAAAAACCTTGGTTTGATCCAAACTTGGAGCACTGGGAGCAGATTTAGGCACCACATTTTAGGAAGGATATACTAATCTTGGAGGGAATGCAGTGTAGGTTTACAAGAATGATACCTGGACTTCAGGGATTTAATTATGAGGAGAGATTATACAAATTACACCTGTTTTCTCTTGAATTTAGAAAGTTAAGGGGTGATCTGATCAAAGTCTTCAAAATACCAACAAGAAAAGACAGGATAGATAAAGATAAACTAGCTCTGGTTGTCAGAGATGTTGAACTAGGGGACATAGTCTACAAATTAGGGACACACAGTTCAGGAGATTTGGTAGGAGGCACTTCTACACACAAATGGTGGTAGAGGTTTGGAATGCTCTTCCAAAAATGGTAGCTAGATCAGTTACTATCTTTAAATCTGAGATCAGTACATTTTTGTTAAACAAAGGTATTAAGGAATATATGGCTGCAAATTGAGAGAGGTACATACTGAGCAAGACCTGGATGTCCTCATGCATCAGTTGCTGGAAGTAAAGTGTGCAGGTACAGCAGGCAGTAAAGAAGTTAAATGGTATGTTGGTCTTCATAGCGAGATTTGAATAAAGAGATAGAGATGTTTTGCTGCAATTGTATAGGATGTTGGTGAAGCCACATCTGGAGTATGGAAGGAAGTCCTTGTTACAGAGAGAGTACAGCAAAGGTTTACCAGGCTGATTCCTGGGATGCAAGGTCTGTCATATGATGAAAGACTAAGTTGGTTAGGATTATATTCACTGGAGTTTAAAAGAGTGAGAGATAATCTCATAGAAATTTATAAAATACTAACAGGGTTAGACAGGGTTGATTCAGAAAGAATGTTCTCAATGATAGGGGAGTCCAGAACTAAGGATCATTGTCTGAGGATAAACCTTTTAGAATTGAGGTAAGGAGAAATTTCTTCACCCAGAGGGTGGTGAATGTGTGGAATTCAGTACCACAGAATGTAATTGAGGCCAAAATGTTCTGTGATTTCAAGAAGAAATTAGATGTAGCTTTTGGAGCTAAAGGGGGCAAAAGATATGGAGAGAATAGGGAATCAGGATATTGAATTTGATGATCAGCAATGATCAAAACGAATGGTAGAGTAGGCTTGAAGGGCTGAATGGCTGACTCCTGCTTCTAGTTTCTTTGTTTCTATGGTATAGACCAAATGCAGTTTTATGAAGTTAGGCCACAGATCAGCCATGATCTCATTAAATGATGGAACAGGTTCAAGGAGTTGAATGGCCTACTGCTATTCTTATGTTCCTAGAAGCCACAGATATTTTGGGTAAGTATAAATTAATATTTGAGACACACATGAAGGAGGTATTCCAAATTACCCAGTATTAAGTTATTTTATACATACGAACTTAAAACTACTTGAGCATGAAATTAAACAATCATAGTGATTGCTGTCTGCTGAGATTGCATATTCTCCCTATCATCACCCACTCTGGGATTAATATCCAGAACATAGTACCAAAAATAGAAATATCCCAATATGATGCCATAAATAGAGTGGCCAAGTGCTAATCCAGAATATTGGATTGATGAAAATAAACAGTATCATTGCAGAAAAGCAATGGATTTTATGAGGAACTTAACTGGCACCAGAAAATATTGACAATTCCTAAAAACTCTAAAAATATTTTGTCTGGGTTCTTGCTTCTTCCTCTGAACTATTGATAACTATTACTACATGTGATGGAATAATTCTTCTATTCATGTTCAAGTGTGGGTAAGTCTTTCACCTGGTCTTGCAAATCCACTCTAGCCGTTGGTATATTTTCTTCGGCTGCTGTTTATTGCATATGCACAGTGAAGTTTTATGAGGATTCCTACCATGGAAAGGAAACATGCCAGTGCCCGCAAAGAAATGTCAAGTGATGCAGCAAGAATGTCACTGTGGTGGAAATGGAAAAGGTAGGAATGAACTCATGATCAAAATTAAAGATTAACAGAGCCTACTGCCTCCTTGACATGGTCTCACTGGGAAGTGGTGGTAACTGGAGTATAAAAGGATGAAAATCGAGAAGGAGCCTGGTCCATAACACCTGTGGGTAGAGAAGGAATGGCCTGTGGCAGCACTGGCCAAAAAGAGTAAAATCCCATTGGAGACACTGAGACTAAAGTGGATCTCACTTCCAACATGTTCCAATTTTCAACAAGATTTCAGAGAAGAATGGGCCAACATTCTAACTGAGGTAAAGGGGATCATAATTGTTTTTAATCAGGGTCAAAAGTATTTTTTTAAATGCAAATATTGGAAATCTGAAATAAAGAATGAAAATAGTACAAAAGTCCATGGTTTTCAGTATTTACTATGTGAAAATGTTGGCGTTGGACTGAGATAAGCACACTAAGAAGGCTCATAACACCAGGGTTGAAATCTAATAGACTTATTTGGTAGCACAAGCCACAAGCTTTCAGAGCACTACTTCTTCATCAGGTGACTGAGAACTATGTTCACAAACAGGGCGTATATAGATACAAACTCAATTTACAAGATAGCGGTTGGAATGCGAGTCTTTACAGGTAATCAAGCCTTAAAGGTACAGACAATGTGAGTGGAAAAAAGGTTATCACAGTTGAAGAGATATGTATTGTCTCCAGCCAGAACAGTTAGTGAGATTTTGCAAGCCCAGGAAGGGTAATTATGAGGCCATCAGGAGAGAATTAGGGTGCATAGATTGGACTAGGAAACTACAGGGACTGGGAATATCTGGAATGTGGAGCTTATTCAAGGAGCAGCTGCTGCGAGTCCTTGATAAGTATGTCCCTGACAGGCAAGGAGGAAATGGTCGAATAAGAGAACCTTGGTGTACGAAAAAAGTTGATTTGCTGGTTAAAAGGAAAAAGGAGGCTTATGTCAGGATGAGGCTTGAAGGCTAGGTTAGTGCAATGGATAGCTATAGATTAGCCAGGAGGGAGCTAAAGAGTGAATTGAGGAGAGCTAAGAGAGGACACGAGAAGACTTTGGCTGATAGGATTAAGGAGAATCCTAAAGCTTTCTTTAGATATGTTAAGAATAGGAGATTGGTTGGGACAAGATTAGGGCCAGTCATAGACAGCAGTGGGAAGTTGTGTGTGGAGCCTGAAGAGATTGGAGAGGCACTGAATAAATATTTCTCTTCGGTATTCACGCAGGGTGATGTAAATGTAGTTATGGAGAACACTGAGGTACAGGGTAGCAAACTGGAAGGTATCGAAGTAGATAGGGAGGATGTGCTAGATATTCTCGAGGGTTTGAAGTTGGATAAGTCCCCTGGGCCGGACGGGATTTACCCTAGGATTCTCTGGGAGGCAAGAGAGGAGATTGCAGAGCCTCTGGCTCTGATCTTCAGGTCGTCGTTGGTTACGGTGTGGTTCCGGAGGACTGGAGGATAGCGAATGTGGTCCCATTGTTCAAGAAGGGGAAGAGAGACCTTCCAGGAATTATAGGCCAGTGAGTCTTACTTCTGTTGTGGGCAAAGTATTGGAGAGAATTATTAGGGATAGGATTTATAGTTATTTAGAGAGAAATGAATTGATTGGGGCTAGTCAGCATGGTTTTGTGAAGGGTAGGTCGTGCCTTACTAACCTCATTGAGTTTTTTGAAAAAGTGACCAAAGAGGTGGATGGGGGTAAGGCGGTTGATGTTCATTGTGGAGTTTGGTGACAAGTGGTGTACCTCAGGGGTCTGTTTTGGGGCCCCTGCTGTTTGTAATTTTTATAAATGATCTGGATGAGGATATTGAAGGATGGATTAGTAAATTTGCGGATGACACCAAAGTCGGTGGAGTGGTAGATAGTGAAGAGGGGTGTTATAGTTTGCAGAGAGACTTGGACAAGTTGCAGAGCTGGCCGAGAGGTGGCAAATGGAGTTTAATGTGGAAAAGTGTGAGGTAATGCACTATGGCAGGAATAATAAATATGTAGAGTATAGGGCTAATGGTAGGATTCTTAGTAGTCTTGATGAACAGAGGGATCTTGGTGTGTATGTGCATAGATCCCTTAAAGTAGGCAGTCAAGTCGAGAAGGTTGTTAAGAAGGCATATGGAGTCTTAGCTTTTATTGGTAGGGGGATTGAATTTAGGAGCCGCAGCATCATGTTGCAACTGTACAAAACTCTAGTGCGGCCGGACTTGGAGTATTGTGTGCAGTTCTGGTCCCCACATTATAAGAAAGATGTGGAGGCATTGGAGAGGGTACAGAGGAGGTTTACCAGGATGTTGCCTGGTATGGAGGGCAGGTCTTATGAAGAGAAGCTGAGGGATTTGAGGTTGTTTTCATTAGAAAGGAGGCGGCTAAGAGGGGACGTTATTGAAACACATAAGATGATTAGAGGTTTAGATAGGGTGGACAGTGAAAGCCTTTTTCCTAGGATGGAGAAAGCTAGCACGAGGGGACACAGCTTTAAATTAAGGGGTAATAGTTATAGGACGGATATCAGAGGTAGGTCTTTACCCAAAGGGTGGTTCGGGAGTGGAATGCCCTGCCTGCAGCAGTTGTAGATGCGCCAAGTTTGGTGGCGTTTAAGAGGTTAGTTGATAAGTATATGGAAGAGAAGGGAATGGTTTAGTTTGGAGGGGCATTGTTTTTTATATTGGTCAGCGCAACATCGAAGGCCGAAGGGCCTGTTCTGTGCTGTAATGTTCTATGTTCAATGTTCTATGTTCAGGCAAGTTGTTGGTGTTACAGATAGTGCGAAATGAATACAAGATCCCGATTGAGGCCATCCTCATATGCGTGGAACTTGGCTGCCAGTTTCTGCTCAGCAATTCTGGGTTGTCATGTGTTGTGAAAGCCTTGGAGAACGCTTACCTGAAGATCAGAGGCTGAATGCTCATAACCACCAAAATGTTCCCCAACACGAAGAGAACATTCCTGCCTGGTGATTATTGAGCAGTGTTCATTCATCGGTTGTCTGCATGGTCTCCTCCCCAGTGTACCGTGCCTCATGACATCCTTTCTTGCAGCGTATCAGGTAGACAATGTTGGCTAAGTAGCAAGAATATGTACTGTGCACCCTGTTGATGGTGTTCTCACATGAGATGATGGCATCCGTGTCGATGATCTGGCATGTCTTGCAGAGGTTGCTGTGGCAGGGTTGTGTGGTGTCGTGGTCACTGTTCTCCTGAACATTGCGTAGTTTGCTGTGGACAGTGGTCTGTTTGAGGTTGTGCGGTTGTTTGAAGGCAAGAAGTAGGGGTATGGCAATAGCCTTGGCAAGATGTTCGTCTTCATCAATGACATGTTAAAGGCTCTGGAGAAGTTGGCATAGCTTCTCCATTCCAGGGAAGTGCTGGACGGCGAAGGGTACTCTGTCTGCCACGTCCCACTTTTGTCTTCTGAGGATGTCAATGCAGTTTTTCACTGTGGCGCATTGGAACTGTCAATCAATGAGTTGAATGCCATATCTTGTTCTTATGAGGGCATCTTTCAGCATCGGAAGGTGTCTGTTATGATCCTCCTTATCTGAGCAGATTCTGTGTTTACAGAGGGCTTGTCTGTAGGGGATGGCTTCTTTAATGTGTTTAGGGTGGAAGCTGGAGAAGTGGAGCACCATGAGGTTATCCATGGGCTTGTGATACAGTGAAGCACTGAGATAATAGCCCTTGATGGAGATGCATATTCTCACAATTGCAACGGATTCCGGAGAATAGTCCATGATGAGTGATAAAGACAAGCCCTTTGTATACACAGGATCTGCTCAGATGAGGAGGATCATAATAAAGACTTACAATGCTGAAAAATACTCTCATAAGAACAGGTTATGGCACTTGATTCATTGATTTTCAGTTCCAATGCGCCACAGCGAAAAACCGCACCGATCTCCGCAGAAGACAAACATGGAACACTGTGGACAGAGTATCCTTCATCGTCCAGTACTTCCCTGGAGTGGAGAAGCTACGACATCTTCTCCAAGACCTTCAACATGTCATCGATGAAGATGAACATCTCGGCAAGGCCAGCCCCAAACCCCCATTTCTTGCCTTCAAACAACCACACAACTTCAAACAGACAATTGGCTGCAACAAACTACCCCAGCTTTCAGAGGAATAGTGACCACAATATCACACAACCCTGCCACAGCAACCTCTGCAAGACATGCTGGATCATCGACATGGATGCCATCACCTCACGTGAGAACACCATCAACCAGGTACATAGCACATACTCTTGCAATTCGGCCAACATTGTCTACCTGATATGCTGCATGGTACATTGGCGAGACCATGCAGACAATGCAACAACAGGTGAATGGACACCACTCGACAATCACCAGGCAGGAGTGTTTTCTTCCTGATGGGGAACACTTCAGCAGTCACGGATGTTCTGCCTCTGATCTTTGGTAAGCGTTTTCTAAGGCTGCCTTCATGACACACACGAAGCAGAGTCGCTGAGCAGAAATCAAGGGCCACATTCTGCACACATGAGGACAGCCTCAACTAAGATCTTGGGTTTATGTCACACTCTCTGTAACCCCCATGACTTGCCTGGGTTTGCAAAATCTCACTTACCATCTTGGCTGGAGACAGTGCACATCACTTTAACCTGCGCTTAACCCTCTCTCCATTGACATTGTCTGTACCTTTAACACTTGATTATCTTTAAAGACTCACATTCCAACCATTATCTTGTCAACTGACTTTGTGCCTATATATTCCCTGTTTGTGAGCACAACTTCCACACACCTGGTGAAGGGATAGTTCTCTGAAAGCTAGTGGCTTGTGCTATCAAATAAACCTGTTGGACTTTAACATAGTATTGTTGGACTTCCTTCAATATTTGATCAGAGCTGAAGAAAGACAAAGACCTTAATGACAACAACGAGTAACAGAATAATGACAGGTAAAGGTTATTTGTTAAATATGCTCAGCTTCTGTATAAAAAAAGATGTTAGTAAGTCTGATAGCCTGTAAATTGACTTTTTTTAAAATAAAAACTAAGAAGATGAAATATTGGGAGAACAGCGTGTCATCTTTCTACATAGCACTTATAAGACTCCTTGCACTTAAGATTGACTTTAACAATTTCAGATCCAAGGGGTGGAATTCTCCCATTCTGCTATTTGTATTCATTTGTGCTCATTAAACCAGCAGTCGGCTGGCATTCTGCCAGGCATTCCATCTTGCAAGCCACCAGTGGAAATTATTATTATTAGCCTAGAACCTAATTACTAAATAAGGACGTACACAAACAGTCTTCAGTTCACCAGAGACTTCAAGGTGAGTACAATGTGCAAAGCCTATCTGCCATAATGCTGTTCTGCTCCTAATTACCTTTAAGAAAAGTTGTATTTATGTAAGCAGCCTCCAGGGCTATGTTTTTCATTCAAATCCCGTAAAGTATTTTTTTCAGTATTGTTACTGCTGAAATGTAGGAAATACAGCAACTAAATTGCATACAAACAGCAATATGATGTTGACCAGATGATGTCTGAGAGATAAATATAGAGCAGAAAATCAGAACTTTCCTACTTTTCTCCACCTGATAGGACAGACAGGGCCTTGATTTAAAACTCTTTCAAAAGATAGTACCTCCAACAATGCAACACCCCCCCACCCCCAACTACATTGGAATATCATCATAGCTTCCCCCCACCAATCCCCACTCTTCAGGTTCTCTCTGTTCCTCCTGAGAGGAGCTGTTCATCTATAATATCTTCTCATACTAACAAAAAAAAATCATCAACCAAAAATGTTAACGCTACCTTCAACTCTTCACAAATGCTGTCTGACCTGTCACCTATATTTTCTGTTTTTACTTCAGAGTTCCAGAACTGTTAGCGTTTAGCTTTGAGCAACAAAAAGGCCAAAGTGTTCAGATGGAAACCACTAGATTGATATTAGTTTATAGTTAACAGGGAGAGGAGCACCAGTATGAAGAGAGTTTATAAGGTTGCATGCAACGTTTGAAGAGACAGTCAGCATTAAAGAAATTCAGAGACATGAGGGAAGCCTAGGGCCTGGGCTTAGATTGCACGGATGGGATTTCCCGGCCACTCTCTCCCAAAACCGGAAAATCCCGCCCGAGGTCAATGGACCTCTGCGTGGTGCACTCCTGCCTGCAACAATTCCCATGGCAGGTGGGACAGGAGAATTCCTCCCAGTGTGTGTCAATCATGGGTCAATTAATAGCTGCACCAAAATCCTGGAACTCTTTCCCTAACAATGTTTTGGGTGTTTCTGCAGCATATGGACTACAGTAGCTTAAGAATGCAGCTACTCAAAAGAAATCAGGGATCAATAATAAAAATGCTAGCCTAGCCACCAATGCTAGTCCCATGAAAGGATGTTTTTACAAACCCTTGCCTCTGTATCAAACAATTGTGGATTTAATTTCTAATCCAGGACTTGAGTCTCTTGGATGAGATAGCTGTCCTCTAAAGTGGATGTCGATGGCCCTATGGCATTACTTTATAGAAGAGCAGGGAGTTATCCTCAGTGTCTTGCTCAATATTTAACTCCCAATCAAAATCACAGAAACAGCAAGGTGACCTGCTCATTATCACATTGCTTTTAGTGGGAGCGAGTTGTTTTTCTGATATTACAACAGAGACAATGCTTCAAAACAATTCTAGATTGCTACCTAATGATTGTGTGAGAGGTGCTTTGATGAATATAAATGCATGGAGGGTGGTAAATAATGCTGGTGAACATTGGTCAAAAATTGTCATATGGGATTATGATGAAGTGGTCATATTGGGTGTTACAATAGGGAACCCATAAACATATGAACAATAAAGAGAAGGGGAACAGCTCCACAGCAGCTCCCAAAAGTGAGACAAGCAAGCTACACAAAACACTAGATATTGTCAGGACCTGAAGATCCTGCAGGTGGCCAATGATGAGCTGCATCTGCCAACAGAAACCATGATTTAGAGATGCCGGCATTGAACTAAGGTGAGCACAGCAAGAAGTCTCACAACACCAGTTCAAAGTCCATCAGGTTTATTTGGTATCATGAGCTTTCGGAGTGCTCTTCCTTCCTCAGGTCAAGGATAAAGGAGCTTGATGAAAGAGCAGTGATCCGAAAGCTCGTGATCCCAAATAAACCTGTTGGACTTAAACCCTAGTGTTGTGAGACTTCTTACTGTGACAGAAACCATGGCATGGAAGGCTGAAAAGTCCCAGCCATAGACTTCTTCAAAAGATTGACAGAGGACTTTCAACTAGATTTGGTTCAGGTGAAGAGACTATTTGAATAAGATTGATTAGGGGCACCAGGGACGTTAATATAAATTACGCAGGCCTGGAATGATGTTAGAACTCAGGAGTTCTTCTCAAAGAGGGTTGTCAACCCTGGAGACAATATTTTGCTTTGCAGTGATTGTGGATTCACTGCAAGCATTCGGAAAGATCTGGATGAGTTCTAACTGTTTTCACATCACAGCATGTACGATGTAGGTGGGGTGTTTGGCAATGTGTCTCTTGGAACATGTTTGAATGCCTTCAGGGGTTTGAATGGAATTTCCCCCGCATATTTTTTTTGATGAATTACTTTAGGAATTTTTTCTTCTTTGCAGCAAATCTGCTGTTAATTCCAGCAAATTTTGCTTCTGCTGTCAGGACAGGTTGTGCGGAGGAGGGAAGGTGGTGGGGGGTCATGGTGTTAAATTACAATGGAACAGGCTCAATGGACCTACTAGTCTGTTCCTGTCAGGTTTTTTTTATATTTTATGTTCAAATGCAGAAGGTTCATTTTGGTTAGGTTGTGTGAAAAAGTATGAGAAAAACAAATGCTAAAACATGCTTTATGCCAAATAATGTTTTTTGATCCACCAGCTAGAAAAATCGAACTGAATCACAGAAATGGAGATACTACGGTGAGATTTTCCAGCTGCACGGACCCCAGGAAATTCCCAGTCTTGTGATCAACGGGCCTTTAAATGGTCTGCTGAATTTTCACAGCCCCATCCGCTACACTTCCTGTGGCGGGTGGAACAGGAAATTTCCTGCCCATCTCTGTAAATACCCATCAAGGGGAACATGAATGTGTCACGTACTCTGCCCCAAAAGCAAGGCATCAGATAATCACTTGGGATATTCAACAGAAGATTCCCAGACACAAAGGGTGGAATTTTTTAGCACCACCATGTTGGGGCCATAAAATGCAGCAAGGCTTTAACAAATTAATAGTAGGGAACACATAAATAGTAAAGATACTAAATCAATACTTTCCCTCATTTTTCACAGTGAAGGACACTAGTAACAGGTAATGCAGAAGTAATAGAAAAGGAAGAACTTAGAAAAATCATCATCAATGGGGAAATAGTACGCAACAAACTATTGGAATTGAAGGCAGACAACTCCCCAGGGCTTGATAGCCTACATCCTAAGGTATTGAGAAAAGTAGTGTTAGAGATAGTGGATCCATTTGTTACAACATTCCAAAATTCCTTGGATGCAGGAAAAATTCCAGTGGATTGCAAAAATGCTAATCTAATGCCCTTGTTCAAAAAGGGAGGAAAAGTAGAAAATTATAGACCAGTTTATTTAACATCTATTTATGGGAAATTGTTAGAATCCATTTTTATCAAGTACAAGACATCTGGAAATGCAAAATGCAATCCATCAGAGTCAGCATGGTTTTATGAAGGGTATATAATGTTGACTCATGTGCTAGAGTTCTTCGAAGATATAACAAGACAAGTGGATAATGGGAATCCTGTAGATGTAGTATATCTGGACTTCAGGGGGGATTCTTTTAGATCAAACCAAGTAAACAAACTCAAATTACATTAAGACAAAATAAAACAGGTGGCTCCCCAAAAGGAAGGGGGAACAGCTCGAACAAAAACAAAAAGTATGAAGGAAACTTAAGATACGTCAAATCAAAATGTGATTGTTGGGGTCTATAACGCATCTCAGCCCCTCGGTGCCCAGCAAGCATGGAAGGCATCGACTGTGCCCGCTGACACCCCATGCTCCCTCTCCAAGGACACCTGGCCGCGAATGTAGCTGCGGTAGAGGGGCAGACAGTCAGGACGGACGGCCTCCCCAATTGCCCGCTGCCTGGACCTATTGATGGCATGTCTCATCAGGTCCAGGAGCAGGTTCATGAGGAGATTGGCATCCCGACCCTCCCCTCTCCGCATCGGGTGCCCATAGATCAGGAGTGTGGGACTGAAGTGCAAACAAAACATCAATAAAAAGCTCTTCAGAAAAACAAAAAGGGTGTGCAATCTATAACATGAAACATAGACATGGTCCACGGACTCCATGAAGTTACAGAAAGACAATCTCGGGAGCCCGTGAACCAGAGAATCCCACGATTATATGGAATGCTGCGTGCAGCAGCCTTCACCCCAGGTCCCGATGTAATTGGGGGAGATCCCTCCATAGAGTGACCTCCATTGGGGACCTCCGCCGCCCAGCGACAACAAAGCCCTCCAAGATGCAGATATAGTAGTGGAAGGAGTGCAGCAGCAACAGCCCGTACAAGAAACCCCTCCGCGTGCTGGTAAAGGATACCAAGGACATTTCCGCGAGACAGCTCATGCTGTGGGGCACTTGACCCGGGGAGGGGGGTCTAGGCTTCCGGCCAATGTGAAATTCTGTCTGAACAAGGGAATGCTCGGACGGGATCCCACGCGCACCTGAGCCGCCTCGAGCTTGCATGCGCTTTTGGGACCGAGCATGACCATCCTAAGGTCTTGAATGGCTTTGACCGTGCGCCAGACGGACAGCCCTGCGCACCCAACCAGCACGCGAGGATTCATCCAGCCCGCTCCTCCGCCATCCAGCATGTCCCCGATCCTGGTCACCCCAGCATCCACAGCCTGCCTCTCCGTCAGCCACCTGAAGTTTTATACGGTTGGAGGTGCTGATTCCTGAGCAATGGCTTTCACACGACAGCCGCTACTCCTGACAGGGGAGAACTGTGTCGCGAGACGAGTGCGCTGCAGACAATGAGGAGATCCTGGTAAAAAAAACGGGCAACTCCTGCAACGATGATGGAATGCGCCCCAGATTGATATGCAGGAGCTGAACATCGTAATTGAGGCTGTGCCACTGGTGGAAGAAATATGTCAGGGCGCACCGTCGTGGAGGAGGCTCGACGTAAAGGTCTGGAGGTGGAAGGTCGCTATCTGTGTGCGGAGGCACACCAGACATTGTCCGCCGTCCTCAATCGTGAGATGCAGAACCATGGCAGAATCCCAGTACAGTCGGTTATCCCAGAAGAAATGCATGAGGGTTCTCTAGATATTGGTGACAAAGCCCGAGGGAAGGGTCAAAGGGACCAGCCGGTACCACAACATGGAGGCAACCAGCAGTGCGATTTACCTCCTGTGAGATGTTTGAGGTGAGGGACACTGGTAGTGTCCCAGCTGATTACACCTGCCAGAGGTGCATCCAGTTCCACCTCCTTGAGGACTGTGTTAGGGACCTGGAGCTGGAACTGGAGGAACTAAGAATTATTAGGGAAGCAGAGATGGCTATTGATAAAAGCTACAGGGAGATAGTTACTCCCAAATGTGATACATGGGGTAAGAATCAGTCAGTGCAGAGTTCCCCTGAAACTGTTCCTCTACGTAATAATACTCTGCTTTGGATGCTGTTGGGGATGAAGATACAACCAGGGTAAGCCATGGAGTACAGGTCTTGGGAGTTGAGCCTGTCCTTGATGCTCAGGTGGGAAGGGGGAAGAAAAGATCTGGACTAGTGATTGGGGACTCCCTAGTTAAGGGGATAGATAGGAGACTCTGTGGGAAGGAGCGGGACTCGCGGTTGGTATGTTGCCTCCCGGGCGCTGGGTTAGTGATATCTCTGACCGAGTGTTCGGGATCCTTAAGGGGGAGGGGAACCAGCCCCAAGTTGTGGTGCATGTAGGTACCCATGACGTAGGTAGGAAAAGGGATGGGGATATAAAGCAGGAATTCAGAGAGTTAGGGTGGAAACTTAGGGCTAAAACAAACGGAGTGGTTATCTCTGGTTTGTTACCTGTGCCGCGGGATAGCATAGAAAAGAATAGGGAGAGAGAACATTTGAACTCGTGGCTAAAGGGATGGTGCAGGAGGGAAGGGTTCAGGTATTTGGACAATTGGGGCTCATTCTGGGGAAGGTGGGACCTCTACAAGAGGGATGGTCTGCACCTGAACCGGAGAGGTACCAATATCTTGGGGGGTAAATTTACCAGTGCTATTCGGGGGGGGTTTAAACTGATTCGGGGGGGGGGATGGGAACCTGAATTGTTGTGCCAGTATACAGGAGGATGTGAATAGGGAGGTCACGGATAAGGTTTCTTGGTCGCAGCAGTATAGTGGCAAACGGGAGGGTGGTTTGAAGTGTGTGTACTTTAATGCGAGGAGCATACGCAATGGTGGATGAACTTGCAGCCTGGATTGGTGCTTGGGACTTCGATGTTGTGGCCATTTCAGAGACGTGGATAGAGCAGGGGCAGGAATGGTTGTTGCAGGTTCCGGGGTTCAGATGTTTCAGTCAGAGCAGAGGTGGTGGTAGAAGAGGGGGAGGAGTGGCATTGTTAGTTAAGGACAGCATTACGGTGGCAGAAAAGACGTTTGATGTGGACTTGTCTGCTGAGGTAGTGTGGGCTGAGATTAGAAACAAGAAAGGAGAGGTCACACTGTTGGGAGTTTTTTATAGGCCTCCAAAAAGTTCCAGAGAAGTAGAGGAAGGGATTGCAAAGTTGATCCTGGATAGGTGTGAAAGTAACAGGGTAGTTGTAATGGGGACTTTAACTTTTCTAATATCGATTGGAAAAGCTATAGTTCAAGTACGTTAGAGGGATCAGTTTTTGTTCAATGTGTGCAGGAAGGTTTCATGACTCAGTATGTAGATAGGCCAACAAGAGGTGAGGCTATATTGGATTTGTACTGGGTAATGAACCAGACCAGGTGTTAGACTTGGAGGTGGGTGAGCACGTTGGTGATAGTGACCACAATTCGGTTACGTTTACCTTAGTGATGGAAAGGGATGGGCACATACTGAATATCAGTAGTTATAGCTGGGGGAAAGGTAATTATGAGGCTATTAGGAGAGATTTAGGATTCATAGAGTGGAGCAGGATATTGCAGGGGCTGGGGACATCTGAAATGTGGAGCAAATTTAAGGAACAGCTTCTGCATGTCCGTAATAAATATGTACCTGCCCGGCAGGGAGGAAGTGGTCGAGTGAGGGAACCATGGTGTACTAGGGAAGTTGAATCTCTGGTGAAGATGAAGAAGAGGCTTATATAATGATGAGACGTGAAGGCTCAGTTAGGGAACTGGAGAGCTACAAATTAGCCAGGAAGGAGCTAAAGAGGGAGTTGAGAAGAGCTAGAAGAGGACACAAGAAGACTTTGGCGGATAGGATTAAGGAGATAGGATTAAGGAGAAAGCTTTTTACAGGTATATAAAAAATAAAAGATTGGTTAGGGCAAGATTAGGGCCAGTCAGAGATAGCAGTGGGAAGTTGTGCGTGGAGCCTGAGGAGATAGGAGAGACACTGAATGAGTATTTATCGTCAGTATTCATGCAGGAGAAAGACAACGTTGTTGGGGAGAATACTGCGATACCAGGTTGTAGACTGGGCAGGATTGAGGTTCATAAGGAGGACGTGTTAGTGAACCTTGAGGGTATGAAAATTGATAAGTCCCCTGGGCCAGATGGGATTTACCCTAGGATTCTCTGGGAGGCTAGAAAAGAGATTGCAGAGCCTTTGACTTTGATCTTCATGTCGTCGTTGGCTACAGGAGTAGTGCCGGAAGACTGGAAGATGGCAAATGTTGTCCCTTTGTTCAAAAAGGGGAGTAGGGAACATCCTGGAAATTATAGACCGGTGAGCCTGACTTCTGTTGTGGGCAAAGTCTTGGAAAGAATTATAAGGGATAGGATTTATAAGCATATAGAGAGAAATAAATTGATTAGGGATAGTCAGCACGGTTTTGTGAAGGGTAGGTCGTGCCTCACAAACCTTATTGAGTTTTTTGAGGAGGTGACCAAAGAGGTAGATAAGGGTAAGGCAGTTGATG
This sequence comes from Sphyrna mokarran, assembly GCA_024679065.1. Classification (NCBI taxonomy): domain Eukaryota; kingdom Metazoa; phylum Chordata; class Chondrichthyes; order Carcharhiniformes; family Carcharhinidae; genus Sphyrna; species Sphyrna mokarran. The sequence goes on along the minus strand of JAGIQG010000001.1, from coordinate 71,444,452 downwards.
TAGTCTATATGGATTTTAGCAAAGCGTTTGATAAGGTTCCCCATGGTAGGCTACTGCAGAAAGTGCAGATGCATGGGATTGAAGGTGATTTAGCAGTTTGGATTAGGAATTGGCTAGCTGATAGAAGACAGAGGGTGGTGGTTGATGGAAATATTCAACCTGGAGTGCAGTTACAAGTGGTGTACCTCAAGGATCTGTTTTGGGGCCACTGCTGTTTGTCATTTTTATAAATGACCTAGATGAGGGTGTAGAGGGTTGGATTAATAAATTTGCTGAAGATACCAAAGTAGGCGGAGTTGTAGACAGCGAGGATGGATGTTATAGTTTTCAGAGGGACATAGATAGGTTGCAGAGCTGGGCCGTGAGGTGGCAAATGGAATTCAATACGGATAAGTGTGAGGTGATTCACTTTGGTAGAATAACAGGCATATGAAATATAGGGCTAATGGAAGGACCCTTAATAGTGTTGTCGAGCAGAGGGATCTTGGGGTACAAGTACATACTCTTTGAAAGTTGGCACCCAGGTTGATAAAGTTGTTAAGAAGGCGTACAGTGTGTTAGCTTTTATTGGTAGAGGGATTGAATTTAGGAGCCGTGAGGTTATTTTACAACTGTACATAACTCTGGTGCGGCCGCACTTGGAGTATTGCGTACAGTTCTGGTCGCCGCATTATAAGAAAGATGTGGAAGCATTGGAAAGGGTGCAGAGGAGGTTTACCAGGATGTTGCCTGGTATGGTGGGAAGGCATTATGAGGAAAGGCTGAGGGACCTGAGGTTATTTTCATTAGAGAGAAGAAGGTTACGCGGTGACCTAATTGAGGCGTATAAGATGATCAAGGGATTGGATAGGGTGGATAGTGAGAGCCTTTTTCCTCGGATGGTGATGACAAACACGAGGGGACATAACTTTAAATTAAGAGGTGGTAGTTATAGGACGGATGTCAGAGGCAGGTTCTTCACACAGAGGGTGGTGAGGGCGTGGAATGCCCTGCCTGCAGCAGTTGTGGACTCGCCCACTTTGGGGGCATTCAAATGTTCGGTGGATAGGCATATGGATGATATTGGAATAGTTTAGGTTAGAGGGTCCACTGGCCTGCGCAACATCGAGGGCTGAAGGGCCTGTACTGCGCTGTAATGTTCTATATTCTATGTTCTATGTTCTACCTGGTTTATGACCAGAACCGGTGTCCTGTAAGACAGCACTCGGAGCAGTCCTGTCCAGCGAGCCGGGCAGGCGGTGACTTTGGCCTCCAGCTCCCGCCATTCTCTGGCCAGGATTCCTCCACTGGGCAAAGATGGACTCCCAAATAGAGGAGGTTGGTCCTGCTCCAGGTGAAAGGCCTGAGCTCCTTCGGAAGGAGGTCCCAAGGACCGACCAGGAGTCCGGAACACTTGGCCCAGTTGACCCTGGTGGAGGACGCAGTGGAGTACACCGCCTGACATTCTCGCATCCTCCGCAGGTCAGCCGGGTCCGTGAACATGAGGAGCACGTCATTGGCGTAGGTCGACAGGACCATCCCTTCGTCCGGGCCTCGCAGAGTCAAACCCGACAACCTCCTCCGCAAGAGGCCCAGGAAGGGCTCCACGCATTTAGAATAGAGTTGGCCGGACAAGAGGCAACCCTGCCATACTCCTCTTCCGAAGCGAAGGGGCACTGTCAGCAACCCGTTAACCTTAATAAGACAGTCTGCGACAGAGTAAAGTAATCGGATTATATCTGGACTTCAGGAAAGCATTTGAAAAGGTTAATTCACAAGGTTAAATCACATGGAATTATGGGTAATATATTAGCTGCATCAGGATAAATTGTTTTTTTTTCTGGTTGGCAAGATATAACAAATGGGGGGGTGTGGGGTGCACTGTCCTCAGGCCCCAACTATTTACAATATATATTAACGACTTGGATACAGGAATGAAAGGTACTAAAACCAAATTTGCAAAGAACACTAAAATAGAAAGGATTTAAATTACAATGAGAAACCAATAAATTTACCAATGGATATAGATAAGTTAAGTGAATGTGACAGATGGAGTTTAACATGGTTAAGTTTGAGATTATCCATTTTCTCAGAAAAATGAAAAGGCAACTTTTTGTCTAAATGGAGAGAAATTTGGGGGTGTTTCAATGCAGGGTGTGTTTGTGCATTAGCCACAGAAAATTGATAGGCAGGTACAACAAGTAATAAGAAAGCAAATTTAAATTTTGTCATTCAAAGCTAAAGCAATAGAGCATAAAAGTAAAAAACTGCAACAATACAAGGCATTGGTGAGATTGCACCTGGGGTGTATAATTTTGATCCCTTTATTTGAGGAAGGATGTAGTGACATTCAAGCTTTTGAGAGAATGTTCACTTGATTGATTCTAGAGATGAGGTGTTTGTCTCTTGAAGAGGGGTTGAGCAGTTTGGGCCTACAATCTTTAGAGTTTAGAAGAATAAGAGATCTAATTGAGACATGTAAAGTGATAAAAGATATTGACAAAGTAGACATAAAGCACATGCTTGCTCTTGTGGGGCAAGAGATCATAGTGTTAGGATAAGGGGTGGCAGATTTAAAACAGAGAGGAAGAGAAGTTACTCTCAAAGGATAGTGAATCTATGGAATTTACTCTCACAGAGTGTGATGGATGCTGGGACATGGAGTAAATTGGGGGAGGTAGATTTTTAATCAGAACTGGATAGAAGGTTTATGGAGAACAGGCAAGAAAGTGGAGTTGAGGCCAAGATGAGATCAGCCATGATTGTATTGAATGGTGCAGAAGGCTCAAGCTGAATTGTCGATTCCTACTCCTAGTTCTTATGTTCAACCACTCATAGAGGTTAACATAAATGCTGACATGCCAACTCAAAAAAGAAGCATTTAGCACTCATAAAATATTTTCTGTCTGTTGTACTACCTAAGCCGCAAGAATCATGAACTTCAGATTACAGTAATACCCAAATTCTTTTCAATGGTTAAATGTGTTGAAAACTTGATTGATATGATGGTGTGAATTAGAATTAGTGTGGCCAAAATGGAAAACTGAATATTTTGCCACATTAAAAGTTAAGTTGCCATTCTTTGGACAGCTGCATCATAGTAGAGAGTTCATTTTGGAGAAGTATGTTTAAAAGGTTAAACACTCACTGAATTCGTAAGTATATCGTTTTCCAAAAAAAACTTATTGCAGTTACTTGATTATAACTTAAATAAAAAGCTTGAAGATAAGGAAGGAAGTGGAAATGTAATAAGGAGAAACTGGCTGGAAATCAAGACAGACAGCTAAGATCTGAATTTGACAAAGAAAACAGAGAAGCCTGCAGCCTTGAGGGTGCAATCCCCCATGAGGCCAGCAAGAGGTCAGCTCTTTAGTTGTAAACCAGGTACACTGAATGATGGCCTGCGGGCCTCTGTTTGAGACATTGCTTCCACCAGCTGTGGACCTTTTGGCGTACAGACTGAGAAGTGTGGGAGAGAAAAGAAGTGTATAGCATGCAGATGAATCAATTTCTATCATTTTTCCAGATAGAACATTCTCACAAATTTGAGTGAAAAGAATTATCTTCATCTCTTCGTAGAGTCTAGAATCTCTACAGTGCAGAAAGAAGCCATGTAGGCCATCAAATCTGCACTGACCACAATGTCAGGTGCATTATCTGGACCCTATACCTGTAACCCCACTTATTTATCCTGCTAATCCCCTGACACAGAGATTAATTTAACATGCCAAATCAATTATCCTACACATCTTTGGACTGTGGGAGGAAACAGAGTACCTGGAGGAAACGCATGCAGACACGGGGCAAACATGTATACTCTACACAGAAGGAACCCGAAGCCAGAATTAAAGCAGGGTCCCTGGTGCTGTGAGGCAGCAGTGCTACTGCACCACCCTAAAACATTTTCTGCCCCTTGTGCTGTCATAATCACACTCATGAATGCCATAGGCTTTTGCCAATGAAGATGTTGATGCTCCACTGTGGCAACCTCGGTTTCAGAAAGCTCCCCATTTTAGCTTTGTAACCTTAGAAATTTTTTTTATTTTTCCGTTAAGTGTTTTGTTTTTCTTCCTCTCCTGTTTTTGATTTCTTGGTGTTATTTGAAGTGGGTTGTGGGTGTGGGAGCCTTTACTGTGGTGAAGTTGAATGGAGATCCTGTGGCTGGTGCTGGGCGCGTTGGCATGAGACTGGGTTGGGTAAGCACTGAAGGAGCAAAGCTTCACCGGGGCTGGGGTGGGGAGTTGGAGTTGGATAAGGCTTTACAGGCAGACAGCGAAATGAGTCTTTACCAGTCTCAAGTGATGAGGCTACACTGGGGTGGGGGAAGATGCAGAGAGTGTGGGCCGGAGGGTTCAGGTTACACCAGAGATGTGTAGAGCTCAAGAGAAGTTGAGGCTGCCTGGCAAGCAGAGTAAGAAGTCTCACAACACCAGTTTAAGGTTTTTACCCCAGTCCAACGCCAGCATCTTACATTATGAGACCAGGCAAGGCCAGGGTGGGGTGGGGTTGGGGAGGGGTGAAGGATGGGAGTGTGTGAAGCTACCAACCATTACATCATGTATGATTGTCAGACTCTGCTTGTATTCATTAAAACTGCAACATTGCAAGTTACACACATGTCTGTGCCTGATGTTGACAAAGTTGAGGATCGGTTGAGGGAAATAAGGATTACGAGGAAAGAGGTGTTGGGGCTGTTAGGCAGCTTAAAGACATATAAAGCTCCGGGGCCTGATGGCATTTACCCCAGGCTGCTAAGGGAGTTGAGGGAAGACTTGGCTGGGCCTCTGACGCAAATCTTTGTCTCTTCCTTGGACACAGGTGAGGTCCCAGAGGACTGGAGGATAGCAAACGTAGTACCGTTGTTTAAAAAAGGTCAGAGGGATCACCCAGGGAACTATAGGCCGGTGAGCTTGACTTCAGTTATAGGTAAGCTAATGGAGAGGATCCTTAGGGACAGGATGTATGAGCATCTGGAGCGCTGCGATCTGATCAGGGATACGCAGCATGGCTTCGTCAAGGGGAAGTCTTGTCTTACGAATCTGGTGGAATTTTTTGAAGAAGTGACAAAAACAGTTGATGAAGGACAGGCTGTTGATGTCGTCTACATGGATTTCAGTAAGGCGTTTGACAAGGTTCCTCATGGTAGACTGATAGAGAAGGTGAAGGCGCATGGGATACAGGGTCGGGTATGTAGATGGGTCGAAAACTGGCTCGGAAGGAGGAGACAGAGGGTAGTAGTGGAAGGCTCTTTTTCCGGCTGGAAGCCTGTCACTAGTGGAGTGCCACAAGGCTCAGTACTAGGTCCTCTTCTATTTGTGGTCTACATAAACGACTTGGAAGTAGGGGTAGGTGGTGAGATCAGCAAATTTGCTGATGACACCAAGATGCTTGGATTGGCGGGTACAGAAGAGCAGTGTCAGGCAATACAACAGGACATAGACAGGTTGGTAGACTGGGCAGATAGATGGCAAATGGAATTTAATCCGGATAAATGCGAGGTGATGCATTTTGGCCGGAAAAATGTAGAAGAGAATTATAGGATAAAAGGTAAAACTATAAGGAGCATAGAGACGCAGAGAGACTTGGGGGTGCAGGTTCACAAGTCTCTGAAGGTGTCCTCACAGGTGGAGAAGGTGACAAAGAAGGCGTATAGTATGTTAGCTTTCATAGAAAAGGGTATAGAATATAAGAGTAGGAGTTTGATGTTGCAGTTGTATACAACTTTGGTTAGGCCTCACTTGGAATACTGCGCCCAGTTCTGGTCTCCGTACTATCGGAAGGATGTGGAGTCCTTGGAGAGAGTGCAGAGGAGGTTTACCAGGATGCTGCCTGGTATGGAAGGACTGTCTTATGAGGAACGATTAGATAGACTGGGGTTGTTTTCCCTTGAAAGACGTCGGCTTAGAGGGGATCTCATAGAGGTGTATAAGATTATAAGGGGTATAGATAGAGTAAATGGAGGTAAACTTTTTCCACCTTTAGAAATGGATAGGACGAGAGGTCATGGCCATAGGGTGAGGGGGGCTATGTATAGGACGAATATTAGAGGGCAGTTTTTCACACAAAGGGTAGTGGGGGTGTGGAATGCACTGCCGAGTAAGGTGGTGGGAGCAGGCACGCTGGGGCTGTTTAAGGGTCTCTTGGACAGCCACATGAGCGGTATGCAGATAGAGGGATATATTAGGACTGTTTAACTACGGCTTTTTTCCACAGGTAATTCGGTCCATAATTTGAGCACGCATTCGGCAGGTGGTGCGGGTACAGCTCTTGGATGTTGATTCATGGGTTGCCTGGTACCTCATGTCGTATATGAGTGCTTTATGTGGACCACCTGAAGGGCACCATGACAGCTCAGAGACTATCGATGTGGCTGTGCAGACACTTGGAATTGGGCCGGTGTCTGCGGGAGTTTGCGCGTTCTCCCCGTGGTTGCGTGGGTTTTCTCCGGGCACTCCGGTTTCCTCCCACAACCCAAAAATTCGCTCTTAGGCTGATTGGGTAACAAATTGTCCCTATGGTGAAAATTTTCCAAATTAGGATTAATATATATATTATTATATAGGAATATTAAAATAGGATAATGTATTTGGTATTACGGTGGCGCGGGCTCGTTGGGCCGAAGGGCCTGTTTCCCGTGCTGTGTTGCTTAATAAAAAAAAAAAAATGTGCCTGATGAGAGATGACCTCTATTCAGGGCCCAAGTAACCTCAAATCAGCCCAATGGGTGACGAGGAAGCATTGAGCGAACAGGAGACGATGATGTCTAGCATTTCTAGTCATTATTCGTAGGTCAATGAGGAATAAGATTGATGAGATTCAGACCTGCAGGAGGTTTTTGTCAGAGAGTTGAGCGTGCTTTGTTTCACTGAAACTTACTTAACTTTGGATGTTCCAGACAATGCAGTGGATATTGATGGATTTGATCCATGGACAAAGAATAGATCTACCACAGCTTCAAATAAATCCTGAGGAAGTGGCATATACATGTATGTGAATAAACATTGGTGCCAAAATCTTCAGGTTAAAAAACATATCTGCTTCACTAATTTCTATTACTGTAAGCAATTCACAGACCATCATTGATAATTGACACAATAGCAATGTGTCATAGCAATGACTTAACTATGACATATCTTTATAATTACATTAGCTGTGTTGACAAACGAACTCATGGAGGAAAGATATTGGATCAATGCTTTTGCTGTATTTATGATCTTGTAAGTCTTTGAATCGACCAGGGATTGGAAATTCAGATCATAATATTGCTCACTTCCTCCCTAAATATTGACAAAAACTGAAAGTATTAAAACCTGGCAGGAATGTGTTTTTGGGATATTGTGGCTATTCCATATCTGCAAATTCACTTTGAGAACATAAATTAGGATATTTTTGTGGAGGATGGAAGCATAAATAAGAGCACAGGTATCATAAAAGATTACACTACCTTCTGTGAATAGCTCAATGCCCGAATGAAAACATTTGAGACCTACCCAAATGAGTAACTCTGGATTACAAACAAATTAAAGCAAAACTGAAGGAAAGTCAAATTGTATTTTGTACAGAGGAGCAAGACAAACATGAGAAAGTAAATTCAGAATGTGAACAATGCATGTAGACTCAGGCTGCATAACTGCTTTTGGATATAAAAATCCAAAAATGCATGGAAGTGTATGCATAACACTTTAGGCTTCACATTAAAAACCATGATGACCCCTTTTCTGGCTGCAGATAATCCTCATGATTTTGCATTTCCTTTCTACATGGTCTTTCAGAAATTATTTGACACAAATACCTTTCTTTCTGTTGGAAATCAGCCATTATCATTCTGGATGCTAAGAAGTCCTGGTCTGCTGTATTGAATAATTACTGACTAGTTACTCTTAAACCAATAGTCACAATGTGTTTTGAGGGCCTTGTGTCAAATTGTCTTTTAGCCCCTTGTTCTACATATTGATCAGTTACAGTTTGTTTATTAAGCTCATAACTCAGTGGACACACTGTTCTGACCTTGCTCCATCTGACCAACACATATAAATTAGGTAACTTTTAACATTATACAATCATTCAAACTTATTGAAGACATGAATCCTGTCAACTTTACTTTACTACTTAGGATCAGTGTTGTCCTCCACAACAAAACCCATTAGGTGCTATTTTCAGGGATGTACTCAGAGTACATGTTATGAAATGTTGGATCACCTCACCATTGAGTACCTTTGCTTTTTATCCTCTGTACCAATGATTGTTGATCAGGGCTCAACAACATAATGATCCAGAATACTGCAGATGGCATTGTAGTTATGAGTCTCATAAAGGATAATGAAGCAAGTAATAGGAACTCAGTGGAAGTGTTCACAAAATGGTGCACTAATAGTTGTATTGAACTGCACAAAAAAAATGAAAAAACTTGCAACAGTTTTGAGGAAGTAGCCAGTTATTTATATTGTCTCTTTGTGACATTGATATTATGTGAACTACAAGCACCTAAGTATCAAAATGGATAATAAGTTTAATTGGACGGAACAATGTACAAATTTGATAGCCAAGGATACAAACGATTATACTGTCTTAGAAAATTCAAATCCTATTGAGTAGATAAATTATGAAACTCTTCTATATGGCTGTGGTTGGGAGAGCTATTCTTCTTGGATGTCTCACCTGGCATTGTTGTCTTGTGAAAGCAAATTCTTTACCAGTACAGAACAAGGTGGAAAGGGTGTTTGATGGCCAGATCTTTCTTAATGAAATTAGCTCTCAAAAAGTAAAGAATGCCGTGAACAAACAAAACCATCCCTTGTCTCAGTGTTACTGTTAGCTTTGTTTATGAGAATAGTTCATGACTCACAACAAAGATATATCCCATTGAGGAAGAAGGATTGTAGGAAGGAGATAAATCAGTCATGGTTAACCAAGGAAGCTAGGGATGGTATTAAATTGAAAGAAAAAAGTATACAGTATGGCAAAAATTAGTGGTAAGTGAGAGGATTGGGAAAGTTTTAAAAACCAGCAGAAAATGACCAAAAATGAAGGAAGAAAACAAACTATGAGGATAAATTAGCAAATAATATAAAATGGACAATAAGACTTTCTTTAAGTATATAAAAAGGAACAGAGAGGCCAAAGTGAACAAGGGCACCATAGAAAATGGCACTGGGGAAATAATAATGGGGAACCAGGAAATGGCAGAGGAGTTAAATAAATATTTTACATCTACCTTCACAGTAATAGATACTTAAACATCCAGAAATACTAATTAATCAAGGGACAAAAGGTGGGAGGAAGTAAATACAATGGGAGGGAATTTCCAACTCCCCTTCTGATGGGTGAAAAGGCCAGATAGGGCAGGGAATCCACTGGGAATCTTAAAACAACTTCTTTGTCAGCAGACTTCCTGGTGAGATTATCGCCACCCTCCACCAGTGATATAATGGGGTTGCTGCAATGAAATGTTAGGAATCTCCATTGTCTGATGGGGCACAATGATAATATCGCCCCCAAGGATTATGAGGATAAGATGGGAAAGTGGAGTTGAAGATTACCTAATCAGATTGGTCATGATCACGCTGAATGGCAGAACACATTTGATGGGCCAAATGGCTTACTTCTGCTCCTACATCATACAGTCTTATGGTACGGTGCTTGGGGAAAAGACTAATCCTTCCGATGTGAGACAAATCCTTTCCTGAACAAATCCTTCCCCAGTGGTTAGCACTGCTGTCTCACCGCACCAGGGACCTGGGCTCAATTTCTGGTTTAGGTTACTGTCTGTGTAAAGTTTGCACATACTTCCTGTGTTTGCATGGGTTTCCTGCCCCAGTATAAAGATGTGTGGGTTAGGTGAATTGGCCCCTTAGTGTCAGGGGAACCAGCAAGGGTAAATGCATGGAGTTATGGGGGTAGGGCCTGCATGGGATTGTGGTTGGTGTAGACTTAATGGGCCAAATGGCCTCCTTCTATACTGTAGGATTCTATGAACTCATTCGTGTCCTTCTCCACACTACTTTTAAATAGGGGTTTGATGTATCAATGTCACCACTCAGGGTGGAATTCACTCTGATTATTTTAATGTATTGGAATTTTTTTTATGTACATTTTACTTAAAGTTAGATCTCTTTGGGTAATTTTCTTTCTGCTATTGCTAGCATTCATTTATATGCAATTTTTTTTAGCAAATGAGCAATGTACCCGAAATGAATTTCTGTATGAACAATGAAGTGAATTGATTGATTGATTGATTAATTGATTTTGAATAATTACTTCTAGTTATTGACCACTGACCAGAGGAAATAGATTTTCTCATCATTATCAAGCACTTGCATCATCTTGTTTTTGCATTTATTGGGGTCAATTTCCATTGCCTTCATAAGCAAGCAATAGTGACCTCAAATAGATTGGTTAGCTTGACTGTGTCATTAAGCATAGCAATGCAGCAGTTCCATTTTGTTTCTCAGTATCTAGTTACTACTGAGTGAGCAAACCTTTAGATATAAATACTGTCAAAAGTCCCAAATATTAAACAATCTGCTTCACAATTTCTCCATATTTGTAGTATGCTTCGAGATATTTGCTGCATTTCATTCAGGCTAAACAGCAAAAGCAAAGTGCTGTCGAAAAAGCTATTCAAAACGACTAGGTCAAAGATGAAGTAGAGTTGCCATGAGCAAAGGTGGAATTCAGCGTTAAAAAGCAAACGTCAAGGGTAAATCATTTGGGAAGAGAACACAAGAATTAATTCATTCGAATAATGTTTTCTCAATAATAACCTGCTCACCAACGCTCCTGTTACATTCGGTCATCCTTGACCGAATTAAAGCTTTGATCCGAATGTTAGCAAAATAATTTAATTCCAGAGATGAGGTGAAAGTGACTTCCCTTGATATCAGACAGCATTTAGTGAGGCCATGGATCAGTAAAACCGTCTTCAATGGGGTACAATCCTGATGTCATTAAGGAAGTTAGCTATAGCTGTTCAAAGTCAAACCTCTCAGTCTTTTGACATTACTGCAGCAGATCCTCAGGACAGTGGCCTAGGCCTACATATGATCAAATCTTTCATCAGTGACTATCCCTCCATCACATGGTCAGAAGAAGAAATATTATTGATGATTGCACAATGTTTAATTTCACTTACAATTCTTTAGATGATGAAACAATTCATACTCGTGTACAGCAAAATCTAGACGACATCCAGACTGGGATTAATAAGTGGCCAATAATATTCATGGGAGGCAATATCCATCTCCAACAAGATATAACCTGCACACGTTTACATGTTGTTCACATAGTGAAAAGTTCCAAGATATTTCAGAGCTACTTACTCCAACAAAAATTGACACTATCTAAGGAACGAGTTGTTCGGACATTTATCCAGAAGCTTGGCCACAGAGGTAAGTTTGAAGATACATCATTAAAGCAGAGTGCCAGTGGAGAAACAGGGAGAGTTAATGAGAAAATTCTAGAGTATAAGGCCCAATGCTTGACCTGGACCATTTGATGGGCAACACAACAGCTCAGCAACTATCGCTGTGCTGTGCAGATACATGGATTTGGGCCTGTGCCTGTGGGAGTTTGCGCATTCTCCCCATGCTTGCGTGGGTTTTCTCCGGGTGCTTCGGTTTCCTCCCACATCCCAAAGATGTGCTCTTAGGCTAATTGGCAAAACAAATTCTCCCTAAATTGTCTCAAATTTGGTTTTTAATCTATAGATCTATAAACATAGACAGGGATCACGGGTAGAGGTGGGAACATCGGGGTGGCGGCGCAGGGTCATAAGGCTGAAGGGCCTGTTTCCCGTGCTGTTTTGTTCTTTATTTTTTGCTCTTTGTATAACTGGAGTTATATCCACTGAGAGGCAATTGAGGATGTACAAGTGACCAAAGTTGGATGAATATGAACGTGGATGACAGTTGCAGAACATTCAGAAGGTTGCAGATGTAGAGAGGAGTGAGGTCATGGAGATATTTGAACACAGGAATGAAACTTCTAAAATCGGGGCAATGCTATTGAACACAGGACTGATGGATGAATGAGATTTGGCATGAACTAGGACATGGAGAACAGAGTTTTGGATGAGCTGAAATTTGTGGAGGGTGGAAAATTGGAAGACCAAGCAAGAGACCACTGGAATCGTCAAGTCTAAAGGAAACAAAAATACATCAGCTGAGACAGGGAGAAGATGTGATACAAAGTAGACCATGTTCATATTGGAAAGGGCATTAAATTTTATACAAACACAATTCAGAGTCAAATAAGGTACATAGGTTGTGAACAGTCTCCTTCAACCTGAGACAATGAGCAACAAGGAGATGACTAAGTAACGGTTTGTGGTGGAGAGTGAAAGCAGTAGCTTCATTCTTTTCAATGTTTAATGGGAGGAAGTTACATCTCATTCAGGACTGAGCTTTGGAGAAATGGTTTGACAATACAGTGACTGATTCTTATTTAGGGGCCAATTGTCAGCGATGTTGCAATATTAATTGAAGTCCACTGACTGGAGATTTTCCAATGCTGCAGTTGCTGTTCCTTGTGAATCCAGAGGATCTTACGATGCACCACTTCAATACAGGCATCAATGTTCCTTCCAGACAATGATTTTGCCACAGCACATCGGTGTGCCACAAGAAGTGTGCAAGTATCCAACAGCCATGTCTGTGGGGCAAACTCCAAGCCAAAGACCATAAGATGTAAGAGCAGAATTTCTGCTCTGCCATTCGATCATGGCTGATATGTTTCTCCTATCATAAAAAACAAAAAGGACAAAGAAAAATACAGCACAGGAACAGGCCCTTTGGTCCTCCAAGCCTGTGCCGTTCATGTTGCCCTGACTAAAAAAAAAATCTTTTGTCCTGACTGGGTCCATATCCCTCCATTCCCTCAGTTTTCATGTACCCATCCAGATGCCTCTTAAATATTGCAAATGTGCTTGCTTCCACCACCTCCTCTGGCAGCATGTTCCAGGCCCTCACCACTCTCTGCATGACCAACTTCCCCCGCACACAGACCCTTCAGTGCAGAAAGAAGCCGTTCGGCCCATCAAGTCTGGACCAAACATAATCCCACCCAGGCCCTACCCCCATATTCCTACATATTATACGACTAATCCCTCTAACCTACGCATCTCTGGATACTAAGGGGCAATTTCCTGGCATGACCAATCAACCTAACTAGCACATCTTTGAACTGTGGGAGGAAACCGGAGCACCCAGAGGAAACCCACGCAGACACAAGGAGAATGTGCAAACTTCACACAGTGACCCAAGCCAGGAATCGAACCCAGGCCCCTGGAGCTGTGAAGCAGCAGTGCAAACCACTGTGCTACCATGCTGTCCATCTCTCTAAATATCCCCCTGACCTTGCAACAGTGTCCTCTGGTAATTGACACTTTCACCCTGAGAAAAAGCCTCTGAATACCCACCCTGTATATGTATCTCATAATTTTGTAGATCTCTATCAGGCCTTCCCTTATCGTCCATCTTTCCAGTGAAAACCATTCAAGTTTATTCAACCTCTTCTTATAGCCAACACTCTCGAGAGGAAGCAATATCCTGGTGAACCTTCTTTGCACAGTCTCCAAAGCTTCCATGTTCTTCTGATAGTGTGGTGACCAGAACTGCATGCAATACTCAAAATGCGGCCTAATCAATACTTAATACAGCTGCAACGCGGGGGGCAATTCTCTCATCATGACTCGCACCTTTCTGGTGGATCAGTTTGGGAGATGCGCATGTCGGCCATTTCACTGATTGTCCACGAGCTTTTATGACACGCTCACATCTCCCTACCAGAAAAAAATGGCATTGCCAGAAAACCACCGAAAACTGCAGGTGATTTGCGTGACTTTATATACTTTTACATACTATTGTTGGGATCCGTACAGTAATCCCTGGCCATATCTGCTTCTCCCACCTCTTTGGCATGATGTAATTTTGGCATTAATCAGAGTAGATAATTAAAAGTCGAAATCTGGCATGGCAGCCAGGCTAACCTTAGAGATGGCTGGTGGCCTTCCTTCTGCTTTAGGTGTTGGTCCATGGACCAGTGATACCTGTGGGGGGGAGAGGGCTTCTATTTCCTCACAACTCTCTGGGGAAGTTTGTGTCAAGAAGTGTTGTTCAGCTTACCCTGCCTGCCCAGGGCAGCATTACCGTGCACTGCGGGAGACAGCCTCAAGGGCTCCCACTTTACCTCACCTTGGTCAGCTTTATAGCACAGTGTGGGAAGCACACTCAAGGACTCCTGCTCACTCTCCCCCTCCACGGCACTGTGCAGTGACATTGTCTTGCCACAGGGTGTGATCAGGGATTCTGCTAAGTGCTGGTATTCTGGGATGGGGGAGGAGTGTACCATGTGTTGACTGAGGCCTAACCAGATGAAGCAGCTGCTGCTGCAGGCCGAGATGCAGAGGTTCAGACATGGACTGCACGGAATCTGCTGTCACTGGGCACACATCTGGAGCTGATCTGCAGTCTGTCCCTGCCCTGTGACACAGACCAGCAAAACATGCCTGTTGTTGCATACATAAGCAATGGCTCAAGGGTGCGTATTGCCCACAAAGTGGTGAAGATGACATTCGGCATGCTTGGCTTCATCAGTCAGAATATTGAATACAGGAGTTGGGACGTCTTGTTGACGTTGTACAAAACATTGGTAAGGCCGCACTTGGAATACTGTGTGCAATTCTGGTCACCCTATTATAGAAAGGATATTATTAAACTAGGAAGAGCGCAGAAAAGATTTACTAGGATGCTACCGGGATTTGATGGATTGAGTTGTAAGGAGAGGCTGAATAGATTGGTACTTTTTCCTCCGGAACGTAGGAGGCTGAGGGGTGACCTTATAGAGGTCTATAAAATAATGAAGGGCATAACAAGGTAGATAGTTATTATCTTTGCCCTCTAAAACTAGAGGGCATAGGTTAAAGGTTAAGGGGAAAGATACAAAAGTGTCCAAAGGGGCAATTTTTTCACACAGAGGGTGGTGAGTGTCTGGAACAAGCTGCCAGAGGTAATAGTAGAGATAGGTACAATTTTGTCTTTTAAAAAGCATTTAGACATTTACATGGGTATGATGGGTATGGAGGGATATGGGCCAAATGCGGGCATTTGGGATTAGCTTAGGGTTTTAAAAAAAAAGGACAACATGGACAAGTTGGACTGAAGAACCTGTTTCCATGCTGTAAACTTCTGTGTCTCTATGTCTCTATGGCTGCACACTGAATTGCATAATCTGTGTCAGCATTTCTCATGATGGGAATCTCACACAACCCTAATCAGATCACGCATGGCACCATGGATTGTGTAGGGTTGCCATCTCCCACAATGGCGCACTGGTCCAATTGAAGGGTTTGATTGGCACTGGGTCTATGCAGCCAATGAGAATAATCCATTATTCTAGACTCTTTCTAAACCTCACTGTGCAGATGGATCTTGGTTTGCTCAATCTGGAGCCGCCATGTCGGTGGCAGCAGGGGTGGAGGAAGAGGATGAGGCAACGACTCAGGAGGTGGTGGGCGTGGAGAGACCATCGCAGGAGCAGCCACCACCAGATCCTCAGAGAAGAGGGCAGGGAGCTGCTGCTGAGGGCCAGGCAGGGGTGAGCAGCCTCTCGAGAGGGCACACAAAAGGCAGAGAGTAATGAGGGCAAGGCACAGACCCAGCAATTCCTTCGAGCTATCTCGGAGGAGATGTGGCGTTGCCAGCTGCACCAAGACCACGGTGCGACAGATTTGTGAGGTGCTCTCACACCTGGCACCGCAGGGGAGGGGCAGCAACCTGTGAGTGTGAAGGTGACAGCTGCCCTGAATTTCTGTGCCTTCGGATCATTCCAGGCTCCCAGAGGCAAGGCACACCTTGATTGCAACCCGCTTCACCTAGCTGGTGTTCTGCAGTAAGGGGAGGTGCAACCAACATACATCCACTGCACTCCAGGAGCAAGTACAGCCGCTATTCCCTCTGCAAACTGATCTGGACTCTCGAACCACAATATTACCCTTCCCCTGCTCCTGTTGTCCCACTGCCCTATCCCCCAGAAATATCTGACCCTATCAATGCGCCTGGCTGGCAATGGTAATAAGTCTTGTTTGAAGGTTGGAAGATGATGACAACTCGCTGTTATGTACCGTGGGATCCTATCCCTGGTGCCACTCACGTCTCCTACCTGTGCTACGAACGCACATTGCCACCCTGACCCACACAGCTGTAAGGGTTGGGGAGACATGCTTTTTGTCCAAAAAAAGTGGTGTGGGTGGGGAGCCTTGCATCACAGTCCGGTGGAGGTTGGGGAAGGCAAGGCAGGCACTCTGACATATATGGCTGAGTCTGCAAGGCTCAACAAACATGTTGGGAGTCAGGAACACTGAGCTGTGTCAGGGGGAGGAGAATCAGTGGCACAATAGTCACAGCAGGATATGCAATTAATAGTTTATTGTGCTCTTAACATAAATGATTACCAAACCCTGACTAATGCTGACCTTCAGCCGTGCCCTCTAGTGAACTACAACTTCCTAACTTTGTGCTGTCTACTGCTTCTTCTCGGTGCTAGCCCAGGATGTACAGCAGAGGTGGAGATGTCCAGTTGTGATGCACGCACCGTTGTCTGTGATGGTCTTGGTGGACGTTCCCTGGGTTGTCTGGACCCAGAGGGGCTTGGCTGACTTGCGGATGGCACTGTTTCGGTGCCACCCTGTTCATCTGGCTGGCCTTGAGATGCCCCAGTGTGAGGAAGGGAGGAATCAGAAGGGCTCGAGAGGTCTGGGATCCCCTGGATGGAGAACTCTGGCATAGCCTCAAGCCCTTCCTTCTCCCTGAGATGCCAGGGCAGCTGGACTGAACTCCAGAAGCTCCGGAACCACCTGGCTCTGCCAGTCCTGGAGGTGTAGACACATCTGCCCCATTATGGTGTAGATCCCTCAGCCCTGCCCTCTGAGACTCGGCCAAGCTCTCGAGCCCCTCTGCTACAGCATTCTGTGAGCGAACCAGGCTCTGGAACCCCTCAGCAGTAGCCCTCTGAGCCTGGACTAAGTTGTCAAGGCTCATTTGACCCTGCCATGTCTCCAGAATGTCAGCGAGAGTCCCAACCGTGACCAGCAGTGTCTCCCTCATGCCTCTGACACACGTGGCCATCGAACGTTATGCCTCTTAGACGCCAGAAACACACTTCCCTGTGGCCCGTTGTGTCCCCAGGAAGAACTGGACCCTGTTACCCAGAAGGACAGACCCCTGAGCCAGACTTTCCACTGTGGTCACCACATTTGCAGTGTTGGCCTGGGCCTCACGCTGTGTCAGCACCACTTCCTGCAACAACACTCTGTTTTATTTCCCTAAACAGCCTTGCAGGCGCAGCATGGTCGCTGACAGCCCTTCCACAACTCCCCAGGTTTCCTGATGCATCTCCATCAGCCCTGGGAGGAACAAACCCAGCAGCTGGCTGAATCCTGGCCTCCAGTAGACCAGCATTCCTGAGCTCTCAGATGTGCCTGCCTCCTCCTGATGTGCATCAGCAACTGTGATGTGCTCACCAACTCGTGACCCAGAAGCGGCAACACTAAAGGTACCCACCATGATGATTGTCTCTGTGTTGGTGGATTGTGTGGAACATGCTGGTGACACTTTAGTGATGCTGCTCTCGGAGGATTCCTCAGTGGCTCCCTCCGAGATGTCATCCAGGGGTTCATGGGCAGTTTGCTTCAGAGCAGCAGGGGCGGTGGCAACACCCGAAGGGCCGAATTCCTCTGGGTCCAGAACGGTAAAAAAGAACATATATTGGGGGCACAGAGAAAAGATATTCCATGCAGCGTCACACTAACTTAGAGAAGGACCTAGATTGAGGATGTGCTTCTGCTCACTTGCATGCTGAACACAGATCTGGCTGTCCGTGATCATTTGGGGTGGCCCATCACCACCTGTCAGCTCCATGGTGCACTCCTCCATGCTACTCAGCTGCCGCAGGTCAGGATACCATCACCAGTCTGCGTTGTTTCTTGTGCATTGCAGACGTTCTTTTCCTGTGGGAACAGACGATCGATAGCAAGCATTAACATATTACAGTGCAAGGTGCACAATGCATGCCTGTGTCTTAGATGTTGTGCTGACAGTTTTGGGGAAAGTGGTCATCACTGATGGGTACTTGAGGAGTGAGGGGAAGGGATTAGATTTTGTTCCTGGGAAAAGGGTCATTTGTTGCATGCCCTTCAGTTGTCTAAGCAGGTTTGGAGATCTGTGCCAAGCATGTGCAGAGTTCCAAGTCAAATACTCACCCTTGCTGTTCACAGAAAGTCCTACACTTTTTTTGTGACACTGTCTGCCAAAGCACGGTGACAGGCTCCTGGCATTCACCATTTCTGCCACGTCCTCCCACAGTGCCAAGGCAGAACATAGAACATAGAACATAGAACATTACAGCACAGAACAGGCCCTTCGGCCTTCGATGTTGCGCCGACCAATATAAAAAGCAATGCCCCTCCAAACTAAACCATTCCCTTCTCTTCCATATACTTCAGAAGGATTCCTTGGATGAGGGCGCTGGCCAGGGAATAGACAATGACAGCTCTCCTCCACAGCATTTAGCAGGTGATCCTGGTCAGCCTCTGAAAATCTAGGAACCAGTTTCCGTGCAGACATTTTTGTGACATGACTGGCTGTGTGCCCATTCCTGCAGCTTATATACAGCTTTGGCTTATTAGGGGAGAGTATAGTAAGAAGTCTCACAACACCAAGTTAAAGTCCAACAGGTTTATTCAGTAGCAAAAGCCACTAGCTTTTGGGGCACTGCTCCTTCATCAGTTAAGTGGGAGTTCTGTTCACAAACAAAGCATATAAAGACACAAACTCAATTTACAAAATAATGGTTGGAATACAAGTCTTTATGGGTAATCACGTCTTAAAGGTGCAGACAATGTGAATGGAGAGAGGGTTAAGCACAGGTTAAAGAGATGGGTATTGTCTCCAGATAGGACAGCTTTTGCTAACTGTCCTGGCTGAAGACAATACACATCTCTTTAACCTATGCTTAACCCTTCCACTTAATTGGTAAAGGAGCAGCATTTCGAAAGCTAGTGGCTTATGCTACCAAATAAATCTGTTGAACTTTAATTTGATGTTGTGAGACTTCTTACAATGAATTGTAGATTAGAGGACTAATGAATCCCCACAGGAGAAAGACACCTCAGTATAATTCTATCTTTATCTCTCTTTCTCACTCTCTGCATCACTAGCTGGAGGGCCTAGCAGTATTTTTCACCAGTTTTGCAGGGGCAATAGAGAGCCAGAAATACATTCCCAAACATACATGCAGGCCATCAAATACCCCAAATTTCGCCCTCCCTTCAACCATCCAAAACAGGGCGTTGGACCAAACTCTCCATTCCATAACATTGGCAATGTACATTCCTGTCCCTGTGAGTAAACCCTTTCAAGTAAAACTTCAAACATAGGCAGAATTCCTGGAACTGCAATCAAATGAATTTGCTTTGAAGTTTGGCCTCTATTAAGATTGTAACCATAGTAAATGTAAATAAATGTGATCTTTGTGAACAATCAATTCAGCTGAAAAAACGTGGGTGTACCATTGAAGTGTACCATGTTACCGAACGGTTTGGGAACCACTTCTTGACTGTGCATGGGAGTGCAGCCAGGCAGCAATCAAAAATAGGCAGCTTGGTGACACAGTGATTAGTACTACTGCCTCACAGTGCCAGGGACCCAGGTTTGATTCCCCCAGCTTGGGTGCTCATTCTCCTGGTGTCTGTGTGAGTTTCCTCTGGGTGCTCCTACAGTCTGAAAGACATGTTGGTAGGTGTATTGGCCATGCTAAATTCTCCCTCAGTGTACCCGAACAGGCCGGAGTGTGGCAATGAGAGGATTTTCACAGTAACTTCATTGCATTATAGCATTACAGAGAAATAGTTGAAGGAAGGACACAATTGGCAACTCAACATTCCGAGATATAGAATCTTCAGGATAGGAGGTAAAAACAGAGGTGACATTACTGGAGGCAGAAGAGATGATATATTGGAGGGGGCATCAAATGAAGCTTTGTGGGTGGAGCTTAGGAATAGGAAAAAAGGCAACCACATTGTTAGGTGTTTATTACAGACCCCCAGATAGTCAGAGGGATACTGATAAGCAAATATGTGCTCAGTTTATAGAGGTGTGCAAAAACAACAACACTAGTATTATTATGTTAGGTGATTTCAACTTTCCCAGCATTAACTGGGATATATATAGTGTTAAGGGCTTGGATGGAGTGGGTTTCTTGAAATGTGTACAGAAAAACTTTTAAATCAGTATGTGGAGGATCCAACAAGAGAGGGAGTTGTGTTAGACCTGATTCTGGGAAATGAAGCTAGCCAAGTGGTTGAGATCGTGACTGGGGGGCATTTTAGTGATAGCAATCGCAACAGAGTACAATTTAGGGTTGTTACGGGCAAGGAAATAGGCAAACTGCAAAAAAAAAGTTTTGGATTGTGGGAGAGTGGATTTTAGTAAAATAAGACAAGAGCTGACCAGGGTAGACTGGGAACAGCTCTAATTGGAAAATCTACAAAAAAGCGGGCAGGGGGATGGGGGGTGGTATTCAAAAAAGAAATGGAGCGGATATAAACCCAGCTTGTTCCCTCTAGGGTGATAGGTAGGAATAAGAAGCCCAGAGAACCATAGGCGACCAGAGATATTCAGGATACAATGAGAAGGAAAAGGAAGACTTTTAAAAAGTACAAGGGAAATAAAGCACTGCAGACATTAGTGAGGTACAGGAAGTGTAGAGTGGAGCTTAAAAAAAAAATTAGGAATGCAAAGAGGGGATATGAGAAAGTTCAGGCTTATAAAAATAGGGAAAATCCCAAGATATTCCAGATGAATATCAATGGGAAGAGCATAACCAGGGAAAGTGTAGGGTTCATTGGGGACCAAGAGAGTAATCTGTGGTGGAATCAGAGGACATTGGTAGAGTGGAGAAGAGAATGAGGAGGATGGTATGAAATTCAGGGAGAGAGAGACTGTGAGTTTCTTGAGAAAATTGACATAGGAAAGAATAAGGTGTTGGCAGCCTTGAAAGTGGATAAATTTCTCGGTCTAGATGAATTGTGCCCTAGGCAAGGGACGAGAGTGCAGGGGCTCTCAGCCAAAATTTCAACTCCTCTCTGGTCAGGGGGAGGTGCTAGATGACTGGAGAATAGCTAATGTAGTTCCACTATTTCAAAAGGGCTGTAGAGATAAACCAAGGAATTACAAACCAGTGAGTCTCACATCAGTGGTAGGAAAATTATTGGAGAAACTTCTGAAGGAAAGCATCTATCTCCACTTGGGGAGGCAAAGCTTGATCAGGGATAGTCAGCATGACTTTGTCAGAGGGAGCTCATGCCGAACAAATTTGATTGAGTTTTTTGAGGAAGTAATCAAGTGTGCACATAAGGGTAGTGCAGATGGTGTAGTTTATATGGATTTCAGCAAAGCCTTTGACAAGTTCCCACATTATAAGAAGGATGTGATTGCACTGTAGAGGGTGCAGAGACGATTCACTAGGATGCTGCCTGGGATGGAATATTTAAGTTATGAAGAGTGGTTTTGTAGACTTGTGTTGTTTTTATTGGAGCAAAGAAGACTGAGGGCATCCTGATCGAGGTATACAAGATTATGAGAGACATGGACAGAATGGATAAAGAACAGCTGTTCCCCTTAGTTGAAGGGTCAGTCGCAAGGGGACATAGGCTCAAGGTGAGGGGCAGGAAGTTTGGGGGGTATGTGAGGAAAAACATTTTTACCCAGCAGATGGTGATGGTCTGAACTGCATTGCCTGGGAGGGTGATGGAGGTGGGTTGCCTCACATCCTTTAAAAAGTACAGGTATCTGGATGAGCACCATAACATTCGGAGCTATAGGCCAAGTGCTGGCAACTGGGATTAGGTGGGAGTTCAGACATTTTCTAATGGGTCAATGCAGACTTGATGGGACGAAAGGCCTCTTTTGCACTGTTTGATTCTTTAAATCTATTATTCTACGAGTGTTAATGTAAGCTTACTTGTGACACAAATAAATTAACATTTTTCAAAAAGTTCTCACATAGGTGGCTCACATGTCAACCACTTTATATCACTGTGTGTGTTCCACCTGAGAAAATTTTTTTAAAGGGCCACATACTTTAAAGAATTTACCACACACCACAAAAAAATCTAGAAGGAACATTGGTTGACATTAATGCAATACAGTTGTGACCCCAAAACTGTGGCAGCGTCAAGATCTCTACACAATGACACGCTGTGCTTCCTGTTTCCCAAATATTTACATTGACAAACAAGGCCAATTATACATTTTTACATTTGCTACTAACATTACAGATCAAGGAAACTTCAACAAATGATCAAGAAGTGAGGTTGCAGAGCAGAACAATCACAAATCATAAGAAATTCACAGCGTTTAGAAAGGAAGGACAATATGTCTTCTGCCTCCCATCGTTTGAAAGAGCATATACATTTTCTATAGGGATCCTCTCTAACATTAGGTTCGACAATGATCGAAGGAGGGGACAGTTCTGAACTGCAGTTATACAAAATATACTTCTTAGTCAAGACATTTATAATGTTACAAATTGTTTAGTGTAAGAATCTAGATGCTGGTCATCTGTCAAAGCGAGGACATTAGAAATAGGAGTAAGTTTAAAGAGGAGTTGGAGAACTTTTTACTAAATCAATGTTGAAGCTTCTTTTTAAATTGGAATCTACACAAGCAGACCAGGTCCCTAGGATTTGATATGAATAAACATGTTTAATCTCATATTGAAATAAAAATTATATAATTTCTATTACATGAAAGTGATACTACAGAAAAAAAATCTCATTGGCTTCCAAAAGTTCATCAAAATAATGCATTTTTAAAAAGTAATATTGTGTAAGTAATTGAATAATCAATGGGTATGTTTGTTTTGTATTCTAGTTATTTATTTTTCATCCTATTCTCTCCTTTCTTGAGCTGCTGATCCATGCTGCATGATGAAATCATGAAACATGGTTTTCATCTGCTACTTCTTTGAAAGACGTGCTGGTTAGACGTATTGGCCATGCTAAATTTTCCCTCAGTGTACCCAAATAGGCACTCGAGTGTGGTGACGGGGGGGATTTTCACAGTAACTTCACAGTAACTTCAGTGCAGTGTTAATGTAAGATTTCTCATGACATTAATAAGTACATAAACTTTAAAACAAATTTGCCTTTCTTCATGTTTTAGCCTCGACAATGTCCTGTACAGGAAGCAATGCAACATGGCTTAATCTTGTCATTATTTGAAATTCATGAACATGAATACTCCAGCGCGTTGCCAACAGTCAATTGTTTGATTCCTTTCCCACATTCCTGCCATATGAGGTCACATTAAAAACAGGAAATGCTGGAAATACCCAGCAGGTTTGGCAGTATCTGTAGACAGAGAAAAAAAGGGTTAATATTTCAGATATGTGACTTTTCATGATGAAACCTCATTGACTTGATATATTAACTATTTCTTTCTCCATAGATGCTGCCAGACTGTGGAGCATTTCCTGCATTTTTCTAGTTTTATTGCAGATATCCAGCATGTGCAGTATTATACCTTTATGCTTATGAAATAAATTTTAATTTTTAATTATTATGCTAACTCAACAAGGATTGAACCGGAAGTGATATATTTATGTTGGACTCCTTACTTTAAAAATATCTCAGAGCATTAAACAGATAGGGCAGAGGAACTAAACCAATACTTTGAGTCTATTTTCACAGTATAAGATAATAATTCTATCCCAAAAACTAAAGTTAGTACAGTGGAACTGGATGAAATTGCTATAACCAGGGAGAAATTACTGAGTAAACTGAAAGGTTTAAAAATACTTATGTTCTGGAGACCTGATGGTCTACACCTTAGGGAGTTAAAGGTGACAGCAGAGATAGTGGATGTATTAGTTATGATATTCCAAAATTCCCTGGATTCTGGAAAGGTACAAGTAGATTGGAAATATGCTCATGTGCTAATGTGACGCCTTTATTCAAGAAAGGAGAGAGGCAAAAAGTGGGAAACTATAGACCAGTCAGCTTGATCTCTGTGGTGAGAAAGTTGCTGGAGTCAATCATTAAGAACAAAGAAAAATACAGCACAAAAGGAATTAAAACTGTATGCACCTACAGAGTCCGTATCCTTCCATTCCTATCCTAATCATATATTTGTCTAGTTGCCCCTTAAATACCACAATCTTACCTACTCCCACCACCTTCCCAGCCAGCACATTCCAGACATTCACCACCCTCAGTATAAAAAACTTGCCTCGCACATCTCCTCTAAGCTTTCCCCAATGCACCTGAAACCTATGTCCCTTAGTACTTGAGTTTTCTACCCACAGAAAGAGCATCTGACTATCCTCTCTATTTATGCCGCTCATAAACTTGAAGATCTCTACCAGATCATCTCAACCTTTGTCATTCTGGTGAGAACAAATCGAGTTTATCCCATCTCTCCTCATAGCTAATACCCTCCAGAGCAGGTAACATCCTGGTAAACCTCTCCTGTAACCTTTCCAAAACATCCACATCCTCCTGGTATAGGTTGACCAGAATTGTAAACAAAAATCTAAATGAGGCCTAACTAACATTCTGTACAGCTGGAGAATGACCTGCCAATTTTTATACTCACAGCCCCAACTGATGAAGGCAAGCATGCCATATGCTTTCCTGACTACCTTATCCACTGCATTGCCATTTTAAGTGATCTGTGGACATGTAGACCCAGGTCTCTCTGTCTGTCAATATTCATAAGTATTCTACCATTTACTGTATAATTCCTGCACACATTGGACCTTTCAAAATGTATTATCTCACACTTGTGCAGATTAAACTTCATCTCCATTTCTTTGCCCAAGACTCTAACCAGTCTATATTTTGCGGTATCTTCTGAAAATCCTTTTCACTATCTGCAACTCCAACCATTTTTGTGTCATCTGTGAACTTACTAATCAGATCAACTACATTTTTCTCCAAATCATTGATAAACACTACAAACAACAAATTCCCAAGACTGATCCCTGTGGAACACCGCTAGTCACAGCTTTCCAGTCAGAAAAGCACCTCTTTATGTTATCCTCTATGGTCAAGCCAGTTCTGTATCCATCTTGCCTGTTGTCCTCTGATTCTGTGTGATTTTACTTTCATAACAGCCTACCATGAAGTACCTTGTCAAAGGCTTTACTGAAATCCATGTATACAATATCCACTGCCTTCCTCTCATCTATCGTCTTTGTTACTTCCTTGAAAAACTCAATCAAGTAGGCAAGGCACAACCTCCCCTTCACAAAACCATGCTATCTGTCACTAATAAGTCCATTTGTTTTCAAATGTGAATAAATCCTGTCCCTAAGAATCTTTTCCAATAATTTCCATACCACTGATGTAAGGTTTACCAGCCTATAATTTCCTGGATTATCTCTGCTGCCCTTCTTAAAAAATGGAACAACATTGGCTACCCTCCAGTCCTCTGGAGGTTCATCTGTAGCCAATGACTATACAAAGATTTCTGTCAAGGCCCCAGCAATTTCCATCCAGCCTCCCTCACTATTCTGGGAACTTATCTACTTTCATACTTTTTAAGATGTTCAATACCTCCTCCTTTTTGATGACATGACCCAGAATATCTACACACCCTACCCTAGGCTCCTCATCCAGCAAATCCCTTTCTTTGGTGATTACTGAAGCAAGGTATTCATTTAGTATCTCACCAATTTCCTCTGGCTCCATGCATTGATTCCTTCCACTATCTTTGACTGCACCAACCTTTTCCCTTGTTACCCTCTTGCCCTTTACATATGTATAAAATGCCTTAGGATTTTGCCAAGGGCTTTTCATGACCCCCTTTTAACACTCCTAACTCTTTCCTTAAGTTCCTTCCTACCTTTTTTGTTCTCTTCAAGGGCTTCATCTGTCCTAAGCCTTTCAGACCTTATGAATGCTTCCTTTTCCTTTTGACAAGCTTATAATATCCCTTGTTTTCCAGAATTCCAAATACTTGCCACACTTATCCTTCAAGAACATGCCGGTCCTGAATTCCAATCAACCGACATTTGAAAGCTTCCCACATGTCGGATTAAAGAGGAGGTGACTGAGAATCTGGAAAAAGCAAAACTCAATTGACCAGTGTCAGCATGATTTTGTAAAGGACAAACCTGCTAGAGTTCTTTGAGGATGTAACCAGCATGTTAGATAATGGAGATCCTGTAGATGTGATCTGTCTGGACTTAAGTAAATA
Organism: Sphyrna mokarran; assembly: GCA_024679065.1. NCBI lineage: Eukaryota > Metazoa > Chordata > Chondrichthyes > Carcharhiniformes > Carcharhinidae > Sphyrna > Sphyrna mokarran. Next base: position 71,418,221 of record JAGIQG010000001.1, on the reverse strand, counting down.
TTAACCAAAATGTTGCTCCTTCTAGGACAATCTAAGACAAGAGGTCATAGTTGTAGAGTAAAGGGGGGAGGTTCGAGACAGAGGTGAGGAGTAGCTATTTCTCACAGACAGTTGTGAATCTATGGAACTCAGTGCCCCAGAGTGCAGTGGATGCAGAGTCCATAAATGGATTCAAGAGATAGATGAATATCTAATCAAAAGCAGGATAAAGGACTATGGAGAAAAGGCAGGGAAGTGAGTTAGGATGAGATGAAGATCAGCCTACATACAGAATGGCAGAACGGGCTCAAAGAGGTGAATTTCCTCCTCTTGCTCCTAATTCCTATATTCTTATGGCACAAAGTTAAACATAGATCAAAATAATTTTAGTTGGGGAGCACAAATCAACATATAAAAAGGAAGGTTATAAGAGACTTTTGACGGAGTATATGGAGGTGGGAAAACATTTTTGGAGCATATTCCCACCATGAGTATTAGTGATTAGTGGGATTCTGCAAGGATCTGTGCTAGGACCCTAATGTTCACATTATATGTTAATGATTTGGAAAAGGAAACTGAATGTATTATCTCCAAATTTGCAGATGATACAAAATTGGGTGGGAGGGTGAGCTGTGAGGAGATTGCAGAGATGCTTCAGTGTGATTTGGACAGGCTGAGTGCGTGGGCATATGCATGGCCAATGCAGTATAATGTGAATAAAAATGCGGCTATCCACTTTGGTAGCAGTAATACAAAGGCAGATTATTGTTTGAAGGGGTATAATTGTGAGAGGTAGATGCTAAATTAAACCTTGGTGTCCTTATGCTTCAGTCAATAAAAGTAAGCACACAGGTATAGCAGATAGTAAAGAAGGCAAATGGTATGTTGGCCTTCATAGTGAAAGGATTCAAATATAGGGATAGAAATGTTTTGCTGCAATCGTATATGGCATTGGTGAGACCACAAATTGAGTTTTTTTGTGTGCAGTTTTGGTATTCTTATCTAAGGAAGGATATCCTTGCTATAGAGATAGTAGAGCGTAAATTTATCAGGCTGATTCCTGGGATGGCAGGTATGTCGTATGAAGAGAGACTAAGTTAATTTGCTGGTTAAAAGGAAAAAGGAGGCTTATGTCAGGATGAGGTTTGAAGGCTCAGTTAGTGCAATGGATAGCTATAGATTAGCCAGGAGGGAGCTAAAGAGTGAGTTGAGGAGAGCTAAAAGGGGACACGAGAAGACTTTGGCTGATAGGATCAAGGAGAATCCTAAAGCTTTCTTTAGATATGTTAAGAATAGAAGATTGGTTAGGGCAAGATTAGGGCCAGTCAGAGACAGCAGTGGGAAGTTGTGCGTGGAGGCTGAAGAGATTGGAGAGGCACTGAACAAATATTTCTCTTCGGTATTCACGCAGGGAGATGTAAATGTAGTTGTGGAGAACACTGGGATACAGGTTGCAAACTGGAAAGTATTGAAGTAGATAAGGAGGATGTGCTAGATATTCTTGAGGGTTTGAAGTTAGATAAGTCCCCTGGGCCAGACGGGATTTACCCTAGGATTCTCTGGGAGGTGAGAGAGGAGATTGCAGAGCCTCTGGCTCTGATCTTCAGGTCGTTGTTGATTACTAGTATAGTGCCGGAAGACTGGAGGATAGCGAATGTGGTCCCATTGTTCAACAAGGGGAAGAGAGACTTTCCGGGGAATTATAGGCCGGTGAGTCTTACTTCTGTTGTGGGCAAAGTATTGGAGAGAATTATTAGGGATAGGATTTATAGTTATTTAGAGAGAAATGAATTGATTGGGGATAGTCAGCATGGTTTTGTGAAGGGTGGGTCGTGCCTTACTAACCTCATTGAGTTTTTTGAAAAAGTGACTAAAGAGGTGGATGGGGGTAAGGCGGTTGATGTGGTATATATGGACTTTAGTAAGGCGTTTGAAAAGGTGGCCCATGGAAGACTTCTGCAGAAAATGCAGATGTATGGGATAGAGGGTGATTTAGCTAATTAGATTAGGAATTGGCTAGCAGATAGAAGACAGAGGGTGGTGGTTGATGGGAGATATTCATTTTGGAGTTCGGTGACAAGTGGTGTACCTCAGGGGTCTGTTTTGGGGCCCCTGCTGTTTGTAATTTTTATAAATGATCTGGATGAGGGTATTGAAGGATGGATTAGTAAATTTGCGGATGACACCAAAGTCGGAAGAGTGGTAGATAGTGAAGAGGGGTGTTATAGTTTGCAGAGAGACTTGGACGAGTTGCAGAGCTGGGCCGAGAGGTGGCAAATGGAGTTTAATGTGGAAAAGTGTGAGGTAATTCACTTTGGCAGGAATAACAAATGTGTAGAGTATAGGGATAATGGTAGGACTCTTAATAGTGTTGATGAACAGAGGGATCTTAGTGTATGTGTGCATAGATCCCCGAAAGTTGGCAATCAAGTCGATAAGGTTGTTAAGAAGGCATATGGAGTCTTAGCTTTTATTGGGAGGGGGATTGAATTTCGGAGCCGCAACGTCATGTTGCAACTGTACAAAACTCTAGTGCGGCCGCACTTGGAGTATTGTGTGCAGTTCTGGTCCCCGCATTATAAAAAGATGTGGAGGCTTTGGAGAGGGTACAGAGGAGGTTTACCAGGATGTTGCCTGGTATGGAGGGCAGGTCTTATGAGGAGAGGCTGAGGGATTTGAAGTTGTTTTTGTTAGAAAGGAGGCGGCTAAGAGGGGACCTTATCGAAACATATAAGATGATTAGAGGTTTAGATAGGGTGGACAGTGATAGCCTTTTTCCTAGGATGGGGAAAGCTAGCACGAGGGGACACAGCTTTAAATTAAGGGGTGGTGGTTATAGGACGGATGTCAGAGGTAGGTTCTTTACCCAGAGGGTGGTAAGGGTATCGAATGCCCTGCCTGCGTCAGTTGTAGATGCGCCAAGTTTGGTGGCGTTTAAGAGGTTAGTAGATAAGTTTATGGACGAAAAGGGAATGGTTTAGGTTAGAGGGTCATTGCTTTTTCCTAATTGGTCAGCGCAACATCGAAGGCCGAAGGGCCTGTTCTGAGCTGTAATGTTCTATGTTCTATGTTCTAAGTTGGTTAGGATTGTATTCACTGGAGTTTCAAATAGTGAGAGAGGGTCTCATAGAACTTATAAAATTCCAACAGCGTTAGACAGGATAGATTCAGAAAGAACGTTTCCAGTGATAGGGGAGTCCAGAACTAAAAATCATAGTTTGGGAATAAAGGGTAAACCTTTTAGAAATGAAGTAAAGAGAAATTTGTTCACCTAAAGAGTGATGAATGAGTGGAATTCACTACCACATGATATAATTGAGGCTAAATCATTGTGTGATTTCAAGAAGAAATTAAATATCACTCTAAGGACTAAAGAGTCAAGAGATGTGAGAGGAAGGGGAGATCAGGATATTGAATTCAATGATCAATCATGATCAAAATGAATAGCAGATCAGACTTGAAGGGCCAAATGGCCTACTCTTTCTTCTTGTTTCTCCATTTCTTGGAAGCTATACGTGATAAACCAATCGTGAAGGAAACAATTAATACTGCATGAGAGGAGAGCGCTGATTGGTTGGAAAGTGAACACTAATTGATGGAGATGTTGCCATGCAGAATGCAGCCAAGAGCAGCAATTGTTAACTGCTGCTGTTGTTTCAAATTCAGACAAGGCCAATCAATTCTAGTTGGTCATAGCTTATCAGCAACTTCATCATAGAATCTGAGCCATTTGTTCATCATGCAGCTTGATGCTGAAAGAAGGCACATCAATGTTCCCCCACTAGATCACAGCTGTCCTGATTTTCCGGCCATTCCTGCTGGCAGGATTTTCCGTTCCTCCACATGGCAAAATCCTGTCATGGCTTCCCTGGCAGCAGAGGGTGCACACAACAGAAACACCACTCACAGCAGTGGGACTGAAAGATCCCCTTCATTGGCCAATGTTGGGCACCTCTGTCCTTGTGGGGACGTGGAAAATCCCACCCATTGGGTCAAGCATTAGATGGACAGCATTTGACAAACAATCATTATGTTGCTAAGAGTTATATTAATAATCATTTGAAGATAATCAGTTGGACTCGCAGTGTGCCTTACTTACACATGCTAGAAGCCACATATAGACACAGGTAGGATGTAGAGAACAGAGCCTTTGGCTGGGATTCTCTGGCTATTCACACCAGAAGGATTCTCTGGTGTCACTGGCAGTGCACCCACGCCTGTGGGTTTTCCAATGACATACAGTGGCTTCAATCCCACTGGCAGTGGTAAATCCCAACAACAACAGCGGGACTATAGAAATCCATCTCCAGCAAATGGCATGTTGCTGAGAAACACATGGCTGGGAAGCTGGAATATCCCACCCAACATTCTGAGTCTTTGTGATAAAGGATCATCCAGATTCGAAACATTAGCTCCGTTCTCTCTCCACAGATGCTGTCAGGCCTGCTGAGATTTTCCAGCATTTTCTGTTTTTGTTGTGTAATAAAAATAGGGAAGTCTTGCTAAAACTATACAAGGCATTAGTTAGATTGCACCTGGAATATTGTGAACAGTTTTTATCCTCTTATTTAAGAAAAGATATACTGGCATTGGAGGCTGTCCAGAGAAGGTTCACTAGGATGATCCCAGGTATCGAAGGATTTCTTTATGAGGAGAGGTTGAGCAGGTTAGGCCTCGACTCATTGGAGTTTAGAAGAATGCGAGGTGAACTTATTCAGACATATTGGATTCTCAGGGGGCTTGACAGGGCAAATGCTGACAGGATGTTTCTCCTTGTGGGAGAGTCAAAGACCAGAGGGAATAATCTCGAGGTGGTCATCCTTTTAAGAGAGAGATGAAGAGAAATTTTGTCTCTCAAAGGTTAGTGAATTTATGGAATTCATTACTGCAGGGTTGGTCATTAAATATTTTCAAGTTTGAGCTAGACAGATTTTTAATCAGTAAGGGAATCAAGAAATAATGGGATAATGGGAAGTTGAGGATTATATCAGATCAATCATGATGTCATTGAATAGTGAAGCAAACACGATGGACTCAATGGCCTACTTCTATTCCTATGACTTAATGGTGGGGCACAATATAGTTTCAGTTCAGCACCTCTGGAGTTTCCTGAAGCAGGCAATTACAGCAGCGAGCTGTGCTTTCCTGGCCCTGTAGCAAACCACCCCCCACGTTGACAGTTTATATTCAAGTTCTAATGGGTGTAGGCCCATAGAGCAAAATAGATAATACTTTCTTTATCTGCTGATTTACAAGTGTTTCATGTTATATTTAGTAATAAAGTTCTACAGTTCATGTTAAGTAGACAAAAGAACTGAGCATAGCTGTCCTAGAATTGTTTAGTTCAGTCATTCGTGGTGTGTACTTTTGATCTATAAACCATGATTTGAAATACAGAATGTCAACTATTAAGGGAATTTGTTAGTTTCTGTTTAGTAATTTTTCTTGCAGCTCTCTTTCAGTTTACATCTCTTCATGGTATTTAAAATAGCCTATGTTTCTCCCTGCTCATTTTTAAGTGAAATGGCTTCTTGAAATAAACTTTTTTTAACCTTCCTCAGTGTCAGATGATCTGTAGGACTGTGATAAGTTGGGACTGCTGGTGTGCTTGACATTTCATTTACACTGAGATTCTGATTAGTTTTCATGTGCCATTTATCTCAAGGTATACCGAGCTATCGCCACTTCCCTGGGATTGCTGGACCAAACCTAGGTACATGATCATAAAACTATGATTGGAATTTCCTCTTCAAACATTCATTGTTGCTGGTCTTTGAAGGTTGTTTCGTACTGCTGCTTTCGAATCTTTTGGATGCTCTCCTGTTCTTTCAGAGCCTTCCAGCACGCTGCACTACACTGAAAAACACCCAATTGGACACTTGAAAATTTGGATTTGATTTTCAAAAAACATGTGGCTACATGTTTTGGGGAATTGTTTCAAAGATCAAAGTATTCAGTGGTTAAACTATTTGGGTTGTGGATATTTTTTTTAAGAGTCATGACATAAAATACAGTCAGCATTCTAAGCAAAACACAAAAAAATTTATTATTTATTATGTAATTGACTTGGGAACAAGATCACAGTGAATCCACCTATAGAGCAGATTCATTCTATTTTGCTAAGTGGACAATACTGCAGGCAATATATTGCCATAAAATGGAAACTGCATATGTAAAGCTGGAACCTGGTGGAGGTGTAAATATTTGAGCTTTAGTGAGATCACTCTCCATATGACCTTTCTTGTGTATTTGGTTTTTAATACTCAGGGTGAAAATTGAAACAGGCTTTGTTACTGCATTTCTTTGTTTCCCTGAAGGGAATCCTGCAATTCACTGAAGCATTAGGATTCAGGGCAAAGGCTCATTGATCCGTGTACTCACAGCTGACCAAAATGGAGACCACGCAAACACGACGAGAATGGATGAACGAACAGCACTCAGAAATCACCAGGCAAGACTTCCCTTCCTGTTGGGAACACTTCAGCGGTCACAGAAATTCGGCCTCTAATCTTTGGGTAAATGTTCTCCAAGGCGGCCTTTATGACACATGACAGCGCCGAGTCGCTAAGCAGAGACTGATAACCAAGTTCTGCACACATGAGGATGGTCTCAACTGGGATCTTGGGTTCATATCACACTGTATGTAACCCCCATAACTTACCTGAGCTTGTAACATCTCACTTACTGTCCTGTCTGGAGACAATACACATCTCTTTAACCTATGCTTACATTGTCTGCACCTTTATGACTTGATTAGCTGATTAGCTGTAAAGACTCGCTTTCTAATCAGTATTCTGTAAATTGCGTGTGCCTTTACATGCTCTGTTTGTGGTCAAAACTTCCCATTCATCTGACGAAGGGGCAGCGCTCCAAAAGCTAGTGGCGTTTACTACCAAATAAACCTGTTAGACTTTAACCTGGTGTTGTGAGACTTCTAACAAAAGGGATCTGCCAATTGGCAGCAGTCTGATAATGTGACAGGTGCCCTCAAGCCCCATACCACTTAGCAGTGTACCTACTGAGCTACAGGACACTTTCACAATAGAAACAGGGGGTCAGTTTTGCTCAGTTGGATGGACAGCTGGCTCATGATGCAGAGCAATGCCAACAACATGGATTCAATTCTTGTACCGGCTGAGGTTATTCATGGACACCTGCTTTCTCAACCTTGTTGAAAGGACAATACAGTGACATAGTGGTTAGCACTGCTGTCTCACAGCTCCAGGCACTTGGGTTCAATTTTGGCCTTGTGTGACTGTCTGGAGTTTGCATGATTTCTCTATGGCTGCGTGGGTTTCCTCCAGGGCCTTCCAAACATGTGCAGGTAAGGTGGATTGGTCATGATAAATTGCCCCTTAGTAACCCAAATTGTATAGGTTAGATGGATTCGTCATGGAAAATGCACAGGATTATAGGGATAGAGCAGGAGAGAGGGCCTGGATCAGATATTCTGTCAGAGATTCAGTGCAGACTTAATGGACCAAATGGCTTCTTCTGCATTATAAGAATTCTATGATTCTATGAGTACATAACACATAGATAACTAGGCCATTGATTGCTATGTCTAGTAAAGTTCAGGACATTGGGAGAAAAACAATTAGGAGCTGGAGGCCACTCGGCCCCACAAACCTGCTCCAACTCCTAATTGTGTTTAGATAAGATCATGGCTGATCTAATTGTGATCTCAACTCCACCCACTTGTCTCCCTCAATAACCTTTGACTCATTTGTTGGCCATAAACTATCAAACACAGTTTTAAAAATATCCAATGGCCCAGACTCCACTGTGTTCTGGGGAAGTGACTAACAACCCTTTGAGAAAGTAATTATCTTCAACTCAAGCTTAAGCGGAAAACGTCAAATTTTTAAACTGTGTCCTCTAGTTCTAGTCTGTCCCACAAGTTGAAACATCCTCTCATTATCCATCCTGCCAAATTCCCTGAGGATTTCATATGTATCAATAAGATTATCTTTCATTCCTTCTTATTGTCCAATGTATACACCTGCTCAATATTTCCTCATACACAATAAATCCTTCATTCAGTAATCAATCAAGTGAATCTTCTCTAAATAGCTTCTAAAACAATTGTTCCCTGTACAATATTCCAGATTCAGTCTAACCAAGCCTCTATACAGTTGTAGCAATACTTCCTTACTTTTTATTTGATTCCCTTTGTAATGAACACCAACTTTGTATTTGATTTTGTAATTGCTTGCTGCATCTGCATACTAACTTTTTGTGATTCATGCAACATGACATCCATATCTTTGCACAATTCTGCAGTTTCCTGTGTAAATAATACATTGCTTTTCTCTTCTTTCTGCCAAAGTGGAGAAATTCACATTTTCTTACATAATACTCCCTCTGCCAATTATTTAACCATTCATTTAACCTACCTATAATCCTTTGTAGGTTTTTTATGTCTCTTTAACAACTTACTTCACTACCTATCTTCATATCATAAGCAAATTTAGCAACCATACATTTGCGCCCTTCATCTAAGTCATTGATATAAATTGTAAATATTTGAGACCCCAGCACTGATCCTTGTGGCACTTCACTTGTTACAGCCTGCCAATTTAAAAATGACCTATTTATCCCTATTCTCCATTTCCTGTTAGTTAATCAATCTTCCATCAATCTGGAGGCAGTGGGGTAATGGTAATGTCACTGGGCTAGTTACCTTGAGGCCAGGCTGATGTTCAAATCCCACCAAGGCAGCAGGTGGAATTTCAATTCAGTGGATAAAAATATGGAATTGAAAGCCAGTCTCAGTAATGGTGACCATGAATCTATTATTGATTGTCGTAAAAACCATCTGAATCAGTGATGCCCTTTAAGGAAAGAAATATGCTGTCCTTACTTGGTCTGGTATGTCACTCCAGATACACAACAACATGATTAAAATGGCCCAGTAAGCAACTAAGTTCAAAGGCAATTTGGGATAGGCACCAGTGCCACCTAAATCCCATTGAAGCATTTTTTAAAAATTCATGCTAATGTTCCCCCTAAATGAGTTCTTATTTTGTATCACAGCCTTTGATGTGATATCTTATTGAATAACTTTTGGAAATCTAATACAAAACCTCTACAGGTTCTCCTTTATTCCTTCTCCAAGGAATTCTCACAACTGAGTTAAACATAATTTGCCTTTTAAAAAAGTATGTTAAGTCTGTTTGATTGTATTATGATTTTCTGTTTGTCCTGAGATCACCTCCTTAATAATAGATCCCAGCATTTTCCCAAGGATAGATGTTAGCTGTTGTTTCCTGGTTTTTCTCACCTTCTTCGATACCTGAAATTCCTGCCTGCGGTCAGCAGACATTTCCATTGCTTGCCCCTTGTCCACTCTGAATCCATGATGGGCGGGGTGTTAGAATTCCAGCAAAAGTGTTGCATTTACAGATTTCCAATCTGCTGGAGGATGTCTCTTAAGCATTTTGAAACATCATAACCAATGCTGCTACATTCTCTGTGGTCACTTCTTTTAAAATTCTAGAATGCAAGTTATCAGGTTTGAGGAAACCTTTCAGCTTTTAGTTCCAATGATTTTCCTCAGTGCCTTTTCCCTCATGATTGTCGTTGTTTGGGGGAGGCAATGACCAAGTGGTATTATTGCCAGACTGGTAATCCAGCTTATGTTCTGAAGACCCAGGTTTGAATCTCACCACAGCACATGGTGGGATTTGAAATCAATAAAAAAAATTGGAATAAAGAATCTACTGATGACCATGAAACCATTGCTGATTGTCAAAGAAAAAACATCTGGTTCACTAATATCCTTTAAGGAAGGAAATCTAACATCCTTACCTGGTCTGGCATGCATGTAACTCAATGTAGTTGACTCTCAACTGTCCTCAGGCAACTAGGGATGAACAATAAATGCTGGTCAACCAACGACACCCTTGTCCCATGAATGAATATAAAAAAGTTCCTCTCTCCATTTTCAATTTTTTTTTATTTGTTAATGGAATGTGGCATCAGTGGTTATGCCAACATTTAACACTCATTCCTAATTGCCCATGAGAATGTGATGGAGAGTTATCTTCTTGAACTGCTTCAATCTATATGGTGTCCAGGATTTTGACCCTGCAACAGTGAAGAAACAATGAAAGATTTCCAAATCAGGATGGTGTGCAGCTTGGAAGGGAAATTGCAGGGGGTGTTGTATCAACTTCCCTTGTTCTTCCAGATAGTAGCAATCACAAGTTTGAAAGATATTATCTGAGGAGTTTCGGTGAGTTCCTGTGCATCTTGTAGATGTTACACACTGCTGCACTGTGTGTTGGTAGTAGAGGAATTGGATATTTGTGGAAGGGGTATCAATCAAATGGGTTGCTTTGGTCTGTATACTGTTGAGTTTCTTGAGTATTGATGAGCTGTACTCACCCAGGCAAGTGAAGACATCCCTAATTTATGCCTTGTAGATGGTAAGCAGCCTTTGGGGAGTGAAGAGTTAAGTTATTCACCACAGAATTCTTAGCCTATAACCTCTCTTGTTGCCACAGTATGGATATTGCTAATCCAGTTCACTTTCTGCTCAATGGTAAATAACCCCAAGGATGTTGATAGTAGGGAAATCAGTGATGATAATGACATTGAATATCAAGCAGTGATGGTTAGATGTTGGAAATGCCTTACATTCCCTTGCACATGTGTGACGTGAATGTTACTTGAAATCACCCGTGATGATTGCAGAACCTTTATTTCAAGCTTGTATTATTTCTTTCCATGTAGCTCCTATGTAGCTACTGTGAGGAAGTCTATAAACACCACTTACAAATGACTTCTTACTTTTGTATTTTTAATCTCAATCCAAATTGATTCTACTTCATGATCTTCTGAACTAAGCTAATTTCTCTCTACTGTACTAATTTCGTCCTTAGTTCACAAAGCTGCCCCACCCTTTTTCTCTAGCTTCCTGCTCTTTTTAGATTTTTGCCTGAGCTGAGTAATTTTTAATTCCTTGATTTGTTTTTCCAGGTTCACCCTGTTTTGAAAGAATTCCATTTATGTTCTTTATTTAATGTAAAGATACATGTTGCTTCAGATCAGCCACTATTATGCTCTTGCCAAATGTTAGACAATTTTCATACTTTCTGAAGCAGTAAATACAAAGACAACACGCTATCACACAACAAACCCACTAAACCCCAAACATCCTTCCTCTATTAATGAAAGTTAAATACAATATAAATATCTTGGCAAAAAAATGTATTATCCTTGAAGAGCTGGCTAGAGAAAATGTAATTTACTACAGTCAATCACTAACTTGCATAGGTCAGGTCTTTATTATTGACAAATATGAAGAATGACTCAGTCTGACCCCAGAGCACTATTCATTACAGTGGGCTAGTCAAGATCTAAGAACTTAGCAACATGGAATTGTTAATGCAATAATCTAATAGTAAAGCAAAATAACATTTTCAAAAGGTTATCTTCAAATCTATCAAAACATCAGAATGCTATTTAGTTTTATTGAAGTAGCCTTTCCACAAGCTGACATGAATATGCCACAAACGTTTTCCTTAGAAATGCGGAAGGTGGATAACATTAACTAAATATAACAATGATAAGCTCATAGAATGCTCAGACCCTCCTAATGTCCCATAAGGATTTATCTGCAGTTATGTTAATTAAAAAAGAAAATTGATTTCAAAGCTGCTTGCATTTCCAGCAAGTTCCTTAAAAACCATAACCTTGGGTGGAGTGATGTTTTAAAGTTCAGGGGTAACTTGTATAAACATAACCTGAAGGGGCATAATTTTTAACAGTTGATTATTATTATCTATATCAATCTGGTTTGCACTGATGCTGTTGAGAGGATAAATGTTCACATTTTTGTTACTCATGAATGTAATGTTTTACATATTCTTCACAGATTGTTAGATTTGTCTGTAAGCAGTTTGGGAAATCAAAATGAAAGGCACATCAGAGTCAACATCAATTTCTTCTATTATTTCAAATTCACCACCCACATAGATATTGTGAAGTTCTCTGACAGGAGACCAATAGAATCCCAGGGCAAAAGGATAAATGCCCATAGAGAACTTCAAAATATATCAGGGCCCTGATGTGTAACTATTATCCAAGCTAAAATGATCATAATAACAATAACTAACTGAATTTACATAACATCTTTAATTTGCAAAGGAGCTCAAAGGCACAGAGGTTTGAGAAATAAAATAGTCACTGAGCAAGGTAAAGAATATTTGGAAGGTGCTTAATCAAAGAAATGGCTTTTAAGGAGCTTCTTAAAGTGCAAGGGAAGTAGAATGATTTGAGGAAGCAATTCTGGAACATAGAGTCCTGGTAGCTGAAAGTACGGCTGTCAACAATGAGTTGAAGGGAGATGGGTGAAAAAGAGACCAGTCAGAGGAACGGAGAATTTGGTGTGGGAGCTATTGATATGTGGGCCTAAATCTTCCATCCATGTTTGCAGATGGAATTTTTTGGTGTCGCTGGAAGTGAACAGAGTTTTGGCTGGGATGCCAAATTCCAACATTCTTGCTCGCAACAGGTCTCACCACGGACATAATGGGAGAATCCTTCCCATGGTCTTCATGATGTTACAGCAGCATGTAGGAGTGATCAGTAGAATATAACATGGTTAATCAGGAAGAATGTACTTTGTGTGCTTATCATTTTACTTCCAGCTTAAATGTTAGTGTTATGCAAATTGAATTATATTAACTTACAAAGTCTATTGAACAATCGAAATCATATCCGACTGATAATCACCATGGAAACATGACCTTTGAACAAATATATTTAATTTGGAAAGCTGCCTCATGACAGTGTAATGGATAAAAAGCTGAGGCTTTCTTTTTGGCATGCCAGGGATGAATGAACCAATGACAGCTTCAAGGTTCACTCTAGGTTGGATTAATAATTGATTAGTTTAGCTGCATGTGAACTGTGTACAGTGTCCAAGTCCAAAATTGATATTAAAATCCAATTACTTTACTGTTAGGCAGGAAGTCCTGTCTGGGATGACTTTTAGTCAGGACATTGAGTGCACAGTTTCAGATGCCAGTTCATAGAGTACCACATTTCAGGGAAAAGGCCAATGCAACAATGCAGAGAATTGCTCCTTTGTAATATTTTAGAGATTTCAATCTCTTGTCATTGCTGAAATTTATTTTTGTTGGCTGAGTTTGATTCCCAGTGGCCACCTTGTTCCTCGAAATTGGGCACATGACTAACCCATTGACGTGGCCTGCTGGAGTTGGATACTTCAAGTCAGGGGGATTGAAAATTCCTGGCTTTTCTTGACTGATCTCAATTAATGTTAAGGTTTGCAAGGTGGCCTGTTAGGCACAGAGGATCCATCTGTTCCATATAGGCACCAGCAAAGCAGAAGGTGACAGTAGGCCAAGGGCTAAGGAGCAGGAACTCTCACATTGGGAGTTCTCATGATCCTGATCCTGAAAAGGTCTATTCTAGGATACATGCAAACTGGCATTTACACTTTGCAAGACACTATTAAATTTAAATGTACACCAGGCTAGTTCTTCTTGATAAACACTTCCTCACGATCAATCATTTCTAAGTCGGAATGTAGGAGAGCATAGAATCTTAGAATACATGCAGTGCAGAAGGAGACCATTTGACCCATGGAGTCTGCTCTGACTGTCTGACTGAATGTCTTACCAAAGCCCTTTCCCTGCCCCATCCTTGTAATCCTGTACATTTCCATCCTACACATTTTGGGAGACAAAGGGGCAATCTCCTAAACTACATATCTTGGGAATATGGAAGGAAACTGGAGTTCCCGGAGGAAACTCACACAGACACAGGGTGAATATGCAAATGCCAAACAGTCATCCAAGGTCAGAATTGAACCCAGATCCCTGGCGCTATGAGGCAGCAATACTAACTACTGTGCCACCATGCCACCCCAAAGATCAAATCAAACAGAAAAACTGTTTGTATACGGAAATGTATATGTGTCAAAATAAATAATTTTATGAAAAATATTTTGAAACTCAAGAAAAGATGAAAAAGAATTCAGAATTTTTTTTTCTACAGTTGTTGCACTAAATGCTCCTCTATTTGTTTCTCTTTTTGAAATGGGGACAGCACAGTGGCACAGTGGTTAGCATAGCTGCCTCACAGTACCAGGGATCTGGGTTCGATTCCCGGATTGGGTCACTGTCTGTGCTGAGCCTGCATGTTTTCCCAGTATCTGCATAGTTTCCTCTAAGTACTCCAATTTCTTTCCACACTTCAAAGATGTGTGGATTAGGTGCATTGGCCATGCTAAATTCTACCTTAGAATCAAACCGGTACTGGAGTATGACAACTAGGGGATTTTCACAGTAACTTAATTGCAGTGTTAATGTAAGTCTACTTGTGACACTAAAAAATAAACTTAAATAAACTCAAACTTAAACTTGTTCTGAATAAGTGTTTCTTGCACAGTAGTAATTGAAGATTTCTTGTGAACAAAGCTGCACCATGTCACTACGAACCTCAAGACTAGTAAACACAGATCATGTTCCAGCAGGAATAATACTAATTTACTAAAACACACTATCTAATTTACTTGCTAAAGGAGCACTTGCGGGCCTACGGCAAAACTTAATGTGGTAGGTAAGTACAATCCCATGCCTGATTGCTTATCAATACTTTTAACATGTTTATTAAGTGGGAAGAAAACCAAGGGTGTCAAAGAATCTCTGGTTTACATTGATGTTACACTTCAGTGCAAATGTGAAACTTACCACAGAATCTGAAGCATGTGGATATTGAATGAAAATAGAGTCAGATTTGGCCATAGTGATATCAGGAACACCCGCACAGTGAGTGATCAACTGGACTTCTGATCAGTGTATTGGACATGAAAGCTCATAAATCATCTCAGAAACAATGAAATACAGCAATGGAAGGAATGGTTCTCAGTAGATAATTATACTATAAGCACCTAGGGCAGAACTTTACACTTCCCTAAGACAGGTTTTAAGATGGGGAGAGCATAAGTTTGAATGGATTCTGGCCACCCCGACCCAGGCACAATTTCATGGTTGGGCAGAAATGGCCTTGGTTAGAATCCCACCCTTTCACTTAATAAAGGCCGTTTCCTATTCAGCCTTAATTTTTATTCTGGCGGGTGCAGGTTGGGTAGGAAACAAAAAAATATATTCTCCTCCTTCTTGGCATAATGGGCATGGCGGTGAGTGCCTTAATCTGAAGGCCTCAGAGTCGGGGCATCCATTTCTCCAGGACCTTGGAGCACTGGCCCTTCCTCATTCCTGGCCTAATCCTTGGCACCACAATTACCCTCCACTTGACCCCGCAAGTCCCCAGGACCTACCTTGAGGTTAATCCCCAGGACTTTATTCCAAACAGAGCGCAGTGGTGTCACTTCTGGCCACCGTAGCACTGTGCCTGAACAGCTTGGAGAAATGTCAGCCAATCTGATTGAGAAACAACTATCAAACATGGGACTTCCTTCTAAGAATATTGGGAATCCTGCCCACTGCCAGTCAATATTCCAATGAGTGTTAAATGGCTGTGGTAATGCAAGAATTGGTGACAGCATGTTATACGCCAACTCTCTGGATGGCAAGCACTGACTG
The DNA here is from genome assembly GCA_024679065.1 of Sphyrna mokarran. Classification (NCBI taxonomy): domain Eukaryota; kingdom Metazoa; phylum Chordata; class Chondrichthyes; order Carcharhiniformes; family Carcharhinidae; genus Sphyrna; species Sphyrna mokarran. The sequence continues at coordinate 71,402,661 of JAGIQG010000001.1, read as the reverse complement.
CTCATGGTCGTTAAAATTATACCCTAATGATCTTGAGAAAAAAATGGGGTGTTAACTGTAAAAAAATGGGAATGTAGAAGTTTTAAAAAGAAATAGGAAGCGTGGTATTCAAAAAGAAAACACAGGGCTGTGTGAGGAGACAACTTAGCTCCTGTGAAATGTTAGAACTGTCTCATTCCCACATCTCGGGTAGTGACTGTGCAAGTGAGACAGGCATCATAAAGCAGCATAAGAGATAACGGGGAGACACTACATTTCAAAGCAACACTAAAGAAAAGATTACTGTTTTCTCCTAACTGACACATTGAAAAATGTTACCTTACCTCAAATTTCCCTTGACAGTTAACAACTATTACATAATGCTCTTGGATCCCCCTTTATCTGAATATAGCCTTCAGTAATATTATTTCATTGTCTACTAGAAAAAACTTCTCTTGCATTTAGGAATTAGCTTGCCTTAAAATCCAGGTATCAATTTTTCTGCTTCCACTTCAGGCACACAAAAGCAGAAGGGGAATGTGCATCACTACATCTAATTTATAGAATCATTTATGTTTAGCACAGAGATCACTTGTGCCTTCTTGTCCATCATGGCTCTCTAATCCTGAGATGACTATCTTTAAGGTCCTACTTTTCAACTTCTTAGCTGCCTATATTCTGCTTTTAGAATCTCAACACTTTTTTAACTTACATCATTTGTACCAATATATACCACAACAACTGACTAATCACTCCTCCCTTCAGAATGTCCTGCAACCATTCTGAGACATCTTGAGCCTAGGACCAGGAAGACAACATGCCATCCTGGAGTCTCTTTTTCGGTCACAGAAATGTCCATCTGTTCCCTTCACAATTGAATCCCCTGTGACTTTTGTTCCCTTTGTCTTTTGTTCCATGACATCTTTGTTAATTAATCTCTACTGCCTTCTACCCCATCATAAATCTTTCTTTTTTGCTCTACCTGAACTCTGCTCTCCTTTTTCAACATTTCTGTCCTCTTTCAGTTCTGAAAAAACATGACACACATGATAACTTTGTTTTCCTCTGAGTAGTTGGTGCCAACCCAATGAGTAGCTTTTATGCTCATGTCAGATTTTCAGCGTCTGCAGTGTTTTGCTTTTGAATGATGAGCTTACTATGGCTGTCATGTGTGCAATCTTTAATGGATCTCAACATGGAGAGGGATTAACCAGCTGAGGAAAAAAATAGTATGTTCCAACAGCAACAGCCCCCTGAAGATGGCAGCATGTGTGTACCAGGCATCTGCCACTCAGTGCAAATATTTAATACATGCTATGAGAGTGGACCTGTGAGGGAGACATCCGGGAGAACCCATTATGGGCCTGAGGAATAGCAGCCAAGGAGAAAACCTGTTGATTATCGTCTGGTAACTCACTTTCCTTCTGCCTGCAAGACAAGAGTGACCATAATGCAACAGAAAGAGTAAAGAAGGGTCATTGGCACAGGTTGGCTACACAGTTATAGATTGTCCTGCAGCATCACACAGGGGTCAGTGATGGCCTCCGCTCAGAGGTGCAGTTTTCTCAGGCACTGGGGATCCAACATCTGCAGTAATTCATTCAACTTACAAATACTCCAGGACATGTCTTGACCTTGGGTCTCTTTCCTGCTGCCATTCTTTATGACATTCTGGTAGTGGCCTGTTCAATCTCACTGCTCCTGCTGCACCTAATAATGGCTCTGGGCTCTAGTGAGCCCTTCTTTTGTGTCTCTCCTCCATTGGATGCAGGAGGCCTGGTTGCATGGTTCCCATCTTTGGATAACAACCCTTTCAAAAGTAGGCTGCTGCCCTTAGATGGAACATCCAGTTCTCCTTCATCAATTCTCCAAGGCATCCCCTCACTGTCATGTCCCCACCCTCAGCTTCGCAGAGCTGCTTCCTTCCCTCATTTGCTGGCTGGTCTTTCGATGAAAGTTTGCACTCCATTGGAAGGTGGCTCAGAATGGCTGACTTTTCTCTCAATGTCTGAGACTCTGCCACCTATGAATGGTTAAGAATCCAGACACTAATGTTCCTTGCCACCTGTTAAATTGAAGGAATGATATCTAATTTCCAGTAGCAGTATGTTAATTAAGCTAAATGACATTTTTAACAAACCTAGTTACCTTCCCACCACTCCCTCACAACATTGTCACCTTGTAATCTCCACAATGCCTGTATAATTCAGGCAGCACAGTGGCACAGTGATTAGCACTGCTGCCTCATAGCCCCAGGGACATGGGTTCAATTCCCAGGTTGGATCACTGTGTGGAGTTTGCACATCCTCCCCATATCTGCATGGGTTTCCTCCCACAGTCTAAAAGACATGCTGGTTAGATGCATTGGCCATACTAAATTCTCCCTCAGTGTATCCAAACAGGAGCCAGAGTGCGGTGACTACGTGATTTTTGCAGTAATTTCATGTAACCCTAATTGTGACTAATAAATAACTTTCAGTCAGCACCTAACATCAGACTTCCAACATGTAATCTTCTCCCATGTGATTCTATAGACTCATCCCACAGAGGTCTCCTGCAGCGATCTTCATTACATTCTGACATATAGCTCTATTTATAAAGCCCAGCATCATACATACATTTTAAATCAGTTTCTCCATCAGCCCTGCCATCTTCAATGATTTGCATACATATACTCCCAATTCCAGTACCACTTTTATAATCGTACCCTTCAGATTATATTGATTCATCACATTCTTCCTACCAAAATGGTCACTTTGTACTTTAGCTTTCATCTGCCACATGTCCACATGTTGAAATCTATCACAATGCTTCTCAGTTCAACATATTTGTGAATTTTGTTTAATCTACATAATCACCCATGTCTACAGAAATCTGTGAAGAGTTCCAGTCCATAAAACTAATATCTTTCTTTTTGTTGAACACAAAAATAAATTTAAGAATAGATCGAATGGGGATAAGAAGAATGTTATTGTTTAACATGTTCAGTTATACTTCTAATGATATTACAATGTGGACTTTATTTGCGTCATGTTTGGTGGTGTAAATAACTTGCAGATTTGTAGAGTCATAGACTAGTCAGTAGTGCAGAAGTTCTCAGCTGCACTTATTGTGAACAATGACAGTGATACCAGCTACAGAACAGTACTAGTGCTTCCAATTGATGATGAGACTGCCACTTCTCTCAGAAAAAGCATTGCTAACAAACATTACCACAAGAGTAGTTATATTATCATCGCTGTACTCCAGCGTTTTGCAACAGCTCAAAAAGTCATTCCAGAATACCAATGGGGAATTGTTCCACTGCATTTTTAAGTGTAGAACTCTATTCCACTTTCTAATCTGCTCTTTGTTTCCATGGTTAAATGCAGTGTGAAGCATCGCTTCTTAAACTGAGATTGTTGGAGTGCAGAAAGAATCCTAATCAACATGTCAAATTCTGAAATGGATTTTGACAGCTACATATCTTTGATGCCCTTGTTCTGACGGTGGGGAAATAGTCACAATGTCACAATGGTTAGCATTGCTGCCTCATTGTACCAGAGACCCGGGTTCAATTCCAGTGGAGTTTGGTGGAGTTTTCACATTCTCCCCATCTCTGTGTGAGTTTTCTTTGAATGCTCGCGATCCTCCCACAGTCCAAAGATGTGCTGGTTAGCCATGCTAAATTGCCCATTAGTATCCAAAAATATGTAGATTAAGGGGATTAGTAGGATGAATGTGCAAGGTTACAGGGGTAGGGCAGGAAGGTGGGCCTAGTAAGATGCTCTTTCAAAGAGTCGATACGGACTTGATAGACTGAATGGCCTCCTTCTGCACTGTAGTGATTCTATAGATTCTATGTTTCTAGGCATGCAACATCCCTTATTACACCATCTCTATAGCATGGAATTCTCTTATACCTTTGCCAATGGGATCAATGATGTGGGTGGGAGGTTGGGGATTCGGCAGAAGGTCCAAATATCAGGTTAATGTGTTTGAAATTACTGTAGGATCTTCCAGTGCTCCTTACTGTGGCAGATCAGGAATCCCACTATAGACTGGTATGAAATAATTTGTATCCCGCTAATGGGTTTTCTTTTATACAAGGGGTTTAGGCTTTGCATGCTGTAGCCCCGCATGAGTCTACATTAATGATTTGTAAAAGGAAACAGAATGCATTATCTCAAAATTCACAGAGGATTCAGAAGGAGAGTGAGCTGTGAGGAGGATACAAAGATGCTTCAGCATGATCTGGAAAGGCTGAACGCGTGCACATGTGCATGGCAGATGCAGTATAATGTGGATAAATGTGAGGTTATTCACTTTGGTAGCAATAATAGGAAGATAGATTATTATTTGAATAAGTGTAAATTGAGAGAGGTGGATACTCAATGAGACTTCGGTTTTCTCATGCATCAGTTGATGAAAGTAAGTGCTCAAGTACAGCAGCAAGTAAAGAAGGCCTTTGTTGTTGTATGTTAGTCTTTCATAGTAAGAACATAGAACATAGAACATAGAACATTACAGCACAGAACAAGCCCTTCGGCCTTCGATGTTGCGCCGACCAATATAAAAAGCAATGCCCCTCCAAACTAAACCATTCCCTTCTCTTCCATATACTTATCAACTAACCTCTTAAACGCCACCAAACTTGGCGCATCTACAACTGCTGCAGGCAGGGCATTCCACTCCCGAACCACCCTTTGGGTAAAGAACCTACCTCTGATATCCGTCCTATAACTATCACCCCTTAATTTAAAGCTGTGTCCCCTCGTGCTAGCTTTTTCCATCCTAGGAAAAAGGCTATCACTGTCCACCCTATCTAAACCTCTAATCATCTTATATGTTTCGATTAGGTCCCCTCTTAGCCGCCTCCTTTCTAACGAAAACAACCTCAAATCCCTCAGCCTCTCTTCATAAGACCTGCCCTCCATACCAGGCAACATCCTGGTAAACCTCCTCTGTACCCTCTCCAATGCCTCCACATCTTTCTTATAATGTGGGGACCAGAACTGCACACAATACTCCAAGTGCGGCCGCACTAGAGTTTTGTACAGTTGCAACATGACGTTGCGGCTCCGAAATTCAATCCCCCTACCAATAAAAGCCAAGACTCCATATGCCTTCCTAACAACCTTCTCGACTTGACTGCCTACTTTCAGGGATCTATGCACATACACACCAAGATCCCTCTGTTCATCTAGACTACTAAGAATCCTACCATTTGCCCTATACTCTACACATTTATTATTTCTGCCATAGTGCATTACCTCACACTTTTCCACATTAAACTCCATTTGCCACCTCTCGGCCCAGCTCTGCAACTTGTCCAAGTCTCTCTGCAAACTATAACACCCCTCTTCACTATCTACCACTCCACCGACTTTAGTGTCATCTGCAAATTTACTAATCCATCTTCAATACCCTCATCCAGATCATTTATAAAAATTACAAACAGCAGGGGCCCCAAAACAGACCCCTGAGGTACACCACTTGTCACCGAACTCCACGATGAATATCTCCCATCAACCACCACCCTCTGTCTTCTATCTGCTAGCCAATTCCTAACCCAATTAGCTAAATCACCCTCTATCCCATACATCTGCATTTTCTGCAGAAGTCTTCCATGGGCCACCTTATCAAACGCCTTACTAAAGTCCATATATACCACATCAACCGCCTTACCCCCATCCACCTCCTTAGTTACTTTTTCAAAAAACTCAATGAGGTTAGTAAGGCACGACCTACCCTTCACAAAACCATGCTGACTATCTCCAATCAATTCATTTCTCTCTAAATAACTATAAATCCTATCCCTAATTATTCTCTCCAATACTTTGCCCACAACAGAAGTAAGACTCACTGGCCTATAATTCCCTGGAAGGTCTCTCTTCCCCTTCTTGAACAATGGGACCACATTCGCTATCCTCCAGTCCTCCGGAACCACACCTGTAACCAACGACGACCTGAAGATCAGAGCCAGAGGCTCCGCAATCTCCTCTCTTGCCTCCCAGAGAATCCTAGGGTAAATCCCGTCCGGCCCAGGGGACGTATCCAACTTCAAACCCTCGAGAATATCTAGCACATCCTCCCTATCTACTTCGATACCTTCCAGCTTGCTACCCTGTACCTCAGTGTTCTCCATAACTACATTTACATCACCCTGCGTGAATACCGAAGAGAAATATTTATTCAGTACCTCTCCAATCTCTTCGGGCTCCACGCACAACTTCCCACTGCTGTCTATGACTGGCCCTAATCTCGCCCTAACCAATCTTCTATTCTTAACATATCTAAAGAAAGCTTTAGGATTCTCCTTAATCCTATCAGCCAAAGTCTTCTCATGTCCTCTCTTAGCTCTCCTCAAGAGGATTTGAGTATAGGGATAGGGATATTTCTCTGCAACTATATAGGGTATTAGTGAGACCACACCTATAGTATTGTGTGCAGTTTTGGTGTCCTTATCTGAGAAAGCATGTCCTTGCTATTGAAGGAGTGCAGCGAAGGTTTACTAAGCTGAATACTGGGATGGCAGGTTTGTTATATGAGGAGAGAGTAAGTCGGTTAGGATAATATTTACTGGAGTTTAAAAGAGTGAGAGGGGATCTCATAGAAACTTATTCTAACAGGATTAGACAGGGTAGATTCAGAAAGAATGTTCCCAATGGCAGTGGAGTCCAGAACTAAGTGTCATAGTTTGAGGATAAGGGGTAAACCTATTAGAACACAAGTGAGGAGAAATGTCTTCACCCAAGGATGGTGAGTGTGTGGAATTCAGCACCACATTATATAGTTGAGGCCAAAACATTGTCTGATTTCAAGAAGAAATTAAGTATAGTCTTGGGGCTAAAGGGATCAAGGGATATGGGAGAAGGGGAGAATCAGGATATTGAATTTGATGATCAGCCATGATCAAAATGAATGGCCAGAGAGACTCAAAGGGCCGAATGACCTACTCCTGTTTCTAGTTTATACGTTCCTATGAAGAGGCCAATCTACATAGTCCACCCGTAATTGATCTTTAGTTGGTGGTGAGCTACTTTTGTAAGTTGCTGCAGTCCTTGGGCTGTAGGTACATCCACAGTGCTGTTAGGAACGGAATTCCAGGAATTTCACCCAGTTCACTATCATCATTCTAAGAGGAAAGGAGAGGAACTGGTGCTGGTGTTCCCAGGTATCAGCTGCTGATCTCCTTCTAGATGGTACTGGCTGCAGGTTTAGAAGGTGCTGATGAAGGAGCATTGGTGAGTTCCTGCAGAGCATCTTGAAGATGGTACACATTACTGCTACCATGTATCAGTGATGGAGGAAGTGACTATTTGGAGAAGGAATAGCAATCATGTGGGTTGCTTTGTTCTGGATGGCATCAAGTGTATTGAATGTTGATGTAACAACACCCATCCTCACAAGGCATCAAACTTGTGGCTTGTGTCTTGTAGATTGTAAATGTGCTATGAGGAGTTGGGAGATGAGTTACTGACCACTGATGTGCTCTTGTAGCCACAGTATTCATATGGCTATTCCAGTTCAGTTTTTAATCAATGGTAACCCCAAGGATGTTGCTAGTGGGGGATTCTGCAGTGGCAATGCCATTGAAAGCCAACAAGGGATGGTTAGATTCTCTCTTGTTGGAAATGGTCCTTGCCTGGCACTTTTGTGGCATGTGTATTCTTTGCCACCTGTCAGCTGAAACATGTGGAGGCCTGACCGGGTATTTTCCTCTTTGCCAAATTCTCCATGATGCCAACAGAAAAACATGACTAACCCAGACACATCTGGACTAACATGGCATGGAAATGTTGGTTCTTACCTGAAGAATGTCTGAGATAGAGACTGACAGAAAGTCTAGATCCTGGAACAGCATAGCAGTGTGTAAAAGGTACAAGTATAAGGTGAATCTTACAGATTTAGTGTCATTGAAGAGGTCTACCTTCCACCCTCATAGTATTCCTAAAAATTCATCTTCTTTTTCAAAAAGTCCATTGTTTTTTTCAACCATGCATCCATGTTATTCGGCAACTTTTCAATATAGCATCTTGATATGACACATGCCATCAAACCCATCCAACTACGGAGGGTGGTGTAAAACCCCTGGATTATTAATCACGAGGGGACAGAGACATGTTGTGGTTCTCCTTTGGCCTCTGCGAAGGGAATCACTCTCTGTCCTTTACCCTGCCATGCGGTTTATTCCCACATGGGAGAATTCTGCGCATCGGGTGAGATTTTGCATGCTCCCCACGGCATGTTTTCAAGGTTGCCTGCCTGCGGCAATTGGTGGGATTTTCTACCGCTGCTGTTGTCAATAGAGTTTCTGATTTGATGCATAATACCCCCTCCCTCTCCCGACAGTTCACCCTTAGCAGGACCGCAAGGCACAGCTGGCAAGAACGGTCAGAAAATCTCAGTCATCGGTCTTGCACTGTTCTATGTATTGGCTCAGCAAGAATTATCTGTGGTCACAAAATGTAAACAGAATTGCAACTTATAAGCAATTGTAAGTTTCCATTCCTATCATTAATTTGGTATCTACTTTTCAAGTGAAATGGCTTTACAATAGTGAGAGATATCAATGAGAAAACTGTATTGTGCAATTTTATACATTTGGTTCAATGCTTCAAAGATTGTCATGGCTTTTGGGATTTCGGAGAAGATCTACGTGGAGGTAAGTATTTGAGAAAGAATTTACTTTTTAGTGATTGTCTCGCAAGGTGTCAGACCATTTGTCAGTTTGCATGTGGAGCCTACTTATCCTGGACACAACACATCTATTGCCATGAATTGCTCTCATTCTAGCTGTACAATTGGTCACCCAGTTAATTCTTTACCATTTTCCTGAGCAGAAGTTTCAATCCTCTGCACTTACATTACAGCTAAGATGTGTTTCTAACACTTTTCACAGAATGGGCTATATGGTGGTTATTTGAAGGATTGAAGAACTTGGAAATATTTACGACCAGCTAGGTGTTTTACCAATCTTTGCACAGATCTAACTGTGATTATTTCTAACAAGTATATCTAATTATTATACATTAGAGTTTTTACTCCTTACATGTTTCCTTTCATACTAATCCACTTAAATAAATTTAGAAGTAAGGGTAGAGAAGGATAGAGATCATTGAATTTTATGGCACCATTCAGCATATCATTATTTCAGTCCCCTGCCCTTTCCCATAACCTTTAATATTTATATTTTTGAAATATTTAGCTGCTCCCTTTTTAAATGTCATTATGGATTCTGTACCCACTATTATTTCTAATATGGCATTCTATGACCTAATAACCAGAATAAAAATAAATTCTCCTAAAATCTACTTTATTTATGTGTATGATAAAGATCTTAAACTGATGTTCTCATTACCAACTACTAGCCTGCAGGTTGATCAGCTTTAGAAAAAAAACTGTTTGGGTATAAATTTTCTTCAGAATCTAATTTAATTTATCTTTTCCTTTCATATGCTAATCAATTTGCTGCGTATTTTGAATATTTAACAGCTTATATTTCAAATTTCCAATATGTTATTTATTTCTATCAGATTTCCAATTTTTATGGGTAAACTTTTCACCTTCATATGAAATCTATTATTGGTTGCTTCCAGCCTCTGAAATTTATTCAAATCAGATTACTGTGAGCAAGATTTCTAACAAACAATTGGGAGTACATGTGACACTCAACGATTCTGACAGCACTCACTATACTGTGATGATCCTGTCAAATTTATTCATCAACTAAGAATTGAATGTAGTTCACTTTAAGCAAATTAACCTGAGTGTGATTTTATTTATAATGTATACATGAGGGAATATCAATCAATACTTATTAATTGCATGTAGCCTTTATGTGCTGGCCTTAATTCAAACATCTATGCAATGTGGCTTCAAAATAACTATTTCAAACTTTACTGATGAGATTTAATCTGAGAAAAAACATCATCCATATAGCGCAAGGAATGTTTTTAACATGTATACCTGTGCCTGTATTCAACTGGGTGTAGTGTTAAGAGAAAATGCATCCATGATAAAGAAATTTAAGATTTCAATGACAGCAAATTCTTCAGATCATTTGCAATATTCTATTTTATCTGTCAGGATGTGAGAGTCACTGGAAAAGACATCATTTATTGACCATCCTTAATCACCCTTGAGGATACGCTGCTGAATTGCTTTCTTTTTTTTAACCTTTGAACAACTCAACTTGAACTGCTGCAATCTATGATATTTGGGAAGAAGAGGGAGTGGGGCCCAGTGACTGTGAAAGAAACAGTGATATAGTTCCAACTCAGAATAGCATGTGACTTAAAGAGAAACTTGCAAGCTCTTGTAACCCTTGTCCTTCAATGTCAGGGATCTGCAACCTACGGTTCTGGAAACACGTGTGGCTCTTTGACACTTCACTTAAGCTCCCAACCTATTTTGTTTGGATCATATTAACATGAAAAAAATCCTTAAACAATTAAGCAAAGAAAAATAGGAATTGTGTTTAATGTGGGGATAAAAGACCAATCATTATACTGCACTTCACAGTTTCAGATATGAAAAGCATTATTATGCACTGAATGAATCAATTCGAATGAAATTACTGTCCCATGGTTATAGAGAATACCTTTGATTCAAGGAACATGTTTCATAGTTGCATCCATTACTGGTTCAAAAATACTTGAGATGATAAATTTTTCTGAATATACCATCAGAAGCTACTTATTACCACAAGAATCAATAGCCAAATAAATTGTCTTAATTCTCTGCACCATAAGTTTAAGGGTTATTTTAATGGTGACTTTTCTAACAAGACTGAAAAAAAATTCAGAGTTAAGCCTATTTAATTTTGTTTTTTGTCCAATTGATCAGAAGTGTATTGACTATATATTCAAAAATGTACACTCCGTCAGTTGCACATGGTATTTTAACAAATTTTTGGTTAAGAAGTTTTTGTCTTTAGCCCAATAATTTTATTTTAGCCAATTTTTTTAAAAAGCCTCTCCCATTAAAAAAATAGTTGCTGAAGATTGTTCTAGGCAATGTAGAAAAGGCTTTAGAAGTATCCTTAATGAATTACTGCTGTGCATCTTATAAATGGCATTTACTGCATCAATATACATCAGTAATAAAGGAAATGAATGTTTAAGCTGGGTGAATGGGGTGATCAAGTAGGCTGTGTTATCCTGGCTGGAGTCGAGCTTCATGAGTGTTTTTGGAGTTGCACTCATCCATTTTAATTTCACACACTAATCTCTTACTTGGGACTTCGTCAAAAAACTTCTGAAAATCCAAATAAACCACATCCTCATTCTACTCTCAGTCATCAGCAAAAGTGATGGGAGGTGTTATCAACAATGCTATCAAGCAGCACTTGCTCAACAATAATCACTCATGCTCAGTTTGCATTCTGCTTGGGTCACCAGCTCCTGATCTCACTGCATGCTTCGTGCCAACATGGCTAAAAGAGCTGAACTCGGCAGGTAAGGTATGAATGACTGCCCTTGATATCAAGGCAGCCTTTGACCAAGTTTGGCATTAAGGAGCCCTACCAAAACTGCAGTCAATGGGAATCAAATGGTTAGAACCATACCTGGTACAAAGAAAGACGGCTGTGTTTGTTGAAAGTCAATCATCTCAGTCCTTGCACATCACTGCAGGATTGTGTCATGAGCCTAATCACCTTTAGTTCCTTCATGACCTTTGTAAAATCATCAGATCAGAACTGTGCATGTTCTCTGATAATTGCACAATGTTCACCATTATTGACTTCTTAATGGCTTCTCAGGTACTGAAGCAGACTGTGTCCATCTGAAGAATCCCTATTCAACATTCAGGATTGAGTTGACACGTGGCAAATAACATTCATGCCACACAAATGGACCATCTCCAACAAAAGAGAATCTAACTATCTTCTCTTGGCATTCAATGTCATTGCCATGGCCGAATTGCCCACTTTCAACACCTATGCACAATGCTAGCAAGATTACTTTTGTTCCTCTTGCTGAATACCATGAAACCTTGGTATCATTCTGGTCAACTTACATGATACCCTTCTAAGGGCAAGATTCTTTCTAGATGTTCAGTTGCCAAATGCCTTAGAGTCCATTTTCTGCTCCAGAAACCATATACTGAACCCCTCCCATTCACCTCTGCAATAGTGGCTAATAATACATCTGGTGCAAACAGACTGCCTCCTTAGCTCAAATCTGAAATGATCTATTTAATTATTGCTAAAGGAAAAAATAAAACTCAGCAATCATAATAAAATCAACTTAATCTTGTTTGTTGAAAATATATTTCAGAATGGTTTATGTTTATTATACTTCACATTCTTAATTACATTTCAAAAGTATTGAATGAACTTTATCACAAATTATTGCAGTAAAACTGTGCTGCAGCTACACCCAGGGCAGAGATCAATTTCATGAATCACTGTGTAGCGCACTGAGCTGATAAGATCTTTGCGTGTATATTTGTACAATACAGTACACAGCTCAAAGTATCCCTTACATTAGATCAGGCAGTTTGTCGATACACACAACTATCTTCTATGTCCTTGTAATCATACTATGTAAACCTGGTGTGCAAATGCTTAAGGCGTTCATACAAAACTCTTTTGTCCATTATTCCAATGACGATACTATCCATTTAGTTCACTGTTCTAAGTCAGTTACTTAAACAACCTAATTGAAAAGCTTTATTTAATGGCTATTTGCAATTGTCTGCTGTCCACTGGAGCTGAATAAGATATAAAAAAGTTATTGTTTATTCAAAACCAGATTAGACAGATCAAATTTATGTTTAGTTAATGATTGATGAAGAAATGTTCCGCAAAGAGAAGATATGTGCACATTAGCAATCAACTCTGCAATCCATCTAACAATTGATGACAGTGCTAATACTCGTTTTGAGTTATCATTTTGGATCAGCACAGGACAATGCAGTGAAATGAACTCTGAAGTTTGCAGTACAAAACACCAAATGCTGAGATGATCTACAGCTACAACATGTTTCTCAGTAAATCTGTAGCTCTGAAGTGCTGGAAACTATCACTAAAATGGTAAAAGAAGTTAGAAAATCAGAATATGGTTAGGCATATTATTTTATGAAATGAAAATCATGTTAGAATTTTTTGAGACCAATAATGAGGAATGTAGATAATGGAGAAACTGCATTTAATGTGTTGCCACAAGAAAGGTTGTTGCACAAGATAAAAGCACATGGAATTCATTCATTCATATGGGCTCCATCTGAAGGCCAATCTCAGACTCGATGTCAACTGCTTTCTCCTGTGCTATTTTCTTGGCAGTTTTTGGCCGTGGTGGTTTTGGCATTGCCTTCCACTCTCAGGTGCAATGTAAGGAAGCTAGTCCTCAGCCCACATCAGTGGGGAAGCGAACTGAATCTGCAGCTGGTACTATTCTGATTCACATGCTAACCATCTAACAAATTGAGCTAACTGTCCTCTCCTGGGGTTAAAGATAATGTATCAGCATAAATGAAAGATTGATTAAAGGACATAAAAACAGAGAATAGGAAGAGAAAGAATTTAAGATTGGCAGGTTATTACTAGCCAGGTGGTGCAAAGATCAGTGCTTGGCCTTCAGCTATTTATAATCAATATTAAAGATTTAAATGAGTTAACCGATGATACAAAGATAGATGGAGGAGTAAGTTGTGATGCGAAGGGTTGTGCAAAGTCTGCAATAGGTCAAGTGAATTGACAAGAAAATGACAAATGAAGTATGATTTGGGAAATGTGAGAATATTCATTCTGCGTTGGTAGAATAGGAAACAGATCTTATTTTGTTTATTTTTATTGCAATTCAATCCAATCAGGTCCAATTCAGAGTCTCAACAAGTTGAGACATTCCCAATCCAAGCTGACAAGACAAGGGGCTCTCACCTCCTGTCTTGGGCTTGATCTACATAATCCAAACTGATTGGAGTAGGCATAGCTCCTCCCCGAAGGCTTGATCTCATTTGCATCTTAACTAAAAGACCGAGATGCCGCTTTTAAAAATTGCTTCAAATGAAACTGAAATGTAATCTCATGACTTCAGCCAAGCACAGTATGTCAATGCTATACTTGATCTTAGCCAAAAGGCTGAGGAGCGAGACAGGAGAAACTCTCAAATAGTGATGTTCAGAGGAATTTGAACGTTGTTTGCTATTTTGCATTAAGGATGTGTTTATCCATGGGGGTATTCATTGGATGATTAATTGTGTGTGTATACTTGAACTTTGCATGATCATCATCCCGGGTTATGACACTTTAATTTAGTTAGGTTTCCTTTTGATGTGTTTTAGTTGCAGTGCACCACCAGGGACTGTAACTCCTCTCATTTTTATTTATTGAACTTTTTGTTTTATTAAAAAGTGCTGAAGAGGGTGAGGAGGGGGGTGGCCTTGTGGGCCTGCTCCTGAGCCTGGCCAAGTTGGCAATTAACTGGTTCAGGCAGTAAGCAGTTGACGGGTGTCATTTGAGCCACTTGTCTACTCCTCTACCACAACTACATTCATGGCCAGATGGCCTAGGAAAGGGAGCACACTGTATCCACCAGCACACTCCAAGTTTTCCATGACTAGTCGGCACAAGAGCTGGAGTATATCATCACTCTGGGAATGATATTTTGGTTCAGGTAATTAAGTTTCCTTTGTGGCCTACCCATGGGTTGACACTCGCTTTAATTTGTTTATTTTATTGTTCATTTGATCTATTCAAAAGGGTATCGAGATATATATTAAGCTACCTTCTGCAGCTTTGAGAAGCCTGTATTTCATGTCTATATAGATTCACAGACAGAATCGTAAGTGCAAAAAAGGCCTTTTGGGCCATCTAGCCTGCACCAATACAATGAGGAATGCCTGAACTAATTACTTAACCCTATTTACCAGCACTTGGTCCATAGCCCCGAATGTTATGATGTGCCAAGCGCTCATCCAATTATTTTTTAAAGAATGTGAGGCAACACACGTCCACCACCCTCCCAGGTAGTGCATTCCAAATCATCACCACTTTGGATGAAAAAGATTTTTCTTACATTTCCCCTAAACCTCCTGCTCCTCACCTTGAACCAATATCCCTTCATGACTGATCCTTTAACTAAGGGGAATAGCTGCTCCTTATTCATTCCGCCTATGACTCTCATAATCTTGTACACCTCAATCAGGTCACCCCTCAGTATTCGCTCCAAGAAAAACAACCCAGGCCACCCAATTTCTCTTCATAATTTAAATGTTCCATCCCACGAGACATCCTGGTGAACCTCCTCTGCACCCCCTCCAGTGAAATCACATCCTCCCTATAATACGGCAACCAGAATTGCACACAGTACTCCAGTTGTGACCTCAACAAAGATGCATGCAACTCCAACATAACTTCACTGTTTTTGCAATCTATGTCTAAAGGCAATATGTCTTTTTCATCATCACAGTAACATACCCCTCAATGTCCTCTGGCTCCACCTATAGATTGCCCTCTTGGTCCATAATAGTCCCTATTCTTTCCCTAGTTACTCTCTTGCCATTGATATACTTGAGAGATCTATGAACAAACATGCCAAGATCCTACTGGTCATCAGAACTTCCCAGTTCATTCACTGAACACTTCTTTGTCAAATGATTCCTTCCAAAGTCTACCACCTCACATAGTTCAGGGTTAAATTCCATCCACCACTTAGCTGCCTATTTTGCCCAAGACATTCAACATCACTGTTAACCAGACCGCCAGTTTTTGTGTCATCCACAAATTTATAATCCTACAATCCACATAGTCATCTATGCCATTTATATCAATAACAAATAACAGTGGACCCAGAACAGATCCCTGTGGTACACCACTGGACATTGGTTTCCAGTCACTTAAGCAGTATTTTGACATCACACTCTGTCTCTACAACTAGGCCAATTTTGAATCCACTTTAGCAAATTAGCCTGTATGCAATGTACATTTGCCTTCTTCATAAGCATCTATGTGGGACCTTGTCAAAGGCTTTGCTAAAATCAATATAAACTATATCAACTGATGACCCTCATCTACATACCTGATTGCTTTCTCAAAACATTTAACCAAATTTGTTAGACATGACCTCCCTGTAACAAAATCATGCTGACTATCCCCAATCAACTCTTGCCTCTCCAAGTTGAGATGGATTCGCTCCTTCAGAATTTTCTCCGAAAGTTTTCCTGCCACTGACGTGAGACTCATTGGTCTGTAGTTCCCTGGCTTATCTCTATTAGCCTCCTTAAATAATGGAACCTTATTAGCTATTCTCCAATCCTCTGGCACTTCCTCAATGATGTGGAGATGTCAGCATTAGACTGGAGTAAACACAGTAAGAAGTCTCACTACACCAGATTAAAGTCCAAGTTTATTTGATAGTAAACCCACAAACTTTTGGGGTTTGCA
This sequence comes from Sphyrna mokarran, assembly GCA_024679065.1. Taxonomy (NCBI): domain Eukaryota; kingdom Metazoa; phylum Chordata; class Chondrichthyes; order Carcharhiniformes; family Carcharhinidae; genus Sphyrna; species Sphyrna mokarran. The sequence continues at coordinate 71,386,310 of JAGIQG010000001.1, read as the reverse complement.
CCTTCCCTCACCTGATGAAGGGGCAAACAAAACTTATTCTTCATTTACCTCCATATCTTTTAATCTATTTCTCAATTAATTTCAGCCAGTGTTCCTTTCATACATGTGTAATTGGCTTTGTTTAGGTTTAAGATTTTTGTTTGGAATTGGGATATTTCTCTTTCCAAAGTAACATGGAATTCAGTGGTATTATCACTATTTCCCAGTTGATCTTTCAACCCTGATTCATTACTTTATCCTTAGTCTATTCCACAATATATTTCTCTAAAAAACTGTCACAAAAACATTCTACAAACTCATCTTCTAGACTACACTTGCAAATTCAATTATCCTAGTCTATGTGAGATTAAAGGTTCCAATCATGCCTTATTTAATGCTCTGTGCAATAACATAATTACTGTTAGGGGTCCATAAATTATTCCCACCATTGTTTTCTAAATCTTGCTATTCCGAACTTTCATCCATATTGATTCTACTTCAAGACCTTCTTAAGCCAGATCCTTTCTCGCCAATGTCCTTATGTCATCCATGGGCTATCCCTCCTCCTTTGCCACTCTGTCCATCCTTCCAAAACGTTGTGTATGCTGCAATATTTATTTCCTAGCCTTGATTATCTTTTAAATGTCTCTAATGACAATTATATCTAAATAATTTATCTTTATTGTGCCCTCCCCACCCACCTCCTGTTAGGTTATAGCCCTGATGACAGTCCTAATTATATGATGGCCATAACATTGGTCCCAGCTTGGTTCAAGTGGAGCCCATCTCAACAGAAAAGATTGATCTTCCCTCAATAAAGATGTCAATTCTCAAGAATTGGGCACTGGAAAGCTTCAGGTGGATTGCAGGTCGACATAACCAGACCGGTGAAAACATTTGCACTTCAATTCAAATTTCCACAAGTGTAAACAGCAATCTATTGTACTTTCTGTGTGAATAGCTTTTTCTTATCTCTTTATTTCTTATCAAATATGGGAAAATCAAACCATCCAAGTTAATGACTGAGATGTTTAAAATATTAATTATCTCTGCTAAGAAGACAATAGATGACATTGTGCCTCAAGACTGGAACAAGCCCAATTTCTAACTTGGAATAAAAATAGAAAATCCTGGAAAAATTCAGGAAGTTGGGAACCATCTGTGGAGAAAGAAACAGAGTTAATGTTTCGAGTCCATATGAGTCTCCTACTGAACTAATTTAGAGACATGATTTGAACAGTTTTGGATAGCAGCCTTTTTAAGTTTTAAAATTCTATGAAATTTGAGAAGAACTATTTTGTGTGCAAAGCCCCAGAGCAAACTCTGAGAAATAACTTCAGACAGGGTTCTTGGCCAAGGGAGAACAAAGAGGAAGGTATTAAGAAATAAATTACTGTCTGACAAAATAATTCAAGCAATCTGCATTGCTATAACTGCAAAATTCATGGAAATCCTCTCTCTTTCCCAAAAAGCTGTTGAGTCCAAATTTGGACATTTAAATCTTTGTATAGTCAACTGCAAAAGTCACCAGAGCTACTAAATCAAACCTCAAGGTTCAGTCTTATCACTTTGGCTAAAAGGAATTCCAGCAATGGACCCATAATGATGTTTGACAGAGGCTGATTTAAAACATTCCTCTATAAATATCTTCTTTCCTTCTATAGCATTTTAATCTTTGTAACTGAATTTTCCTTAATAGTTTTATCACTTTTACTGAAACAACTTTCAGCAATAGTTTTAATAATAAACTAACCTTTATTTCATTTAAGATGACAACTTGTTTGCTGGATTATTTTTAAATTGAACACTCATAAATTATTTATATATATACACACACACACACAAATACTTAACTCACAGCCATTTTGAGGGAACACTTTTTACGTGGTTCTGACATTTGAAATATGAGTCCTGCAAAACAAAATAAAACAGAGCAGAAGCTGAATGAAGATAGGCTGAGAGATTGTGATGACCAGGCTATCACATCCAAAGGCCAATTGCCTGAAGTGGATACTTGGGTTTCATATGTTCCAGGAGGATACTGTAAACAGAGGGATATGACTATTGTGGACACATGCAGAACAAGCTACTGACAGGTTTGACTACTGGTGAAATGTTCAAGCTGATGGCCAAGAACTGAGACACATGGACTGACAGAATGAGGTCAAAGATTGGAAAATAAGAAAGCACAGAGCATGTTTGAATAGTGAGGCTGAGAGAAATTCTTGCATTAGAAAGCAATTACATAGCAAAGAAAGAGTCTACAAACATAGAAGAGGTGGAGAATCTACAATAGTGGTCTCAAAAGTCAGCAAAGTGCAAGTAAAGGCCACAGCTTGAATACATTACATGATGAAAACAGAGCTGTGCAAAATTCTCGAGATAAGGCTGGAAGTAGAAGTCCTCATGACCTTGACGGTGGCCGCCAATAAACTAGAGGGTAAGCTTAAAAGAGTGCCACATCAAAAGGAATTTGAAGTTTATTCTGAAGCACCATATAGGGGACAGCCAGCATTGTTCAATAAAATGAAATGTCACCATAATCCCAGAGGACTTTAGGCTTTGAGAGAGAGAGACCGCTCTCACTTTTGGTGTCATTCTCCATCATGAACCAGCTGCCCAGCAACTGAGCTATCTGACCTCCTAGCTTTGTTAATCTTTTGTATGGAAAAAGCCCTTGCTAATGAAACTTGTAAAGCTAAAGTGATTCTAGTTTCTCAGGGTTTTGTGAAGCGACTGGATGATATAGACATTAAAGTAGAAACTCTCATTGTGAGCAAAGTAATCCTCAAGATATTTTTAGCTCTTTTGGCCACATGTTCATAGCAATGTAGAACAATTGGCAGAAAAATCACATTTGTGTAGGGTGAAAAATTTGGGAGGGAGGCATTTCTGAAACTGCCTACAGAATCAAATGATGCTAAAGGGAAACTATGAGAAGTAAACAAATGTGTTTATAACCAGTGATGCCTCGAGATTGTGGAATTTTACAGTGAGATCAATTTTGCTGAAATTTGACCGTGTTCAACTAAAGGCAGACTTTCAAGTATGTTTTGGCATCAAAAAAGGAAATTTCCAGCCATCTTGATGATGTATGTGTAGAATTTCTTATTGGTTTTTACTATGGCATTTGAGAAATGTGTTGCTAATAAGATTAAATTAGAATTTAAGACTGGAAGTCAGGCTTCAGGAGTTTTTAATATTCTGCTTTTAACTTTAAACACAATAGCTTTAGAGTAACTTTGAGGCCAAGTTTTCCCCCAAAAAATAGGCAGAGTGGTGCAGAGGATGGGGAAATCGGTGAGGAAACTATCAGCCCCAAAGACAGCTTTCCCCTCTGGATTGTTCAACTCATAGCTGAAAAAGGAAAGTGGTGGGGCCCACAACACAACATGATATTGGCCCTACCAGCAACTTCAGTTTTAAATGATCAGGGGGCTCTTTTTAAAAGGAGCCTAATTCAAGAAATTAAACACAGAAATCTCCCCGAACACCCCACTTATTAATAGCTTCTTCACATCCTGTCAATATAAACTGCATTTTGGGGAAAACCTGCCTTCAATCCCACCCCTGCAAACAGGAACAGAAAATTCCCACCTCCCTACCCCCTCAAAATCACTATTGCTCTATCCTGTTTAATCATGTTAGGTCATCACAAAAAGCTGATCTCACATCTAGAGAAGAAATTGAGAGCTAGATTTTGTGGCAAGCAGGACCTTCTGGTTCCGCTAAAGTCAATCCTCATGTGGATTCTCTGTGGTGGGATAGGTAAATCAGGCAAAAGCCTGTGGACCTTTATGGAACAAGAAAGTTCAAGGCGGGGGGGAGGCAGAAAATTCCAGCCAGAGTATTTGCGAAGCTTAATTGGTCAATCAAATTTGTTATGATCTCAGACAAGATTGGATGCTAGTTTTGAAATATAGAGAAAGCATTGTGATAAAGCATCCTAAAGCCCATGATATTTTAAGGGCAAATAAAACTTGTAAAAAAAAAGAGAAATGCACACATAAAGTGAGGTACATTGAGAGCTTGCAATGGATGTTTGAGCAATAGCTGGAGCTAGCCATTTCACACTGCTACCGTGCAGTAGCAGCATATGTGATATTGCCCTGAAATAGGATACTGTCAAGCCAAAAATATATTCTGCCTGCCACACAAGTAAGTAATGTGGTGTATAACTGTTAATGCAGGTGTGATGCCAGATATTTAGGCCATACCTTCCAATAGCTGGTGGATTGTGTCAAATAGTGTGTTCCTTCAGCTATTTGCAACAAGCTGAGTGATCTTACTCAACTAACCCATACTTGCAACATTCAGAACATAGTGTCCAATATTAGTTGCGATTCTGCAACTAAATAGCACTTATTGAACAATCCTGAGTCTGCTGAGAATTACACTAACAGCCAACTTAAGATTATCAGTCGAGTTCATAACGTGTCTCCGGTACGCTTGCTAGACAATCAGTTAATGAGATCTAACGATTAATGCATCACAATTGTGTATTTCTTAAATACGTTTGAAAATACAAATTTATATTTTCCATTTGTGGTGGAGCTTTTGAGGAGAAAATCCTATATTTATTTTGAGATGAATGTGTTTTATGGAAGATCATTTATTTTAAAGACATTTCCTGTAACTGGTCATAAGACCAAATGCTCTGGGTGATAAACAACAAAGTAAAGAAGTTAATTACAGGGTGAATAGATTACTGTGTTTGACTGTTACTTTCAAACTGTTTAGTTCAAAATAAGCTGAATGCCAGGAACATCTTTTTCAAGTAGAATTCAGTTGAATTTCTGTGTGCTGACTAAGATGGTTTAAAATTCTTGATAACTGAAGGACCTTACTAACAATGAATTAGGTGCCTGTGATAGACAATGTGCGAAGTGTGAGAAAGATGCAAGACTCAGTAGAAAAGTAGTCAGGAAAGTGTGATCTTAGGTGGCTATGCTTTAAATGTTAGTGATGCCTGTATTCTCCAGGTAGCTTATAACTATGGAACAGCTGGGGGAGATTTAAAGAGGCAAATGTACCCACAATAAGTAATAAAAATGTTATTGGTCTGCACTGAGATTATAACACAATTAATTAAAGTTATCTGGAATGTGCAATCAAATAGATAGTATTCCATTACCATGCCAACTCTCTGACTTTATTATTTTATATTTAATTTCAGCCCTTGAGCATTTTATTTTATGTCATTTTGAACATATAATTCTACTTAGTTTTGTTCCTTCTAATTAAGAAATATTCTGCAGTGATACATGAAGGTAATTATCTCCAGTGACCATTATAAAATGATAAAAGTGTACGTGGAGTTGAATTGCTTTTGTCATAAAATGTAGTCTGAAAATATACAAATACTTTAAAAGATTATCTGTTTCAGAAGACTACCTTCCCTTGCACTTAACGTGAAATCTAATCTTAAATTTATAGCGTTGTATTTTGAAACACTTGGAGGTGTTTAATACATATGTCACTGTGTCAAGCTTGTTAGATGTGCTATGAAAGTGACATTGAACGGATTTTGTGGGTGCAACCAGGAAATGGTGTATATGTTTTCATCAAAATCCGTATGCAGGAAGGAAAATATTGATTTGTTGGAATAATTAAGTATTACTTGAATGATTAACAATCCCCCAAAGAAATTCCTAACTATCGTGTTGCATGAAATATATGTTCGTATTCTTTGGTATAAGTTTTAAAACATACGTGCCTGGAAATTGGTCAATCTAATAGTTATACCAGCAGCAAGTGTGTAATGGTGGCCAGTAATTTTAGGACAAAGAGCCTATATGCATTTTCCATCTTATTTCAAGATGTTCTGTAATTGCAAGAGGCATGAAAGATGTTATGCACTAATTTGCTTGTTGCATGAATTAACCTAGTAGTGATGGTTGTTGAGAGCATTATTGTTTGTGAATAAGGGTGAGTCTGCCTAGCTTAGAGGAGCGCTAGTGCCCACATCCTTCTCCAAGCTTTTTTTTCTTTCTTTTCATATTTTTTCTTGCAAATAATTAAACAATTTAGGGAGTTTATACATTTAGGTAACACAAGTTTAAATTGCCTATTTACCAGCTCATCCTATGTGACACAAAATGGACATATGTCATGATGACTTGTAAGATGGCTTGTCTGAATTGTGCAGGTGTTTAAATGATGCTTTAAAACAAGCTAACAGATGTTATGACTTATTATGCTGCTGTTCTATGATTTATTAAAATGCTGGTGTCATTTGTCATATAGTATAACTCTTAACTATATGCATTGAGATTGGGTAGGGAATGGGTAACAAACAGATAGTGATTCTTGTGCTGTTAGTGACTGAATAGCACAAAACACAATTTCTTGGTTTAGCATTTCTTTGGATTAGTCCATTTCCATTGACATAACTTCATTGGATATATAGCAGAAAATCCATTCATGTACATGAACAGAGAGGCTAAATCTTGCTGCAGCAGAGATCCTTGTGATGTGCATCATCAACTGACCTTTCTCCTGCAGCATAACCTTCTGGAGGCATGAGTTTAAAATAAAGCTGTGAGGACAACAGAATATCTTGCTGACCAATATATTTCCATAATCAACCAGATTTAATGATTAAAAAAGAAACAAATAAAAAACTGAGAAAGGGAGTAAATTAGTGATAAATGAAATATAGAAAAATAAATAAAGACAGGGAAAGAAAAATTGAATAGAAATAGAGAAAAAGCAATAAAAAATATGATCTTTTTAATTTAGCATTTTAAAGAAATTACTTTGAATTGTTCAATTTTTAGGCCAGAAGGGTTAATTAACATTGTATTAACACTTATCAAATTATTACAAGGGTATTGACAATCTACTCTAGCCCCCTCTTTTGGCAATGAGTTTAATAGACAAATAGGCAAATATAAATAATTCTCAAAGTTACCTGGAAGCTAAGGAGAAAAATGTTGTTTGTGTAAGGCTAACAATGGACTAACATAAAGTGAGCAGCAAGTTCCAGAGATTCACAAGTCATAATTATTTCATAGCTTCCAAAACTGATGGTTGATTTATTCATTGATAATATCATGCATTTTTTTCTACATTGTTATTTTCCCACCAACGTTCAGTCAAAGATTTCTGCCACATATATAGCGAAGTCATGATGAGGGAACAATAGCTATTGTGAAGGAATTCTGAGAATAAAACTGTAACTTTTAGCATCATTATTTATGGGGGAATGTCTCACATGAACTTTTCTTTAAGAAGTAAAAATAAAAGCCTCCCTCTCCCCACCCTTCGTCACCCAAGGTGCTAGTTGGATAGGGCAGGCCCACAGTGCACACCATCTGATATGATATTATAGAAATTAGGTAACGAATTGTCAGTTGGAAGATGGAGAAGAAAATCCCAAAAGAATAGCAGAAGGCCTTCAACCCTGAAATCTTATTGATTTCCTGCAAATTAAGCTCTAGGCTGTTCACAATCTTTTCCAATCTCTTGCAACACACTGGTGGCAGATGAGGGACAGCAGGCTAAAAATTACAAAGCTGGCAATTTATATGGTTTTGTTAGGGGTTCCCCTGGTCTTCTGCTGAATTTGTGATGTGATGTCAGGAAACTCTCTAATTCACCTTTATCTTGTCTGACTCTTTGGCGACATTTTAATTGGAGCAGGACCTCATATCTAATCACTCAAAGCTTCTGGGTTGGGCATCTATCTGGTATGTAATGAACAAAATGAGGCAGGATTTGCTATTTTGGCAATCCTGTGTTTTAAATAAGATTCAAATCAAATACTCTACCCTTCCCTCCCCTCCATCCCACCAAGAAATCTTTGGTCAATATACAGCAGTCGAAATGTTAACATCACATGTCTCTGTCCCTTTTATCTCTATTCTGCAGCTGAAAGATAAGGATTGGCCAGTTTTAAGTTAAAAAAATGTCAACCTTATGATTGTAGTGCTGAACAGATTGGCTTCCTCCAATGCAAATGTCACATATTATTTTAATATGTTGCATGCTGCATTAATTTGATCTACAATAAGAAGTATGCACAAAGACCACTTAAGGAATGGTCTTCAGCATGATAACAGCTGGCATAAAATGAAATAATTGGGAGAACTAGTAGATTGTTATTAAAAAGAGCCAGCACTTCTCTATTTTGTCAATATTTATGCCTTAAATCTGAAAAGCACAACCTGTTCTATTATTATTTCAACCCAATAGTTTCCCTATACCTACCAGGATCTTGTGGTTCCTTCACTTCTCCTGGGATCAAACTGAGGTATGCCACAGCTCTGAGGAAGTTACTCTGATTCGCCCTGTTGCTCCCATTATTTTCTGAGATATTTTGCAGTCCCACCTGCCACAGGAATCGTAGCAGGACCATGCAAAGGTCTTTTAACCTTGGGTGGGAATTTTTGGTCTTGGGGTGAGCATGGCCGGAAAGCCCTGTCCACATTTCTGTGGAACCTTTCAGATTATTGAGCCAATTGAACTCTCCAACTTTCCTTCTGCATCTCACAATTGCGGACTCCCCAGCTCAAGCATCAACTCATTGCGACCTTGCTTAGTGTCTCCAAATCAGAAATAGTCCTAGGTCATGTCAGCTGATTACTGCTTTCAGCTGCTTATCAACTCCTGACAGTTCTTCAACTGTCAGTTTTTTGTGAGAAAATCACTCAGATAAAACCCAAGAGCAAGCATAATCCCTTCCAGCAATCTATTCCTACAGTGCAATGTGGCATTGCTCGGAATGTATTCACTTCTCAAATCAGATGTTTTCATTAACCCAACATGCAAAAATTTAAATTCCTAAACTAAAAGTTATATGCTGAAAAAATGTGAATTATAAAATTAAATATTCATAACTGGTAATTCATAATTAACCAGGTTCTCATCTTCACACTGTGTGGCATCAGCTCCAAGTTTTCTGGTGGATCTATTGAAAGCAGTTGGAATAAATCTCGTATTGATGACCACAGTTTACCAGATCAGTGGCAACACTGTCTTACATTGATCTGTACTTGCATTGACTGAAAGAGTGAGGTTGGAAGCTGTGAGGAGAGGCCACATTGTGAAGCAGGGAAAAATTATTCTGAATCTGAAAAAGTGGCATTGGAGCAGTGGTGGAACGCAAAGAGATACAGCTAAATGATTAATTTATTTCATATCTAAGTCAAGTACATGATTAATTATAGAATTAGGTTCAGTCTTTAAACTAATTATTCAGAGCCAGGAAGATAAAATTAACACTAACTACACAGAGGATACTAATATTAAAGAGTTTTGAATATTTGTTAAATTAAATTACATATAAATGAAAAAGAGAATAAAATAAGCAATAAAATAGAGGCACTTACAAACAAATACAAGGCAGAAAGCAAAGTAAAAAAAATGGAAACTGGGGGCAATTTAAAAGGAGCCCCTATTGTATTAAATGTGAATTAAATAAATTAATTATAAATACAGTGTATATAAGGCTGGCAGTGCAGGTGGTGGTTTATGAAGAGCATCACAGTCAGACAGCCATGGTGGCACAATGGTTAGAATTACTGCTTCACAGTGCCAGGGACCCAGGTATGATTCCCACCTTGGATCGCTGTCTGCAGAGACTGCACATTCTCCTCATGTCTGTGTGTGTTTCGTCCATGTACTCCAGATTCTTCCCACAGTCCAAAAGACAAAGAACAAATAAAAAAACAGCACGGGAAACAGGCTCTTCGGCCCAACGAGCCCGCGCCGCCACCCCAATATTCCCACCTCTACCCGTGATCCCTGTCAATGTTTATAGATCTATGGATTAAAAACCAAATTTGAGACAATTTAGGGAGAATTTGTTCTGCCAATCAGCCACATCTTTGGGATGTGGGAGGAAACCGGAGCACCCGGAGAAAACCCACGCAAGCACGGGGAGAATGCGCAAACTCCCACAGACACAGGCCCAAATCCACATATCTGCACAGCACAGCGATAGTCACTGAGCTGTCGTGTTGCCCATCAAATGGTCCAGGTCAAGCGTACACTAACGACATGAAGCACTAGGATACTCTCAAAAAAAATCCAAGAGCAGCCCTCTCACGACCCATCATGTGTATGCCCCTTGTTAGACAACAAGGTGGATCAAAGCACCTGTAGGATAAAAACAAGTACATCAATATCATCATCTATTTACTCACTTCCCAGGGTCTCCCAAGGCTCATGATCCCTATTTTAAATTAGTTTTCAATACCCCTCCATTCCCATTCTGTTCATGTGCCCATCTAAGTATTTCTTAAATAACTCCAGAGTGCCTGCCTCCACCACTTTACTTAGCAGCCCATTCCATACCCCCACCACCCTCTGTGTGAAAAAACTCCCTCTAGCATCCAAATTATACCTTACCCCCCTCACCCTAAGCCCGTGATCCCTCGTGCTATTCAAATCCATCCTAGGAAAAAGCTTAACACTGTTTACTCTATCTATACCCCTCATAATCTTGTAGACCTCTATCAGATCTCCTCTAAGTCTACTATCCACTGACGTGCTGGTTAGGTGCATTGGTCATGCGAAATTCTCCTTCAGTGTACTCAAACAGGTGCTGGAGTGTGACAACTAGAGGATTTTCACAGTGACTTCATTGCAGTATTAATGTAAGCCTACTTGTAACACAAATAAATAAACTTAAAACTTAAACATCTGCAGCAAGTGACTGCATCTCCCCTTGAGGAACATCAACTCAGTGTTGTTGAGTTGGAATCTGAGGTACAGATATTATGGGACATTACAGATGGGTAAAATTATCAGGATAACTTTGATCCAGGAGGCAGTTACACCTCTCCATTTAGGAAGAGGAACAAGTCTGGTTAATGATCAGGAACAAAAGGATGTGACTGCAATCAGGCAATTCTGGGGACCCATGTGCATTGCTGGAGGAACATCAGCTTTCACCCTCACTCAAGTACAAGGCTTCTGCTGCCTGTCACACTCACTGAAAAGCATTCAGATCATCCAGATCCTGGGGGATATGCTGTGATATCCATCTGCTCCCACAGTCTCCATGTCTTCTGGCTGTCTGTGGATAGCAGATCCCTTGTCTCCTGATAACTTCCTGGACTAAGGCCTCCAGGGGTGCATTTGACAACCTAGGGAAATGCTCACTGCCCTGTTGTGCCTTTTCCATGCCACTTTCTGCTCCAAGATTTCTTTTAAACAAGTTCCACTAGAGCTTCAGCCAAAGTGCTTCTGCCTTTACGGACTGTCGGCTAACTTTAAGAGGCGCTAGATTCACAGAAACTTGGGCCCCTGCTAAGATGCGCAGTCACTCAGCTGAACTGTTTGCACAGAATTACATACCACCATCTATATTAGCTGACAGTACAAAATGTGCATATTCCCTGCACTGCTGCCAACACATTGTGGCACAGTGGTTAGCACCACCGACTCACAGTGCCTGGGAGCCAGCCTTGATTCCTGGCTTGGGTCACTGTCTGGGTGCAGTTTGTACTTTGTCCCCGCGTCTCTGAGTGGTTAAATGTATGGGTATATAGGAATAGGACATTAAGTAAGATGCCCTATGGCATAGCTTTCTTCTGCACTTTAGAGATTCTATGATTCTACAAATATGAAATAAAAGGAGAAAACCTAATTGCCATGGTCCATGTAGGAATCAATGACAAAGGCAAAATGAAGAATGAGGGTCTGCTGAGAGAGTTTGAGGAGTTAAGGTGGAAATTTAAACAGAGAATCTCATTGCTAATAATCTCTGGATTAGTAACCTGGGCCACACAAAACTTGACATTGGGATAATGGATGAGAAGGTTAAGTATGTGGCTTGAAGCGTGATTTTGGAAATGGGTCTTACTTCATCAAACTAAAAACTGGAAACTGTTCTGTTGGGATGGACTTCATTTAAACTTGATTGTGGTAACTATCCTCGTGAAATGAATAACTAGAGTGATGGCTATGACTTTAAACTAATGAAAGAGAGACTGGTTGATTGAAAAAAAAGCAATAACAGAAATGTCACGGCTGCAGAGCAAAGAGCAATCTGAGTAAAGTTGGCAGAATGGGATAGGAAGGGGCAGAGTGACTAACAAAGGTAAGCAGACATTGGACACCAAGCTCCATGGCAAAACAGAAAAAATACTTCATGTTCATAGAATCATAGAAAGTGCAGAAGAAAGCCATGCAACAGGGTATCTTATTCCTATATATCCATATATTTAACCACACAGACACGGGGAGAATGTGCAAACTCCATGCAGATAATTATCCAAGATTGGAATCAAACCCTGGGTCTCTAGTGCTATGAGGCAATAGTGCTAGCCACTGTGGTATCCATTGTTCTTCTCTAGCCACTAGCAAATAACCATAACCTTTGCATTAGCCTGGCAACAGACCCTTCAGTTATCTCAGACTGGAGAAAATGGCATCTATTCAAATAACTGTACTGTATGTGCCTCCATCTAATTTCTTGTCTCTCTCCCCATTTGAATGGTGCTCGGAACCATGGTGCAATTGTCAGTTTGCTAATCCATGCTTCAGACTTTTCCAGCATCCATGTAAGCAGCAAAGACCTCACACTTGAATAAGGGCGAAGACCATATGGTTCCTTCAGCACTGCACCCAGGGGCCCCATAACTGCCTGACTTGCATCCTCCTGCCCTTGATCCTTAAACAGATCGGTACCACCTCCTAATCTAAGGGGCTGACAATCTTCTGAATCAAAGAGTACAGCTGTTTTGGGGGTGTGGTGTCAGGCATATGAATAACATGTCCTGCCCAGCTGAGCTGCAAAGCTACCCTATATATTATTATACATTTTTGATTATTCAATTGAAATTGCAGAGGAGGTTTACCAGGATGTTGCCTGGAGGGATGTTGCCAGATATGGAGGGAAGGTATGATGAGGAGAGGCTGAGGGATTTGAGGTTGTTTTCATTAGAAAGAAGGCGGCTAAGAGGAGACCTTATTGAAACATACAAGATGATTAGAGGTTTAGATCGGGTGGACAGTGATAGCCTTTTTCCTAGGATGGAGAAAGCTAGCACGAGGGGACATAGCTTTAAATTAAGGGTGGTAGTTATAGGACGGATGTCAGAGGTAGGTTCTTTACCCAGAGGGTGGTAAGGGTATGGAATGCCCTGCCTGCTGCAGTTGTAGATGCGCCAAGTTTGAGGGCGTTTAAGAGATCAGTGGATAGGTTTATGGATGAAAAGGGAATGGTTTAGGTTAGAGGGTCATTGCTTTTTCTTAATTGGTCTGCGCAACATCGAGGGCCGAAGGGCCTGTTCTGCGCTGCAATGTTCTATGTTCTATGTTCTAAATTGAATTAGATTTAGGGATGCCTTTTTAAACTCTTCCATCTCGCATTCTTCTGATCTGCTCTTCTCCTTGTATTTATTTATCAGTTCTTTAATTGTATTGGTTACTTAACTCCTCTTTATTATTTATATGTCAGATTTTAATTAAAGGAAAATTGGAAATCTTTTAATGTTAGGATTTTCAATTTAATTAATGCTAATTTTATCTCCTAAATCTGATAAATTATTTGAAGACTGAACGTAATTATATGATAAATTATATACTTGATTTAGTCATGTAATAAATTAAACATTTCACTGTAGTTCCTTGGCTTCCATGAGTCCTCGGATTTTACTTCACCAGATAGGGGAGGCAGTGGCATAGTGCTTTTGTTGCTCGATTAATAATTCTGGGAACCTGGGTTTGAATCCCACCATTAAAAGTCTAATGATGACTATGAAATCATTGTAGTGGACCCATCTGGTCCACTGATGCTCTTGAGGGAAGGAAATCTGCCATCCTTACTTGGTCTAGCCTACATGTGACTTCAGATCCACAACAATGTGATTGATTCCTAAATGCCCTCAGGTATTGGCAATAAATTCTAGCCCAGCCAGCAATGCCCACATTCCATGGATGAATTTTTTAAAAATTCAGAATTAGTTTTCAAAATTTCCCTGTGCCACAGAGTGGTCTTTCCAGCAAGTTGCTAGGATTGTTGAGGAAGTAATCCATAGGAGTAACAGTAGCTTTATGGAGAGGTGATGGCCCAATGGTAATATCGCTAGATTATTAATTCAGAATTTCAGCTAATGTTCTGGGATCCGGATTCAAATCCTGCCACAGTAGATGGTGGAATTTGAATTCAATAAAAAATTAAGAATCTACTGATGACCATGAAACTATTGTCAATTGTTGGAAAAACCCATCTGGTTCACTAATGCCCTTGACAGAAGGAAATATGCCACCCTTTTCTGGTCTGGCCTACATGTGATTTCAGACCTACGGCAATAAGGTCGACTCTCAATTGCCATTAGGCAACAAGAAATGGGCAATATATGCTGGCCAGCCATGAATGAATTAAAAAAAACAAATTTGCCATCCCAGTAACTAGGAGAGTTTTAGAATAAAGTATCCACAAATACTTGCCTTTTGGCAAAATTAATGGAGATTTTGTTTAATAGATTAATATACAGCACAGTTTAGCAGGGAAAATCTCCCTTAATTAAATCAGAAATCAGCAATAACTGTTCATCAATTATATAAACATTCATTCAAAACACAACAGCCTTCTAGTCTGAGAGCTCACTTCCCTTAGGGTTCTCCAAATACAATCACGGAGCCACTCAAAAATATTCACTCAATAATTAAGTTTATATTCAGTAGTAGATGATAGATGTGCGCAGGTAGGGTAGTTCCACACTGTTATTTATTCTGACTCTTTGAAACAAAACCCTATCACAACAGTAGTCTGGCACAACTTGGAATAGAGGAGAACAAACCCACAAAGTGTACAATCCTATGGTATTATATATTTATTTATATACATTTTTTAGATGTAACTGGGCAGCATATTGGCACAGTTGTTAGCGCTGCTGCCTCACAGCACGAGGGACCCAGATTCGATTCTGCCCTTTGTGTTGCTCTTATTCCAATCATGCACTCAAGTTACAGGCTGGTTACTGCTTGACATAGCTCATGGCTCCTGTTGGTAATGGGAGAACAGTTGAAGCTTCATACCTATAATGAGAATCATGGCGTGACAAGAAACATGATCAAGCAAAAGTTGCTCGGGTCAACTCAAACTATTCTGGAGGAGCTATGTAGTACACTCTTGAGCAAGATTATCCAAATTACTTGCCCGCTGTAGATCCAATAACTTTGCTACCATAGAAGTAAGCAGCTGGGCAAAGACCATGGAGGGATGGATGGGCTTGGGTGGCATTGACCATCACTGACCCTCATTACCAGAGCAGTTCATTGAAGCGCTATTACTCTGTAGCTAAGAGCTGCTACAAAGTCTTTCCCCAATGGCTGTAGCTTGGAAGATGGAGGCTGCTGAGCTTACATTGATGACTTGTCAGGTAACTGTGGTCAGATGCTTCCAACAACACTGGGTCATAGGGGTTTGGCTGTAGATTGCAACATCTGGAGCAGTTTGGGCCAGCTAGAAGTGTGGCATGAACAAGGTCACTGGGGAGATTGAATGTTAGAGAGCAAGTATGTTGATATCCCAAGAACATTTCCAATCAAACGAAGGCCACTTTCTTGGGATTGCACCATTCCATTGCTATGGATCTGCTCATGAATCAAACTTAGAAGTGAGGTGATGCATCCTTCAAAGATGCTGCCAAATCTACTAGTTTTTTCCAGAACTTTCTGGTTTTATATATAAAAATCTAGAGTTGTTTTTGCATACGATCTTGAATAGCTGCAGAAACCTGCACAAGACTCCTCTTCAACCCAGCTACTCAAAAAACACTTACAGTTTTGAAGGCACACAAGGGGAGAACATGCAAGCTTTACACAGACATTGAGCCAAGGCCAGAATTGAACCCAGATACTTGGAGCAAAAGTAACATTAGTACTAACCACAGTACCAACATGCTACCCTGTTGAAAGGATTCTATGACAAAACAAGTTAAGGGACTTGGCAACGTTGACAGCCACTAACGGTGTAGCCCATTGCCTTGGTGCAAAGCTGAAACTATGGCTGCAGCAGGTTGCCTAACTCAGCAGCTACTTCCTTTATAAATGAAGGTACTTCGGAAATTCTCCTCCATTAAGTTAATGTGAAAGAAGTGCTCCTAAATATAAGCTAAGGATGTGGCTCACTGTGACATGCCTTTTTTCTCCTCCCAATTGTGACAGCTGCCTTGCTCCTTGCTCTCTTCCTGTTCCCCTCATCTTCTAGTGCTAATGAGACCATATCCATGACAGCAGTCATATTATAATGTAACATCAACAATAATGCGTTACCAAAAATATCTTGTGTTGAAACAAACTGTACTCCAATGTTATGAGTGATAAAATACAAAAACAAAAGCTTCTAACTAGCATCTTCTAATGTGTAAGCTCTATGTAAATAGTGCTGAGAAGGGCTTTACATCCCTCATAGTACCATGTCTTGCTATGGAAACTCATAAAATTTAACAGGATTCAACAAGGTAGATTCAGAAAGAATATTCCCAATGGTGGGGTCATAGTTTGACGATAAGGGATCAACATTTTAGAACTGAGGTGAGAAGAAATTTCTTCATTCAGAGGGCGGGGAATCTGTGGAGTTCACTGCCACAGAATGTGATTTCAAGAAGAAATAAGATATAGCTCTTGGGGCTAAAGACATCAAGGGATATAGGGAGAAGGCGGGATCAGGATATCAAATTTGATGATCAGCCATGATCGAAATGAATGGCAGAATAGGCTCAAAGGGCCAAATAGCCTACTCCTGCTTCTAGTTTCTATATTTCTATGTTTCTGTATGTGGTGGCACAAGCATCTGGATATTCCATATTGAAAAAGCTTCCTGTTAAAAATCATGACCCTGAATCAAATAAGTTATGAACGAGTGCTGGCATTGCGTTTCAACACCAAAACAGGCAGCCATTTTGATATCGCGCACAGCGCACATCCAACTGGGAGTCTGTGTGCACTTTCTGTTCAGCATGTCCGGTGCTTAGAAGGTTGTTTATTGTTGTCATTTAGCATCTGATAAATGGGTGCGACATGATCGAATTTCTAAGTAATACTGTTTAAAATCTTTTGTAACGCAGGGTAATCAAAGCATGGCAAAACAAATATACATGCATTTTTACTCTATTGTGTCAAATTACTAAGTGATGCTCTTGGTTCTAAAGCTGCACTTGCTTATAGAATACAACTGGCATACAATAAGGGAAAAATTAATCCTCCCTTTATTCTATTGTGTGACCTTCCGGTAACTGAATTCATTTTAAAATGCAACTGCATTACACAGATCTAATGTCCATTTTCACCACGTGTTATTCCAGTTCTGCCTTATTGGACTTGTGCCAACCTTAAACATGTGCAATGTAAGTTGTTTTAGTAAAAATAGCATCTGATCAACATGAAAATATTTATGTAAGTTATCAAGTGATGACACTGCAGAGAAAAATGGAAAATTTTCTCATGAGCATTCAGCAGCAATCCATTAAGTAGGGGAGAAATTCTCCCATTTTGAGATGAAGTCCTAAAGTCACTAAAGAACAAATTATCACGGCCAATCTATCTTTGAACTATGGAAGGAAACCAGAGCATCCAGAGAAAATCCATGCAGACAAGGTGAGAATGTGCAAACTTTACGCAGACAGTGATTCAAGGCTAGAATTGAAGACAAATATTTGGAGCTACAAGACAACAATATTAATCACTGTGCCAATATGCTGTCCTGTTGAAAGGATTCTGTAGCAAAACATCGTAAGGGACTCGGCAAACAGTCCATGCCTTGGTGCAGGGCTGAAATTATGGCTGCAGCAGGTTGCCTAACTCAGCAGCTAATTGTTTTGTGAAGTGAAGGTACTTTGGACACTGCTCTTCCATTAAGTTAATGTGAGAGAAGTGCTCCTAAAGTGGTAGTGAATTCCAGAGATTCAGAAACCTGGAGTATTTCCCACTATGGAAGCTGGTGAAAAATGGCCCAAATCTTCTAGGTTCCACTCTCATTAATTATGCACCCGAGTATTTCACACTACATTCAATGGCAGAACAGGTCTTAATGGTATGTGGTTGGCTGTAGTATCCATATCATCATATTGAGAAGATGCCCAACATTGCAGATTCATTATTGAAGAAAGAAGGTGGACCCCTTGAGAATGAAGGCAGGTGTCCAAGAAAATTCTGGTGCTGGAAGATAGACCCCTCCAGGACATCAAATCTGGAAGCTCCACCCACAGATGCACTCACTGCTGTGTGATCCAGGCTCCAGTGTTGCTAGTGGCCTCAATGCCAAACTACCAGGTATTGATCAGGCGAGTCCTGACGTTGACATGCCACATTGTTGCAAATGTGTTTCATACCGATGAGTTTTCCTGCTGGCATTGTGGAGAATTTGGCATGGGACAGTCGGACTTTTATCTGAATCTTATGAACGAGATGCAAATGACATTCGTGCCATCCTCTGGTGAGTCTTCCAATCTGCCATGGACACCAGTAGAAGATCCTGCTGTCTATTCACTGTGATGTGAAACCAATTTCGAAGCTCCCTTTGTATTCAGTCCCCACGTCCGCTGTCAAAAATGTTAGCAAGGGCTTAGGAGAATTCTGCCCAAGATCTTTTAGGTTGGTTGTGATTTAAGTCTGCATAATATCTCATTTGTTTTTCCAGCAATAACAACCTGAACTCCAGCCCAGTATAATACACCGTGTTCACAAGTAATATTCACTTTATTACCCTACACAACTCTTGAACTGTTCATTAAAATTAAGTGCTAAATTTTAGGCAATTTATATGTTTAGGTTTAATAACTTCAAGAAACTTATTTTTCTTTGTATTGAGCCTAGATGAAAAGATAGCCTTCTTCTTTCCAAGGATAACAGTCCCAATCTCTTCAATCTATCCTTAGAAGTGAAGTTTCTAATCCCTAAAATGATTTTTGTCAACCTTTTCCACACTGTCTCCAATGCATTCACGTCCTTCCTCTAGCGCAGTGCATAGAACAGTACACAATATTCCAACTGAGATCTAACAAATGTATTGTATGGATCTTGCCTGTACTTAAGAGAAGGTTTATTCCTCATTATTTTCCATGTGAATATTTGGATCCTTTCCACTTTCAGATGTTGATCATGTTGACATCTGTGCAATCCAGTGGATCTTTTTCCTGAATCCAGACATTCCTGAAGTTAAATGTAATTTTTTTTTAACAAGTTCTGTACCATTATACTTCCAAATATCTGCTGGAGTGCTACCCTTGGCCAGGAGTTTGCCTTGATTGGTTGATTTCATTGTCTTTATCACCTCTTCTATGGAAGGAAGAAGAAACAGGGTTTCTTTCTCAGGAAACTGCTCAGTTTGAAGCAGGGAATCTGCTGAGATATGGGAGTGTCTGTTGAGGAGCTCAGCAAAAGGCTCACTTTATCAGGGATTTGTTTATTCCAAGAGCTGTTAGAATAGAGCAAATGTTGCAGTGGTGAGACACACATTGTCTTCGGCACATTGTAAAAACACAGGTTATGCCTTGCAGGGACATGCAGTTCATTCTATTTTTGCATTCCACCACTCATTCTGCTTTTCTCTTAATATACATTGGAGCTTGTGCTTAGTGTTTTGATAGGCTTGATATTTGTTTGTTGACTGTGGATCTACTAGAAAATCTGTATGTGCAAGTTGTTTCTCTTTGAGAAAGTGGTAGATGTTTTCATCATTCTCATCAAACCAGTTTTTGGTGTTTGCACCCCAATGTGTATTAAAGGATTTGATCATGGAGGTATTCCATTTCTTGTAAGTCACTGCAGGAAGAAAATCAAAGTTCAGAGTAGAGACAAGCCGTGTCACAAAATTGAATGTACAAGTAAGATCTTGAGATGTTTAATATATAACATTAGCAGCACGTGGCAAATTCATTTATAGTGTTTTCACTGGATCTTTAGATTCTGCTTGGTAGAGATCAGGTGATAGTTTGTCCAGCACTCTAATCCTCACATGGCATGAGTAATCTTAATGTCAGCTGTTTTCTACTTTTCAACAAGCACATGATCAAGGAGATATCAGTGCTTAAATTGTGGATGTCATCAGGTTGTCTTGTATTTTATTTTAAGACAGAACATGATATGGGTTATAGTTAGGCCAAGATTCATATACCATGGCAGAAGGGGAGTCCCATATGAATTTTTCTCTCTGACACCATGTTGACCAAGGATGCCTATCCATATGATGTAGTCATGTCTGACTGCCATCAAAATCATCCATGGGGATGATCCTGTCACCTTGAGGGATTGATCATATGATACAGTGGAAATTATCATAGAACCTTTCCTTTATATCATCGCTGTTAGTCATTGGAACATTTGCAGTTATGAGTGTTATTGTAAGGAAGGGTTAAGCTTGAAAGGTGCTCATTGATACTTTTGCGAAGTTTTCCCAAATACTTTGTAATCTATCTCCTAATGACAAAACAAAGCCCTGCATGCCTACATTCTGCATGAAGTAGACATCCTACATGCCACACTCAGTCAACTGCTGCCTTGATGTCAAGAGCAGTCATTCACCCCTATCCTCTTGAGTTCAGCTCTTTTGTCCATGTTTGAACCAAGGATGTAATGAAGCCTGGAATTGAGTGGCCCTTATGGAACACCATCTGAGCATTGGTGAACAGGTTATTGCTGAGTAAGTTCAGCTTTATATGACAGTTGACAACATTGTCCATCATTTTGCTGAAGCTTGAAAGTGATATGGAGAGTAGTAATCAGCCCAATTAGCTTTGTCTTGATTTGCCTTGGCAGGAAACACTTGGACAATATTCCACATTGTCAGATAAATACCAGCATTGTAGCTGTACTGAAATAGGCTAGGGCTGGGATTAATCCTGGAGCACAAGTCTTTAGTACTCCAATTGGGATTTTGTGTGGGCGCATAATCTTTGCAGTATCCAATGATTTCAGTCATGTCTTAATTTCAAATAGAGTGAATTAAAGTGTCTATACACTGACATTTCTAATGTTGTGGGTCTTTAGGAGAACACCTAGTTATACCATGCACTCACAACATCTGGTTTGAGATGGCTGAAGGGCAGCATGGTGACACAATGGTTAGACTGCTGTCTCACAGTGCCAGGGATCCAGGTTCAATTCCTAACTTGGGTCACTGTACAGAGTTTGCATTTCTCCCCCTATCTGCATGGGTTTCTCCGGGTGCTCTGGGTTCCTCCCAAGTCTGAAAGATGTGTTGATTAGGTGGATTGGCCATGCTAAACTCTCCCTCAGTGTACACTAACAGGCACCAGGGTGTGTGACTAGGAGATTTTCACAGTAACATGATTGCAGTGATAATATAAATCTACCTGTGATACTAATGTTAAATGCTTCAGCTTTGTCTTTTAACTGACAGATACTTGTGCAGCCTCATCCTCATATTAGCTGTTTAATTTTCCACTTCTAGTTATGACAGGATTTTGCAGGATTGCAGCTTTCACCAGATCTGTTATATTGGGGAAATCACTTAACTCTTTTGATTGAATGCCAATTGGCATAGTGCTATACTGCTTCACCAAGTAGGTTCCTCATTTTTAAGGATGCCTGGTGCTTCACTTGTCATGGTCTCCAACAGTCATCAATAAATTAGGGTTGATCTTCCGCTGTAGGTGCAGTGAAGAATATGTTGGCTTGTTGTTGAATACAATTCTGCTGCTGCTTTTACCCAAGGCACCTCATGGATTCTCAGTTTTTAGCTGGCAGATCTGTCCTGAAACTATCCCATCTAGCAACATATAGTGGTGCCACACAAGGTCCTATGAATGCAGCATGCAGTGTAATATTTTATTCCAACTGAGTATAAATGAATATTGATGATGGGAGAGAATGAAATGTGATGCAGTAACTTTCTGGTGAATGTATATTTAGTATGATGTACTGTCCTGTTCAGCAAGTAACGCAGGTACTAAATATATTTGGAAAGTCTCTTTGCTTCAGTTAAAGAATTCTTGATTAATCTTGTGGGAAAATATATCCTTGGCTTTTGATTCATTACCAGATATCTTTAATTTAACAAGTCCCGATGAGAAAATAAATTCAGTTTACATCTTTCTCCTCGGACAGACTTCAATAAATGCTGACGGCTTTTACTTTTGTACCAAAATCAAATGCCCACAGGCAATATACAGAATCTTCACTTTCTGTGCTAAAAGCAATTTACTGTGGATACTGGAATCTGAAATGAAAACAGAAAATGCTGCAAAATCTCAGCAGATTTGACAGCATCTGTGGAGAGAGAATAGAACCAACTTTTCAAGTCTGGATGACTCTTCATCCAGAGTTCAGGCAAAAGGTCATCCAGACTTGAAAAGTGAGTTCCTTTTCCTCTCCACAGACGCTGTCAGACCTGCTGAGATTTTCCAGGATATTCTTTTTCTCCTTATTTCACAAAATATGTCACAATTAAACATTTTTAAAATACTTTATTGGCTTTAAAATATGGAATTACTATTTTTTAAACCATTCCATTATACTAAGGTTACAATTACACTGCTATTTTTATGCCACTGCACAGTCACTTTGACTTCACAGTGATGCAAAGGTAGGGTATAACCCTAGATGCAAGTTAACTCAGGACACAGTGGTGTGAGGTTTCAACAGAAATGTCATTGCCAACTGTCCATATCATAACTCACCATACCAAATTTAAACAAAGTGGCTTTTGTTATGTTTGCAGGAATCAATTAATGGTATATTTAAATGTAACATAAGTAACATTTCAACATGCATATGTACACTTGTATCTTGCATAGTCAGATGGAATGAAACCTGACAGAACCTGGATATGGTTGGAAAATTGAGAATCTTATGGAGTTTCTTGCATGAAATAAAAGAAAACTGCAGATGTTGGAGATCTGAAATAAAAACAGGAGTGCTGGAAAAACTCAGCAGGTATGGCAGTGGAGAAAGAAAGTGAGTTTTGTCTCCAATTTTGAAACTGATGAGGTAGAAATGTAGAAAAGAGGTAGGAAGGTTAAAGATATTTCTACCTCTACTGTTCAGAACAGTCATATTGAACTCGAAAAGTTAATAGAACATAGAACGTAGAACATTACAGCGCAGAACAGGCCCTTCGGCCTTCGATGTTGCGCCGACCAATTATGAAAAAAAAAGCAATGACCCTCCAAACTAAACCATTCCCTTCTCTTCCATAAACTTATCAACTAACCTCTTAAACGCCACCAAACTTGGCGCATCTACAACTGCCGCAGGCAGGGCATTCCACTCCCTAACCACCCTCTGGGTAAAGAACCTACCTCTGATATCCGTCCTATAACTATCACCCCTTAATTTAAAGCTGTGTCCCCTCGTGCTAGCTTTCTCCATCCTAGGAAAAAGGCTATCACTGTCCACCCTATCTAAACCTCTAATCATCTTATATGTTTCGATAAGGTCTCCTCTTAGCCGCCTCCTTTCTAACGAAAACAACCTCAAATCCCTCAGCCTCTCCTCATAAGACCTGCCCTCCATACCAGGCAACATCCTGGTAAACCTCCTCTGTACCCTCTCCAATGCCTCCACATCTTTCTTATAATGTGGGGACCAGAACTGCACACAATACTCCAAGTGCGGCCGCACTAGAGTTTTGTACAGTTGCAACATGACGTGCGGCTCCGAAATTCAATCCCCCTACCAATAAAAGCTAAGACTCCATATGCCTTCTTAACAACCTTATCGACTTGACTGCCTACTTTCAGGGATCTATGCACATATACACCAAGATCCCTCTGTTCATCAACACTATTAAGAATCCTACCATTAGCCCTATACTCTACACATTTATTATTCCTGCCAAAGTGCATTACCTCACACTTTCCACATTAAACTCCATTTGCCACCTCTCGGCCCAGCTCTGCAACTTGTCCAAGTCTCTCTGCAAACTATAACACCCCTCTTCACTATCTACCACTCCACCGACTTTAGTGTCATCTGCAAATTTACTAATCCATCCTTCAATACCCTCATCCAGATCATTTATAAAAATTACAAACAGCAGGGGCCCCAAAACAGACCCCTGAGGTACACCACTTGTCACCGAACTCCACGATGAATATCTCCCATCAACCACCACCCTCTGTCTTCTATCTGCTAGCCAATTCCTAATCCAATTAGCTAAATCACCCTCTATCCCATACATCTGCATTTTCTGCAGAAGCCTTCCATGGGCCACCTTATCGAACGCCTTACTAAAGTTCATATATACCACATCAACCGCCTTACCCCCATCCACCTCTTTGGTCATTTTTTCAAAAAACTCAATACGGTTAGTAAGGCACGACCTACCCTTCACAAAACCATGCTGACTATCCCCAATCAATTCATTTCTCTCTAAATAACTATAAATCCTATCCCTAATAATTCTCTCCAATACTTTGCCCACAACAGAAGTAAGACTCACTGGCCTATAATTCCCTGGAAGGTCTCTCTTCCCCTTGTTGAACAATGGGACCACATTCGCTATCCTCCAGTCTTCCGGAACTATACCCGTAACCAACAATGACCTGAATATCAGAGCCAGAGGCTCTGCAATCGCCTGTCTTGCCTCCCAGAGAATCCTAGGGTAAATCCTGTCTGGCCCAGGGGACTTATCTAACTTCAAACCCTCAAGAATATCTAGCACATCCTCCCTATCTACTTCAATACTTTCCAGTTTGCAACCCTGTACCTCAGTGTTCTCCACAACTACATTTACATCTCCCTGCGTGAATACCGAAGAGAAATATTTGTTCAATGCCTCTCCAATCTCTTCAGGCTCCACGCACAACTTCCCACTGCTGTCTATGACTGGCCCTAATCTTGCCCTAACCAATCTTCTATTCTTAACATATCTAAAGAAATATCTAAAGTAATATATGTGAAGATATCTAAAAGATATCTAACATATCTTAATTCTGTTCTCTCTCCACAGATGCTGCCAGACCTTTTGGTTGCTTATGTAGGGTGAATAGATTGGATATACAGAAAAGTACCTTGTGTAGCATGTCAAAGAATGAGCTTGAATGTGGTTTCTACTTGTCTGAAATCCAGCAAATGGTTACCAACAGATTCAGAAAAACTGAGACAGTTCAAAGGAACTGATGATTCAGAAGGTATATAATTCTGTCAAACTTTTCTCTCAAGGTCCTGATAACTCATAAAGACAAGATCCTAAAGTGCAAGTATAGTGTAATACAGAGTTGCCATAATAAACGCTGCAGATACGCCCAACACTACATTAAGAGAAGCGACTTAAAATACATAGCAACACTGTGACAGATTAAAACATTATTGAAGGCGATGTGAATGCTGAAAGCAACAAATTTATTTTCTGCAGGGAGCTAAACTCTAAAACAGTTACTTTTTCCACACTTCATAATAGTTTCTCCTGAAGCCTTGCAGACCTGAAAGTAAACATAATAGAAACAGGAGGAGGTGGAGGAGAGTGGTGGGTGATTTTCCGGCTGCATTGGCTGGGATTGTACTGCCCCGCTCGCTAAGAAATTGGAGCATGTTAGGGGAGAAGCATGGGAAGGTCCATTGATCTCAAGCAGGATTTTATGGTTTAAAATTGTGTCTGGCATAAATCCTGATATGTCGGGAAAATACCGGATGAGCCGCGGAACGAGGTTTGCGCCATGTGCCACAGCACATGCACAGCAAGGACATGAACCTGGTTACCATTCATTTAAATAGTTTTTAAAATACAAAAGCATCTTGATGCCAACTCTTCTGGGAACGTATGATATTCCCACCCATCAACATGACGTGGCACAGAGAGGTTCACTACTTGTCTCCAGAAATGGAGACCAGATAAGATGACTATGATGATGGGGAGAAGGAGGCTGCTCAGTAAGCATTGTTGCCCTTAGATAATTGGGGATATGGCAGAGCATTGCCCTGGAACTGCCCCTGGCATCCTGGCAGTGCCAGAGGCAGTGCCAACAGGAATAGCATAAAGGGGACAGAGTATGAAGGGGGATCTATTGTGAGAGCCCCATGCCACGGATCTATTTTCGCACGGGAGTGGGTGGAGGGATATCAGGCCAATGATCTATATTTACATGGAGGATAGGGAGGTAAGGGGCAGTGGGGGAGGCAACTTGCTATCAATGCGATGGGGGGATCCCTCACATTCCATGGGAAGACCAGACAAGATGACCATAATCATCACATCTATCCCATAACTCAGAAATGACAACTATATTATTATATTGGTGACTTGTGAAAGTAATGGGCACATTAATGGTCATCTATCTATTTCCTTCATTTCAATGTCACTGATCTGAGGAAACCACACACTGATCAGCAAAGATATACCAAGATCACTTGCCTTCCCATGACAGTATCCCACTTATTGTATTTTCTATGTAAGCCGCAAAATATTCCAGATGCATTACCTTCATCCACTAAAGAATCTCCACAGTGCACAAAGAAGTTATTTGGCCCATCGAGTCTGCATCAACAACAATCCCAGTCAGGCCCTGAAACTCCATGTATTTACCCTTTAAGTCCCCCTAACACTAAGAGACAATTTAGTATTGCCAATCAACCTAGTCTGCACATCTTTGGAGTATGGGAGGAAACCGGAGCAAACCCACAGAGACATAGGGAGAAACTCCACAAAGACAATAAGGCCAGGACAGAATCGAGTCCAGGTCCCTGGCACTCTGAGTCAGCAGTGCTTACCACTTTGCCACTGTGCCATCCCTATGTTCCAATAAAAGCAAATGAATGCTTCAGTATAGCACTGAGGGTGTGTTGCACTGGCAGATGTCCTGTATTACAGATGAGATGTGAGGTGAACATAAAAGATTCTGTGGCACTATACCCCAACAGTGACAACACTGCACAGTATTTTGTTAGTCATGAAGTACTTTAAAATGCTTTGAAAACATAAAAGGTGCTATATAAACATAAGTGTTATCTTTCTTTTAAAATGATACGTAATACATTGCAATAACCATTTGACTCAACATTGATAAAAGTAAATAGCCACTCACTTAGTAAATAAAGCTTATCCGCCCTATTCCCAGAGTCAAAACAGGAAATGAAATAAACACAAGGGAATGCAGCCTGGAATTCCTCTGTATGGGAGAAGAGGGGATTGATTTGGCGATGATTACCCATAATGCAAAGACATGTCATCTAAGATAGCAGCAGAGAGGTCGAGTGAGTCTTAAGTATTTTCCCAGGGTTGGAACAGCCAATCATATTTAGCTTTTTTGAGCACCTAGTAACCACTGTTACAGATTTTCATTGGCAGAAATATCAACATTCTCATTCAAGAAATAGCCTATGCTCCCGGGTGACCATGAGAGAGGCAAACATATCTGAAATGAAATGATTTTTCAAAGGCCCATACAATAAAAGCATCATAAATATTTGTTAATTCTGTTATTGTTCATAACGTACAATATTTCTTTGCTTTTGAGACTCAGAGGTCATTCTTGTTATGATGTTGTCAAGAAACAAACATCAAATCCCTCATTACCTACCTTCTTAAACAGTTTAATATCCTGCCAAATCAAATATTAGTTTCAAACAACAATTAACATTTCCCACATTACTGATGTCTTCATTACAGAGAAAAACCTCTTTTGATTAATTGGAAGCTGAGCCTTTAGAAATGGACAGCAGTTATCAAGAATGTTGATCAATTTGTAATTTCTTCAAGTCTGATTCATACCTTACTCACTTTTTATTCATTAGTATCATATTTCCTCCATGAGTTTCATACCTCACAATCAGATAATCCACAAAAAGTAGATGAAAACCAGACAATTACCACTCAGCTGCCCTCCTTCCAATTATCAGTAGAGGATTTGAAGAAGTCAGCAATATTTCTGTCAGAAAATGTCCATTTACCAATGGCTTGTTCAGTGATGTTCACTTTAGGTTCCAAAAGACCATTTGTCTCCATGTCTCACCACAGCCTTTATTCAGTTGCAACTGGAAAAAACTGAATTACCAGAGGAGAGCATTCAACATCAAAACAGCTCTTGACTGAGCATGGCATTAATGAATGCACCAAAACTGAAGTGAAAAGGGCTCAAAGGAAAGACCACCTGGTAACTAGGGTCATGCAGAACACAAAGGAATATGGTTGTAGTTGACAGAGGCCAATGGCAACATGGTGGCATAGGTATGGTATGATGGCACAGTGGTTAGCACTGGCACCTTACAGCATCAGTGATCCAGGTTTGATTTTGAGGACTGTGTGGAGCTTCATGTTATCACTGTGTCTGTGTCAGTTATCTTTGGGTGCTCAGCTTTCCTTCCACAGTCCAAAAATGTGCAGGTTAGGTGGATTGGTAATGTGTGGACTTACAAAATGGTGTAGAGATGCTGGCGTTGAACTGAGATAAACACAATAAGAAGTCTCATCTCACCAGATTAAAGTCCAACAGGTTTATTTGGTAGCAAACACCACTAGCTTTCGGAGTGCTGCTCCTTAATGAGGTAGGTGAGTATGCTCTACCAAATGTTATTTACCACCAAATAAACCTGTTGGACTTTAGCCTGGTGTTGTGAGACTTCTTACTGTGCTTACAGGAATAGGACAGGATGGTGGGCCTGGGAACAATGCCTTTGAGAGAGTGAGTGCAGACTCAAAGAGCCAAATGGCCTCCTTCTGCACTGTCGGGATTCAATGGCTAATCACGGCTGCAACATATCACTGTTGGAGTTCCTCAGGGCATGAATGGAACATAATGTTCAGTTTCATTCACTATCCTTAAATAAATGAAACAGCTTAGAGTAGAACATAGAAAGTATCTTGGCTTAAGCTGACATGTGACTTTTGCACTCAGTAAGAATTTAGCAACACCAATTTTAAATCCAACCGATTTATTTGATAGTAAAATTGCGAGTGTTGAAAGCTCGCAATTTTACTATCAAATAAATCGGTTGGATTTAAAATTGGTGTTGCTAAATTCTTACTGAGTTCTTACTATCCCAGTCCAATGCCGGCATCTTTACATCGTGACTTTTGTACCATAGATGTGGCAGGCAATAATCATCTTGAGTAACAGAAGACTTCAAACCCCTTGACCTTGAAAAGCACCACGATCATTGAAATGTAAGCATCAATGTTTTGTGTGGAAGGAGGGGCATTTCTTCCAGCACTGGTGCAGAATCTTAGCAGTGTGTACCATCTACAGTGCAAAATCCACTGCAGAAACTCAGCAAGTCTCTTTCAACAGCACTATCTAAACCTGAGACTCCTACCAGCCAGCGGGACAAGGGCAGCAGACCGAAGGGACTATTACCACCTGCAAGTTCCTCTCCAAGTCACACACTATTGTTATGCCAGTGAAAGCATGTCCTTTCTATAATTTTAAGCATGGACAGTATTTATATGGAAGCTTCCAGAATTTTACTCATAAAATGGACGCTAATAAATTAGCTAAAGTGGTTGCCAAGGGCCAGGTGACTATTTCTTTTAACTGTATTTTTCTCAATTATATGCATGACTGACGAGATCTTGTTTAGGGTTTTGGGATGAATGTGTGAATAAATAATCTTATGCATTCTTGCTGCTGTTTTCTTAAATTAACTACATGCTCAAGCTAAGGCTAAGCAACATGCATGCTGCTTCCTTTTCTGAAACAACACTGACTATGAGCAGTAAAGGACAGGGTACAAAGGTTTCAGTTCTCTCCGAGCCCTATCTGTAACACTATCCTGATTTGGAACTGTAATCACAATTTTTTCATTCTATCTTTCTTACATCAGATACACTCCAGAGGTTCAAGAAGATGGTTCACCAGCATTGCCTCACCAGCATTGTCTTAAGGGCAATTAGAACTGAGCTATAAATGTTGTCCTCATTTCTTTTGCAAGAATAGTAACAAATAACATTAACCTCTCACATTCCATTTTGCCAGAATAGAATCATTTGAAGTGATCTTTTATTAAACCTTTCTGTAGGATTTTAATGGTAAACATAGCAGCAGAAATAAACTATCAGACCCCTCCAGCCTATTAGCACCAATGAGATTGTGGGGATTGATGTATGTATGATTTGATACCACATATTCATCTTTTTTCCTTGCCCCTTAACACCGTTGACAAACAAGAATCTATCAATACAAAATAAAAGCAGGAATCCAGGTATTGATCGAATGGATTCTCAGAGGCCTTTCCCCAGGGCTGAAATGGCTGCCACAAGAGGACACAGGTTTAGCGTGCTGGGGTGTAGGTACAGAGGAGATGTCAAGGGTAAGTTTTTCACTTAGAGGGTGGTGGGTGCATGGAATCGGCTGTCGGTGGTGGTGGTGGAGGTGGATTCAATAGTATCTTTTAAGAGAATTTTGGGTAAGTACTTGGGACTTAGTATGATAGAGGGTTATAGATAAGCCTAGTAGGTAGGGATATGTTTGGCACAACTTGTGGACCAAAGGGGCTGCTTGTGCTGTAGTTTTTCTATGTTCTATGTTTTATGTTCTACTGCAGATGCTGGAATCTGAAACAAGACCAGAAAATGCTGGAAAATCTCAGCAGATCTGACAGCATCTGTGGAGAGACAACAGAGCTAATGTTTTGAATCTGGATGACTCTTCATCGGAGCTCTATGAAGGAAAAATTCCCTGAATAGAGGGAACCAGCTCTGACTAATAATCTATCAAACCTAATTGTAAAATTAATAACTAAGCATGCATCATGCTTGTTTGCAGAAGATAGTTCCTAATGTCTGCCTGAAAGATTGTGGAGGTTGAGTCAATTGAAAAGACAATGGGATCAGTATCTGAAAATGAAAAATTGCAGCCCTAAAAGAAAACAAGGGAATGACACTTGGGGAGTTGCTCCTTCAGGGGACCAATATAGACATGACAGGTTGATTAGCCTCCTTCTGTGCTGTAAACATTCTCTGATTGTGCATCCCTCAGTTTGAAGAAATGTTTCCTAATTTACTTTTCTAGGATTTGACTCTAATTTTGTGATTATATCCTGAAATGTTTGACTCTCCAAGCAGTGAAAGTAGTTGCATAGAAAACAATCATGGAGTCCCTACAATGCAGAAGGAGGTCATTCGGCCCATTGAGTCTATTTTGACCCTCTGACAGAACATCTTATCCAGGCCATCACCCACCCTATCCCCTTAGCCCCATGCACTTACTCCACTAATTCTTCAAAACCACACATCTTTGGACATTAAGGGGCAACTTAGAATGGCCAATCCACCTAAACTGCATATTTCTGGAGTGTGGGAGGGAACCGGAGATCCTGGAGGAAACACATTTAGACACAGGGAGATCATGCAAACTATGCACAGTCACTAAAGGCTGAAATCAAATCCAAGTTCCTGGCAATGTCAGGCAGCAAATAAAGTAAAACAAAGTTTATTTATTAGTCACAAGTAGGCTTACATTTACACTGCATAAAGCTACTGTGAAAATTCCCTAGTTGTTAAGTTCTGGCGCCTGTTCAGATACACTGAGGAAGAACTTAGCATGGCAAATCCACCTAACCTGCACATCTTTGAACTGTGGGAGAAAACCAGAGCACCCGTAGGAAATCCATATAGATACAGGGCTAAATTGCAAACTCCACAAAGACAATTGTCCAAGCTGGGAATCTAACCCAGTTTCCTGTCTCTGTGAGGCAGCAGTGCTAGCCACTGTGCTTCCTTATCTCAATTCCAATCTACATCTGTTCCCTTTATTATCTTGAAAACTTTGATCAAATTACCTTGTAATCTTCAGACTCCAAGGAATGCAACACCAGTTTATTTCAACTCTTCTCTAATCCTTGCAATCATGGATAATTCCAGTACATCTACATTGCAATCCTTCCAAGGCTAATTCTGGCACTCATGGCACTCCAATCTAATCATGGCCTTTACAGCTATAGTAAGATTTCTACTCCTTGAATTCTCTTTCTCTTCATATTAAGGCCAGTATCCTATTGACCTTTTATTTATTTTCCATGTTTATTCATGACATTTTACCGATTCCTATACCTATTCTATACAACTGAGTAATTGGCTGAGCCTTTCTGAGGGCAGTTTAGAGTCAAACACATTGTTGTTGGTCTGGAGCCACATATAAGCCATAAGTGATTAAGAGTGGGCAATAAATGCTGGCCTTGCCAGCAATGCTTGCAACCCAGGAATGATTTTAAAGAGCTGTCTAGATGTATGTATTAGTAATGGTTGAGGTGGTCCTGGTGCCCTCTGGAAAAGAACAAAATAATTTGAACTTGTTGCCTTTAACATAGAATTAAACTCTCTTTGGGCTGCTACTGTTTCTACTTTTTCACCATTTTGGAAGTTTTTGATTTTTTTAAGTCCAACATGATTGGCCTCACTATTGCCTACATTGAAATCCATTTGCCAATTGAATCAATCTATCGCAATCACTTTGTAATGAGGGCACTTAATTGTTTTAGTAATGCTCCCTGATTATTATTGAAAATATCTCTTACATGAGCACTTACTTATAATAAATTATAATTAAATTATAATTTCAGTGGCCCAAAAAGTTCACTAACTTATCCTAATATGTCAAAGGTTGATATTTCATTCAAATTGACATGCTTTTGAAATTCACAGACTGTCCCTGTTAATTATATTGACTGCTTTTTGCATAAGTACACAGAGATATTGTATGTGTAAAGGAACATCACACTTGCCAGGAGTCATTAACAAGTGAGGGAATTCCTGTTTCTCATGGTTTTCAATAGCACTTAGTCCTGAAATTACTTTTTCCACTCAATATTTATAACATCAATTTGCATTTCTATGCTGCTTTAAATGTAGAAAAATGCCTTAAGGTAATTTACAGTGAAAGAAAGGAACAGATGCTGATCCCATGTGGGGAAGCTTGGTCAAAAAGATACATTTTAAGGAAGCTGTTAAAAAGACAGAGAATAATGTAGGTGGAATGTTACAGGAACCAAGTTCAAGACAGTAGGTTAAGCTAACTGAACACTTTGCCACTAATTATGGAGCATCTGAACATTCACAAAAGACAAATATCATGAGACCTAAAGGCATAAAAATGGATATATAGCTGAAAGAGTTCACAGAGGAAGGCTGGAGTGATACCATGGAAGGATTTGTAGATGCATATAGGGATTTTAAATTTAATTCATTGGGGAAACAGTGCCAGTGGGGTGAAGGTAAGGATATGCTGTAAAGGTGAAAGTAAGTAGAACTGGTGATGTATAAGATATGTGATTTAAAGTTCAGTGTGAAGTTGAGCAGAACATTAAGTTCACAAAAAAGTCTGGTTTAGCCCGAGGCAATAATTGGGGAAGGGGGTGCAGTGAGTTGTAACAGGAGCAGCAATTTTGGTCAGGTTGAATACAAAAGAGCTATTCCATTGGGAGGGGCTCCACTTAAACCAGGCTGAGGTCACTGTACTGCCAAATTAAATTGCTAAACTGGTAGATGAGGTTTAAAACTAATGAAGGTGGGTGTGGGAGGATTCAGGAAAGTGGAACTCAAAAGCATTAAAAAATTGATGTTGAGCTGATTAGCATCTGAGGAAAAATAGGCAATGGGTCAGGAAGGGATGGAGAGCTTAACAAAGGTATAAGGGCACTTGAGAGTGAGTTGACATCAGAAAAATAATGAGAAAAAAATGTAATATATTTGAGTGTGGGAAATATTTGCGGGAAAATGGATAAATTAACAGCACACATATAAATGGGCTTGATCTAATAACCATTACAGAAACAAGGTTGCAAAGTGAACTCAGTTGTGAATCAAATATTTCAAAATTCTTGTCTTTCAAAAGTGAAAAGCAAAAGGAAAAGGAAGACAGGGAGCCTGATAACAAAACATGAGATAAAGGCAATAGACAGAAAGGGTCTTAGATCAGAAAATCAAGCTATTGGGTTAATTTGGATGAAGCTAAAAAACTATATAAATGGCAGGATACTCTCCCGGCTTGAACTATGAAGGCTTACTAATTGTTGTCCTGTCAAGCATGGCATAAATCAGTAAATTAGAGCATGTATGTATCAATACCATAGAAATGGGGAACTGTAATTCTCATACAAACTTGACAAATCAAAGTCATAATAATAGTCAGATGGAATTTGTACCCCTCTGCCAGGGGTGTTTTTGATGGGGAGGCTGGCACACTACCATCCCTCCAACCCATGACCCAGTTCCCATATAAGACACCCACTAGTGTGTGCACTCTTAATGGTTTTGAGGCCCTTAACTGCTCAACTATAGAACAACTAAAGGTCTGATTCTATTTCCACCAACATAATGCAATTGACTGCTGAAGGTAGATGAGAGTAGGAAGACCTCATATTCACCAACTCAGGTGAAAAAAAATGGAAGAAAGATGAGTACTTCCTTTGTGGGTTGTGCTGTATGCATTGGGGGACATCCCTAATTCAAGGTATTTTCAATTCAATTTTCAAGATATACCAACATAAGAATATAGGTACAAAGGAGCAGGAGTTTCTTATTCTGTCATTCAACTAGATCATGGATGGTTATCTACCTCGATGCCCCTTTTTATTTTATTTTATCCATCTTTCATTTTTTAACCATAATTTTCCCCAGTTCTTAATAAAACCTATCATAAATGAGATTCCTCTGGACAGTGTGAGATTGCCTTATACATAGCTGCTCCCTGTGATTGTGGCTGGAGTGCATTATTCTCTATTCATCCTTGTGATTTGCGCAATGCCTTTGGGAAATTCACACTTGTTTCATCAGTTCTCTCCAATGTTATGGGCAGAGAAGGGAGAGCAAACTGAATTCTTTATTTATCCTGTCATCTGTTCATAAGTAGAAGTTGAAATAATCTCTAGGGTGTTTCCCCAAATCCTCTGTTTGTGAAGTCAATTTTAAAGTGACTCATCGCAAACTTTTATTAGGGTTAAATCAAAAGTATTATTTAGGCATACATTTAAACTTAGGGGTGGTTGTTGCAACTTCATATACACACGTGCATACAAAACAGAGATAGGAAAGAAAATTGTCTGGATATTAATTCACATGAATGTCAAAATCCAGGATATCAGAGTCCAATGAGGGTTCCTTCATGTTAAAATTTAGCTAGCTGAAAGCAGAAATCACCAAATTTCTTTAAAATTGGTGATGACATAACAAGGTTAGATTGGCATGCAGAAACTTGGTTTGCTCTACTGGCAAGGCAGTGATCTTCCAGAGAACCAGGCTTTGAGGATTATTGAGGATTGGACAAGTTGCAGAGCTGGGCCAAGAGGTGGCAAATGGAGTTTAATGTGGAAAAGTGTGAGATAATTCACTTTGGCAGGAATAATAAATGTGTAGAGTATAGGGCTAATGGTAGGACTCTTAATAGTGTTGAAGAACAGAGGGATCTTGGTGTATATGTGCATAGATCCTTGAAAGATGGCAATCAAGTCGATAAGGTTGTTAAGAAGGTATATGGAGTCTTAGCTTTTATTGGTAGGGGGATTGAATTTCGGAGCCGCAACGTCATGTTGCAACTGTACAAAACTCTAGTGTGGCCACACTTGGAGTATTGTGTGCAGTTCTGGTCCCCACATTATAAGAAAGATGTGGAGGCATTGGAGAGGGTACAGAGGAGGTTTACCAGGATGTTGCCTGGTATGGAGGGCAGGTCTTATGAAGAGAGGCTGAGGGATTTGAGGTTGTTTTCGTTAGAAAGGAGGCGGCTAAGAGGAGACCTTATCGAAACATATAAGATGATTAGAGGTTTAGATAGGGTGGACAGTGATAGCCTTTTTCCTAGGATGGAGAAAGCTAGCACGAGGGGACATAGCTTTAAATTAAGGGGTGGTAGTTATAGGACGGATGTCAGAGGTAGGTTCTTTACCCAGAGGGTGGTAAGGGTATGGAATGCCCTGCCTGTGTCAGTTGTAGATGCGCCAAGTTTGGTGGCATTTAAGAGGTTGGTAGATAAGTTTATGGACGAAAAGGGAATGGTTTAGGTTAGAGGGTTATTGCTTTTTCCTAATTGGTCGGCGCATCATCGAAGGCCGAAGGGCCTGTTCTGCGCTGTAATGTTCTATGTTCTATACTTGAGCAACACTTTTATTCTCATTCTGAAATCCTGCTTCGGTGTTGACAAGCTGGATGCTAACAGCAGAGTGTCCAGGGATGTAATATTAAAACCTTTCAAATACCAAAGGAAATTCATGCTGTGTTGCTCATTGTTGAGTCAGTTTCAGGTTAACTCTCTGTTTCTATGTCTCTGGTCAAAATTCATTATTCACCTTTGAACATGGATGGTTGTTATTAGCATCACTGCAGGTATGAGAAATTTTAATGGATCCCTCTTTGTTAAATGCCTAGGCTGGTGAGACAGACTATCTGCTGCTCCCTTGTTTCGTTGATTGTAATGGGTTTCACATAATTATAGGTGTGAAATTTCACAAGGATGAGGGTTGAGTGTTTTAATTACTGTTGAAAGTTGCTGAAATTGTAGCTCACTGGCAAATTATGTGACAGACATGTTTTTTTGCTCTGCAAAGTCCATTTCTAAATAAGCAGAAGGTAAGGCTTATTTTATACAGTTTATGCTCTCTTTCATGCCTTATGGATGTGATACCAACAATTGGCTCATTTCCAACCTGTACATTATTTCTAAGGTCCCTGGACACATTCTCACCTGTCAGTTCCAGATCCATCTTATCACTGTCTCCCAGCCAGAAAAATATCAGGAAAATGAAGAAAGTGTTTTAGCTAACTATATCAATATTAATGTCTTATGGCATATTTATTTACAAATAAATTAATATGTTATCTGATTCAGATGGGAATAATTACTTACATTATATAATGCTCCAGGATATCCTGAAGTGTTTTACAACCAATGGACAGCTATAGATTGGGAGGAAGATCTTTTGCTGGTTTCTTCATTCTGAAAATATGCAAGAAAAATCAAGGCTGAGAAGTATCTCATTTGTATACTCCAGCTGCATATCTCTGCCTCTCACCTTTAAATCGGACTCTCTGACTGGCAAGGACTCGGAGGCAAAGTTCAAAAATTGATGCACACACTGTGTGTTCCTGAAATTGTTGTCAGCTGCAGAAACTGAACATTGTTAGAATGAATGACAGTTGTTTACCAAGTCATCACATTCATTGCCATTGGGAAAGTGAATTATAGGTTAACCGGGTGGCACATCAGCTTGCCTAAAAAGAATAAATTGGCAAGTAGTTTAAATTAGTATGTGTTGCAGCCTAATAGATAAAATTGATGTTTACACAAATTCTCCAATAATTTCAACAGGCATTTGTGTACATTACTCTGCATAATTCATTAAGCCCAATTAGGATTTGAAAGCTGTGACATTTTTGTGGTTCAATGTTGGTGGAACTGACATGGTGCCTCATTACAATATGTAATTGACACTCAAGGAACTATAAAAGGTTAGATGACTTTAAAATTGTTTTAAGCTATCAGTTGATTCCAATAATATTTTCGTTTTGTTCAATTTATTGAATTAAATCCTCATGCTTTTTTTCACAAACTCTTCCGAGAAGATAGGCAATTAAACAATAGGATTCTCCATTGATTCCCAGTGAAAGTGGCCAAATATCTTATACTTGATTAAAACAGATGTTGTTCCTGAAGGGAATCATTTATGAAGGGTGTTATGAGCACAGCAACTTTTATTTATACCACTGGCTATTCTTCATATCCAACAACCATAATTACATATTTATTTTAAAAGATTGCTTTTAATTACAATAAACATTTGCCCCAGAGGCAATTTATTGATTTTGTGATTATACAAAGAACATCAAAGTTTTACATACATCAGAGATGGAGAAGGTGGAGTTTCTGCAAACTTTCCACCCAGATGCCAATATAATTTTTCAAAACAGTGCAAAAGATCTTGGATTTTTTTAACATAAGCAAGTTGGGCACCAAAATGCTTACTTTCCTATATCTGGGTTGAAATGATGAGATTCTGCCATTTGCACTTTTTCAGTGAGCCTCTTCAAGTTTCTAAATGCACAAGTATGTGTTAAAAGATGTTAATATTGAAGCTAGTTAATTAAGAAACTGACCAGCAAGCGCAAATGTAACTAGCAAATGTTTTATTTTTGTTTTTTGAGTCATTTTCAATTACTTTCCACTTGGTTACTAAGAGCTGGAGAGCTGGATACCCCATTAAAAAATTGCTTATTTTCACAGATAAATCCATTTCCTTTGTATTGAACACATCAACGTGTACCTATTATGGAGAAAGAATAATTGCGTTGTATTCTGCTGCCCAATTGTTCATGGAAGTTATTTTGTGATAATGCAATTAAATATCCATGTAGACTTGAATTGTTCCATTAACAATATAATTTTGAGCACAATTCCTCAAATACTCCAAAACAGAAACTTTACCCCATGTGTTTTTCTTTGGATGTGCTTGGACTGTAATGAATGTATGCATACAGTCATTCTACTATTGGTGTAAGAACAGTAGAACTACACTTAAATTAATTTATCTCACTGTATATTCTGTTTGTATTTTTGAAAATTAAAAAGCAGGGATATGTATAAAAATTATATTCAATAACTATATTTGGTTAAGATTCAAATTATCAGGAAATCTTGAGATTTGTACAGACTTTGGGATATTATATAAGTTCAAAAAATCTTGACCAAAGATGTAGACAAAGAATAACAATCTCTGAGAATTTAAATCCAATTTCTCCTGCTTTCCAAAATAAGTGACGTAAGTTGGAGAGGGGAATAAGACTACTGTCAGGCCTTATAAAGTGCAAGTACTGGCACAGAAGGCCAAATGACTGCCTGCTGTGTGGTTTTTTTTATCATTTCAGCTTGTGGTGCTGCTGGCAAGGTCAGCAGTCTTTATCCATCCAGCGTGGTAAATTGCCTCCTTAAACCTCTGTTCCCCAGGGTGTAGATACTCCCTTGTCAGTACTTCATCAAAAGCCTGAGTTGGAGCTGATGGCTTGACACCAGTATGTGTTCCGGCAGAACCTTAAATTGTCATGAATAGTAATCAGAGATAAGGTCCATGGCTGTATTTTCTTCTCCAGGTCAGAAGTGTTTTCCTGAAAGTTACATTCACCCAAATGTTTATTGCTGCTATCCTATTTTATTGCCATCGGACAAATTTTTAAATTTTAAGTTTCTGATGCCCAGTGTCATCAGCTGAGAGTCCATTGTGGAAAATTTGCATGATAAACATCATGTATAACCCATAGCAGGAGCACTGACAATGAAAATTTATCTCAATATTTCTCAAAATATGTGTATTATTGTAGTAGACTCTTCTGTTGTCTCTGAGAGCTAGCTGTGAGTCTTTCTTGGACAAGTACGAATGAGTCTTCTCTCATCCAACTGCAAGGTTTTTGGTTAAAATTAATTTCCCTAGTTTCTGATAGATGTGGGACACATCACAATACCAAACCTGTGAAGGATCTGGTAAAGGTTCTTCACATGCCCCTTTTGTCATCAGATGCTGAGAACTTCTAATTCTTTGTGCTTAAGACTTAATGTGAGGTTTTAATGTAATGTAAATTTGACTGGTTCTTCAAAAATGATTTCTATGGAAACTTGAGATGCCTAGCTTGTGTAGCAATTTTCTTCTTTCCTTTATATTTAGTATGTTAATCTACAACTTTCTAAACACAACTAACACTTGGTTAAAAATTATTCCTTAATTTTTCATTGACATCAACAAAACTTTGTATAAGATCATTATCAGACAA
The DNA here is from genome assembly GCA_024679065.1 of Sphyrna mokarran. Lineage (NCBI taxonomy): Eukaryota > Metazoa > Chordata > Chondrichthyes > Carcharhiniformes > Carcharhinidae > Sphyrna > Sphyrna mokarran. The sequence continues at coordinate 71,346,730 of JAGIQG010000001.1, read as the reverse complement.
ATTTTGACACAGAGTCATGTTAGGAGAGATTAGGTTCAAAGTAGTTTCAAACTGTTTTTTTTTAAAGGGCGGAGAGAGTTATGGAGCTGGAGCAGTTTGAGGAAAGGTTTAGAGTTTAGGCAACTGAAGGCATGGTCACCAATGGATGTATCGAAGAATTCGGGGATGCACAAAGGGAAAGAATTGGAGAAATGTAGAGTTTTCCGGGGGGTTGTGGGGTTGGAGGGATTTATAGAGATGAATCTTTATGAGACAATAAATGGAGTTAAACATGACAACAAGAATTTTAAACTTGAAGCGTAGCTTGACTGAGAGCCAATATAGATCAACAAGCACAAAGCTGATGTGTGAATGGTATTTATATGAATTAGGATATGGGAAGCAGTGTTTGATGAACTAATGTCTATGTAGGGTGTGAGATAGAAGGTAAGCCAGAAGAGTGAGAATCATGTGAAAAATGCACAATTGATATAGCCGGTACCAGCAAATTGCAAATATATATGCAGATCAAGTAAGGTATTCAACAGTAAAAACATATGGATGCCCCAAAGCAGTATCTAGCTGCTTTATGAATGATTCCAGGGCATTTGCTCGAAACAGGGAGATCATTCCAGGTGTTGATTACTTGCTATGTGAAAAAAGTGTTATATACATAAGCCTGAACATGATTTTTATCATTTTGTACTTGTGTTTCCCTCATCTTGTCATATTCATTTAACCTGAAATGAGGCTCTGGGTTAAACATTTTTATCTTGTTTTGTGCGTCCATGGAGTTTCCCCTCATTTGTTTCCATTCAAGTTTGAAGTTTCAACTTTTCCTAATCTTTCTGCATTCCTTAATCCTCTGACAGAACTGGGTTGAATCCGTACATAAACTCTTAGAGTGACACTCAACGTAACCAGATGCTGGGCAAACATTGTGATCGGGGGTGAGTCTGAACTGGTTCCTGAAATTGTGGTGGTAACTCAAAATTAAAAACAAACTTTACTGGTCCCCATGCAAATGAATCCCTTGAAAAGAGAAATTTCAAACATGATCCTTCGAAAATGTTGTGGAAGCTGGATCAATTGAAAATTTCAAGACTGCCAACTATAGATTTTAATTAGATAAGAGTATCATGGGATATGGAGCAAGGGCAGGCAGAAATGGAGTCAAAGTACAGATCAGCCATCACTAACTGACTGATGAAGAAGGCTTAAAGAGCTAAATGACCTACTCCTGTTCTTATGCTCTCCTGTGCTGTGCAACCTTTCCTTGTGCCACTTCCAGTGAATTTCTCTACTGGATCTTGGTTATCAGAAACTCTACATGGTACATAAGGTACAATATGACCACAACATCTCAGTGAGTTATTACACTATCACTGTATTGCAATGAACAATATGGTTACTATGAAAGCAAAAGCCAGTTGGAACCTAGGTGGATTGAAACATACTTGTGCATTACAGTTGTGACTGTATTTCAAAGATATTTCATTGGCTGTAAAGGGCGGTCTTGTGGATCAATATGTTGCACTCCTGCCGCCGAGCTAGAAGCTCCAGATTTAGGTCCCACTCCAGCACTTGCTGACAATGCAAAGAATGACCATGAGATGATTCAAACTGGTGAATAATTAACCCCTTCCAATAACCAGTCTCACCCAATCCCTCTCTGCTTCACCACCCCCCGACCATCCCTTCCCCAAAGTGGGGAACCATGTGTGAAGATATGAAACAAAGAAGTTGTAAAGCACTTTGGGCAGTTTGATGTGAAAGATCTCATAGCAATAAAACTTCATTCTTGCTTTTACTTGGAAAGGGAGGATGGGGAATACATATAATAGGATATCAGTAAAGAGTATTTGGATCAGTTTAGATTTTAGGATCAGCCTCCTTCAAAAGGGTGAGTGGTATAATGGCACATTTGCATGATGATACTTGCATGTGTTACTATTATCAAATTTATATTTAGTTTTGGATTCCGTATAGAAATATCGAATTAAATATCAAGCTCAATACACAAATCACTACATTTGATTTCAAAATGTATTGCAAACTCCTATGTCAATTTGCACCCATTGCAAAATCTATTGTACAGTAAATGCGTCAATATCTAACTGCAGAAGCAGTTTTACTTATAGGTAGTCCTGGCTGATGTTCTACAGTAAGAAGTTACAAATGCCAGTTAACATCCAACAGGTTTATTTGGCAGCACAATCTTTTGGAGTCTCGTTCCTTCTTCAGGTGAGTAAGGAATTGTGTTCACAAACAGAGTACATAAAGACACAATCTCAATTTACAAAATAATGGTTGGAATGCAAGTCTTGACAGGTAATCAAGTCTTAAAGGTACAGACAATGTGAGTAGAGAGAGGGTTAAGCACAGGTTAAAGAGACATGTATTGTCTCCAGCCAGGACAGTTAGTGAGATTTTGCAAGCTCAGGCAAAATAAACCTGTTAGACTTTAAGCTGGTGTTGTGAGACTTTTTAACTATACTGTCTCCAGCCAGGACTGTTAGTGAGATTTTGCAAGCGCAGGCAAGTCGTGGGAGTTATAGATAGTGTGACATGAACCAAGATCTCAGTTGAGGCCATCCTCATCTTTGTAGAACTTGGCTATCAACTTCTGCTCAGCGATTCTGCTTTATCGTGCTTCATGAAGGCTGCCTTGGAGAACACTTACCCGAAGATCAGAAGCTGAATGCCCACACTTGCTGAAGTGTTCCCCGACTGGAACAGAACACTCCTGGCTGGTGATTGTCAAGCGGTGTTCATTCATCCATTGTCATAACGTTTGCATTGTCTCCCCCATGTACCTCAGGACATCCTTTCCTGCAACATATCAGGTAGACAACATGAGATATGATATTGTTTGGTTTCAGTTGATAATTTTATAGGAAGATGTCTAAAGCACCCAAATAATATTTCGGATTTGAAGTTTGTAGTTGAGGGCAGAATTTTAACTGTAGCAAGGAATTCCAGTATACTTTTTCATTTAAAAACTCCTCTGACAGCCCCTAAAATACATAGGCACTTTCCTGTTCTTTTACTTATATTTAAATAGAATTGAATAAAAGATTGTCAAGATTTTATAATATTGCTTTAGGTAGACTGTGAGAACTGCTCCAAAGAAATCACCTTTGAGATGCTGAACTTCCTTAATGAAAGGTGAAAGATCAAATGTCATTTTATTATTGAAGAATGTTTACTCCTGACAATTCAAGATCATTTTTTTACTAAAAAAATTAGAAATGTCTAACAATTTGGATGAAGCACTATAAATAAAACAACAAAATGTGCATTTAATGCGACAATTTTGGAAGATCAAATGATTTGAACTAGGCGATTTTCAGTTCAGAGTGCAACCTTTGTATAACCTCTGCTGATTAAAGCTCAGATATTATGGGAATATAGATACTATGACAAAACACATTCAAAGAACAATTTAACTGAAAAGACGGGGCAACATAATTGGGTTTGCTACACCATATATTGCACACACGCCGGAGTACCACACGACACAACTAATTACATTAAATGGTGTGTTTTTTTTGTGAACTGTTTTTTTTTAAACTTGGAAAACTTTCAGAGCACTGACAGACACTGGGAATGGCTGACGTCACAGCCTCTAAACCACAGTCATCCCAGTAGGAAGTGTGTGTGTTAGCGGCTGAGTTTGGAAACGCTTTTTTACATGACTCTTCCACTTTATCCAGATCGTTGCAAACTTGTTCTGAATTCCTGGAAATGGGATGATAGGGAAGAAAATCACCTTCGTTCCTAGTCTCTTGTGGAGTCAGCCAAAACAGCAGGAATAACGTCTGCCTTTTCTCTGGTAATCCCCGGGATCTTATCTGCTCGGGAACTGTCGAATCCAGCTGCTCTGGTAAGTCGTTGTATTAGAATACAACACCACAGTGATTTCAGATTGAGGCAGTTTCTTTATTTTTGCTCGACAGATTCAGTTTACACAGCATTACACAGTATTGAAAAAGAGAATATGCGTGCTCTCGCCTTGACTTAAAATTGCTTTTTTTTTAGCCGGATGCATTTTTTTTGATAAAAGTAAATGCGAAAGAATTCAGAAACTCGAATGGTTTGAATGAGCAACAAGCTTTTTTCAAAGCACAGATTAAAGCCGTTTGGAAACCAATTCCAATGTGTGCAATGCAGAGGGAGGTACACTGCACAGGTCCCGCCGCTAAAGGTAATCTTTGGCAATGTTTTCACTGAAACGGTGCTATTACTCAAGTTTACAGCCTTGAGTTCTGCAGCAATGTGGATCGTCATCTCCTCGCATCAGAAGCTTTTTCGTTGGAACATTGTAAAAGAGCGCCCCCGCGTGCTGTTAGAAAAATAAGCTCCAGAACTGGGGGGCTATGTAAAAAATCATGTTTTACAAAACAACGAAGGCAATGCCCCCTAATATCCATCCTGATCAATATTAGTGAAGGCAAAGGAACTTTTCGCCACATCATATTTTCACACTGCTATTGGCAAGTTTGTTTGGGAGATACATTGGGACATTGATTTTCTAAATGGAACATTTCTTTTGAAATTTCAGTGGTTGGGGGGGCATTCCAATAACATTTACAAAGTGCAGAATTTTCACTGCAAGCCCAGTGGGCAGGATTGGCTTAAATATGCCATAATGCTCCTTTACAATCCCACTATAAAAATTGGCTAATCTGACCGTTTTTTTTACCAGGAGAGCAGGACAGTGTGCGCTGATTAATACTTTGAATGGTGATGCCGATAATAATTCCTGAGCTGTAGGGGTTTTTTTTGAATGTAGTTCAGGTGAGACCGATTCAGTCGAATCTGATTTCTACTCATAGTTTTTGGTTTTGCAGTAAATTTGTTTGCATATCTTATGGTAAATAGTTCCGATAAAGTTTTGACTGGAAGTGTGTGTGCGCTGCGGTGGGGCGGGGGGGGGGGGTGGTGAAGGCAATCCAACGAGAAAATAATATGTTTGATTTTCAGTACAATCTGATTCCAATGACTTGTGTTCAAATAATCCTTCACGTTGTGAGTGCAGGGATCCCTCTAAACCACTTCGATGCCATTCAGGGCACAATCTTCTGGGAGTTCTTCATTTCAGAGTCAGGGATTCATGATCAGATCGCTTGAAAAGGGAAAGTGGTGACAAATATGCTTCATCCTCGGGGTATTTGCTGTCTGTAGCTTCAGTAAATCAAACAGTTGTCTCTCTCTCATAACATTAGGAAAAGCAAACATTCAAGAGTCGAGCTTTCTTGGGGACGCATTAATTTGGGGATGGGGGAATTAATAATAAGTATTGCTATACTATTAGAAGTGTGAATAATATGAGTAATTACTCCCCACCCTATTTGGGAAGGGGCAACGCTCTTTTAAGTTGGATGGTACTAGTTGAAATGCTTCATAAGATCGGTGTAAGCGACTCTATTGCAATATAGACGATGATAAAACAGAATATTGTTTTCCCAGAGTGGTGTTTTGAAGACTTTGGCGTTAGCGACGAGACCCCTGAAGTCCTTTTGAAATCAGCACCGCCGGGTCACAAAGTTGGCGTGCATTTTGTGTGTTTGCTTTGGGAAATAATTTAGTCACCGTTGCCATTTCAAGTGTCTGCACTGCACGGAGTTTTCCCCACACTGCAGCTGAATCCATACTGTTGCAAACTTTGCAAATGGTGGTAGTTTCACGTCTACGCTCAACAAAGCAGCCCGTGCATCGCATCCACTTTCCCGATGTGATTCGTTGCAGTTTAGTTCACATTCCCTTGTTGCTTTAGAGGTTGGAATGGGATTGTTGAATGGGGGCGGGGGTGGGGAGTCTGTTGCGAGCGGCTCTATCTTTGTTCACTTGAGCAGCAGTTTATATTCTAGGCGAGGCGATTTAAAATAACGCTGGCGTACTTCACACAAACTTGATTTGGTTGGGGGTGGGGGAAGAAATGGTCTACAGAGGCTGAAGATTGTGTGCCTTCTCTTTGCATTGGCGTAGTGGTACACCCAGTATTGTTAACGGGACGGGAAGATTTTCAGCTTCCGAGTTAAGTTGGAGAAGAAACAACTGGTTTATTTTTTTTGGGGGGGGGAGTTAAAAAAAACTTCACTAAAGTATATTCGCAGTTAGGAGTGAAAAAATCTGCAGCAAAGGATATCCACAGCTCAGATGTACGGTTTATGCTTTCTTTATCCCTTTCCAAAGAAAGGTAAAAGCAGTTTGGATCAGGAGGTTTATTAGTACAGGTGTTGGGGTGAGTTCTTTGTTTTTCCGGGCGGGGGTGGTGGTGGGGGGGACGTTGTGTTTGCTCAGGGCAGTGCAGCAGAAGGGGCAGTCAGTGCAGTGCACTCACTCAGCCCTGTCTGGAGACACGCTGTGCCACTTGCATGCCAGGGGAAGCTAGTGCCGGGTACGGCGCATGCTCGGGGCGGGCTGCGGACCGGTGAGGGACAATCTGGCCATGGTGTGGAGAGCGCGGCCGGGCTGCACTCGCTGTTTGCCCACTTAATGCCGCCGGAGAGCGGCCCGCCTGCCTGGGGGAAGGAAAGTGTTTGCTGTGGAAAGTTTTTTTTTCTGTCTTTGGGCTGAGGAAGGAAAGGGATTTTTTTTTGTGTGCGTGAGGGAGAGCTCGGGGAAGCCGTTTCCAGAGACCTCTGCAACTACCGTGAGTTTTGCCACTTTTCTCCCACGCTCGGTGTTCACATCCTAGGCTGCCTCTGTCTCTTTCTCTGCTTTTCTCCCCGCCGCGTGCAAAACTCCTCGGCAAGTTAGTTCGTGGCACTTTGGTGGAGAGTTTGTGTCAGGCATTTCCATTTGTGGGGCAGTGGGAGAGGGACGCACTGTCTTCCTTAGATTTTCATTCAAATACATATTCTCAGTCATTCACTCAGACCCTCACTCATTCACTCAGACACACGGTCCCTCACTCAGGCACACGGTCCCTCACTCAGACACACGGTCCCTCACTCATTTGACACACAGTCCCTCACTCATTCACTCAGACACACAGTCCCTCACTCATTCACTCAGACACACAGTCCCTCACTCAGACAGTCTCTCACTCATTCACTCAGACACACAGTCCCTCACTCAGACACACAGTCCCTCACTCATTCACTCAGACACACAGTCCCTCACTCAAATACACATTCATTCAGACGCACAGTCCCTCAGTCATTCATTCAGACACACAGTCCCTCACTCAGACACACAGTCCCTCACTCAAATACACATTCATTCAGACGCACAGTCCCTCACTCATTCATTCAGACACACACTCCCTCACTCAGACACCCACACGTACTCAGACACACTCCGTCAGATGTTCATTTCTTCATTCACAGGGTGAGGAGGGGGAATGTGGCAGCTCCAGGAACCTGAGCGGGAATTTGCATCACCCCCACCACCACATACATACACACGTAAAAAGATTGTTTGTTTCATTTGAGTAAATGCATTTTTCACTTCTTGTGTTCCAAAACAGATCAGATTTTTCTCTATCCAAATGGAATTTGCCCAGACTGATTAGCAGTTTGGCTGAAGAACTCCATTTGCAATCGAGAGACAAAAAAAACTTAAGAGAAGTCTCAACAACAGGGGCAGTCTCCAGAAAGAATGCCCTTTCTTTCAGAAGGTGACCCAATTCCTTTTCCTCTCTTTCACCGGGTGGAGGGAATTCGATACTTCAGATGAAGCAGTTTCTCTATCTCCGAGCAGCAGGCGTCTTTTTTTTGTTTAATCTAAACAGTGCACTGTTCCATCTAGCTCTGGCAGTTACAGATTTGTTATTTGGAGGTAGCAACAAGGCTGAAATCAGAGATGTCCTGAGAAGTACGGCGCCTTCTGACCAGTTGGGAGTTGTATGTTTAATTTTATACATTACTACTTAGTAATCCGACTTGGCGTTTTTGCAACACTTTGGGATATATAATTCAGCCCTAATCGCGTATGAAGCGACTTTGCCTCATATTGCGCTTACAGTGTGCAGACACGTGGTAAAAAAACACTCCTGCTTCCACATTACAGCTTCTTAATTACTATTTTTCTTAGCCGAAGCATTTCTAACATATTTGTAAACATTTGTCCAGAACCTACTCAGGTGTTGTGTTCCTCAGTTTAGTTTTCAAGTGTTACCATTTAAAATGGTGCGGAGTTGATCCGGTGAATAGCCCCAGTGCAATTTGTAATGAATGGTCGCGACCTAAGTAAGGAACTCATTCCCTTCAATCGTCAGTGAGTCGATCATTGATCAGGTTGAGCGAACCTTGCTTTCCGTTTTGTTAGCCTGTAACAGGAGCTTCGGAAATGCTAGTGAATCAGGTAGTCATCTGGAGAGAGAAACAAATCAGGTGTGAGGGGTAGAAAGGAGCACCTTCGGAGCAGTGAATCTTAATGTCTATTCTTTTAATTTTCCGTATTTTTTCAATCAAATGCTTGGTCTGTTACATTTATTAAAAATCAGTTTAGGGATAGAGATCATTGATTTGTTTTGCTAATTTATACTGAATTGACTTGAAACTTGGCAATTAAATTGTTGGAGAGAAATAATGCTTCAGTTTAAGAATTTAATTAGTTCTTCAGCCGATGCTAATTTTAATGGACTATTTTATCTCCCAATCACACAGTCGATAAAGATGTCATGTATCTCGGTGACCTTTTCATGGTCTGTTTGAAGTAGATTTAAATATTTGGTAAATTTATTTCAGATTTGCAGAACTTGGAGCAATGATTCTCACAAAAGCAATGCCATAAGTATTTAGAGAGCTTGCACTCCCGATTGAAAACTTTCCTGGTCTTTAGATTTGTTTTCCCGGCGTTGGATCTCTTTTGCATTTACCTCTTTTCTGCCTGCCGCAATTTTGAAATCTCAGCAGTTAATTTTATCTGCTTGGTATGATTTACTGTTGTGGTCCAGGACATGATGCTTTATTGTCAAGGTCCTGTTTGCGAGTCAGCAGTTTTGTTAAACGGTTATTCAGGTCTGGTAGATTGACAAATGTGGGGGTTGGGGTGAGGTGATGTAATAAGCTAAACTCGCTTTAGACCAATAGGAGGGTTTTGTTTTGTCACTCACAGATAAGGCATCAAGTTTACAGCACGCCAGCAAAACCCTGGAATTGGATTACTGTATCGCAGAGATAACTGTATTGTGTTAAATCTGGTAATTGAAAAGCTTAGTTTAAATCTGTGTTAATATCTCAACTTGTTTTCTAAATCGTGAACCTTTTGAGCTTGGGATCAAAGCTGTAATTAATATACCCAGTAAAACACCTTATTAAATTTGAAAGGAGGAATGCAGTTGCTTTAGGAACTTGAAGAAGTACTGAAGTTCAGTGGTCATGAAGAAAAACAACATTTGGAAATATGTCTGCTTCTGCATAGTAGGGCATCGTTGGTATTCTCCTGTGACAGAAGTTGAATCTTGGCAGAAACTTAACTTTGTACAATCTGTTCCTTTGTAGGACTCTGAGAAGAAAATTCCGATCCTTGCCAGTGTATCAGTGTAAACATTGAATGTGGAGAGTTGCTTTCAGAGAAAAGGATGTTGCCAATTCATAATGGTAAACTCCATAATCCCAGAGATCCCTTGGCATATTAACAAGAATTTAAGTTGTTTGTCACATTTCCCTGACTGGTATTTGTCAGCTGGCAATATATTATGATCCTTTTCATTTTTTTGGCCAGGATTCCTATGTTGGTAGTGTTGGTACTGTTGTGTGGCAAAAAGGATTTTAAAATGTGGTTGAAGTTAAAAGTGAGCTATACGTGAAGACTTTCTGAGGCATGTTTGGACATGTCCTACCAATATTGCAGTTCCCTTCACTAACTGTGAGCATTATGAAATTTGCTGCAAACTGGACCATTGCTCAAAACTAATCTGAATTAGATGTAGAGTCAGTGAATTAGTTATTAATGATTCTCTCTATTTTCCAATGCTTACAGTTGATCACTGGAAATTTGGACACATTGATTTCCATGCTTGATTCTTTGATCCATGATCTGATTGAGAGAGATGCTGAATTGGTAGTCTTGTTTCATGACATTTACTCTATATAATGCAAAAAAAATCACAGATTAAATAACAAGATAATGGAACTGTAATTACAAGCAGCTGTTTCATGAAATGTATTCCTTTGTCAGCAAGGCAATGAAAAAGTATAATGGATGATATAATTATTAAGACAAACAAAAGTGCTTTATGTTTATTTTCTTGTTAAATGACTATCTGTGCATTAGTTCATCCTCTGATCTTTTTTCCATTAGCTCGCATGCCCCAAGACTCCACGTCTTTGCTACTTTATTCTTTCCTTTTATTAATAACCTCTTACATCCTACTTAAAGTATTTGCTAATGATTTTACTGTACATGGTCAACTTATTTCAGGTTGCCCGCCTTGCTTACGTTTCTTGTGATAACAGACAATATATTTTATCAGGATCTAGTTCATGCCAGAAATAGAGGAGTGAAATTACTGCTTGTTTCAATTTGCCAATTAACCAACTTCTTCATGTTACTAGCAGTGTTAACAGTTATCCACTGTCTCCAAGCATTGGTGAGTTTGATCTAGTTCTTCCTCATCTATCATTATTGGCTTCACTGCCTTCCCAGAGATGAAGTGGAACTCTTGTATTGCTGTCTTCATGAGTTCAATTTCGTTTCCCTTCCCCTCATCATAACCCTGTATAAAGAACAAGGTTGTCTGCAGTGTTGGGAAGCTTTTGTAGGATCTCACTCACACTTCTTGACAGAACTAAAAAAAAATCATCTGATGTGACTTCGCTATCTCCTATAGTCCCTGTTCTTTCTCCATTCACTATTCCATGAATATTTTGTGTCATTTTTATTTCAGATCTTTCTTTTGTTGTTCAATATAAATTACAAGTGCATTGTTTAACACTCTTCCTCCTTCATGCATCCCAACTCTATGTGATGAGTCTTAATTCTAACAATGTTTTCCATGTGACTATTTCCTGGACACAAAAAATGAAATGTCTTACTTTCTTTTTCACTCCTTTTACAGTTGTCAGACTTTGCCCTGCACTTTGGGACTTTGCTATTGGCTTTGGTTTTGTAAAAAGAAAAAGCTAAGTAATGATGCAGATGTGAAAAATGTCTGTAGCGTGTTGATTGTGAAATACTAAGTAGGCAGTGCTATTTTTGTTAAAGGGAAACGCTTTTTTTAGCCTCCTTCAATTAAAGAATTCAGAGTGAAGTTAATTTAAGAATGTGCTAAAATAGAAATTGCTTCCATGCCTTTGTGTGTTGGAACTGCCTGCTTCTCAAATGTAGTTAAAGGTACTGCTGGAGTAAATTAACTTCTGGGCAGCCAGCTAATGTGCACAAAAATAGTGTGCTTGGCTCTGCCATATTTTGGAATTTACAGTTAGTATAAGCAAAACTAGGCTTGTAATATGTTGCGCTTTAGTGGACACTGAATGGTTGGCTCAGAGTTACAACACAATGCAAGTTTTAGATGGTTCCAAAAACTTTAAGACTGAAACTGTCTTTTCAATTGAAGAGCATCTTGTTTTCATTGTTTTTGGCTACCTGTTCATTTTCTTTTACATTTTATAGATTTTTGAAAATATAGATAGAATTATGAAATTAGTTAGGCCTCATCTGGAGCACTGTGTCAATTCTAACAACAATGCATGAGTAAGGATGTGAAGATGTAGAGATGCTGGCGTTGGACTGAGGTAAACACAGTAAGAAGTCTGACAACATCAGTTTTAAATCCAACCGATTTATTTGATAGTAAACTCGCAAGCTTTCGGCTCTATGGTTCGCCTGACGAAAGCCATAGAGCTGAAAGCTTACGAGTTTACTATCAAATAAATCGGTTGAATTTAAAACAGGTGTTGTCAGACTTCTAACTAAGGATGTGAAGCTGTTAGAGAGATTCACAAGATTGATGCGAGGATAAAGAACTGTAGTCATGAGGATAGATTGGAGAGGTGGGGACTGTTTTCCTGGGAGAAAAGGCTGAAAGGAAACTTGATAGAGATCTTCAAGATCCTGCAGTATGGACAAGGTAAGTAGTAAGAAACTGTTCCCACTCGAGCTTCAGGGACAAGAGCACACAGATTCAAAATAATTAGTAGAAGGATGGGAGGAAACTTTTTTTTTCACCCAGAGGATGGTTGGAATCTGGAACACACTTCAAAGGGGAGGGGTGAGGCGGCGACTAGATGGAGGTAGAATGCTCTTTCAGAGAGCTTGTTCAGACTTGATGGGCCAAATGGTCCCCTTATGCACGAAAAACTGTCTTTTTGTCATAGACCTCACTGGACAATAGATTGAACAAAACTAAAAAAAAGTTTTATTTAATTGAGTTGTTATAAGTTCTGGCTAATATTAAAACAAAGGTTTTATTAAAAGGAATTTTTTTGCATGCTTATCACATTGAAAGTTCAATAATGAGCACAGATATCAAGCTTGACCATTTAAATGCATGAACATTTGATTAAACTTCTGTTTATCACATGGCTGTTATGTATTAACATGCATTTCAATGTTCTGCATAAATTCAAATCACACCCAAAGCAAAGTACATGAGAGCACTCAATCTCTGTGCAAAAACAAAACAATTTAGCATTTTTTTGTGAGAGTTCTGGAGTGGGTTCAGTTTTTAGATATTTGCAGATTTTTGGAAGGCTCCCACAGTTAAATAGTCTGCCAACATGCACCACCTCCGCTTCTATTAGGATAGTTATATGGGCTGGCATGATGGCATAGTGGTTAGCATTGCTGCCTCACAGTGCTGGGGACCTGGGTTCAATTCCCAACTTTGGTTGCTGTATGTGTGGAATTTGCATATTCTCCCCATGTCTGCATGGGTTTCTTCCAGGTACTCTGGTTTCCTCCCACAGTCTGAAATGCATGCTGGTTAGGTGCATTGGCCGTGCTAAATTCTCCTTCAGTATCTGAACAGATGCTGGAGTGTGGTGACTCAGGGATTTTCCCAGTAAATTCATTGCAGTGTTAATGTAAGCCTACATCTGACACTAATAAATAACTTTTAAACAAAAACAGAAGGCTGCTACAGTCTGTCAGAAGTAGAGATGAGCAAGACCTTTTTGAAAGCTAAGGAGAAAATTGGAAGAGAATTTCTAAAAGTTCAGGTAAAATTCTTACCATGTCTGGTTTATAGAATGGAAATTAGGTGGCAGTAATGAAAAAACATTTCTTTCACCCTCCTCAGCATATCTGAAGGCCTACTGCAAAACTCAAGGATTGTCTAAGAATAGGTGTCTTTGGGGACAATCTTGGCAAATCTGAGCAATTTTACAACAGTAGTGACATCTTCAAGGCACTTTACATACATAGGTGTTATAAAGCAAAATTTGATGTATCAGAAGACATTAGGGGAGGTAGCAAAAAGCGTGGTCAAAGAGATAGGGGTTTGAGAGGTTTATGGAGGAAATTTCAGAACTTAAAACCCTTAGCTGCTGAAGGCATGATTGTCAGCAGTTAAACAATTAAAATTGGGAATGTACAGAAGGCCTGAATTAAAAGAACCCAGATAACTTAGAATGTCATGGCAGATCAGAAGGAGTGACATCATAGGGGGATTTGAAAACAAAATGAGAAATTTAGAAGTGAGGTGTTGCTTTAATTGGGAAACCGTTTAGGTCAGTGAACTCAGTGATGATTGGTGAACAGGATTTGGTGCAAATATGAACAAGGAAAGTAGATTTTTCAATGGCCTCAAGTTCACGGTGAGTAGAACGTGGAGATCAGTTAGGACTGTATTGGAATAGTCAAGTCTAGAGGTAACAGACATGCATTAGGTTTTCACAATAGGCAAACGGAGATGGGCTGGAGTTTCTTATTGTTACAGATCTGCTATGATCTTATTAAATGGTGGAGTAGGGGCTAGGGGCACAACTGGCCTGTTCCTTCTGTTTCTTATGTCAAAAAAGACATCCTTAATGATAGCACAGGTGTGTGTTTGAAAGCTCATCTTGGGGTCAAATATGAAAACAACATAGTGGACAGTCTGATTCAGCCTCGGGACAGTTTCCAGAGAGTTGGTGACAGGAAATAAAGTTTGGAGTGGGGACCAAAGAATATTTAATTAGAGGAGATTTCCACACATCCAGACCTGGATGATGGACAAGGAGTCTGACAATTTGGACACAGTTTAGGAGTCAAGGGAAGTGGTAATGAGTTAAGCCTTTGGTATTGTCAGTGTAAATGTGGAAATTGAGGTTTTGCCGAATGACATTGCCAAAGGCCAGCATGTAACTGGTAAATAGATTGTCAAAGGACATCAGAGGGAACGGAGTGAGAAGAGAAATCATTACAGGTGATTCTCGGGCTGTGATTCAATAAATAAGAAAGCAACCAAAGGAATACAAACAGATCCAGGTGGATGATGATGGGGAAGTCTTGCTGGAGGATGGTATAGTGAATGAACCATATCAAAGCCAGCAGACAAGGGGGATGAAGAACAAATGTTTATTTCTGTCGCAGCCATGTGAAAAGTAATTTGTGATCTTTAAGAGTTTCTGTAGTTTAGAAGGGGCAGAAACCTGTTTGGACAGTCTCTTTGACTCATAGAATAATACAACAAAGAAGGAGGCCACTCAGGCCAGTGAAATTGCACTAACTCTTTCAGTGACCAATCCAGTTAGTCCCACTCCTCTGCCCTTTCCCATTTTCTTGAAATGTTTGTTTTTCTTTCACATATTTATCCAGTTCTCTTTTGAAGAGTTGAACCTGTGTCTACCACCGTTTTGACAATGCATTTGAGTTCCTGATCACTTGTTGCTTTCCTCATGTTGCCTCTGGTTCTTTTGTTATTGCTTTCTTGTTATTGCCTCTTTAGCTATGTGAAACAGTTGTTCTTTATTTACTCTTTACCCTTCATAATTTTCAACACCTGTAAAAAAAAAAAAATTCCTTAGCCTTCTTTACCTTAAGGAAAACAACTCCAGTTTCTCCACATAATTTCAATTCCTCATCCCTGAAATCATTTTAATAACTCTCTTATCACTATTCACTACATTCACATGTTTCCAAAAGTATCATCCCTTGAATTAGGCCAGACCAGTCAGCCTGATGTTGTTTGTGAAGAAAACTCAAGAGTCCGTTATCAAAGATTTGATGGCAACACACTTGGAAAACAGTGGCAGTGGACAGTCAGCATGGTCTTATGAAAGGAAAAGCATGCTTGAGAAATCTACTGAAATTCTTCAAGGATGTAACAAGGAGAGTTGATGAGGGGGAGCCAGTGGATGTGACTTATTTGGACTTTGAGAAAGCTTTCAACAAAGTCCCACATAATAGATTAATGTGAAAAATTAAAGTGCGTGGGATTGGGGTAGAGTTGAGACGGATAGAAACTAGTTGGCAGGTAAGTATAAATGGATCTTCCTCCAAATGCCAGGCAGTGACTAGTAGCGTACCACAGGGATCAGTGCTGGGAGCCTAGCTATTCACTATATAATTAATGACTTGGATGACGGAAGGAAATGTAATATCTTCAACTTTGCAGATGACGCAAAGTTGGGTGGGAGGATGAGCTGTGAAACAGATGCAGAGATTCTTCTGTTTGATTTGAACAAGACGAGTGAGTGGGAAAATGAATGGCAAATGCAGTATTATTTGGATAAATGTGAGGTTATCCACTTTGGTAGCAAAAATGGGAAGGTAGATTATTGTCTGATGACCATAAATTTAGAGAGAGAGGAATGTGCAATGAGACCCCTAGGTGTCCTCATACACCAGTCACTGAAGATAAGCATGCAGGTGCAGCAGGCCTTCATAGAGAATTTGAGTACAGGAGCAAGAATGTCTTGATGCAGTTGTACAGGGTCTCTATGAGGTCACACCTGGAATATCGTGTCCAGTTTTGGCCTTCTTACCTGTGGAAGAATACCCTTACTCCAGAGAAAGTAAGATGGGATGACAGGACTGATATATGAGGAGGAATTGAGATGATTAGGTTTGTATGAGTCAGTTCACATTGTATTCACTGGAGCTCAGAAGAATGAGGGGGAGTTTCATAGTAACCTATAAAATTCTAACAGGACTAGATGGCATAGATGCAAGAAGGATGTCCCAGACCAGGGGGTCACAGTTTAATGACACAGAATAGACAGTTTAGGACAGAGTTGAGGGGAAATTGCTTCATTCAGAGAATAGTCAGCCTGTGGAATTTGCGACATTGCATGTTTTCAAGAAGCGGTTAGATACAGCACATCGGGCAAAGGGGATCAAAGGATATAGGGGAAGACAAGGTCAGGCAATTGTGTTGGATGATCAGCCATGATTATAATGTCTGGCAGGACAGGCGCAAAGGACCAAATTGTCTCTTCCTGCTCCTATTTTCTATGGTCACTATACAGTAGTTTTAAGTATAGAGCTCCGGGAAAGATGGGCATGGATTTGGAAGATTCAAGGAATAAAATCAAAAAAATGTTGAAAATACTCAGTTTCGTTAGTCAAAGGGATGGGGTTCGAGAGATAGGGTGACAGTTTGCAAGAACATAGAAATCACGTTTTTAGGGGTGACCAGCAGTTTGAAGGAGAGGGAGACAGTACCCCAAAGGAGAAAGCAGTTAACAGAATCGGTTAACACAGGTGCAAGATAGAGAACTTGGGTTGTTATTCATTTGACCCAATGAATAATGTAATGGGCGTATAAGGGAGACTTAGCAACACCAGCAAGGAAATGCATAAAACAATGTTTCAAGAGTAGCAGAAAAGTCAGGGTTGTGAAAAGGCATTTATAATTTGGGTGTACACTGCCCATAATTTTCTAATCCCCTAATTTTATGGGTTGGAAGTTTGCAGATAGAGTGTGGCTAAGGGTGTCATGTGAGATTCTCTTAACTGTTTCGACATGTAAAATTGTTTCTCCAACGCAAAAGAGGAAAATAAGTGGAAAGTCTTGGCAGGACTTTGTATTAATCATTATATTTCATAATTTTAGAAATACGTTGTGCATGTAAGTATTCATATTCAATGTTATGGATGGTATTCATTTTTTGTGGCATAGTGTAAGAATTTGTACTGCTTAAAAATATTCCAATAGAAAGATTAACATTCTACTTTTATTTTTCAGGTTAGCTGGTGATTACTCAAGTGTCATCATGATGAGATCTACCACACTATTGTTCTCTCTACTGATTTTACAGCTTTTACACAATGGTGAAGGAAATAGGAAGAAAGAATCAATATCATCAATACATTTCACACAGGATCTTTATCATGCTTATATTTATGAGAATTCTGCAGCTAAGACCTATTTGGAAAGTTATGTAAAAATGGGTATTTACATCACAAATCCATCATCGGAGTTTCGGTATAAAATTATTTCTGGAGATCATGAAAACTTGTTTAAAGCTGAAGACTACATTCTTGGGGATTTCTGTTTCTTGCGTATTAGGACCAAGGGAGGGAATACTGCGGTGTTAAACAGAGAAGTGAGGGACCATTATTTGTTGAATGTTAAAACAATTGAGAAAAAAACCAGTGCTGAAGCACGGACAAAGGTTAAAGTCCATGTTTTAGATACAAATGACTTGAGGCCTTTGTTTTCACCAACTTCATACAGTGTGTCTTTGGCAGAGAACACAGCACTGAGAACCAGTGTGGCTAGAGTCAGAGCCACAGATGCTGACATCGGCACTAATGGAGAATTTTATTACAGTTTTAAGGACAGGACAGATATGTTTGCCATTCATCCCACCAATGGCGTGATTACCCTCACAGGAAGGTTGGATTACACCGAGACAAAACAGTATGACCTGGAAATTCTAGCAGCTGATCGAGGCAAGAAATTGTATGGCAGTAGTGGAATTAGCAGCATGGCGAAGCTTACTATTCATGTGGAACAGGGAAATGAAAATGCACCGGTCATCACAGCTGTTACTCGTACTCCATCGGACATGGATGAGGATCCAACGTACGCAATAGTAACCGTAGAAGATGAGGACCCAGGAGTCAATGGAGAAATAGCTTCCTTAAATATTGTGGCGGGTGATCCGCTGCATCAATTCAAAGCAGTGAGGTTAAGCCCTGGCAGCAAAGAATATCGAATTAAAGCTGTTGACCAAGTTGATTGGGAAAGCCAATCTTCTGGATATAATCTTACACTTCAAGCTAAGGACAAAGGAAGTCCTCCTCAGTTTTCTTCTGTGAAAGTTATCCATGTTATCTCCCCACAGTCAAAATCTTTGCCATGTAGATTTGAGAAAGCTGTATATGAAGCCAAACTGAATGAGTTTGCACCTCCTAATTCTCCAGTTGTAATGGTCACAGCTAGTCCTATGCATCCACAGATCAAATTTGCTTTCAAATATCACACTGACAAGTTTCATATTAACCCTGATACTGGTCTGATTACTACCAATGACTTTATAAAAGCACAGGAAGCTTCTCACTATGAACTCGAAGTTATGATTGTTGACAGACAAGAATCAACCAAGGTAATAGTTTACGTGATAGATATGAATGATAATGCTCCTGAATTTAAACAGTCATCCTATAAGGCCAGTGTCAGTGAAAATGTACCAGTTGGTACCAGTGTTCTGACTGTGAGTGCCACAGATATTGATAGTGGTGAAAATGGATATGTAACATATAGCATAGCCAACCTGAACCCACCGCCTTTTGTGATAGATTATTTCAGCGGAGTCATAAGTACCTCTGAAGAACTGGATTATGAATTGATGCCAAGAATTTATAATTTGAGAGTTCGTGCATCTGACTGGGGCTCACCATATCGTCGTGAAGTTGAAGCACTTGTAACTATTTTCTTAAGTAATCTAAATGATAACAAGCCCCTTTTTGAGAAGGTGAACTGCATAGGTACAATACCAAGAGATCTAAATGTTGGAGAGCAAATTGCTACCGTATCTGCTATTGATGCAGATGAGCTACAATTAGTAAGATACCGTATATTATCAGGGAATGAATTAGACCTGTTTGACTTAAATCCCAATTCTGGTGTTCTTGTGCTGAAGCGGGCTCTGACAGATGAACCTGGTCTCCAAAGGTCTTTTTATAGCCTACAAATCACAGCTACAGATGGAGAGAACTTTGCTACTGCAATGTACATCAACATCACTGTAGCAACCAGCCGTAAACAAGTTAATCTTCACTGTACAGAGACTGGAGTGGCTAAACACTTGGCAGAAAAGCTTCTGCAGGCAAATAAGATCCACAGTCGTGGAGATGTTGAAGATTTGTTTTCTGATAACCATTCAATTAACCGCCATGCACCACACTTTGATAGTTCTTTTCCAACTGTAATTGAAGTTAAAGAAGACAAAGCAGTGGGAATAAATTTATTGTTCATAAATGCTACAGATCTTGACAATGGCTTTAATGGGAAATTAGTCTATGTAATTTCGGGAGGTGACCGTGACAGCAGGTTTATTGTTGATATGGAATCAGGATGGCTGAAGGTATTCAGTCCACTGGACAGAGAAAAAACTGATCATTACACACTTAACATAACAGTTTATGATCTTGGGATACCTCAGAAATCTGTTTGGCGTCTATTAGATGTGAACATACTGGATGCAAATGATAACAGTCCAGAATTTCTGCAGGATATGTATTCAGAAGAAGTGAGTGAGAATAAAGAAGTCGGTAGTGAAATTATTCAGCTTGAAGCAACAGACAGAGATCTGGGTGCCAATGGAGAAGTCAGATACTCTATTGTGACAGACACAGACATGTTTGCGATTGATAGTGTAACTGGGATTGTGAAAGTTATAGGTTTGCTGGATAGAGAAAAAATCCCTATCTATTTATTGAAAATTGAAGCCAGAGATCAAGCTCAACAGGATCCACAGCTGTTTTCAACAGTATTGTTGAAAGTGACTTTGGAAGATGTAAATGACAATCCACCCGAATTTATTCCTCGAAACTACCATATTAAAGTTCGAGAAGACCTTCCAGTAGGAACAGTTGCAATGTGGCTGGAGGCCTATGATCCTGATGTTGGGCACAGCAGTCAGGTACGCTACAGTCTAATAGACAATGGAGAAGGATATTTTGATGTGGACAAACTAAGTGGAGCTCTCCGTATTGTACAAAGGCTAGACTTTGAGAAGAAGCAGTTGTATAATCTGACTGCTCGAGCGAAGGATAAAGGACGGCCAATTTCTCTATCTTCAACATGTTACATTCAAGTGGAAGTAGTGGATGTAAATGAGAATTTATATCCTCCCGTCTTTCCTTTCTTTGCGACTAATGGATCTGTTAGAGAAGATGTTCCTATTGGTACACCTGTGATGACTATAAAGGCTAACGATAATGATAAAGGCAGAGATGGAGAAGTTAAATATTCCATAAGAGATGGATCTGGACTTGGAATTTTCAAAATTGACGAAGATAAAGGTAGGCTATTTTGAAACTTACCTTTGTCTTTCCTCCATCTCATCTTAAACTGCTTCCTTTTCACTACTTCATATTTGTTATAGAAACTGTCTCCTAGCTGTGACTTAAGATTCCAGATTGCAGATAGCTGAGGTACATAAGGATAAGAGTGAAGGACTATGTATAGAAAAGGATGGTTGAAGACAAAGTTGTATGAGTCAAAGTCCAGTTTCTAACAAAGATAAATTGTGTTTATAGTGATTATGGTATGGTTAAATATTTTCATACGGTTTTATTTATGCTTCTCTGTTGTAGACTAAGTAATATCTACATGACTAATAAATGTGCAAGCTTCAGGATTATTAAAAGTATGAACAGCCTGTTTATTCACAAAAAGGGTATTGCTATTGCTATTTTTCTTTATCAAGATCTCTTACTCTCAGTTTGATTGTGCGCTTTCTGTTGAAATTATCTTTGAATCTTAATAAGATTACTGAAATAATATTCCTCTTGCTGTGTTATAAATAAAGCGCTTTAAAATTGGAATTCTAGATTGAGATTCAAAATATCTGGACTTAATTTGTGGCCCATCTGTATGTTCCCGTCAGACTTTGTAGGCAAGTGCTTTGGAATTTTGACCCCTCTGGAAAGATTTAGTATATAGCTAATTCTTGCAAAATGAATCAAGACAATTAATGAAAAGTCAGCTCTGCTGAGGTTTTAGTGTCAAGTTTTTAAAAATAATCCAATAATAAGGCTTTTAGGTTTAAAGCAATAATTATTACAGTGATACATTATTTGGCGTCAACAATCATTTACGTTTTGGTCTTTTTCTTGTGTGGAAACATATTGCAGCACATATTGAGAAATAACTTTTCACTCACAGACATTTTAAAACCATATTTGGTAAACACAGTAATGGGCAGTGCATTGCCTTTTTTTTAAAAAAAGAGAAGTAATTGTTGAAAATTGAAATTAAAAATTAAGTATTGCAGGAAGTCCAGTTTCTGTTAGATTTGACCTTTGTTGATTATTGCACCAAATTTGGACAATCAAGCTTCCACATGTTGAAGTAAACCCAAAATTACAATATAGTAACAGACCATTTAGTCCAGTGACTCCATGTTAATCTTTATCTTCCATATGAATAATAGCCTGAAGCCCATGAATCCACTCTGTTACATTAACCCATAGAACATAGAACATTACAGCGCAATACAGGCCTTTCTGCCCTCGATGTTGCGCCGAGCAATGGAACCAATCTAATGACCCTCTAACCTAAACTTTTCCTATGTTATCCATATGCCTATCCACTGATCATTTGAATGCCTTTAAAGTTGGCGAGTCCACAACTGCTGCAGGCAGAGCATTCCACGCCCTTACTACCCTCTGAGTAAAGAACTTACCTCTGACATCCATCCTATAACTACCACCCTTTAATTTAAAGCTATGTCCCTTGTGTTAGCCATCACCATCCGAGGAAAAAGGCTCTCACTATCCACCCTATCTAACCCTCTGATCATCTTGTATGCCTCAACCGTTGTTCCCTTTTCCCCACACAACCCAGCTAATCCTTTCTTAAAATGTTGACTTAGTTCTGCTGCAATCATTGACTTTGATTCTGCATTCTACAGCCTCAGAACCGTTTGTGTAAATATGCTGCTATCTTGTTCTGGTATAAATCTCAAATAGCTCATGATAAAAACAGAAAATGCTCAAAACAGATAACATTTGAAAGGATCAAGACGATTAATGCTTTGGGTATGAATCCTTCATCAAAACAAAGAAAAGGACAGGATTTTATGGCTCTCTCGCTCTGAGTAAAATTCCACTGGAGTCAACTGACCTTTCCATATTCCACTCCTTGCCCACTCTGATTCCGTGGTATACGGGTGGTAAAATTCCAGCCATAGAGTTAGGTAATCAAGGGTCTTGTTTTTAGTTTTAGATGCTGACCAACCTATTGTGTATATCTAGCATTTTCTGTTTTCATATCAGACTCCCAATGTTAGCAGACCTTTCTTCCATGACTTACATGGGTTTCTGTTTTTGTGGTTGGAGGTTGCACTTGGTGTGATTCCTAGCAGATTTTTATCCCTGCAATTCTTCAAAGGTTTGGAACTTCTAAACAATGTTTGAGATAACTGGACTGGATGTCATTGATTTAAAAACTGGATACCATTGGCAGCAAAATTAAACTATTGATTTTTAAACTTTGATCTTGTTTAGCACACTTTTTTTAGCTTTTGTCTTATGGAGCTGAATTAAATTGACATTTTGGTGTAGTATTGATTATGAAAGCTTTTGCAGCACTTGCTAAATTTATGCAAACTAAATTTTTTATTAACCACTGAACATTGTCATAATTAGCTTCTGTGGGAAGTGGGCTCTTTGTTACAGTTTAATGAATTGCTGCTGGGCTAATTGCATGATTCTGCTCCCAGTGGAAAGCTACATTTGCAAAAGCATGGGTTTTGGAGATTTTGCTGCCCCCTTGCTGACCTGCAATATGTGGAATGCAGCTTTTCCTCTTCTTACTTGTTTAGGGTGTGGGGATGCAGAGTTAGATCTACACAGTACTCTTGTTCATAAAAGCATTTGATTCCCTCTGGCTCAGTCAGTGTTCTGAAGTTGAGCCACACACATCAAGGAAGCATCAAGTTTAATGCCCAGTCCGTGTTGAATTCACGGACATTGGCAAAGTTTGAGTGTTGTAATTGATTTCAGTGTAACAACACTGGAGAGACAAACAAAATCTGTTGGTGCTCCTGCTTCTGATGTGTATTCTGTAACTGTTGATGCTAACTGTTGATGTAAAGTATCTATGTGTAGATGACAAATAATTTACCATCTGTTTGTCTCACACACACGCACACATACAAATGTGATTTTACCTTTATATTTGCGACTAAAATTCATGTAAATTTCAGTATCTAAACTCTAGCATATCTACAACCGGAGTGTGTGAGGTTGGGAAGGTCACATCACTTTCATCATGCAGCTTTGGCAATAAAAAGAGGTGGAGATTTCAAATGCATTGAAGGATACAATAAACTACAATTGATAATAGGCATAAAAAGGGAGTGGCAAATTTTAACATTTACATCAGCTTGTCCAGACTTTGTGGGAAGAAGAATAGAAAAATGGAAGATTAAATCTAATTAGGATTTGCTGATGCTTGTAAAATGAAGAAGCAGCAGCTGTGAAGCTGATGGCAGAGGTGGATAAGAATAAAAATAACTGAGAAACTGGACAATTCTGTGCACATGAACACCCATTTGGTCTTGAGGTCAGGAACTATAAAGATTTTGTTTTTTGCTCTGCTGGCCAAGTAGACAGCCTAGTTGCAGATGGGAGGGAGCACTGATCGGCAGCCTCAATTTATATGGACAATCTCCGGAGATTGAGAGGTTAAGAGGTCTACCCTCTTATTGGGCTTGAGTAGAATGGGCTGACACTCAAGCTAGAGGACTGAGAGGTGATCTCATTAAAACCTGTAAGATTATGAGAGGTCTTAACAGGGTAGGTAGTAAGTGACCATGCTGCCACACATAACAAACCGAATGCGCCAACTCAACTCATTTAGGATGCAATTCTATGACCTATTTCTGCTAGGTCACGCAGTATGGAAGTAAACCTTCTAACTTTCTATGATTTCTGAAGGAGACGTGGTGGTATAGTGGTATTGTCACTGGATTAGTAGTCCGCAGGGTAATGTTCTGGGGTCATGGATTCAAATCCCATTGCGATAGATTGTGGAATTTGAATTCAATAAAAATCTTGAATTAAGAGTTTAATGATGCCTGTGAAACCGTTGTTGATTTTGTGAAAACCCTTCTGGTTCACTAATGTCTTTTAGGGAAGGAAATCTGTGATTCTTACCTGGTGTGGCCCACATGTGACCCTAGACCCACAGCAATGTGGTTGACTCTCAACTGCCCTATGAAAAAATTTAGCTTGAGATTAGGCATGAGCATCAAATGCTAACATTGCCATCAATGCCCATATCCAACAAAAGAATAAAAAAATGCATGATATAATTCCCCGGGCTTTACTGTGTTGTAGGATTGTTTGGATTCCATGTTTGACGTATTAAAAGTTTATTTTTTATTAGTCACAAGTAAGGCTTACATTAACCCTGCAGTGAAGTTACTGTGAAATTCTTCTAGTCGCACAGTTTGGCACCTGTTCGGGTCAATGTATCTAACCAGCATGTCTTCCAAATTTTGGGAGGAAACCAGAGCACCCAGAGGAAAGCCATGCAGACACTGGGAGAATGTGCAACTCCACACAGATAATGACCCAAGCAGGCAATCAAACCTGGGTCCCTGGCGCTGGGAGGCAGCAGTGCTAACCACTGTGCCACCGTGTCACTCTCATGCAACTTTAGCTTTCAGGAACAAATGGTCAGAAATGGGTGAGCAGTGATACTGTTCTTTATATTTAAGAAGATTTTAATAGGCAGGGAGAAAGGGCAGGGTGATTAAACAATGTAGTTAAATCCTAGTTGTTAAAAATGTAATTTCTGTCTGGCTACTTGCATCTGAAAGTTGCTGTAAGTATCCAACATTCTGGTGGGCAACCTATGGCCTAGGAGCCAACTGAGATATTTTGTTGTCCATTGCCTATGTGCAGGGTTACCCTCATTTCACTGATTTCAGCATAGATTTTTTTCCTACCGTTGCAACTCAAGTGACATGCATGTAAAATAAGGGCAAATGAAGTGTGCTGATTGCACACTGTGTTCTCTGTGCTTCCAAAATGTAAATGTTTCTTTCATTTTTATCATTTGAAGTTGATAGTTCTATTAATAAATAAATGACTAAGCAATTTCTATAACTTGTTATGAAATATTTCGTGTGTGTTAAATATATTCAATATTATTCACGGAGTCTTGTTCATTGAACAAACACAATTTCAATCTTGCAGCCCATTGAGATGAAGGAAGGCCAGTTAGGTGGTCCACTCACTAGCCTAGGTTGCCCATCATTGATTTAATCTCTGTCTTTGTCATAGCCAAAATGTGTGTGCGTATGGTGTGTGTGCATGTTTGGTGGTCATGGGAAGCCATATGATTTTAATCGGGCATCTTGGACAAACTGTCAGAGGTGAAAGGTTGCAAAATGCATTGAAGGTTATCCAATCTAGGCAGAGTGCTGAGTCTCCTCAAATAAAGTTCACAGTTTCAATTAAATTATGGTTTAATTTCATCCTGTAACACATTGAAAATACAAGTACTAAAAACAGGAAAGTGGCATTTTGAGTTTCATAATTGGGTGACTGGAGTAGGAGAAAAAGAGGTAATTTTAAATCCAGAAGATAACGGTTAGAAAACAGTTTTGAGTGTCAAGGAAGGTTAGAGGACCGGAGGAAGATTAATTAACAAGGATATCATGGAATACAATGCACCATTTGTCCTTCCTCCCTTGTTCAACAGTATAAAATCCTTTACATTTCTACCTCCCTTCAGTTTTGCTAGAAGAGTCATATTGAATTTGAGACACTCACTCTGTTTCTGATTCCACAGATGCTACCAGACCTGCTCAATTTTTCCAGCATTTTCAGATCTCCAGATCTGCAGTATTTTACTTTAATTCAGATGTACCTTTATAGGAAAGGCATTATAATGTCAGAAAGTATACAACATGGATTCACTAAAGTAGATGACTAGTTGAAAGAAACAACTTGAGATATAGGGTCTATTTTAAAAATTGATGCAAAGTCACTTAAAATGAGATTCAATAGAGCTTTATAAATTATGAAAGATACGGTAGGTGATAGGCCAGAATTATTTCTCTGGTTGGGGAATCCAAAACTCTTCCAGTTGAGAATTTATCACTTTGGGATTTAGATAGGAAATCAAAAGAAATATATTTACTTCCACAGTTGCTTGAAGAAGGAAAGGTTTTGTCAGGAAGCTTTTGGGGCGCAAACCATTGCATTTTAAGGAGAAAGAAAAATTGAAGGGGAGCAAAATATAGGGGGAAAGAAGAACAATAGGAAAGTAATTAGTTAGAAATGGATGAATTATTTGAATTATTCTTGTGCTATAAACTGCAGTGGTTCATTTGAAGAGACATGAGTTTCATTGTTGATCTTCACAACAATGAGCCTTTATCAAGAGTGATTTCTTCTTTGACAAATATAAAGCAATACTTGTTGAAAATTAATTGGTGAATGTGATTGCATTGATGGATTTCTGTTGGACATCAAAATAAGCAACTCATTCTAATTTCTGTGGTAGTGTAGTTTATTTTGAAAGCCTAATAATTCTCAGCTGATAACTACGGTGAAATATGAGCTATAAATTAAATTTAATACATTGGAGTTAAAATATTTATCCATTTAATAGCGACTAAAGAAATAACCTTTCCTAGAAGCTGTTAATCAAAAAATTACTGTGCATCTACAATGTGTGTGTTCATAAGTTATTTGTTGCACAAATGACAGGAAATGTATCAATAGTCAGATGAAAATAAATATCAAATAAAAGCATTGTATCTAAACAATCTGATTGAATGTTTCGAACAAGGGGTTGTGTATAAAAGGCAAGCTTGTATTTGGAAACTGAATCAGAAAACATTTATATATGGTGAGGTGATTCATTAAAAGATAGTGATAAAGAAAGGGAAACAATTTCTAAATATCAATGTTAGTCTTTTGTATAGTTTAACCATGAGCCCTCTTGGTATCAGGAATGCAAGTTGTGGTATTTAATTTTTAATGTAGGCGGGACATATTTTATCGCACACCAGTCTAATGGATGCTGGAAAATGCTGGTGGGAGACAGTGATGAAATCTCAATGTAATAGGCTTAGCATAAAAGGTCTGTTTAAAATGTAGTGAACTTTGATATTTCATAGTCTCTTTACAATTCAAGGACTAGCTACTTTGATGTGAAATGGCAGTTATTGGCTTTTCGGCCTTTTGGCTAAGATCAAGCCCAAGATGGAGTGCAATGCCTTTTTTGTCAAATTGGATCTTGTTTGTCTCTTGTGAGGCCCATGAATTGGATTGAATTTGGATTTTAGACCAGGCAAGGACAAGGATTAAGGGCTTGCCCGGTCCACTCTGTGCATTAGTTTTGTAACTTTTAAGAATGGAGTAATTTTTTAAATAAATTCATAGTTATTCTATCTACTGTCATTTCATAGCAAGGCACTCTCTCTTATCTATACAAGTGTACGTATGCACAGAGTTTCACTTCGGGCAGTAGTAAAACTTTTCAAGTCAGAAAAGTGTTAACTGCTCTGTTGGCTGTATGGTAATAATAAATGTGTGGATGGTCTGGTATGTTTCAAAGTTTTGATGCAGTTTTCAGGTTGATCAGGATTAGCAGGGGGAAGGTAATGGAGTAGAAATGTGCTGGACAATTGGAGAGAACAAAATTTCTGCTGTTGAAATAGGTTGCATGCTGGGGTTAATTGAGTTCCATTAATAGAATGGAACTTTTAAATTGTTATACTTTTCACAAGGGCAGAATCTGACTTTTGCCTTTCTTTCAGTAAGATGTCTGACATCAAGTTTGAGGATCCAATTAATCAGTTGGACTGAAACCTGGTGTTGTGAGACTTCTTACTGTGATCCAGTTTGAGGCAGAGCCTCCTAGTGGGCAGCATGAAGAACTACAAATACGCAAACCTTTTAATAGAGACCAGCTTTTATAACTGAAAACATTATACAAGGGTGAATACTGTAATTTGGAAAATCCTATTAGTGTGCCATCTGTAGGCTTTATAGGCAATTGCAAAATACCTTAGTTTGGTATATGTTAATTTTATGGAAAGTTCCATAGAAATATAGACAGGGAAGCAGGACATCCCAATTTGAACAAGAACAGGTGCTTCATCCTACCTGCAGGTATATCAAGGCGAGTGCTAAGCCTAGTCTATGTAAATGCTTTTCTGTGCCTATTAAAATTGATGTATGCTGAAGTTAAATGACTTGAAACTGCAGATGTTTCTATAGATTCTGAAGCAAAACCTGTTCTGAAGATTTTCTGATTGACATAATTTCTCCAGGACTCCAGCGATGTTATGTGATTGGCACTTTGGCACCAGACAGAAATGAGATGGGCACAAAGTTAAAATAGTGATGGAGAACCTATTGCTAAATCCCAGTTTATTTTCACCCATTGCTGTTTTAATTGCTTGCTTTTGGGAGGTGACTAAAGCCTACACTCAAAAGTCATCAATTGATTGTGAAGTGATGTGGGATGCCCCAAGCGCAGAAAATTGACTAAATAAATGTAAGTTTTCTTGCATGTGTATGTTTTTTTAAAAGGAATTATTGATGGGAATCCTCCTGTGATCTTGTCTGAAATGGTAGAGAGAATGAACGGAAATTTGCTAATGAGGTTCTATGCATGCCAATTATCAACATTTCTCAGCTGCCATATCGAAAGTGGCTGTATGCTTTGAGAGGTAGCATTTAAGGATACAAGGTTCCCATTGAAAAGAGAGGGCTTTGTGACAGCAGCTTCACTTTCCAAGTCAGGCTCATGATGCTGCGTCACCAGTGAGATTTTTTTGTGCTTTCCTTGATGACTCTCAGTTGTTTGGAAGCCTGCATGGAATCTGCAAGCATGTAGAATGAAGACCTGTCCTCCTAGTTTAGGGTTGCTAGGTCAATCAGAAGGACTGACAGTGGTTCTGCCCTACCACAACTCTCCTGAAGAGGTGATTCCCTCCTATTGTTTTCAAATGAATGTCTGCCTCAGTCAATAAATTAAAAATCTCCAAAGAATTAACTCAGTGCATTGTTAACAGCTGGACATAGGCACGCTTTGGAGCCAATCCAGGCAGCAGAAGTTGCCACTTATTTACGATCAAAGAAACCTTAATGGTTCAGACACAGATCATAGTGATTCTAATCAGTAGTGTAAATATAAAACAAAGTTCCAGCTTTGTAATTAAGACATAATTATAGATAAAAATAAATGTACGCTTGAAAAGTTGTTTTCAAGGTGACATTCTGCTTTTTAATTAGGTCCTTATGGGAGGATGAGCATGTTCAGATCATCTTGCAGTCCAGGCCATCTGTTTATTTTTCACATGTCCCAATCTACTATGAATGTACCAGCTGGTTTATGAATAGAAAGTCAATTGTAGTGGCCCTTTCATTGTCAGAAATAGAATTTTGAAGGGCATATTTGAGGTACAGACAAAATGCAATATTAACTCAATGTGATATTCCTTTATCAAAACCTTAGTAAATTGCTTTATTTGATAATTGTGATGGTATCTCCTTTGTGTGATTATTCAAATATAGGATATATTATAATGGAGCTTACCCTCCATCACCAAAACACAGTTTTACATTTAGACTTTGCTTCTTATCCTCACTGTTAAATATTTTCCTCCAACTGAATGGTGGAGGATTTAATATGAACTTTTTCAAATTTTCTCCTGAGCTGAGAAGTTCCTGTTAAAGTAGGGAGTGCTTTATTGTTTGCACAATGACTATTCGTTGTATTAACCCCAAAACATACCTTTGCCTAACACCCCAATTTAGATCTAGCAAAGCATATTTAACATGGACAGTAAAGTATGAATTGCTGCTAACTCCTGGATTTAAATCTTCAATCTCTTTGGGGGGGAGAGGTGCTTTATAGAAAAGTGACTCCCAGTTGAATTGATTAAAGCATTGCTTGACAGACAAAGTTTAAATTGTGGGAATGGTTAGGTCTTTATGCATATATCTGATGATTTAAAATTGAAAAATATAAATTGTTGTTTATTCCTGAGAGTATGATTGAACGCTTCAGTGTTCAATAGCATCTAAATTAATTTTTAATTGAATTTTGATCAGGTATTGACATCAGTAAAGGATAGTAATTTTTTTTAGGTTATATTCTATATCAGAACCACATGAGGTATAATTTTTACTGGAAGATTGGGACAACATCAGCCAAAATTTTGGAGCCGCTCTCTTATTTTCAAATTCTTTTCTTACCAACTTTTCTCATAAAGCTAGTTCGCATTAGGATTTAAACAATGCCTCTGCCAAGGTTTGCGTATAAATTATGCTGAATTTCATTAGACTACTTGACATAAGACAGTAGGAGGAAGTAAAACTGAGCCCAGTCTTGGGCAGTGTTCATGTCCACTCCCACCTGTGAATTCTGGTTAGCAGTTAAACGAAGGCCCAGTTTCTTCTGTTTGATCCCAGATTTCTGGGTAGCAGTTGTGCTGTCCCTGCTGCGGAGCTTAATGAAGTACAGATCAGAGATTGAAACCTGGCACTTCTGACCTGTATGGCTCAGCTAATCACTGGTTTTAGATTCTGCTTTAGGACAATACATGAAATCATATTTAGAGGAATAACATGCTTTCTATATTGAATTTCTTTGTGGGGTTCATTTATTACTTAATTTAACTAAAAGTAAGTGAAAAAAGTTTTGTTTTTCACAATTAGTGTTTTTTTTAACCTTTGCTACTGAGGTGAAATCAGTATAAACTAAATGTTCCTCTTCTGTTGTGAAAGATGTGTTTGGGCTGATTTTTGTATACCCGCTAAGTCACCCAAGAGATAAGTATAGCTGAAGCAGGTAAATAGCTGTCACTCATCTCAGACACTCACCTCCACAGAAACAAAATCACCAATCCTGTTCAATGTAGAGATTGCATACTGCTCAGCTAGGTTCATGGGGTCACAGCTTGGTTTGATGACAACAGCCAAGTCACTGAAGGGGATTTGGAGGCATTGGGTGTGAATTACCACTGTCGTCATGAGATTATTCTCCACTATAAACAGAAAGCTTTTGAAGAAATATAATCCCAATGAAAGGCCTATTTACTCTTGTGGAACAAGCTTTGAATTAAGGACTCTTGCTGGGCAATAAAAGTACATACAGTGCTGATAGCTAAGCACAGTGGAGGAGTCAACAGGACAGAATTCTATAGATGAGTCCCTGATCATATTTGTTGTGATTAGAGGCCGTTTAGGACATGTCTTGTTACAAGTAAACTTACCTATTCTGAACAGGACCAAATTTGCAAGTGTTGAGATTTTAAGATTTGGATTGAATTCTTTCATTTGTGACCAGAAAAAAAAAATCCCACTGGTTTTCTTGTCAATTGGTAGGAATTGTTATTCTTGTCTATTAGCAAAACTGATTCTGGTAGTAATCTATGCAATGCAATCAGGAATAGAATATCCACATTTTGGAAGTTTGCAATTCGTTCCAATTTCTGAAAGAAGCTGGCTGGACAGTATAATTATAAAATGATACTGGATTGCTCTTTTATTTCTGATTGTTTGATTTGCATTTTCAAACCTGTTAGTGATGGTTAATTAGAGACTACCCATTTTCTTTAATGTAATATTAGCTTTCTTACCAAGATTCCAGAAACAATGGCAGCAATGGTTTAAAATTATATAGTTCTTTAAATGTGTGTTCAAAAACACCCCGAACGTGTGAGGGAATACTGAGCCAGAAAAAGCATGATTGAGAGAGACTAAAAGTTTGAGGGATAAACAGCAGCAATACCATATATTTATGTAGTGCCTTCAACATAATTGTGTGTCGAGGCACTTCACAGGAGCATTATAAAACAATATGTGACACTGAATCACATAAGAAGAATTAGGGCAGAAGACCAAAGTTTTGGTGAAGAAGAATATATTAAAGGAGGAAAGTGAGATTGAGACAGGGAGATTGGGGTCTGGACAACTGATGGCATGACTTCCAATGCTGGAGCAATTCAAATCATGGATGTATAGCATGCCAGAATTAGAGAAACACATATTATCTTTTGAGGGTTCCTTGCTTTGTGGTGACTACATAAATGGCAAGGGCCAAGGCCTTCTTCAAAAAGAAGAAAAAGAATATTAAAATTAAGTTATTACTTGATAAAGAGCCAATGTAGATCAGCAAACATGAATGATAGGGTTGCAGAGCTGGGCCGAGAAGTGGCAAATGGAGTTTAATGTGAAAAAGTGTGAGGTGATTCACTTGCAGAATATAGGGCTAATGGTAGGACTCTTAGTAGTGTAGATGAGCTGAGAGATCTCGGTGTACAGGTGCATAGGTCCCTGAAAGTTGGTACTCAAGTTGATAAGGTTGTTAAGAAGGCGTATAGTGTGTTAGCATTTATTGGTAGAAGGATTGAATTTCGGAGCCGAGATGTCATGTTGCAGCTGTACAAAACTCTGATGCGGCCGTGCTTGGAGTATTGTGTACAGTTTTGGTTGCCACATTATAAGAAGGATATGGAGGCATTGGAAAGGGTGCAAAGGAGGTTTACCAGGATGTCGCCTGGTATGATGGGTAGGTCTTATGAGGAAAGGCTAAGGGACTTGAAGTTATTTTCATTAGAGAGAAGAAGGCTAAAAGATGACTTAATTGAGACATATAAGATGATCAGAGGGTTAGATAGGGTGGGTAGTGAGAGCCTTTTTCCTCGGATGAAGATGGATAACACGAGGGGACATAGCTGTAAATTAAGGGGTGGTAGTTATAGGACGGATGGTAGGAGTGGGTTCTTTACTCAGAGGGTAGTAAGGGCGTGGAATGTCCTACCTGCAGCAGTTGTGGACTTGTCAAGTTTAAGGGCATTCAAATGGTCAGTGGATAGGCATATGGATAGCATTGGAATAGTTTAGGTTAGAGGGTCATAAAATTGGTTCCATTGGTTGGTGCAACATCGAGGGCCGAGGGGCCTGTACTGCACTGTAATGTTCTATGTTCTATGACGTGTTTGAATTATATATGGAGAGTTGAGATTTGGATAATCTCAAGTTTGTGGAGAGTAGAATGTGGAAAATCAGCTAGGAGTGGAATTGATGGATTCTGAAGGAGAGAATCTATCTCCATTTGGAAAGGCAAGGATTGAACAGAGATAGTCAGCATGGTTTTGTTGGTGGGAAGTGATGCCTAATAAATTTGATTGAATTTTTTGA
Organism: Sphyrna mokarran; assembly: GCA_024679065.1. NCBI lineage: Eukaryota > Metazoa > Chordata > Chondrichthyes > Carcharhiniformes > Carcharhinidae > Sphyrna > Sphyrna mokarran. The sequence continues at coordinate 71,313,517 of JAGIQG010000001.1, read as the reverse complement.
GCATGTAACCAAGTGTGTAGAGGAGGGTGATGTAGTTTACGTGGATTTCAGCAAGGCCTTTGACAAAGTGCGACATGGGAGATTTATTAAGAAGCCTAATGCACAAGGGATACAGGATGATCTGACAAAGTGGATTTATAATTGGCTTAGTGGTAGAACACAGCAAGAAGTCTGACAACACCAAGTTTAACTCCAACCAATATATTTGATAGTGAGCCCGCAAGCTTGCAGGGTTTGCCCCTTCGTCAGGCGAATGGGGAGATCTGGCCCCAGACAGAGAGTTCTGGCCTCTGAGGCCAGAACTCTCCATTCACCTGACAAAGGGGGCAAACCCTGAAAGCTTGTGAGTTTACTATCAAATAAGTCGGTTGGACTGAAACCTGGTGTTGTCAGACTTCTTACTGTGTTTACCTCAGTCCAACACTGGCATCATTAGTGGTAGGAGACAAAGGGTGGTAGCAGATGGCTGCTTTAATGACTGGAGGCCAGTGACTAGTGGTGTGCCATAGGGATCCATGCTGGACCCCATATTGTTCCTCATTTATATAATTGACACAGATGAAAATGTTGGGAGGTGGTAGGATCAGCAAGTTTGCCAATGACACAAAGATTGGCTGGGTGTTTAACAATGATATTGACTGTGTTGAGTGTTACAGGAAGATATAGATGAAATGGCCAAATGGGTGGATAAATGGCAGGTGGAATTTAACCCTAAAAAGTTGAGGTGCTGCACTTTGGAAAGAGTAATTTGACAAGGAAGGTCTGACACTGGGAAGTTCTGAAGAACAAAGGGAACGTGGTGTGTTTGCCCATACATCGCTAAAGGCAGAAAGGTAGGCTAATAGGGTATTGAAAAAGGCACATAGCACACTGGCCTTTATCAATTGGGATATAGATTACAAAGGCAGAGAGGCCATGATGGAATTGTATAGAACTTTGTTGCGGTCACAGCTGGAGTACTGTGTGCAGTTCTAGTTGCCACATTATAGGCAGGATGTGAATGCACTGGAGGGGGTGCAGAGGAGATTTACCAGGATATTTCCTGGGATGAAGCATTTAAGTAATAAAGAGAGGTTGGATAGGCTTGGATTGTTTTCTCAAGTGCAGAGAAGACTGAGGAATGACCTGATTGAGGTGCTCAAGATTATGAGGGGCATGAAAAAGGTGGATAGGGAGCAGCTGTTCCCCTTAGTTGAAGGGTCAGTTACGAGGGGACACAAGTTAAAAGTGAAGGATGGGAGGTTTAGGGGGAATTTAAGGAAGATCTTTTTTACCCAGAGGATGTTGATAGTCTGGAATGCACTGCCTGGGAGGGTGGTGGAGACTGGATATCTCACATCCTTTAAAAAGCACCTGGATGAGTACTTGGCATGCCACAACATTCAAGGCCAAGTATTGGCAGATGGGGTTAGATGTGCAGGTCAGGGCATTTCATGAATTGATGCAAACTTAATGGGCCGAAAGGCCTCTTCTGCAATGTATATTCTGGGATTCTATGATTACATTGGAATAGTTGAAACTAGAGGTAACAAAGACATGAAAGAGAGTTTTGAGGTTGAGTTTGGTGTTTTTATGGAGTTGGAAATAGGGAATGTTGGAGATGGTACAAATATGAGGTCAGAATCAAGTGTGGCACCAGGATTGTGAACCATCTGACTGATTCTCAAGCTGTTGCTAGGAAGAAGGATGGACCAGCTGCTGGGGAACAGAGTTTGAAATGGAGTGGACTGTGAACAATGGCTTTTGTCTTTCAAATATTTAATTAAGGAAATTTCAGCTCATCCAGTGTTGGGTGTTGGATCAATATCAATAAATCAGACCATTCAGCAACAGTTGAGGAGTCAAGGGAGAGAGAGCTGGATTTTGTCAGTATATGTATGAAACCTAATACATAGCCTTCAAATGATGTTACTTAGGGGCAGAATGTAGATGATAAATAGGAGTGGGTCAAAATAGGTCCTTGAGAGAGACTAGATGTAATGTCACAGAAGCAAGAAGACAAACCCATGTTTGTGAGTTCTCTGATGTATTTAGATAGATAAGAATGGAACCAGTTTAAAACAGTCCCACTCAACTGGATGACAGTGAAGAGGCTTTGGAGGAAACTGATGTGGTTAATTGTTTCAAAGGCTATAGATTGATTGAGAAGAACATGGAGGAGAAGTTTACCTTGGCCACAGCCTTATATGATCTCATTTGTAGCTTTGAGGAGAGCAGTTTTGGTTCTGTGGTAGGGTGGCATCTAATTGGAGTGATCCAAACATGGATTTCAGGGAAGATAACAGCTCATTATGGAGATAATAGCAGATTCTTTTTAGGGGAAAGGAGAATGGAAATGGGATGGCATTTTGCAAAGACAGAGAGGTAAATGGTTGGGGTTTTGAGGAGAGGATGCTGTCACATGAGGAAGAGAGGAATAAATCCTGAAGAGAGATTAAACAGTTTATAATAGGTGATCAGCATTTTAGTAAGAATTGGGTTGAGGGTCTCATGGACAGGCTGAGCTCAGACGGCTCGAGTGAATAGGAGAGAAACTAGAGAAAGATGCAAGTTCAGGTCAAAGGGGAACATTTTAGGAAATTTGTCAGGTAAACTAATGGAAGGGAGGGACATAGCAGAGGCAGCTGATCAGATGGTCTTGAAAGAGGTATTGAAATAAAAACAAGAACAGTTTTAAGAGAAGGAATTGCAAAAAATGGGACCTAGATGCCTGAAAGTAAGTCTGTAATGCTGGTGGAGAGGAGGTGAAGGTGCACAAGATCCTGTAGTTAGAGGAATGAATAATTCAGTGTGCGTGTTAACAAAGAACAAAACAGCACGGGAAATAGGCCCTTCGGCCCAATGAGCCCGCACCGCCACCCCGATGTTCCCACCTCTACCCATGATGCCTGTCTATGTTTATAGATCTATGGATTAAAAACCAAATTTGAGACAATTTAGGGAGAATTTGTTTTGCCAATTAGCCTAAGAGCACATCTTTGGGATGTGGGAGGAAACCGGAGCACCCGGAGAAAACCCACGCAAGCACGGGGAGAATGCGCAAACTCCCACAGACACAGGCCCAAATCCATGTATCTGCACAGCACAGCGATAGTCACTGAGCTGTCGCGTTGCCCATCAAATGGTCCAGGTCAAGTGTACACTAACGACGTGAAGCACCAGGATACTCTCAAAAAAATATCCAAGAGCAGCCCTCTCACGATCCATCGCGTGTATGCCCCTTGTTAGACAACAAGGTGGACCAGAGCACCTGTAGGATAAAAACAAGTACATCAGTATCATCATCTATTTACACAGAAAATAGTTCCTAATAGTTCTAGAGAGGTTGAGGAAAGGATTGCAAAGTCAATTCTGATTAGGAGTGAAAGTAGTAGGGTAATTGTGATGGGGGACTTTAACTTTGCTAATATTGATTGGAATAGCTATAGCTCTAGCTCGTTAGAGGGGTCAGTTTTCGTACAGAGTGTGCAGGAAGGTTTTTTGACTCAGTATGTAGATAGGCCAACTAGAGGTGAGGCTACATTGGATTTGGTGCTGGGCAATGAGCCAGACCAGGTGTTAGGCTTGGAAGTTAGTGAACATTTTGGTGATAGTGACCACAATTCGGTTACGTTCACCTTAGTGATGGACAGGGATAGGCATGAGGCTGGGGGCAGTAGTTATAGCTGGGGGAAGGGTAATTATGAGGCCATCAGGAGAGAATTAGGGTGCATAGATTGGACTAGGAAACTACAGGGACTGGGAACATCTGGAATGTGGTGCTTATTCAAGGAGCAGCTGCTGCGAGTCCTTGATAAGTATGTCCCTGTCAGGCAGGGAGGAAATGGTCGAGTAAGAGAGCCTTGGTGTACGAAAAAAGTTGATTTGCTGGTTAAGAAGAAAAAGGAGGCTTATGTCAGGATGAGGCTTGAAGGCTCAGTTAGTGCAATGGATAGCTATAGATTAGCCAGGAAGGAGGTAAAAAGTGAATTGAGGAGAGCTAAGAGGGGACACGAGAAGATGTTGGCTGATAGGATTAAGGAGAATCCTAAAGCTTTCTTTCGATATGTTAAGAATAGAAGATTGGTTAGGGCAAGATTAGGGCCAGTCATAGACAGCAGTGGGAAGTTGTGCGTGGAGCCTGAAGAGATTGGTGAGGCACTGAATAAATATTTCTCTTCGGTATTCACGCAGAGTGCTGGAAATGTAGCTATGGAGAACACTGAGGTACAGGGTTGCAAATTGGGAAGTATTGTAGTAGATAGGGAGGATGTGCTAGAAATTCTCGAGGGTTTGAAGTTGGATAAGTCCCCTGGGCCGGACGGGATTTACCCTAGGATTCTCTGGGAGGCAAGAGAGGAGATTGCAGAGCCTCTGGCTCTGATCTTCAGGTCCTCGTTGGTACGGGTGTGGTTCCGGAGGACTGGAGGATAGCGAATGTGGTCCCATTGTTTAAGAAGGGGAAGAGAGACCTTCCAGGGAATTATAGGCCAGTGAGTCTTACTTCTGTTGTGGGCAAGGTATTGGAGAGAATTATTAGGGATAGGATTTATAGTTATTTAGAGAGAAATGAATTGATTGGGGATAGTCAGCATGGTTTCGTGAAGGGTAGGTCATGCCTTACTAACCTCATTGAGTTTTTTGAGAAAGTGACCAGAGAGGTGGATGGGGGTAAGGCGGTTGATGTAGTATATATGACTTTAGTAAGGCTTTTGATAAGGTGGCCCATGGAAGACTTCTACAGAAAATGCAGATGTGTGGAATAGAGGGTGATTTAGCTAATTGGATTAGGAATTGGCTGGCAGATAGAAGACAGAGGGTGGTGGTTGATGGGAGATATTCATCGTGGAGTTCGGTGACAAGTGGTGTGCCTCAGGGGTCTGTTTTGGGGCCCCTGCTGTTTGTAATTTTTATAAATGATCTGGATGAGGGTATTGAAGGATGGATTAGTAAATTTGCGGATGACACTAAAGTCGGTGGAGTGGTAGATAGTGAAGAGGGGTGTTATAGTTTGCAGAGAGACTTGGACAAGTTGCAGAGCTGGGCCGAGAGGTGGCAAATGGAGTTTAATGTGGAAAAGTGTGAGGTAATGCACTTTGGCAGGAACAATAAATGTGTAGAGTATAGGGCTAATGGTAGGGCTCTTAATAGTGTTGAGGAACAGAAGGATCTTGGTGTATGTGTCAATAGATCCCTGAAAGTAGGCAGTCAAGTGGATAAAGTTGTTAAGAAGGCATATGGAGTCTTAGCTTTTATTGGTAGGGGGATTGAATTTAGGAGCCGCAGCATCATGTTGCAACTGTACAAAACTCTAGTGCGGCCGCACTTGGAGTATTGTGTGCAGTTCTGGTCGCCACATTATAAGAAAGATGTGGAGGCATTGGAGAGGGTACAGAGGAGGTTTACCAGGATGTTGCCTGGTATGGAGGGCAGGTCCTATGAAGAGAGGTTGAAGGATTTGAGGTTGTTTCGTTAGAAAGGAGGCGGCTAAGAGGGGATCTTATTGAAGCATATAAGATGATTAGAGGTTTAGATAGGGTGGACAGTGATAGCCTTTTTCCTAGGATGGAGAAAGCTAGCACGAGGGGACACAGCTTTAAATTAAGGGGTATGAGTTATAGGACGGATATCAGAGGTAGGTTCTTTACTCAAAGAGTGATTAGGGAGTGGAATGCCCTGCCTGCAGCTGTTGTAGATGCGCCAAGTTTGGTGGCGTTTAAGAGGTTAATTGATAAGTATATGGAAGAGAAGGGAATGGTTTAGTTTGGAGGGGCATTGCTTTTTATTTTGGTCGGCACAACATCGAAGGCCGAAGGGCCTGTTCTGTGCTGTAATGTTCTGTGTTCTATGTTCTATGTTCTAAAACAAAAGATCTTGAGATATTTAAAGGTAAAAATGAGAAATTTAAATTTGAGGCATTAGGAAACAATCACCAGAAGCTGTGTAAACTATCAAGAATGGGATGATGGGTGAGATATGAGCAGCACAATTTGGGATAAGCTGTGTTTTACATAGGATAGTGGATTGCCGGCTGTCTGAGACAACTTTGGGTATTTGAGGGTAACTTTCAATCTTGGCTGTATGGATCAGCACTGCTTCTACACATCACCTGGTTTTACTTTGCAATGACTTCTTCTTCCTGTCTTGTGTCCCTGCCAAAGTTAAGAGGTAAAGCAAGGAATTTAGATTTCAGCAGACGAAGGGTAAAGGCATGCAATGTTATGGAAATGGAATCTTCATATTGGAGTGAGCGTTTGGTTGGAAGCTCAGTTTGAGGTTGAACTCTAGTTGTGAACATTCTGCATGGTAGTTGTACACTTTTAAATAGAGAGTGCTATCATTAATTACTAGTAAACATTTGTGTGTCTTAATGTGCTCTTAACTCAACTGTTTTATTTACTATGCTGCATGCATTAATATATTGTTAACATATCAGTTTCCTGTGCTGCACACTTTTTAACCTGTGCTGCCTCTAATTTGCAAAGTCAGTCACTAATTCTCCATTTCCTGTTCCTTGCTCTGAATTTGCCTTCAGGTTTCCATTCCCCTGCCAGTCTAGTTTAACCACCACCCCAGCAGCACTAGCAAAACTCCCTGTGAGGATATTCATCCTAGTTTGAGTGCAGAAAGTCTGGCTTGTACAGGTCACGCCTTCCACAGAAGGGGAGTGCTTTCTCAATGCCTCCTAAGTCTGATGCTCTCCCTCTCATACTAGCTTTCCAGTCACATGTTCAATCGCCCAACTATCCTGTTTTTATACTTTCTTGTGCATGGGACTGGTAGTAATCCTGAGATTACTGCAGTAGAGGTCCTGTTTTCAATCTTCTTCCTCGTTCCTTAAAGTTTGCTTTCAGGAATTTACCCACTGCCTACCATGGTCGTTGGCAGCAGGATGGATCATCACCTCTAGCTGATCACTCTCCCTAGAAGAATGTCCTGCAGCTTCTCTGTGATGTCCTTGACCCTGGCATCAAGGAGGCAACATACCATCCTAGATTTGTATCTCTGGTCACAATAATGTCTGTCTATTCCCCAGTTTTGTTAATGATTTTCGAATTCTCAATCTTCTGCCAATTTACTTCAGCCAATCCCTTCATGATTTTGATCATGTTTAACAAATCCCCAGCTTTTCATGTCTATAAACATAACTGAACTTTAAACCATTCTCATAATCTTCTCTGCACCCTTTCCTGTTGAGGCTGAATCAGTATTTTATGGTTTATAATGTGTTCTGTTCCCTTATTTATAAAACTCAGGATTAAGGGTAATTTATTAACTGCATTCTCAACCTGCCTTGTCACCTTCAATATACCAAGTTCCCTCCCTGCATTTCCTTTAGAATTGTACCCTATATTTTATGTTAACTTGACCTTGTTCTTGTTCACCTGACCAAAGTATATCACTTCACATTTTCCTCCATTAAATTTCATCTGCTGCCTTTCTGCCCATTCCACCAGCCTATACCTTCCTAAAGGCTATTGCTATCCTGTTCACAGTTCACAACACCAGTGTTATATCATCAAATTTTGAAATTGTGCCCCACACATGCAGGTCTAGGTTATTGATATAAGTAAAAAAAAGCTATATACCATCTCCCAGTCAGAAGCAGGTGGTTTTCTGTGATGCCTGTTTTAGAGGCTTGAATTAAATAATTAGGCTGTTGCAAATTGAAATTCTAGTATGCTAAAGACTAACCATCTCAAATATTATATTGATTGCAATAGAATGCTGATAAGCACTAATATTTTTAGCTCAAAAAATATAGTTTTACTGACATCCATCTGCTACATGTTTGCCCACTCTCTTAACCTAAGTCCCCTTACAGACTCTTTACATCATTTTCACAGCTTGCGTGGGCAGCAAGACAGCACAATGGTTAGCACTTCTGCCTCATTGTGCCAGGGATCTGGGTTCAATTCTGGCCTCGGGTTACTGTCTCATGTGGAGTTTGCATGTTCTCTCTATGTCTGTGTGGATTTTCTCTGAATGCTCTGGTTTCCTCCCACAGCCCAAAGATGTATGGGTTAGGTTGATTGGCCATGATAAATTAATCCTTAGTGTCGTGGAGAGCAGTAGGGTAAATACATGAGTTACAGCAATACGGTCTAGATGGGATTGTTGCTGGTGCAGACTTGATGGGCTGAATGCCTCCTGTACTGTATGCATGCTTATAAGTAGTATTAGATATATTTTGTTTACAATATTTTGACTCCCAACCTCTTCTGTGTATTGGTGACAGGGCCAAATGGGAATTAAAATCCAAGCAGTAGACTTGCTATTCATTTTCTGCACGATGGCTATTTTAAAGCCTTGAGCAATGGATGTGCCTTCTGACTCAGGCACAAGTCTTGTAATATATGCAAATTGGGTTCCTATCATTTAAAAACCAAACCAGTGCAATTTAACTATATTCTGAGTTGAGTATTCTGTTCAGTGAAATCTAGAGGACACCCTGAAAGGTAAGAGAAAAACTTAATTTTCTAGGACCCCTGAAGGAGATTTTGCTCATGACATTTCATAAATTGTCTGCAATATTCTTTATTTTGTTTGCTTATAATGGTGACCTATTTAAGCGATGCTATCAAATGTGCATTTTACATTTAATCCACTTGAAAATATTGTAATTGATTATTGTCCCATTTTTCTGGGAGGATGGGGGAGGGAGCGATGTGTGTTTTTAAAAAGTGTGCAATCCTCAGTCTTAACAATTGCTAGATAACATCAGTGTTGATAATTAAAGGTAGAGCAGAAACAGCATTTTCAGTTTTGTGAGATACTATAGCACCAGTTACAATGCCGTTCCCAACATTGGGGAATTCCATCATGGGGCTGTGGAATGAAATGAGCCCGTTTAAGTCGAGCAAATATTGTCTCAGGAATACTTTTGAATTAATAGTTCCCCATGATTGAGATAAATAAATGAAACGAACAAAAAACAGTAAGCACAGGAACAGGCCCTTCGACGCAGGCTTGGAGGGCTGATCACGTTTACCAATTTAATCCAACTGCTTGTATCCTTCTATTCATAATTGTTCATACACCTATCAGGATAAATCTTAAATGTGGATAACATAACTGCTTCAACCACCTCACTTAGCAGTGCATTCCAGATCCCGTCTGTGTAAAAAAGAAATTTTTCCCACATGTCTCCACTGAACCTTTCCCCCTCTTATCTTGAACTTTCCTAGTGCTTCACGTCGTTAGTGTACACTTGACCTGGACCATTTGATGGGCAACACGACAGCTCAGTGACTATCGCTGTGCTGTGCAGATACATGGATTTGGGCCTGTGTCTGTGGGAGTTTGCGCATTCTCCCCGTGCTTGCGTGGGTTTTCTCCGGGTGCTCCGGTTTCCTCCCACATCCCAAAGATGTGCTCTTAGGCTAATTGGCAAAACAAATTCTCCCTAAATTGTCTCAAATTTGGTTTTTAATCCATATATCTATAAACATGGACAGGGATCGCGGATAGAGGTGGGAACATCGGGGTGGCGGCGCGGGCTCGTTGGGCCGAAGGGCCTGTTTCCCATGCTATTTTGTTCTTTGTTCTTTGTGCCTCTTTATAATTGTCATTTCTGCCCTGGGAAAAAGCTTCCAACTGTTCACCTATTTATACCTCTCATAAATTTATGAACTTTTAACAGGTTTCCCCTCAGCCTCTTGTCTTTCCAGGAAGAACAATCCCTATTTTTTTTTGCAAACCATGATTGACAATATTTGGAGTAATAACTTTTTATAATTCCAGCTCAATTAGTGTTCTTGAAATGAAAAAAAGACCACATTGTAAATCTGGATAATAATCACAAACTTGCATACTTAAAGGAAAATGGCTTTCATTTTTATTTTATGAAGTAGAAATTTTGTTTTAAAGTAAAGAATGGCATGGTGGCACAGAGGTTAGCACTGCTGCCTCGTAGCACTGAGAACCAGGTTCAATTTCTGGGTTGGATCACTGTTTATGTGGAGTTTGCACATTCTCGCAATGGGTTTCTGCCAGGTACTCTGGTTCCTCCCATTGTCCAAAGATATGCTGGTTAGGTGGATTGACTATGCTAAATTTTCTCTCAGTCTACACAGAGTGTGGCGACTAGGGGATTTTCACAGTAACTTCATCACATTGTAGGCATAAGCTACTTATGACTAATAAATAAAACTTTAAACTATATCAAAGCTATCTGAGTTTATGATGTATATCAGCAGTTCAAAGACTTTATTGTTAAACGTCTTTCCTACTAAAGTTGTGGTTTGCTTAATGATTTTAATAAACTAGTTTTGCGATCACTCAAACACAGCAATTTATGGCTTTTATATCAGGAATTTCTGATGCTTTTGATACCAAATATATTGCTTCTTGTCTTGTCATTACTTCTATTTATTATTGTCCCAGTATTATCACAATGGATATTTCAGGAAATGTTTTTCTTACATTACATAACTCCTTGCTTCTCTTTATCAGAGGCAGCCCTTCAAATTATTGATCCTGATATTTCCCTAGCCATTGTTGAATTTTATTTCTCAGCGCACCAACCTGGGTCAGCTATAAGTTGTTTTGGCCACCCAGCTGTCTGAAATAGACAGAAACGAGTTCATTGCTTTTTCATTAATAATACAAGTTACTGAAAGGTGAAGGTTCTATTGCCCAAATTGAATTTCGCACCATCTCTGAAGCTTAGAGAGCTGAGGCAAAAGTCTGGCTAATTAAGTACAAGTACTGGACACTGGTTAACTCAAGACACACAGTCTAGCAAGAATGTGTTGCAGTGAAGAATGAACCCTACCTGTTGGATTACTGGCATCAGAATTAATTAGAACAGAGTAGAAGGAATCTCAGCTGAAGTGGCATGTTTATCCCTCTAGGCCTCATTAATGAGCTAAGCTTGGCTGTTCAGTCTTGAAGGGACCTATACAAATGAAAAGAACAAGCAATCAAAGATCCCTAAAAGACTGTTGCTGAATTCCAATCATCGACTGCACCCGTGGATGCGTAGACCTCCTTTTTTCTGGTATCCAACTACCCAGTCTTTCACAATGGGTCGCCTCCTATTTAATCTATCCATCATGAGGTGTGCCATTTTGGAAATCCTGTTTATTTTCTCATGAGGATGGAGAGTTGGTATTGAAGGTGAAATTTTTTTGAAAAACATTTGACTGTAGAAGGAAGTTGAAATTACTTCTTTGTTAGCCTCAATGTTGATATAGTACAGATTAAACACAAGGAAAGAAAATAGTTATTTGCTGGCTGGTTTTACTTTTTAGCATTCAACTTAATTCAAAATGTTAAATATTCATGCAAGAACATGAAGAGACAATATAAAATCCTTGAGAGATGAAGGAGCAATGGGACCTGGCTGTATATGTGCATAGATCATTGACAGTGGCAAGACAGGTAAAGAGAGCAGTTAATAAAGTATATGTTATTTCTAGGCTTTTTATATAGAGATATTGGGCAGGATTTTACGGCCTCTTCCCAAAACCGTAAAATCCTGTCTGAAGTAAACAGACCTTCCCATTGTCCGCACCTCAGCCACTCTGATTCCTGTGGTGGGTGGGGCAGTTAAGTTCTGGCCATTGAATACAAGAGCAACCAGGTTGTGCTGAATTTACAGAAGACATGAGTTAGACCTCAATAGCATATTGTGTACAGTCCTGCATGCTACACTGTAGGAAGGATATGAACACATTTGAGAGAGAGTGCAGAAGAGGTTTACAAGAATGGATGAGAAATTGTAGACATGCAGATGGACTGGAGAAGTTGCGACTGATCTAAGAGAGAAGAAGGCAAAGAGGAAATTTAATAAAAATGTTCAAAATCACGAAGGGGCTGACAGAGCAGAAAGGTAGAAACTGTTCCTGCTCAGAAAAGCATCAAGAAGCAGAGAGCACAGATTTAAAGTAATTTGCAAAAGAAACAAATGTATGTGAGAAAAAGAAACTTCACACAATGAGCAGTTTGGATGTGGAATGCCTGGAAGTGTGGTACAGCCAGGTTCAACTGAGGCACTCGAGGTCATTAGATGAAAATTCAATTAGAAATAATGTGCAGGGCCATAGGGATAAGACTGGGAAATGGCACTGAGCCATAATGCTCATTTGGAAAGCTAGTACAGCTATGACAGGCCAAATGACTGCCTTCTGCGCCTTAACAATTTTGAGATTCATTTGAATTAACTTGCATGATTACATGAGTTATATGAGTTTTGAAATCCATAAAATGTGAATTGTAGAATGCGGATTGTGGATGTGGCCTAGGTAAGCTGGTCAAAATGAAAAGATAAGGCCTGTTAACAATTTTGTCTGAGAAATAGGATTCCTGACTGGAGCTGCTAAAATAACTTTGAATTGGGTGACAATAGATTCTGTCTGGCTTCATAGTAAAAGAGTTGCCGTACTGGAAGTAATTGGTGGAATGTAGTAACAGTCCTGTTGTACATCTTTGATTGCATCATTTTTTTTCTTTCATATGGGTATTTTATTGTTCTGATGCTAAAGCCCACAATTGTTTTGACCTAAGTACCAGACATGGGACTGTGGCTATTTACTTATTGCTGATATTAACAGCACTCCATTTGACAGACTTAAGTACCTTAATGTTCAAAATGTTTATCTGGACACTAATATATATAAAATATATATCTACATTCTTGAATTTTGATGATTTTGATGACAAATCTACAACATACCAAAAAGCTTTGAAATGTGTAATTTTATTTCCTGAAAATTAAACTGTGAAAGTTTGAACCATGAGGTTGAGGGGTGACCTGTTAGAAGTCTACAAAATTATAAGTGGCATGGACAGAATAGATAGATGCCCTTTCCTAGAGTAGAAAAGTAAAGTACTAGGGAACATAGGTTTAATGTGTGTGGGGAAAAGTTTAGAGGAGATATGTGAGGGAAGTTTTTTAACAGAGGGTGGTGAATGTTTGGAACACGCAGTTTGTGAAGGTGATGGGAGTAAGTTCAATAGCAACATTTAAGGGGCACCTAGACAAATACATGAATAGGATAGGAATAGAAGGATTCTGTAAGTGCATATGGTTTTAGTTTAGGCAGGCATGATCAGCACAGGCTTGAAGGGCCAAAGGGCCTGTTCCTATGCTGTACTTTTCTTTGTTCTTTGAAAATACTACCTTTAAGCCTTTTAACTTATAGGAGCAGAGACATTTGACGAATGGGTCAGTGCCTTCAGCTAACAAATTTTCTTTCATCCACTGACATTGGCAGTTCACTCAGGAATGTTTATTTTAGTCTTAACAGTCAAGTTGAGCAGCCATGGAAACGTTGCTTCAATTGTTTCAAAATTATGCTTCCTTTTAAACATCTGATATTGCTGGGCATGTAAAATAACTGCCAAATGACTGCAAGCTGACTGAGTTTCTGGAAACCCCTTAAAGTGGATTACCATGGTCTTGTGGAACGTCACACCTATGATTGTCAAGACTCACGCTGAAACAGCAAAGTTAATAAAACCTTGGATGTCTTGGGGCTAAAAGAATCAAGGGATATGAGTGGAAGGTGGAATCAGGATAATAAGCCATGATCAAAATGAGTGGCGGAGAAGACTCGAAGGGCTGAATGGCCAATCCTAATTTCTATGTTTCTAAATCATGCCTGCAGAACTACTGGATGACACAACTACTGAAACTGGTTATGCACAGGGCAGCATAGTGGCACCGTGGTTAGCTGTGCTGCCTCTCAGTGTCAGGGATCCAGATATGATTCCCGGCTTGAGTCACTGTCTGTGCAGAGTTTGCACATTCTCCCTGTATCTGCGGAGGTTTCCTCTGGGTGCTCCAGTTTTGCCCCACAGTCTGAAAGATGTGCTGGTTAGATGCATTCACAATGCTTAATTCTCCCTCAGTGTACTCAAATAGATGCCAGAGTGTGATGATTAGGGGATTTTCACAGTAACTTCATTGCAGTGTTAATGTAAGACTACTTGTGACTAATAAATAAATTTTAACAATAAGTGATAATGGCTCCAATTAGTCTCAATTGTATGCTGATGTTTTTGACCAAGGGAGTTGGAAGCTTCTTCTATTGATGCGTATCAGTGGCCAGTCATCATATGACCAAAATCTTTTCATTATACGTCCTTCTTGCTTGTAGACACGGACAGCATGTAGGCAGGGACAGCAGTGTAGAAGTAACATCGTTGCAAAAACCTGATGATGACATCTAGCCTTTTTTGCCAAACCACAAAGCTTTGGTTTAAGGCCTCCTCATAACTCGTTTCCAAAAGATCTTAATTTTGTCTAGCAAAGAAAATTGGTTTCTGGTAACAACCTGATTTTTTTTTCAACAAAGTCACTAGCCTTTTTCAACTTACTGCATATCTCTTATTTGGAAGAAAACGCCACACAGTATTTTCTGTAGGGCAGCACAGTGGCATACTGGTTAGCACTGCTGCCTCACAGTGTCAGGAACCTTGATTTGATTTCCGGCTTGGGTCACTGTCTGTGCAGAATGTATGTTCTCTGTGCGTCTGTGTGGGTTTCCTCTGGGTGTTCCGGTTTTCTGCCACAGTCTGAAAGACGTGCTGGTTAGGTGCATTTGTCATGCTAAATTCTTCCTTGGTGTACCCGAACAGGCACCGAGTATGGCGATTGGGGGATTTTCACAGTAACTTCATTGCAGTGTTAATGTAAGCCTACTTATGACACTAACAAATAAACTTTAAATTCCTTCAGCTACCTAGACTCACCTGGATTCTAACTCCCAAGTGAATCTCCTCACTGGATTCTGGTATTAGTGTAAACTATTTTTTAACATTTGGAGAAGTGAAATTCTTTTTCCTGTCTATGTCTATGTAAATTAATACTCCTGCTCTAAAAATCCAATAGTGTCTTTGTTTGAGAAACTTCTTTCAGCCTTATCAAAAGTGAAACCATTTTGATTATATAGATGGAAGGTTAGATAAATTAAGGGGCATCAATGTATCTCTTCACTCTGTCTATAACAATATTTAAAAAAGAAAAACTAACATTGTTTCTGGCAGTCCTGGCTTATTTTGTTGCATTATTTGTAAGGGCTGTTGTATTTATTTAGCATGTTATGAGAAAACTGGAGGCTGCATCAAATTTAACATAATATAACTCATTGCCAGGATTGGCTAGGGAATTTTTATTCTTTCTCATCTGGCTCTTCTTTAAATACCTTTTCAACACACTGAAAAGAAATCAAGAATTGTAGTAAAAATGACACTTGAATAAAATGTTATTTTTATACTACTAACCCATTCTTATACTACTAACTTATGGCTAAAGAAATTGGAAGGTAGTGATATAGTCATAAAATACAAGTGTAATGTAAAATTCTGAATAAAATAAAAGCAAATTACTGCATTTTCTAGAATTGGAAACAAAAAGAAAATTCTGGAAAATTTCAGTAGGACTGACACCATTTGTGGAGAAAGAACAAGAGCTAACTTTTCAAATATAGATGAAGAATCATCCAGACTCGCAATGTGAGTTCTTGTTCTCTTTCCAAAAATACTATCAGACCTGCTGAGATTTTCCAGCAATTTTCAGTTTTTGTGTATGAAATTGTAAATACTAGGCTATTAATATTTACTTTGATATGCTTTTCTTCGATTTAATTATTTGAAACCTTGATTTTATTTTCTTAATCATTCTCTGATCATTTTTCTCAATGCTGTGTTTCCTTTTCAATCCTCAATAGAAATCACTTGAAACTAGGTCTTGGCTGTTAACTAATAATGTGGATTAGTCCTGTTGCTGCTCCATGGGCAGTTCTCCCATTTCAGACAACAGATATCAGGCTGGTGCTCTTTCTGGCAGTAACACTGCAGATCTATTATCATCAAGTGCTCCCTTATTACCTTTCCCTTGTCTCATTTCTGCTATTTTTTCACTAGTTTTCAACCTCATGTTTTCCTGTTCACTCATTTAAAATAAAGTAAATTTTAATTATTAGCCACAAGTAGGCTTACATTAACACTGCAATAAAATTCCTCTGAAAATCCCCTGGATGCCTCATTCTAGTGCCTGCTTAGGCATGAGGACGGAGAATTTCGCAAGGCCATTGCATCTAACTGCACATCTTTTGGACTGTGGAAGGAAACCAGAATATCCGGAGGAAACCCATGCAGACACGGGGAGGATGTGCAGACTCTGCGCAGACAGCAACCCAATTTGGGAATGAATCTCTGTATGGTCTCAGTGACTCTTTGCCTTGTAAATTTTAGAAAACATCATCAAGTTGATTCTTTGCTTCAGAGGCCAATACGGATTTGAAAACTTGTGCACAAAATAATAGACACAGTAAGAAGTCTCACAACACCAGGTTAAAGTCCAGCAGGTTTATTTGATAGCACAAGCTACCAAATGTTTCAAGGGGCTGCATTTCAATCATCAAAGAACTACATACCATTCTTGAGACACTATTTAGTTAAGCTGAGCTTGTACAATAGAAGCCAATTGTAATTGTAACATATTGGTGCGGACTTGATGGGTTGAAGGGTCTCTTCTGCGCTGTATGATTCTATGAATACCTAGTATAGTAAAGTTATCCTAATATACAAAGCTTTCCCTCTTGTTTGTTAACAAATCAACTTTCCATAATAAAGCCACAAACCTCAACTATTTTATAACAGTGAGATCTGTAACTGCAGTTTATACTACTGCATGCAGCCCGGGTCCTGATGCTTTCGATTGCTGCAGAGACTAATTGATGTTACTGCTATTCATCCAGTAGTATTAGAAATCCCACCAGATAGCCTTGATGCTGTGATGAGATTATTAGCAGATGTACAATTATTTAAAATATTTTGGTACACAGTATTTGAATAATTCGTGACATGATGTAGTAAGACTGACTTGAACAACAGAGGCCAGATTGTTTATAATAGCTGTGGTAAGTGTAAAATGCTCGTGGGCAGCAGGTAATTTGAATCTATGGTCCACTGGCTTTTTATGACATTTCTGGATATAGTGTAGACTAATTCATAGAGATTGATTTCATGGTTAGTCAAGAAATCCATTATTACTTCATCTTTACCTGAGTAGGATAATAGAATCTGAACTAGATGGATCTTGGTCTATTAGTCTAGCAATTCCAATACTAGACCAGTTTTACTTAATTGACATGGAGGGAATGCGTTTGATGTTCACCAGACTAATTCCAGGGGTGGTTGGATTGTCCTATGAGGAGAATTTGAGGATACAAGCTGTGCATTGCTCGTATTTTCTTGAATGTAGAAGAATGCAAGGCGATCTCATTAAAACTTCGAAAATTCTTAAATGGCTAGATAGGATACATGTAGGTAGGATGTTTCCCTTGGCTGGTGAATCCAGATCCAGGAGAGTTGTGTGGAATGTTATCATCCCACCTGCCACAGGAATTAGACATGGTGAGAGATGGACCACGGAAAGGTCCATTGACCTTGGGTGGTATTTTACAGTTTTGTAACTGTAAAATCCTGCCCGTAGTCTCAGAATAAGGGGGAAGCCTTTTGGGAATGAGCTAAGGAGGAACTTCTCCACTTAGGGTAGGGAGTCTTTGGAATTCTCCACCCCAGAGGGTTGTGGAAGCTCAGTCTAGAGTATGATCAAGATTGAAATCAATAGATTTTGTGATACTAAGACATGAAAGGATAAGAAGACAGTGTGAGAAAGTGGTATTAAGGCAGATGATCAGATATGATCTTGTTGAACAATGGGGCAGGCTTAAGGGGCTGTGTGGTCTAGTCTTGATCTTATGCCCTTTTCTTACAAGTAACAGTAAGATTTTATTCCTTGGAAGAAGAAATAGGATTTTTAATGTATCTGCACATTAAAATGTGGAAGGTAAAGATAATCTTATGTTGACATTAGAATCAAGTTAATCATTATGTGGTTTTCAATATCAATAGAATCATGCTGGTGATAGATTATTCATCTATTAATGGGTAGCCTGGTTACACTCAAATGAGACAGCCTGGCTGTAAGGGTGATGGAATCATGAAACAAGGTATTCAGTTCATGGAATTAAGTATTTTATCTGCATTGTAAAGTTGAATTTCTGAGATCATGCTATTCACTCACTCACAATAGCTAAATGATCATGGTGACATTCAAATATTTGATTGGTACAGAGGAGCTGGAGATGGCCATTCAGCCCATCAAGCCTGCTCTGCCACTTCATAAGATGATGGATGATTTGGTTGTGGCCACAACTCCATCTCCAACTGTATCACTACTTTTCGCTCCCTTGTCTATCAGAAATCTGCTAAACTCAAAATCTTGAATGAAGTCAATAATTTCAGCCTCTACTACCTTCTGCAGAAAAAATTACCAAACATTAGTTACCCTCAGAGAGAAAAGAATTCCCCTCATTTGAATTTTAAAAGGGAGACTTCATTATTTTTCTATCTTTCCCTCAACTGTGCACTACATAGATTAATGCACACAAACCATTTTGCTTAATTATTTGAAGTCAAGATGTCTTTGAGGATTGTTAGCAGTATGTGGTTTCCCTGTACAATTCAATTAGAAATTTAGCATTAACCTAGTAGAACGATTTGTTTTCAAATAGAGCTAGTCACAGAATATGAATAATATATTTAACACTTTTATCTTTAAAACTGCACAGTTGCCTGTATTTTCTGTGCAATTTGGACCAGTACTTCTTGTTTGGAAATAAAAATGTTTTTAACTCACCACAAAAACATTCTCCCCTAACCTAAAGTTATGTTGACTTTCCGAATTGAAATTTTGATGTTAGAACTTTCAGAACAAGTGTAAGTCATTTTCATGGACCATGATATCTTGTAAATTGTAGAAGTCTCTTGTGTGCATTATCTGTTGAGAATTACAGGCTTCTTTGTTGTTTTCACTGTCAGTCAAAATCTCGCAAATACAGATAATGATGGTTATTAGTGATAACTTGCTTCCCTTTATCAAATTTCTGCTGGCTGTTTCATGTGAAATCAAAGTTACTACAGTGTGGAAGAAGGCCATTTGGTCCAAGGAGTCTATGTTAGGCTTCTGTAGAGATATCCAGTTGGTCCAATTCCCTTGCTCTATCCCTGGACTTTTGTAAGTTTATTTTCCTCAAGTACCTAATGATTTTCTTTTGAAATCATTGATCCTCTCTGCTTCCACCTTTCTCATGTGCTGAGAGTTCCAAGTTTTTTCACACAGAGGGTGGTGGGGGTATGGAATACGCTGCCAAGTGGTGGAGGCAGGCACTCTGGAGTTATTTAAGAAATACTTAGCTGGGCACGTGAACAGAATGGGAATGGAAGGGTATAGAGAACTAATTTAAAATAGGGATCATGAGCTTTGGGAGTCCCTGGGAAGTGTGTAAATAGATGATGATATTGATGTACTTGTTTTTATCCTACAGGTGCTTTGGTCTGCCTTGTTGTCTAACAAGGGACTTACACGCGATGGGTCGTGAGAGGGCTGCTCTTGGATTTTTGTTTTGAGAGTATCCTAGTGCTTCATGTCGTTAGTGTACGCTTGACCTGGACCATTTGATGGGCAACACGACAGCTCAGTGACTATCGCTGTGCTGTGCAGATACATGGATTTGGGCCTGTGTCTGTGGGAGGTTGCGCATTCTCTCTGTGCTTGCGTGGGTTGTCTCCGGGTGCTTCAGTTTCCTCCCACATCCCAAAGATGTGCTCTTAGGCTAATTGGCAAAACAAATTCTCCCAAAATTGTCTCAAATTTGGTTTTTAATCCATAGATCTATAAACATAGGCGGGGATCACAGGTAGAGGTGGGAACAGCTCATTGGGCTGAAGGGCCTGTTTCCCATGCTGTTTTGTTCTTTGTTCATTCTGTTTGCTGCGCAAAAACATTTCTGATCACAATTACCTGTATCTTTTGCTCAAAACCTTAATTCTGTGTCCTGTGGTCCTTGTATGATCACATAACAGAAATAGCTTTTCATTGTCTATTTTAATTAAATCTGTAATAATTTTGTACAACTCTAAGATCTTCCATTAATATTCTTTGCTCCAAGAACCTCACCTTCTCCAACTTCGCGTTATGTTGCCCTAATTCCTAGAACCATTCTGGTCAATCTACTCTGCATCTTCTGAGCAATCCTGACACTCTTCCTAAAGTATGGTGACCAGAACTGGGTGCAGTATTCTAGTTGTGGCCTATTAAGAGCTTTATAAAGATTCAGTATAATTTCCCTGTATTTGGATTCAGTTCCTTTATATATAAAGTCTAAGATCTGATATGCTTTGCTTGCTTTCTCAGTATGTTCTACCATATTCAAAGATTTATGCAAGTGAACCCTGAGACACCTCTGTTCCTACATGATCTTTGTAACTGTTTTATGACACAATTCTCTGGATTAAATTATGCCTAACCTTGATTGCACAATCTGCTAATCAATCTGTGCCCTGTTACAGTTGATTTGTGTCATCCTCATTTTTGCCACACTTCAAAGTTTTGTATCGTTGGCAAATTTAGAAATTTTACTCAAGCTGCTTTTTGCAAATCTGTGCAAGCTCTCCTTAATTACACCAAACCTCAAAGTGTCTGTTAATTTTTTTCCCCCTGATGTTCCTAAAACCTGATTCACCATTGATATTGAATTGATTGGCCTGTCATGCTGAGAATGACCTCATACCCTTTCTGTGATCAAAGTGCAATAGCGAATTCTCAGATTTTGAAAAAATAAGAGGATGATTTATTTTTAGTGGTACAGGGCAAGGCTAGAATACTTAATGAGTACTTTGCATTGATGTTTACTGCGGAAGAGAATGCAGGCAAAGTATCAGTAGAAGTAGAAATGGTAGATATAATGGAGACAATGAAAATGTAGAGTTGGATGCATGAGAATAGCTGGTTAAGCTTAAGAATGGATAAATCACCTGATCCAAATGGCTTGCATCCCAAGTTGCTAAGGGATGTGGAAGTGGAGATAGTAGCTGGGCTTGCCATCATCTTCACTTGATACTGCAAATGTGCCAGAGGATTGGAGATTGGTAAATGTGATACCCTTCTTCATGAACACTTAACTCCTCGGAAAGATTTGGTTATGCATTTGCAAGCTATCCACATGCACAAAGAAGGCGATGACATCGTCAAAATGTTGTCAAGAGTTTGAAGCTGGTTTTAAACCTGAAGCCCAACTGATTTTTCTGGTCTGCTTGTTTCCATCTTCAAAAATATATTCCACATCCTGTTACTTGCATAGATTTGAATCCCAGATGGCAGCTGAACAATCTTGGCCCCAGAACAGAAACATTCTGCTTGATGTTAAACAGCTGGGGTAAAATCTTAGAAGCGCAAATGGCGACGTACACGGATTTCCTACACAGCTCAACTAGCTTTGATGGTTAATAATGGCACTCTTCAATCCCAGGTTTGTAGGTTCAACGCCCATTAACTGTTAGTTTTTTTTCTTAAAAAAATTTATGAAAAATACATTTTAATTTTACCAACTCATTAAAAGCTTAGTTAATTTCTTATGTTTAAAGTAATTCCAGTGCACTCTCATTTCTTTTGGCAGTGCCATCTTTACTTGTTTTATCTTCAAAGAATTAGGGAACCAATCCCCTGAGCCAGCCAGGCAGGATAGTGCTGACTGTGATACAATTGATTGCATCTGTACATGTGCAGAAAGTGCTTCCTTTAGTATTGCAGTGTCAGTAAATGCAATTCTGATCATATACATGTTTAAATAATATCATTAATTGCAGACTAATATATTATACTAGATGAATACTTATGCACAACATAATAGTTTATTACAACTTACTGGATAGACAATAAAAGAAGTCAACTTTCTTCCTCACAGTAAGATCATGCAACAGCTATCAATTAAATGTGTTTTGCCCATCATAGAGAACCTTTATTCTTACTGATATAGTTTAGTCTCAGGCCCTTATTAGCTATCTGTATAATCTTCTAGTATCATTTATTTGTCTAGGGTAACTGTCTGCTTAACTTTCAAAGTAGAACCAAAACCTGCTTTGCATTTACTATTCTGCTGCTTGGTCTTCCAGCTCTGGGTAGTAAATGTCAGCACAATACTGAGAGCCAGAGACAAACAATGCACTGCCATAGACTATTAGCTATGGGACCGTGTTGATTGACGAGCAGTCTACTAAATCCACACAGGGTGTCTGATGATTAGCCACAGTGAACGTGCAGGAGTAGGTGTTTTAAACTGTTTTACATGAGCAACAATTTAAATGAGGCTTGTGAATAACTGTTTCTCATCATCCTGTCTGTGTCTTCAAGTAGGCTTAACAGAATTGGCATAAATCCTTATTCATGTTCTGCTATTCTGAAGAAAAGGAATGCTTCCTGAAACGCACATTTTTAAATTGTGGTAATGTCTGCAGGTCGACAATTAGATTTTTGTTTCCACACACAAGTTTGAGCCTGACTGCTGTATGAGCCCAAACTATAACCAGATTGGTTATCTGTGGTTTGTGAGTTGCACACTTTGTTTTCTGTTCGACTAAACAACTGAATTAAAAAAAACACATAAATAAGGCAATATAATTGTCTAGCTATGAAATTGTAATCTTGAACATGAAAGAAACGATGATTCAAAGACCTAGAGCTGTAGCATTAACACTGCTTTATACTGACATTGCAGTGATAATGTGAATTAAGCCTGAATCTGGCGCTTCGACCTGAGTGAACTTGAGAGGAAAAACTAACTGGAGACAGGGGATCTTTTAGTTTGGTTCACTTCAGATTCAATTTGGGTTAGATTTTGACATTTAAAAATGGGTGAATTAGGGTTGTGTTTGAGGTTAAAATGCAAGTAATCTGGAACAGAATCTGAGCTTGCCTCAAATGCACCCATCTTTGGTTTTAATGGATGTGGCACACAAAAGGAGTGATTAATCCAAGAGAAGCAGATTGGTCATTTTTATACTGAACTGAGGCTGAGTGCCTTTATTTTAACATTTCTTCCATTTTTAAGCACATGCAGCCAGGTTTCCTAGGTGTCAGGAAAAATGTTAGAATAAAAAAGGAGAGAAGGTCTCAATTGATAAAGAACCTTTGCAACACTGTTTGTTGGTCAAGAGTGGAGGACCATTCAATCCTTTGCACCACCTCCCTGATGACTTCCATCCTGACCAGCACCTGCAATAGGACCCTAGCCACCCTAATAATCTCTCCCCTTTACCAATACCCCTGCCTGATTGAACCATCAATCAGATTGATTCTGCTCAAGAACCTCACTGAAATGTGCTCTGCAGTTAAATTTTGCAGGACATTTGGAAAATCTGTTCTTCTGGGTTTCACTACAGTTGTTGACTTGATGTCATACATTTAACACTTATGCACAAGATCAGTCTATACCCCATGTAGTATAAACACATCATTTCACTGTCAAAAAGGGGAAAGATCAGTTTGCACAGCTCTACTAGACAAAAGTGGTGGTATGGGGTCCAGTTTTGAGATGTGTTCACTCTGTCCTGATTTTCACATTTTTCACCCTTGAGGTGTGACAGCCAGTGATTTCTGAGAGTTCAGACTTGCTGAGAAGCTCAGTGCTAAATTTGGCAAAAACTGGATAGAGCCTATGATGTTTTCATTTTGTCATAGCTCCAGTGGTTTAACAAGTGGCCTTTCAAGAGCAATAACTTGTAATTACATATCACCTTTAATGTGCAAAACATTCAAACATGCTTCAAATATGGATTATCGAACAGAATTTAACTTTGAGCTATATAAGGACATATTAAAGTTTAAAGTTTTTTTAAGGTTTATTTATTAGTGTCACAAGTAAGCTTACATTCACACTGCAGTGAAGTTACTGAGAAAGTCCCCTAGTCTTAAACACTCCAGCGCCTGTTTAGAATACTGAGGGAGAATTTAGCATGGCCAATGCACCTAACCAACACGCCTTTCTTACTGTGGGAGGATATTGGAGCATCCAGAGGAAATCCACACAGATATGGGGAGAACCGTACAGACTCCCCATAGTGACCCAAGCTGGGATTTGAACCCTGGCGCTGTGAGGCAGTAGTGCTCACCACTGTGCCATCATATTATGACAAGTGATCACAGTGTTCAGGAGCATCTTTACAAAAGGAAGAGGTAGAAAAGCAGAAAGATGTACGACGAAAGGTTTAGGGAGGGTTTTCCAGAGTTTAGGGCCTTGGAAACTGAAGGCATGCCTACTAATGTTGGAACAGTTGGAATTGGGGATGTGCAAGAATCCAGAATTGGCAGGGCACAGGTATCTCAAACATTTGAAAGCTTGGAGAAATTCTGAATAGGGATTGGTATTTGAGATCAGGGGATTGAGTTCCAGTGCAAATATGTTTTCAGGCTTTTAAAATTTTATATTATGTAGCCAGAAGGAGTAGGAGTGCGCCTCCTACCTCCATAGCGATATAAAGGCTGCTGTTCACCTGCACTTCAACATGTATTTTCTGCCTACTTTTGTTTTGTCATTTTGCCTCCTTCTACGATAACATGATGCTGGTAATCAATTCTTTCATACATGATTCATTCTCATTTTCTGTTTAGTGTCCCAGGTGTCTCCTAATCCCCAGTGTTTCTGTTGTCAAGGATGGAATTCCTTACTGGTACTTAGGAGTTGCCAGTGACATTGGTATACATCTGCTGTTAGTTCTGTCGGTGCCAGCCATGTTGAACGCATTGCTTCAAGTCACAACCAATGTTTCACTCAATTCTGTTAATATGCTGATTAACAAAAAGCCAAGGTCATAAAATATGGCTGTAATTAAGGGGGCTTCTGAGCTTTATTTTCATCCCAGCTGTTTATAACTTGGGAATTCCTGTGCATGAAGGAAACTACCTATGCTGTTTAAGTTAGAAATGTAGGAAAATGCAATTAAAGAAGGCATGTGGCACCAAACATAAAATCCTGTACAATAAACATTGGAAAGCGATATTTGTGATTGCTATGGTAAGTCAACTGACATCTTTCTCTATGGACTGCAAAAGTTCTTAGAGGCATTTTGGTATAGTAAAGATGTTCCTGTCCTTTATATAAATTAAATTAGTAGCAATACTTCTTATGATGTTTTCACGGGGTGTGTGGATCACTGGCAAGATCATCATTAGTTGTCCATTCCTAATTGCCCTTGAACTGAATGGCTTCCCAGGGGACTTCGGAGGGCAGTTAAGAGTCAACCACATTGTTATTGACCTGCAATCAGTGTATAGGTTGTAGACCAGGTGAGGATACAGATTTCCTTCCTTAAAGGACATTGGTCAACTGGATGGGTTTTTACAACAATCTACAATAATTTCATGGTTACTATCACTTTGATTAACTTTTAATTCCAGATTGACAGGGTGGTTAATAATGGGCAACAAGTCTAAGGTTGCAGGAATACATAGATGGTTTGGTCAGATGGGCATATCAGTGGCAGGTGGAATTTAATCCTGAAAAGTGTGAGGTGATGCATTTTAGATGAGTAACAAGACAAGGGAATGCACAATAAATGGCAGGACACAAGGAAGTTCAGATGCATGGAAGGATCTTTGGGGTGCGTGTCCACATATCCCTGAAGGGTTAGGACAGATTAATATTGTAATTAGGGCAGACAGAACACTGGCCTTTATCAGGCATCTATGGCATAGATCATACAAGCAGAGAGGTTATGTTGGAGTCATACAAAACTTTGGTTAAGCCACAGCTGGAGTACCATGTGCAGTTTTGGTCTCCTCACTACAACAAGGATGTGATT
Source organism: Sphyrna mokarran (assembly GCA_024679065.1). NCBI lineage: Eukaryota > Metazoa > Chordata > Chondrichthyes > Carcharhiniformes > Carcharhinidae > Sphyrna > Sphyrna mokarran. The sequence goes on along the minus strand of JAGIQG010000001.1, from coordinate 71,287,885 downwards.
ACACTGAAAATGATTTGGAGAAATTCACTAGGATGTTGCCTGGGATGGAGCATGTGTGGGTGCGTGTGTGTCTTTGAATGTGACTCTATGTGCGCGCCACTCGTTAAGGTGGGCTTCCACATAAACCAGGCGGCAACTAATCCACAGACAAATTAAATTGCTAAACTGATCGATACAGTTCTAATCTGTTCAAGGGGGATAGGACAAAGAACAAAACAGCACGGGAAACAGGCCCTTCGGCCCACCGAGCCCACACCGCCACCCAGATGTTCCCACCTCTACCCATGATCCCTGTCTATGTTTATAGATCTATGGATTAAAAACCAAATTTGAGACAATTTAGGGAGAATTTGTTTTGCCAATTAGCCTAAGAGCACATCTTTGGGATGTGGGAGGAAACCGGAGCACCCGGAGAAAACCCACGCAAGCACGGGGAGAATGCGCAAACTCCCACAGACACAGGCCCAAATCCATGTATCTGCACAACACAGCGATAGTTACTGAGTTGTCGTGTTACCCATCAAATGGTTCAGGTCAAGCGTACACTAACGATGTGAAGCACTAGGATACTCTCCAAAAAAATCCAAGAGCAGCCCTCTCACGACCCATCCCGTGTATGCCCCTTGTTAGACAACAAGGTGGACCAAAGCACCTGTAGGATAAAAACAAGTAGATCAATATCATCATCTATTTACACACTTCCCAAGAACTCCCAAGGCTCATGATCCCTATTTTAAATCAGTTTTCTGTACCCCTCCATTCCCATTCTGCTCATGTGCCCATCTAAATGTTTCCTAAATAACTCCAGAGTGCCCACCTCCACCATTCCACCTGGCAGTGCACTCCATACCCCCGCCACCCTCTGTGCAAAAAAACCCCCTCTAGCATCCAAACTATACCCTTCCCCCCACCCCAAGCCCGTGACCCCTCGTGCTATTCGAGTCCATCCTCTATCTATACCCCTCACAATCCCGCACACCTCCATCAGATCTCCTCCAAGTCCACGTCTTTCCAAGGAAAACAGTCCCAATCCACCCAACCTTTCCCGTAACTCAGACTCTCCATACCAGGCAGCATCCGGGCAAACCTTCTCCGCACTCTCTCCAGAGTCCCCACGTCCCTCCAGTAGTAAGGCGACCAGAACTGGATGCAGTACTCCAAATGAGGTCCAACCAACGTTTTATACAACTGCAACATCAAAGGCCAGCTCCCATACTCTATACCCCTTCCTATAAAGTATGAGAGGATTCTTTGAAAGCTTTGTCCAAACTTTTATAGAGGATTCTCCCATGCTTTAACAATTATAACAGGCTTTCTGCCGAACTCACTATCCAAGATTCAATGGCACTCTTCCTTCTCTCTTCAAAACAAGACAGTGCACAACTGGAGGCAGCGTGAGCTCACTGATGAAGTACAGAGGTGACTGCTTATCCTTGGCTCCATGGAGAAAATGGTTCTTGCTGTCAATAGGAGTGACCAATGCTGGCCAGTGATGGGCAGAAATTATAGAAGATACATGATGTATCCTCCTCCTTACATCCCACTTTATCCTCATTCCAGAATTTGTTCTGATTTACAAGCTGTAAACTTCACCTCTTTTGTCATCCCACTTCCACCAACAGAAGGAAATATTAATACAAAGTAAGTTTAAACAAACTTACTTTGTATTAATATTTCCTTCTGTCCCATAAAATGAGGCAGAATTTATGTTTAATCTTGCCATCCATAGAGCTGGCAACCAGGCAGCCCAAGCCCTGTCCCTGTCTGCAAGCCACTTGTGCCTGTGTTTCACCATGTGCACATCCCACCTTTTTGCTATCCTTAAAGTTATGTGCAGTGTCATATCTGGTAACTGACTGTTAAATTACACGGTTATGTTTTTTTTATCAGTGTCTTCCATCAGTGTCTCACCAGAGAGCGAGATATTAGATATCTGAAAGGGGAAAGACGGAAGGATAAGATTTATGTTTACTGGAGGGAGGGGGAGGTGAGTGGTGGTGGATGGTGGCTAGTGTTGGTGGAAGTGGGATGACAAAAGAGGTGAAGTTTACAGCTTGTAAATCAGAACAAATTCTGGAATGAGGATAAAGTGGGATGTAAGGAGGAGGATACATTATGTATCTTCTATAATTTCTGCCCATCACTGGCCAGCATTGGTCACTCCTATTGACAGCAAGAACCATTTTCTCCATGGAGCCAAGGATAAGCAGTCACCTCTGTACTTCACCAATGAGCTCACGCTGCCTCCAGTTGTGCACTGTCTTGTTTTGAAGAGAGAAAGGAGAGTGCCATTGAATCTTGGATAGTGAGTTCGGGTATTGTGAGTATCCTGGCTGAATAGTTGACAACGTATGCCAGCTGTGGCATATGGATGTGAGACTTGCAAGTGGATGAAGTATGTGAGGGTAAAATGTAGATGTGAATGTTAAATAAGGGTATTATTGATTGATATTGTTGAGGGTGTGGGCTGCAATGCTTTAAGTAGTGCCTGTGTTCAATGATGCAGTTAATAGGCTATGGCACATGCAGATGAACTTATGAGTTATTGAACTTGTGACATTGCAATCATGTCTTTGGGGTTTGATTCATGGTATTGACTACTGTTGCCATTTGGTTCCAATGGCTTCTGAGTATTTGCATTTCCTGGCATCTTAATGGGAGGATACTTCCCTTTTCCTTACCACTACTTTGACTAAAACCATGCAGTATCTGAAACTTTGGAGCAAACTTGCTCTAGCTTTGTTCCAATATTCACTCTTTTTACACATCATTGACTAACTTGAGGATACGTGCCACCTGCTCCAGCCACAATGTATCTCAACTTTAAGGCATGCAAGTTAGTTTTAACTTGTGCTAGCTTTTTACAATTTTGGTGTTCTGCTAAGATATGCAGCCACTCAATATGCAGCTAATGCTGCTGCAACCGAGAATGTGGAATGAGCAGGCAGCACAAAATGGCATGCTGACTGCATTGAATTGAATGTGTGCAGAGTAATTGTGCATCCTGAGCCTCACGCCTGTCTTTTTTAACTCCATTTTCCTTGAAGTACTTCAGTCATTTCTGTACATCATATAATACAGTATACAAATTGTATATTATGACCACACAAGTATAATATTTTAAAGTTGATCATTTAGCCATTTAAAATGGTTGCAGGGCAGAAGAGAACCTCTGGTAGTTAAAGGAAAACTTAAAAGGCACGAACAAATCAGACATAAACAGAATGGGTTTACAAAAGCTAAGTCACACTTCACTAATTCAAGTAAATGATTAGAAGGAAGTGAATGTTTAGAGAAAGGGAAATGTAGATTGATGAAGTTTTTAAAGGACTTGTTGAGCATTTTAATATAAATGACACCAAAAGGCTTGCAGCCAGATGGATGAAGTGATAGCTGAAGAATAGTAAAGAAAAATTAAGCAAAAATAACATTTTGCTTGGAATAAAATGATCTGTGTTGGTGTTCCCCAGAGCTCGGCATCTGGGACCACTTCTGCATTTACCTAAATGTTTTCAATATGCACAGAAAAGTAAAAGCACTGAAGTACGCAAATGGTAGCAAATTAATGAATGTAGAAAAATGCCATAGGTCACAGGGAGACATGGTGCATTGAGCAAAGATAGTTCAACATGAAGAAATGTGAACTTGTACATTTTGAATGAAAATATAATGGAAGGAGCTAAATGGTAGCGAGACTCTTGACATTGGGAGAAGGATAATATCTTGGAGCAATAGTGGAGTGATAGAAAGGTAATAGCAAAAGTTGAAAAGGAAGAGAGTCAAACCAGAGCTTACAGTTGTGAAGGAAGGAAATTGGCCAGAAGAGAAAAGGAAGTAAAAGCAAAATACCACATATGCTGGGAATCACCTAAATATACGGTGGCACAGTTTGATACGGTGGGGAGTAGAGGGGAGAGATTTTTACTCTTTAGCTTTGTATAATTCAGTGATTGTGGAAGGCACATCTGTGCTGGTGAGAATTTATTTGCTTTTAAAATAATGGGAAAATGGGATTTCCATTCATATTCTGTGTTGGAAAATTCTCATGGTATGCAGATGCTCTGGAATGTTAGCCCATTTGTTGGTGTATAAAAAACTGATAGAAATTTTATTTATAAGTTTGTATAAGAAAGAGTCATATCATGGCAATAGAATGCAAAAACTTTCAAAGTTCATTGCAGCAAAATGAATTTTCTCATTTGTTTTCACAATAATAGATTTGTTCTAAACGATTGCTGTTTATTTATTAACATTATTGCCCAACAGAATGCTTAATGTGAATAAATTGTTTAATAATGCATTTCCAAGATTAAATTTAACATTCCAGGAGGGACCACAGAAACTACTTATGTGCGTGTTCAAGTGTAATAACTGAAATGGTGACAAGAGCTGTGTGATGTGATTAACAGTTAGTAACACCCACTGATTCTGTTAAACCTCTGACCATTTTTATTTGGCAGTTCAGTCTTTAGGAAAAAATTCTTCAGGCATCAGATCTCTTGAAGAATTTTCAAAATTTGGGTTGTACATCAGCTGTATATTTAAAGATGTTTGCAGTGCTGTTGAGTGTGAAAATTGGTATGTGACGTAGGTGCAATCATGTATTCTTAGTCTTACTGCTGATGCCCTTATAAATAAAAATCCTCAAATTGAGATTAATGTTTCTGGTGCAATCAGATTCAAAATGTTATGTATGTTTTAATTTAGAAGGCTAGGGAAAGCAAATGAAATGCCTAAACCTGGAGGAGGAAGAACTGATGGCTCTGGAAGAGTGTGTTTGGAATAGCTAGGGAGAAGTGCATTTAACCGGAACACCTCTTGTTGGAGTGCTTCAGAGTAATCTATCGTAGGCAGATTATTATGGATTCATTTGGTGCCACTGCATACTTGGTAATAAAAAGAAATGACTCACCAATGTCTAAACTATCTTATGTAATAAAGTAAGGCGATGATATCTACTTACTTGCTAATGTAGTTTGGGCTCATTAAATGAAACTATTTGTAAATGAACAGACATTTCATTTTCTGTATTTTCATTTTGATTAATTACTTTAGAAAGGGGATCCAAAGCATCATGTTTCATATTCTCTTTGTGCTGCTGTAATTCCCAGCATAAAGTGTGGAAACAAAAGTGTGTTTCCTAGCTATTGTTAAGGCAGGCATTTGATTTCAGCAACTGAATCATATTATTGCTGATAGTTCTGATAGGTATATAAGTAAAATCATCTCTGACTCCAGAGTATTATTATATGAACAATTGTAAATTGGATGGAAATGGCATGTAAAGTGATGAGCAGACAACTTGTTGGTAGAATTGCTCTGTGGTAGAGAAAGCTGTTTTAAACCAATTCCATAACAGCCTTTTCAGAATAAGTTTTCTGTTATTCTCAAAAATGACAGGTGATGAAGAGTATACACTAAATTTAAAACTGTGAATTGAAAACACGTTTTTACTTTTTGCTTATTTCATTGAAAACACTGATGAAAAGCAATGAAGTACTGCAAATGCAAAACTTAAATTCAATTCAAGCTGAACGAGTTGTCCTTTAGTATTTTGTGGTTCAATGCAAGCAAGGCAGGAAGCGTAACATTTAATGAACTATATGTACATTAGCCATATGGTAAAACTTCAGTTATAGCATTACTCTTTTACATGAAACTAAATGGCAAGAATTTAGCAGAAGCGTGATTAGCAACTTGAAGAATCAGTTTGAAATTCCACAATGGTAAATTGTAGAATTGAATTCAATAAACCTGGTAATTGACGGTACCAGGACAAAATAACCATGACATATATTCCTTGGAGAACAGGCCCACTGTCTCTATCTGATCTGGCATCTTTCGTTTCTTTTCCACACTGTGGTTGACTCAAAGGGCAACTAGGAACGGATAGTAAATACAGATGGTCAGTTTTTATCAAATATCAAGAAAGATAACCAAGGGAGGATGACAACTGACCCACTTCAAGAATTAATCACAGTATGCATGAGTGTACCTGTTGCCCTCTATTTGCCTCAAATACTTTATACACAGACAGGTGGAGGTGTTCATTAAAGGAGATAAATAAATGCATCACCTTTATAATGCATGATTTAGTAACCTTTAGATTTTCTACTCTTTTTCTGTTGATATTTCAAAATGGATGGGTCGGATATCAGCTCAGGGTTTCCTTCCCTTGAATACTTGGGCAGATTAGCAACCAGGCAATTTCCTTGCAGAAGTCATGAAACATGTACAATGCAGCCTGCCTTGTAGTAGAATTTTCCATTACTTGGAACAATGCTGGCCATGAGATATCTCTTTTTATCTCAGCCTTGCAGTGCACAGTGGTTGAACATTTCAATTTTAGAGTCAAAAGTCAGTTGTCGGGTTAACTCACAGCAACAATTTCTTGCCCCACTCCCAACCTGAAGAAGTCTTTTGTGATGCCTTCCAAAATTACCTAAATGACCTTAAGCCCAGAATATCATCTGGGACCAGTGGTGCTTGTCTTTGTAAGCACTACTGTTTACCTCATTCAGTTCTGTCATCACTCTCTATGTTGCTTTTGTGATGCCACCTCAGTAGTCATTGCCTCCGATGCATGTTCTCCATTCTAATGTTGATTCTGAGTAAGTCAGTGTAGAAATAATTTCTCCATGATAGAATGATATTGTGGCATTCATAAAGAAGATTTGGCTCACTATATAGTGATGTGCAACTATTTAAAAAATATTTGAGTTACACAAGCACATTTTGTAGTCTCCTTTTTTGACATTGTTATCAGTACAGCACTCTGGGTACCTTAAGTGCTTTCTCAATTTTTCTGTTTGTTCACTCAACAGGTATAATAAAAACCGCAGAACTTCTGGACCGTGAAACTACTCCACATTACTGGCTAACAGTCTATGCTACAGACCTGGGAGTGGTGCCTCTTTTTTCCTTCATTGAAGTGTACATCGAAATTGAGGATGTTAACGATAATGCTCCACAGACATCTGAGCCGGTTTATTATCCTGAAATCACTGAAAACACACCCAAAGATGTGTCAGTTGTGCAGATTGAAGCGTCTGACCCAGATTCCAGCTCTAGTGACAGGCTCAGCTATAAGATTACTGGTGGCAACCCACAAGGTTTCTTCTTCATAAACCAGAAGACTGGTAAGTACTAATATTAGAATTATGTCATTTATGAGAATTTTTGAATTCAATATGTGCTAATACTTAAAAACATCTCAGTAACAAGTGGGAAATGAAGATGTGATTGTGGTATTATTTTAAATTTCCAGTTCAGTTTGCATAAACATCTCAAAATTTTTGTCTCTTATGATTAAGAAGTTTGCTACATCAGGAACCATTCTTTTTAAATAAACTTTCTTCTTCCTTTTGAAGTGTTTAAGCCTCCTGATTCTTCTCTGTAATTGATTGTTTTTGAAATAGGTTATTCTGATTATTAAACAAAGCCCTCCCTCTCACTTTGTTTTCTGCTCCCTCAGATTGGATCAAATTAAGCTATCCTTTCAAATTCAAGTAAATGTACAATTGAAACGACTCACTCACTTAATCACTCATTAAGTAATATAAAATAAAATTTTTAACTTAAACAAATTACAAATTCCTCTCAATTTTTCCACCGCCCGTGACAAACCATACAACAAATTCCACCAGTCCTATAAACATCCTCCCCCATGGAGGCTGTCACAACATCTCATATTTTACAATTTCCACCTGATTAACTGCTTCCCCATCTTTGGGAGCCATCCATTTTCAAGATCCAATTGGAACTTTGGTCTGCTGTCTGAACTTTCTCTTTTGTCACTTCTCGACTATTGTGCTCTTTCCTTTCTGTTTCTTTCCTCCTGTTGGACCCACAAGTGGCTCATTACCAGGGTCATTGAAGGTATAAAACAGTGCATTGAGCAGAAAAGGAATTTTCTTTGTTGGGGCGGGGGTGGGACATTATATAAAAAAAATCTGTGAAAGAAGCCCACAAATATATTATTTTGATTACTTAGCTGCAATGAATAATATCATTACTTATAGATTCAATTAAGAAAAATATGATCATGTGCAATGCCACAGGGAGTCCTTGCAATTGAAAAGTCGAATGGTTTTTTTTGATGTTAGCAGTCTTGCTTCTTTCTTGCAAACGTGCCCTTTTCCTAGTTAGGAAGCAGAGTTTTTCAGCAATAAACTTCCTGACACCCCATTAATGTTCCAAAAATAATCATTATGTCATTTGTTTCTGTAAGGTGTGGCTGGCTGTACCAGTTTTTTCTCCTCACATTTGCGGTGCCACACTTTTGTATCTGGCCAAACATACAGTTCTGAGGCACTTATCTCCCTTTGCTTATTTCAGCTTTGAAACATGATTACTTCTAATGGATTGGTAGAAATTTACATTTTAATTAGACATTGCAATGGATTTGATGATCAAAACCGATTTTAATAATTGGCATTTGTGGATAATTTGCAAGAGTTTGAAATACAGTGCGCTAATCACAATTACTGTTTTGAGGTATAATACCAGTTGTAGGCTACAGAAATTGTGTAATCAACATTTTATTTTTATTAATGTTTGATTAAGTGTAGAAATCCTCACTAGCTAACCAAGAAATTGTTTATCTCCTTATCTGCTTAGCTATGTTTCAAGGTTTTGCATGCCTTTCGGTAATTATCCTGGACCCATCTTCCAAGTGCTTATTCAGATTTTCTCTATTGCTTTTTTACATGTAGAAGTAGAACCTCCAAAATGGAATTAAGTGATTTTGTTCTGTTTGGATGGATTTACCCCAACTGCTAAATTGCTGACAGTATGCCTGAGCTGATCAGTAGGTTTTCAGCTCATTGACTGACCGAGGAAAAACAAATCACAATAGAACTTGAACTTATAGATATTTCATGCAATTATTCAAAGATCAAGCCTAATGTAAACTTAAGTTAACATAAAAATTAAAAAATGAACGGTTTTCCTGTACTTAGCCTGTTAATCCCTGGCTTTTGCTATATTTTTCTTCCCTATTCATTTTCCTTTAACTTCATAGAAACATAGAAGATAGGAGCCGGAGGAGGCCATTTAGCCTTTCCAGCCTCCTCCGCCATTCATTATGACCATGGCTAATCATCCAACTCGATAGCCTAATCCTGCTTTCTCCCCATAACCTTTGATCCTATTCACCCTCAGTGCTATATGGATCTATTTATCCCCAAGTGCTATATCCAGCCACATCTTGAATAAATTCAATGTCCCATATTTTAAACATTTTCTAAATGACACATAATTAAATATATTTTAACTTCTTGTAATTCTTTAACCAGCTGTTTCCCTGTTCTTCGTATCTATGTGAGAATGGGAGCAACTTTGTGTGTGTGGGAGGGGGGGGGGAATAAATTATTTGGTTGGTTAGTCAAGATAAATTGGTTAGTCAGTAGCTGAAAGATCAATTTTATATTCAATGAAATATCAAGGACTTGGCAAGATATTTGATTTTTTTGGAACAACATAAAAAAGAGTAAATCCTGTGACAGATTTGAGAAGTAGAGTTCCCAAAGGTAGGTTTTTTTTTTAAATTAATGAGATGTGTGTATCCTCGACAAAGCAAGTATTTGTTGCCCTGCACCTGGATGCTGTTGGAGTTACACTGATCCGGCCATTTGAGAATATTCCATCATACCCTTAACTTGTACCTTGAAGATCGTGGACAAACTTTGGGGAATTAGGAAAATTCCGCACAGAATCCTCAACTTCTGACCTAGTCTTGTGGCCAAAGTATTTATACGGTTAGTCTGGTTAAAGTTTCTGGTTAATGGTAGTCTCCAGCATGGTGATGATGGGTGTTTCAGTGATAGTAATGTCATTTAATGTCATTTCATGACATGACTATCACTGAAACACCCATCATCACCAATCTAACCTGCAATGGTTAGATTGTCTCTTATTGAAGGTGATCATAGACCAGCATTTGTTTGGCATGAATGTTCATTGCCATTTTTCAGCTAAAGTGGCCATTTATGCCTTCAGTTCATGATTTATTCGCAATTCAAGATTCCAGCCTGATTACTTAATGAATATATTACTCAGATAGTTTCTGTTGAATTGGTGGTGTAGACAGAGCTGAAAGAGCCTGTGAAAGAATTGGAATAAGAAATGCTTTCAATTAATTAGGTCACAGTTAATTATACTGGAACATGAGTTTAGCTTAAGAAAAATTCTACATCTAAAACATAAAGGATAAATGTAACTGAACCTTGAAAGTTTAATCTTAAGTTAATTGAAAAAAATTGTACCCGGCTACATTACTATCCCAAATACTTTTCAGTTGAGTGAATCACACAGTTAGTGATACATTCAGAATTAGTTTTGGTACTTTCATATGTGCATACAAATTAATGGGTATGTTTTGTAATAAGCACATTTAAGATAGCTAAATGGTTGAAGTTAGTTCTGTTTATTTTTGTCAATGAATTAAACTTATTGGCATGATGGTGCGGCTATCAAGATTTTCTTATTAAGTGAGGTGAGCTACAGCCAGAAAACAATGAAGTGATTACCAGAGTCTACCCATTAAACAGGACATCTCTTAGTAAAAATAAATATAATTAATATGTAACATATATATTACGCACATACTATAAATATATATACACAATATATAGCATATAAGGGGGCCAATCAGCCCATTGATTCCATACTGGCTACATGCAAAGCAATCCAGTCAGCCACATTCTCTCCATTCTATTCAAAGATCAATAGGTTTCCTTCCCTCAACTGCCCATCCAAATTTCTTTTGATCATTCATCATCAATGCTGTCTTCTTCTTATGATGTAGAGATGCCAGCGTTGGACTGGGGTAAACTCAGTAAGAGTCTGGCAGCACCAATTTTAAATCCAACCGATTTATTTGATAGTAAACCTGCTAGCTTTCAGCGTTTGTGCCTTCGTCAGGCAAATAAGCCTGACAAAGGCACAAACGCCAAAAGCTAACAGGTTTACTATCAAATAATTCGGTCGGATTTAAAGTTGGTTTTGCCAGACTCTTACTGAGCTTCTTCTTAGTCGGCTCCTCAGAGCCAAGGGTGACTTGCTTTCTCACTAAAAATGATTCCTCAGATGACTGAGGAGTTCAACGCATGATCTATTGTCTCTTTCACAAATGGGACACATGGTGATTGCAGGACCAAGTGTGAGGGATGCCCAGGTTGCCACGCATTCCTTTCACAGTCAATATTTGGCCTCAGCTTGCTTTTGGTATTGAAATACCAAGTGTTCAGCTACTTCCCACGTGCTTTTCCTTCCCTTTAAGTAGGTTCACATTAACATTGCAATAAAGTTATTGTGAAAATCTCCAATCTTGGCAGGAGTCATACCAAGCTGTGATACAACCAGAAAGAATGCTTTCTATGGTTCATCTTAAAGATTGGAGAGATTCATAGCTGAAATGCCAAGTTTCCTTAGTCTTCTAAGAAAATAGAGACATTAGTGGGTTTTCTTAATTATAGTGTTGACATGGGGGGACCAAGACAGGTTGTTGGTGATCTGGACACCTAAAAACCTGAAGCTTTTGACCATTTCTACTTCATCCCCATTGATGCAGATAGGGACGTGCTCTCCATATGCTTCCTGAAGTTGATGACAATCTCCTTCGTTTCGTTGACATTGAGGGAGAGATGATTGTCGCTGCACCAGTTCACCAGATTCAACTCCTGTCTACAAGCTCTTGTCCTGCTATGGTACACTGAGGGAGAATTTAGCATGGCCAATGCACTTAACCAGTGTGTCTTTCAGACTGTGGGAGGAAACCAGAGCACCAGGAGGAAACCCACGAAGACTTGGGGAGAATGCGCAGACTCCGCACACACAGTGACCCAAGTCAGGAATGGAACCTGAGTCCCTGACGCCGTGAGGCAGCAACATTAACCACTGTGCCATCGAGCTGCCCTTCCCAGGTGTCGGTGTGGATGTTACACTTTTTCAAGGAAGTTATGAGGGTGTCCTTGAAATACTTCCTCTATCCTCCTGGGGTTTACATACTGTGCCAAAGCTTTGAGTAGAATGCTTGTGTTGGAAATCTCATGTCAGGCATGTGGACAATGTGGCCCACCCAGTGGAACCACTCAAGCATGGTCAGTACTTTGATGCTGAGAATATTGAGTGAGAACATTAATCTTAGTGCGCCAGTGATCTTGTGGAGAAAGCACTTGTTTTGCGGTGCGTGCTGTACATAATTACAACCTGCTTCTTTTGGTGGGCAAGTATAACTATCATGAGCTCGGTGCGTGGTGTGAGGTCTTGGTTTTCAAACATCCTCTCTATCAGGCAGGGGGAGACTGCACTGGCATGCTGAAGGAAGTGTTGAATCTTGTCATTGATGTCAGCCCGTGTTGACAGTAGGCTTCCAGGGTCTGGAAAGTGATCCATGGTGACCAAGGTTGCATCGTGGATTTTGATAATTGAATGGGGTGGGGAGAAGTGCAGTACTGAGTGCTGGGGGCAGATTGGTAAAAAACTTTAATCTTACAGATGTTTAGCGCAAGCTATATGTTCTTAGACATCTCAGTGAAGGGATTGATGATGGTTTGGTGCTCTGCTGTAATTCAATAACAGAGGATGGTCTGACCTAGGATCTGGCTTGCAGTTGATGGAAGTTGAACAGATTCCAGTTTGTTCTGCAACTAAGCTTCATTCCAGCAGTGAGCTTTTTGAGAGTGAGATGGAGCATTGCAGCAGAGAAGATCAAGAAGAGCACCAATGTGATGACACAGCTTTGCTTTACTTTAGTCTGAATGTGAATTGGCTCTGTGGTGGATCCATTGGTGGGATTACAGGTGCAAGTTAGCATGGAGCAAGTGGAAGATGGGGACAGATTTTTGGGGCAGTTGAAACAGAGGAGGCAGCTTCAAGTTCCTCACAGTTGGTAGTGTTAAATGACTTTTGTGAATTCAAACAGGGCCAGGCATAAGGGTTGGTGCTGTTCCTTACATTTCTGTTGAAATTGCTGTGTGGTGAAGATCATGTTCCTTGTGCCCCTTATAGTGGTCGGCAGTTTAGTCTAGATTGCCTTTGCCTTCTGTCAAAATGCAGCATATCAAATTCCTTTACATGAAATTTTATCTGTCACTCAAACTATTTTGCAAGCATTTTCTATGTCTTGTTGGAGTTGATCAGTATCATCTAAACTGTCTACTATCTCTCCAAGTTCCCTCAGTAGCAATAGAAGTATTTGGCTCAGCAAGTCTGTGCTACCATTGAATAAGATCAAGGCTAATGTGATTGCAACCTTCCTTTCGTGCCTGCCCTCGCACCCACCCCACTTCCCTAATTACCGGTTCACTTTTTGTGATATTTGGTTAAGAACACTCAGATTACTCTGCGCCATTGCATTCTGCATTCTCTATCCAATTAAATCATATTCTGCTTTTCTATTCTTCTGCCAACGTGGACAGTCACATACCTTCCCACATCATATTCCATCTACTGCATGTTTGCCCATTCTCTTAACCTATCAAATCCCTTTACAAATTCTTTATACCTTTCTCACAGCTTGCATTCCTATCTGTCTTTGAATAACCAAGTTTGGTACCATCAGCTGCTTTTCAGTAGTCCCAAGCTGCCTTTCAGTAATCTCAATTCAGTAGACTTAAGTACAGAATTTTTTGCTTCTCTGCTATCTATCATAGATGTGAAGATGCTGGCATTGGACTGAGGTAAATACAGTAAAAAGTCCCACAACACCAGGTTAAAGTCCAACAGGTTTATTTGGTAGCAAATGCCACTAGCTTTCAGGGCTCTGCACCTTCATCAGGTGATTGGGGAGTTCTGATCACAAAGAGGACATGTAAAGACACACACTCAGTTTACAGAACACTAATTAGAATGCGAGTCTTTACAGCTAATCAAGTTTTAAAGGTGCAGACAATGTGAGTGGAGATAGCATTAAGCACAGGTTAAAGAGATGTATATTGTCTCCAGACAAGACAGTAAGTGAGATGTTGCAAGCCCAGGCAAATCATGGGGGTTACAAATAGTGTGACTGATAGCCAGTATATGTAACTCTAGCTATCTTTGTCCAAAACTCGGAATTCTCCCCACTCACCCACACATCAAACCTCTCTGCCTTTCTGTCTCTCTTTTAATTCTTTAAGTTGCTTCCCTTCAGCCTCTTTGACTAAGCCTTTGATCTGCTACACACTATAAATTTATGTAGCTCAGTATTCAATATTTGTCATTATCTTGGGATGCTTGGGATGTTAAGTACAATGTTATAAATGTAGTGTATTAGGAATTGGGAAGGCTACTGATTTTATTTTAGCCAATTAACGGAAAGCAGAATTTCATTTACATGTCTACAGTGTTCATATATTTCTTATAATAACTTAAAAAGAACAATTAAACTTTTCACTGGTCCTTTAGACACCACCTTGTCAAGCTTTCAATTCTACTTATATAATTTTATGATAATTTGTAAAGAGGTCCCCCAACCCAAAAATAAGCAGCCTAGGAAGATAAGATGATAGCTAGGATGAAATTTTGATTTTCCTCCATTGGCCCAACAGCTTATATATTTGCAGGTATAGGATAAGCAAAGACTAAAAGATTAATAGAATGCAGCTGAAAGTTCATATTTTTTAAAGTGCAAACCAAAATGAGGAGAACTAGGAGCCAAAAATGGTTTGTTTCTGGAAAATGAATTTATGCTCTTGAGCTGTTGAGAAGGGAGATGACTGCAAATTCTGGCCAAAATCTGTAGAGCATTACATTACCACACAATTTGGCTGCAGTCTATGATGCATGTTACAGCGGAACAAACTGTGGCCAGAGTCAGGTCTGTAAGTGTCTGTTTTCAGTTGCCTTCTTTGAAACCATCCTATTTTGATGTTAATGGGATAAGTATTTGCATTTAGAATTGGGTGTTTCGTTTTTAGGTCATTTAGGGCCAGGTTTGATGTAGCGCCACCGCACGATCTGATTGGTGCCATTGGGAGTGGCACGAACCCTTCTGCTCCATGATGGTCATCCCACTCCCTGCTGCTGATACTGGTTTTCCTTCTTGCAGTCCTTCTTGCTGAAGCAGCTCTCCTTGTCTCTCGTCACTCATCTCCAGAATTCTTACTCCACAGAGAGGTTCAGCAGAGCAAAATGGCAAGATGAGGAGGAGAGATTTGGTGAGAGGGTAGTTCAGGGAGCACAATTTGTGACGATTAGAGGTTTGGCAAGCAAGTTTGACAGAGGTGGGAGGACTGGAGAGCATAGTGAACTAAAGAATGAGTCTATGAGGAGTGGAGACAGGAGTTAAATGGAAAGAGTTAACATAGTTCTTACATACTTTTAACTTTATTTCATTTAGCATATCGGAATTTAACGAAGTAATATATTTCAGTTTACAGGGTATAATTATTAATGTTATTTTTGATGAGAAAAGCCCTACAGAGCCTAATTATAACTTCGCTATAAAATGAAAATCACTTAAAGTTTCTTCACTTAAAAAGTTGCAGTTTTCAAGAATGCATCTACAACTTAGTGAGGAATTACTGGCAGGATTTAATTGTCTCTTGAGCAATGCAAATGGGTAAATGATAATCTATGCCAAAGGCAAATATATATTTTTAATGCTTAATATTGGAAAGCTGACTAACATTTATTAATGGTTAACACATCTAAGGAATTTTATCAAAATTCGCTGGACTCTGGGGAAGTGCCGGCTGATTGGAAAGCAGCTAATATTACACGCTGTTTAAAAAAGGTTGTAGACAAAAGGCGGGTAACGGCAGGCTGGTTAGCTTAACATCCGTAGTTGAGAGAATACTGGAATGCATCATTAAAGAAGAAATAGCAGGACACCTGGAAAAGAATGTTCGATCAAGTAGAAGCAGCATGGGTTCATGAAGGGAAAGTTGTATTTGATGAATTTACTGGATTTTTATGAAGATGTAACAAGTGCAGTTGACAGAGGGGAACCAGTGGAAGTGGGGTTTTTAGACTTCCAGAAGGCGTTCGATAAGGTGCCTCACAAAAGGTTGCTGCAGAAGATTAAGATACACAGAGTTGGAGGTGGATTGAGGATTGGCTATCTAACAGAAAGCAGAGAGTTGCAATAAGTGGGTGCTTTACTTGTTGGCACTTGAAGGTTAGTGGCGTGCTGCAGGGATCGGTGCTGGGCCTTTATTTACCATATACTTGGACAGTCTGGAGAGGGAACTGAGTGTAGGGTAACAAAGTTTGCTGATGACACAAGGATGAGTGGGAAAGCGAATTGCGTAGAGGATGCGGAAAGTTTGCAGAGAGATTTGGATTGCTGAGTGAGTAGGTCAGGATCTGGCAAATGGAATATTACGTTGGCAGGTATGAGCTTATCCACTTTGGAAGGAATAATAGTAAAATGGACTATTATTTAAATAGTGAAAAATTACAACATGCCGCTGTGCAGAGACACCTGGGGGTCCTTGTGCATGAATCACGAAAACTCAGTCTGCAGGTGCAACAGGTGATCAAGAAGGCAAATGGAATATTGACCTTTATCACGAGGGAGATGGAATATAAAAACAGGAAGGTCTTGCTGCAGTTGTATAAGGTACTGGTGAGGCCGCAACAAGAATACTGTATGCAATTTTGGTCCCCTTATTTGCGATAGGATATATTGGCCTTAGAGGGTGTGCAGAGAAGGTTCACCAGGTTGATCCCAGAGATGAGGAGGTTAGCTTATGAGGAGCGATTGAGTAGATTGGGCCTGTACACGGAGTTTAGAAGGCTGAGGGGTGATCTTGTAGAGACATATAAGATAATGAAGGGGTAGATAGGGTAGAGGCAAAGAGATTCTTTCCATTTAGAAAGGAAACAAGGCCCAGCCTCAAAATAACAAGGGGTGGGGGGAGTATGGGGTCAGTTTAGAACAGAGTTGACGAGGTACTTCTCCTCTCAGAGGATAGTGAATCTCTAGAATTCTCTGTCCATTGAAGCGATGGAAGCTACTTCGTTGAATATGTTTAAGTCACAGATAGATAGATTTCTGATCAATAAAGGAATTAAGGATTACAGGGAGCAGGCAGATAAGTGGAACTGAACCACTTTCAGATCAGCCATGATCGTATTGAATGGTTGGGTAGGCTTGAGGGGCTAGATGGCCTACTGCTGCTCCTATTTCTTATGTTCTTATGTCTTGCCAAAGAATTACACAAAATATTTAAATATGACCAAATTATGGCACTGGTTATATTCAGTCCATGCATTGCTAACTCAAACTATCAATTTGTACTATACATAAACAGTCTTAATTTAGAATTAAATGGACATCCAGTCTAACATAATCAATTTTACATTATTACCCAATATTTAAAGTTTTCCCCAACAACTCAGAAGTAAAAACTTAATGCACATAATTTAAAAATGATGAATAATGCAATCTGCCAAATACAACATGTAACTTTTCCCGAACAAAAATTGTCAAGAAACAATGAGAATACTCATGCAATTGATGACAATAGATTTGTGATTTTTCCTTTTTGGCTGTAGAGTCATAGAATCCTACAGTGCAGAAGGAGGCCATTCGGCTCATTGAGTCTGCACTGACCACAATCCTACCCAGGTCCTAATCCCCCGATGCTAAGTATGGCCAATCATTTAACCTGTACATTTTTGGACTGTGCACCCAGAGGAAACCCTCGCAAACTTGGGGAGAATGTGCACACTCCACACAAACAGTGACCCAAACCAGGAATCGAACCCAGGTCTGTGGTGTTGTAAGGCAGCAGTGCTAATCTCTGTGCCATCGTGCTGCCCAACTTCGAAATTATTTTAACTTTTCAGAGCGGTATTCACAAACTCTTGGCCAAGTCCCAAATCTCGAGCAGCGCCTTATTGAGAGGTACTCTAGGATTCTCACCAAAGTTCATACTGATGTGTGGTTCTTCAGTTAAATTATCTGTAATAAGAATTACCTCATGATTGGTGTATTTATTTAATACTCATTAGCTTCCTTGAGAAATAGATAAATGGTTACTCAGATGAAGGAGATTTAAAAAATATGAATCACCATCAGCATATAACATTTATTATGGAAAATTTACGAAATTTTACTCTCGCTATCATCACTGTATAATAACTGAAGTATGTTTAATGTTGTGAAAATAGACCATATGAAGTAAAGTTACTTATTTTGTGCATACACGCGAGCTCTGCCCAATTCTAGATATAATAATGTCTTGAATTAATCTTCCAAAAATTCTTTGAAGCATTTCAATCCTTTTGCCTTTGGTATAAAATAATTGGATTGCTGTGATTGTTCTGGAAATGCTGGTTGACTAAAAGTGCAGTTGTCTTTGGTATTTTTCCATCCTAGTTGGGTTGTAATGTAATTAAAAATCATAAAACCACATCAAGGGACTTCATGTTTATCTCTGCTTTATAGTGTCCATGTTCATCAGTCCTTTTGATACTGTAGCCTAGTTCTCAACCACGTGGATTCCAGACAGACCTGATGATATTTGAATAAATAACATACTATTAAAAAATCTACATAAAGCAAGATGTGGGTGGTCCCCAAAGCCCCATCAGTTTTCTTTTATCAAATAAATGGAATTTCCAACTTCAGCCTGTTTGTTATGGTTTCTTTGATGCCTCTGGTGAATTTATGTGAATGTTTTTACAAGGAGCCAAGGTCATTGAAATTAGAAGAAAGTAACACCAATTGCAGATGGGCTATTTGGAACTGCTCAAAATCAGTAAAGGAATTTAGTTTGCTTTCTTTTTTGTTTTTCTCTTGAAAACGTTTATTCTTGCTAAGATATAATTATGTAACTATTCATATGTGGCTTTAGATCCCCTCTGTTAAGGCTGCCAGTCATCCCCAGCGTTCCTATACCTTCCACCTGGAATGATAAGACAGAACTGAGGGTCAATAACTCTGACTAATATTTTCCCATTCTCAGCACAGGCATGATATATTTTTTGAGCAGTAAATGAATTTAGGGTTATGGGGAGCTGGCGGCTAAGTGAAACTGAGTCCATGAAAAAATCAGCCATGATCTTATTGAATGGCGGAGCAAGATCGAGGAGTCACGTGGTTTACCCCTCCTATTAGTTTTTGTGTTCTTATGTTTCAACACCAATTCATTTCTCTTGCTGCGTTTGGTTAACTGCAAACTCATTAAGAAATGAACTCGGAGGCTTTTGGTCCATGTAGCCCAATATTTCAACAAGCAGTGACTTTGACCCTTAGACTGTTGACAGTTGATTATCTGTTTAGATGCTGTAGACCAGTGGTTCTTGAATTTTTGGTCCAGAGATGATTTAAGTGGAGCAGAAGATGCTTCAGAGCATCTAATGGTCCTATCCCAACCACTTTTGCCCTGTGAAAAAAAACTAATCAGAGTTACTGCAAAATTATAGAAATCATAAATATTTAATTGTTTTTCCTCTACTGCATGTACAGAACATAAATGCAATAATCCCTTTATTTTTGTATTGTATAACTTCATCGACAATCATTCTCTCATGAGTATGATTGTCCACCTAAGAAATAGGTCATGGGTTCTGTGGGTTTTTGCATGGTGGGTGAGACTGATTTTAGGGCTGCATCTCCAACCACAGGTTTAGCTGGTGTTTCCAGGAGATAGGATTAGTCCTTGGACTCAAGATCACTTCTCCAGACCGTTCCCTATATGGAGTGAAAAGAGTGGTTCCTGAAAGGGCAGTTCAGTCATGAAGAAAGCTGCCAAAATACTGTCCTGTTCCTATTCCAAGAGCAAACTGACTGAATCAAACACCCCTACCCACCTGCAGATCCAAAGCTAGAGACTTCCAGATCTCACAGTCCTCTCCCCATCACCTCTTGCCGATCAACATATTTGTGTGGGGAATGTGTTGGTTTCCTCTGGCTAGATGCTTGGCATGGGACATCTTTTAACATGGGTATGACATTGTACATTGATTGAAACATGGTCCTTGACAAAAGATAGTTCTGTTCCAGTGGCAAGGGCACCTTAATATTGGAGATTTCTGTAATGCTGCAGATTTCATCTGATGCATGAGCATCTGCCTCTTGATTTGCCATTGAGTTAATGTGGATTGTCTCATTCTTCCCTTCCAACTTTACTGTAAAGGGTGACCCTGCCAGGAGTTTGTTTCCCAATGGCGTCGCTTAAGCCTCTGTGCAGCTACAGGGTGGCAGAGGAAATCATTGTAAACATTAATGGCAGTCTGGTAGTACAGAGCTTGGGTGTTGCTGAAAAAAGACATTTTGTTGAAGCTTTTCATATTGTACTAATCAGGACAATTGCAGGAATATCAGGTGTCTGGGAAAGCTACAGGAAAGACACATTGCACTTGTTTCAATTAGACTAATCAAATGATAGCCATTTGCTGGTTCGTTCCTCAAAGTAATATCACAACCAATCAGAAATGCACTGTCTGGTTTAAATTTTCAAGCAATGCTGTCAGACACTATTAACTGGTGCATTCTCCATAGCCAGTTAGAGTTCACTTGCTAACCAATCAGCATTCTCTTCTCATAAAGTTGTTGATTCCCCTGACATCGATAGTCTTGTGATTGTCTTGATGAGTGCAAGACAAAAGTTTCAACAAGATGTCTTTTTTCAGCAATAAACATTAACACTACAGAAGAACACATTTATTTGAAGCATTCTAATATCCATTATAAATTATCAGTATTTTCTGAGAAACTAATATTAATTTAGCATCAATATTAAACAGTATGAACAGTAACATACATCTTGCTTATAAAACCAAGTTGTTGCTTGCACTTATGATGACTTCTGCTGCAGAAGCAGGAGTTGGCCTGATTGTCTGTGGCAAGGATAAAGTTTGTGGCCAGGATAAGGGTTGTGGCCTGTCCTCTGTATGTTACTGACTAATGCTGCATGTTACTGACTAACATTTTGTAGTAGCCCACAGACCACCTGGAGAGTCCTTCAGTCCACATTGAGTTTCACTACTTCACACAGTAGGTACACAATTGCACAATTTCAATCCATGATATTCATTTGTGGGTTTTATGGGCTAATAGTCATTGGCTGGGGAACAACATTTCCCAATATCTGCTGCTTTAGCATGCAACAGGAGCCCCAAATTGGAAACTTTTCCATATAATTCTTGATTGGTCGTATTGAGTTTTAGCACTCAAGCTTAATTAAACTTAGAATACTGCATAATTTGAACAGTAAAGATTTTTGTAACTGTAATATTTTGGAAGTCAAGTCTGGAGTGCACAGTTCTTGTTACCATATGAGCCTTTAATGCATTATATGAAATTCCTCAATCTACAATTTTCATACGAGGCATTAATATGAAGCAGGTTAGCACATGTAAAATAAATGATCCCAGTTGTACAACGTGTCACCAGTGTTTTAAACATTTGTATTTAATATTGCAAACAATTATTTCCTAACTTTAATGTTACAAAATTATAGAACATAGAACATTACAGCACAGAACAGGCCCTTCGGCCTTCGATGTTGTGCCAACCAAAATAAAAAGCAATGCCCCTCCAAACTAAACCATTCCCTTCTCTTCCATATACTTATCAATTAACCTCTTAAACGCCACCAAACTTGGCGCATCTACAACAGCTGCAGGCAGGGCATTCCACTCCCTAATCACTCTTGAGTAAAGAACCTACCTCTGATATCCGTCCTATAACTCATACCCCTTAATTTAAAGCTGTGTCCCCTCGTGCTAGCTTTCTCCATCCTAGGAAAAAGGCTATCACTGTCCAAATTTGAATACAAGATTTCAAAGCATTATTCATTCAGTTACCACAAACATTTTTTATCATTTGGTTTCTCAGTTGGAAATGTTGACTAGCATTTCGCCTTCATCAGTGTCAAGAGGATATCACAGTTTTTATTTTTGAATTATTCAATGTTCTATTATGCATTTGGATGGCACAGTGGTTAGTACTACTGCCTCACAGCCTCAGGGATCTGGGTTCAATTCAGTGCTCCGGTTTCCTCCCACAATCTGAAGATGTGTGGCTTAGGTTAATTGGCCGTGCTGAAATGACCCTAGTGTCAGGGGATTAGCAGGGTAACCATGTGGGATTACAGGAATGGGGCTTGGGTGGGGTCTAGGTCAGTGCAGACTTGATGGGCCAAATGGCCTCCTCCTGCACAGAAGGGATTCTATGATCTAATTTTATTGACGAAAAATCACCTCTTGCAGTTATTTGGTGATAGTTTACAAATAATTGAATTTTTGATGTGTATTCAGCAATCAGGCTAAAGCGATCGATGTTTTAGAAATACTCCCAAGAGTAACCTTGGTGAGGGCATTCCCCCCACCACACACACACCACCACCACCACCACCACCCCCCCCCCCCCCCCAATGACTGCCTGCCCTCCTATGTTATGGGGGCTGTGCTCGGGGATGTGAAGGAAGGCAGTGGGGTTGGCACCTGCTTTTTTATAGAATTTGAATCCTGCTCCAAGTGGAAAACATGTCCTTCAAAGACATGTAAAACTCAGCCCCTTTTTTTTAAGTAATTGCATAGCATCTGTTGTACCTTTTACTAGTCTGGAGTATGAAAGAGTACTTTGCAGATTGTTCAAATCTTTGAGGATTGAAGTGGAACATGAACTGAAATTAAGTTGCAGCACATTTTTGTCATCTTTTGGAAATTTATATCCACTCTCAATGGAATTTCTGTAGTCTCATTTTTAAAGGATTGAAAAGTGTGTGTGAAATTTCTGCCCTTCTCTGGCGCCAGATAATCTGAAACAGTGGTATAGGTCAATCTTTCTATAGCACTCATAGTGCAGTTCTTAGCTAGACATTGTAGTGAGGGTTTGTACTTCTGCCTTTTAATGTGAAGCACTTGGAAGTCATTTATCTCTATTGTTCCATTGCCTTGTAAAAGCTGTTGGTTGATTGAGTCTTCCTTAATTTATTGCAGTCTGCACCGCCACTTTATTTAGGGGACTGTTCACAGGGTTTTTTTTCAATCAATTGACACTGGGTTTTTAAAAATAACATTCTGAGATTGCCGATTTTTAGATTATTGGCTAAAACTGCACTTAAGGAAGTCATTACATTTTAGGATTCTGGATATCTGTGTTTTTTGAACAGTAGGAAGAACCTTATATTCAACAAAATGAGTATGTTATTTCTGGGGAATGTAATTGATTTTTCCTATTTATCACTCTGTTTCAACATGGAGTACTCCTATGTCATGTATAGTACAGGTTAAAAACAGAATAACATTGCCCGTACCCTATTTCAGCCATGTGTTTTATTTCGATTCAAAAAGAATGTTTTCAACTATATCCGTTGGAGTTTAGAGCAAAAGAGACAATAATATTGCAGCATAGAAAATTTTGAGGGGAATAACTAGGGTGGATATATGGTTCACATTCTCTCTTGTTGGGGAAACTAGAACTTGGAGGCATAGTTTAGATGTCAGGTGAGTAGAAATCTTTTCCCTGTGTGGAGTATGGAGTCTTCTTCCCTAGAAGATAGTTGAGGCTGTGTCTTTAAATTTATTCATGGTTGAGATAGACTTTTGTTAGACAAAGAGGGTTTATAGAGTGCAGACAGCAAAATAGAGCTGAGACCACAATCAGATCAGCCATGATCTTCTTGAATGATAGTATCAGATGGCTGTCGCCTCCTCCGCCTGCTCAAAGCTCAATGTTCCTATTTATCTATAACATTGTGACCTCTTCCACTTCCCACGCAGGTTATTCACGTAGAATTTTTAAGTGAGTAACAATTTAGTGTTAATTGTACAGTCCAGTTGGCGTACATCTGGTTGGCAGCCTGTGCTCACCAGGAATTGCAACTGCCACACTCATTCTTTCAGAATCTTTCTGGGGTTAGGAGAGAAGACCTTCTTATCTGGATTGGAGTCTAGGTTCTAAATGTACTTCCGCTTAAGAAAATGACCGGGTGCCAAAGCAAAAGAAATCAGGAAGTTGATCATGTAATTGCTGAGTGGTTTGAGAAGGAGAAGCAAAGGAGTTAAAGGAGAGATTTCCAGAGCATGGAACCCAGGTGGATGAAGGCATAGCCACCAGTCATGAACATTGGAAAAGAGGATTAGCTCAGAAGTCCGGGTCAGACAAATGGGAAGTTTTGGAGAAGGGTTGTAGTTCTAGAAAAGATTAAGAGATAGGTGATGCCACTGAGGAATTTAAATGCAAGGATGAATATTTTATATTTAAAATTTGAGGGAGGTACAACAATTGTAAGTCTGTGAGACATTGGTGATGGATCAAAAAGATTGGTGTAACATAGAAATTTAGCTGGCTAATTTTGTATGAGTTGAGACTGATGGAGGATGGGAAGATGTCTTAGGAGACCATCAAAATACTCATTCTGGATTTGGAAAAGGAATGTTTGAGCTTTCAATAAGTGCCAGAAACAAGGATGGAGTAAGTTCATGTCCCTGTATCAGTTCTCCTTCATTCTGTCTATCATTAGTCACAGTGCCTTCAGCCAGCTGGGTTCCATGATTTGGACTTCGCCGTTAATACTCTTTGACTCTTCAGCTCCTCTTCCTCAAAGATGGTGGGGATGTCCGAGGTAAGGGTTCAAGCCTTGGTTTGACTAACTGTTGGCAGAGATATAAAGACAAGCCACCTTGGGGATGACAAAGGTACTCAGCAGGGTTCTGGACATCAGTAATTGAACAAAGAAAACCATATACTTTGGGTACAGAAAGTTCTGATGAAAGGTCATCAATCTGAAGTATTACATTTGTTTCTTTCTCCATAGATGCTGCCAGTCCTGCTGAATACTTCAGTATTCTCTAAAGATAGTTGGCAGACTTAAGAGTGCTTTCATTCAGTTTTTGCCAACTGTCTCCAAGTTGGAGACTATTTTGTTGAAACTCCAGTTAAAATGTTTGGCATTGTAGAATATTTTTTAGTTTTGCTTTTAAGTTGCAATTCCTGTTAGCTATGATTCCAGTTTTTTTTTAGCACTGTATGCTTTATTTCTATTTCTCATCTAATTTTGGGACAGCTCAGATTTGATGTTCCTTTGTAGTTTTTCTATTACGTGATTATTGCTGTTGTACCTTTTTAAAAAGCATGTGCATGGGAAATTTTGCACTTTGCTGAAGCAGAAAATCTTTCATTTCCAATAGGAAATCTATTCTTATTTAATCCTAATGGCCACATATTAAGTGGTTACTAAAGCTTAGGTTACATTCTAGGCTTTACATCTATTCCTAATCATTGAGAAGGATGTATGCTTTTTATCTTGCTTCCTGTATTTTGGAAAATTTGGCTTTTCTGATAATCTTCTTTCTTCCTCTTCTGATATGTTTTAATTGTTACTGATTATCCTCTGAAATCTCTCCTGTGTCTTATTCTTCACGTGTAATTACAATTGAGAGTATAAGAAAGCTGTTCGGCAAAAGAAATCTCCTGTTGAGGTATATACTGCCTTCATCTAGTAGTGTGTGGCCAGTTTAAACTGTTGTGCTGTTGAATCAGAAGATTGTCAATTCAAGCTCCACTTCAGAAGTTATGCATGTCATCTAAGGTTAAACTGATACTTCAGTGCAGTGCTGAAATAATGCTGCATTATCAGAAGTGCCATCCTTTGAAGTAGATTTAGGCCCTGTAAACTCAGGCCCTATGAACCTGTTGAGCTGAATGTGAATGACTGCATGATACAATTTAGAGAAGATCAGGGTAATTTCCATGATGTTTTGTTGAACATTTATCTCACAAACAAACCAGATAATCTCATCATTTGTGCGTTACTGCTTCTTGCATTTTGTTGCAAGCAAAATTAAATGCATTTTTTCCTAAGTAACAATGAGATGCAAAGCTCTTCCGGAATTCCTGAGAATGTGAATGATACCATATATATATATATATACACTTGCTTTATATCCAAGCACATTTACTTCTGGTAGGGTTTACTATATATTGGGCAAATGGGAACCCCGGTTAATTTTCCGGTCTCTGACTGTAGTGCCTTAGGGGTTGAAATCAGCTTACTTTGTACAAACTGGAGCTCAAACCTGGATTTGTTTTCCCTCACTTAACGACCTTATTGATTGAATCAAGTGAACCTTCAAGAAGCTGGTTTGCAACATAAGATTAGTGGACTGGTTCCCATACTGATATCTTCAACCTTTTAGTATCTAAAGCTAATATTGGTTATGTCTGATGCAAACACATTTTCATGTCGCTGGAAAATATTAATATATCAATTTCAATCAATGTTGCTGCTACATTTTCATGTTTGCACTGCAATTTCATATGTTTAGAAAAGAACAACCTCAAACATCATAAGCTAGTTTCTACTCAGGCATGAATTTCATGATTTTTTTTAATTTTAAAAGAATGTAAGGGAGATTGCAAATTGGCAGGGATTGGTTACACCAGTTCCTAGTCTTCTGTGGGATTTTCCAGGATGACTGGGGGGGGGGAATATCTTGCCACCCAGAGCAAGACCATCAATGCATGGAAGGTTAAGGACTTTATTTCTTGTGTGTCCCTGTGTTTGACAGTCAATAAAACCTGACATATCAAACCTCCTCTTACAAAAGTATTATGGGAATACTTTTCTTTCTTGGGTGTATAATGGTTCTGCTTTCTTAAAGCATCTTTAGTGCTAAATGTCCTTGGATATGCAATGGAGGAGTGGTACAGGGCAGGTTCAAATAAATATTGTGTGTCACTGTAACAGTCTTATTTGCTCACAGATCGGCACATGTTAAATATAGGATCATGATTAAAGAGTGTGTATTGGAAACATCAGTCTGAGAAGTAGCATGTCAGCTGTGGCTCAGTTGGGAACACCCTCCTCCTTTTGTAAATCACAAGGTTTCAGGCTCAAATCCTACACCAGGACTGGAGCATAAAAATCAAAGCTAATACTCCAGTGCCATACATAGAAAGTAGTGGATTTGTTGTTGTTTGCAAAGATTTTGCATCCGTCTTCTGTAGCAATCTTCAAAGAGCTGCTATGTTTGGACGGCTGTGGTCAGCTATATCTCAGTTTGTAGCTGTACAATTAGGAGTGAATGCTATAAGTCAAACCATTCATGTCCTGTCATGATATCTGTTCTCATTGGCATTCAACTTGATTACTTGATTTAACTTCCCTTTGGACAGTGCCCCTTCTGAAATGTTGCTTTGTTCTTCTTGATAGAGAGAAACATGAAGGTAGGTTTCTAGTTGCTTTGATGCCCCATATTCCTCAGGAATGCCTGTATTTTAATGTTCCCAAAATTAACGTGCAAGTTCCCTCCAATCTCAACACCATCCTGATTTGGAGCTATATCACTGTTCCTCCGTTGTCGTTGAATCAGAATTCCAGAACTTCCTTTCTAAAAGCACTGTGGATGTACCTGTGCCACATGGACAGTTCAAGAAGGCAGCTCACCACCATCTTTCTGAGGGTGCCCAGCTCATGGGGAAGAATTTATTAACTGTCCTATTACGATTTCATACAAGGTGGACTCGTTCATTCTGAGGAATGTCATTTTGCACAATAACTATACCCAGAGGTTTCAAATTTTTGTTAGCAATGGTGGATTGATCAGACTGTTTGAACAGTTTTGTTCAAACACTGAAAGATTAAGGATTGGAAGGAGGGCTGGTGTTGTTACTCAGGTTGGCTATCTCTGTTGAGGATTGTAATGAGTGGAAAATAGTAGAAATCCTCTACTTGATGAAAGGCTGCCAGAAAGTGCAAATCCTTGACCCTTTGCATTGTTCCTACATAGGATTTCAATCTAGTTCTGTATTAGCTAATGTCAGAACCTTTTGAACTGTGGTATCCTTTGATCTTAAGTTTCTTTCACTTGGCAGTTACTTTACTCGCCCTTGTCTTGGTAAAAGGATTGATATATTGCCAGTGCTGGACCTAACAACTCATTTGACGCATAAATAACTTGCAGTTCTTTGAAGATTATTTTATGCAGTTTGTTTCTGATATATGAGTGCTCCTTATTTCACAAGCTTCATAAATACAGGGCTTAATTTCATCAATTTAAAATGTAAGTCCTGAAATGCATGCTGCAGCTTTTGAGAAAATAAATGTTGGAAAACTGATGTCAAAGGTAATTTTTAAAATCTCGTATACTTCAAATTATTATATGAAATAATTTTCAAAAGCATTATTTCAACTCTAGGTTGTATATCCATGAAAAGCAACACAGTGGTTTTGATATTACCCTGTTTTGCATCCTTCCTGCACTCCACTCTAACTCAGTGGTCTCCTACCTTTTGTACCTTATACCATACCTCTATACTACAAAATATCTTCAAGCACACTTTCTATTTTCTTTTTCTTCTTCCTTTACAGGGGACTTAATTAACTTCTTCATCTTTTTACCTTTAACCTCAAGGTTAACCTTGCCCTGCTTCACTTCTCCCAGGGATTTTGTGCCCATTTTGAGTTTTGTGGAGGCACATGAGACCCTTGTCTTTGGAGATATTGAATAAACTAGGTCTGTACTCGTTAGAGTTTAGAAGGCTGAGGGGGTATCTGATTGAGATGTACAAGATAATGAAGGGGGCAAGATAGGGAAGAGGTAGAGAGATTCTTCCCGCTTAGAAAGGATAGCAGAACTAGAGGGCACAGCCTTAAAATAAGGAGAGTGCAGTTTAGAACGGAGTTGAGGAGGAACTTCTTCACTCAGAGTGGTGAATCTCTGGAATTCTCTATCCATTGAAGTGGTGGCGTCTACCTCGTTGAATATATTTAAGTCACGGGTAGATAGATTTCTGATAGACAGGGGAATTAAAGGTTATGGGGAGAAAGTGGAAAAGTGGAACTGATTCACTTCAGATCAGTCATGATCTTATTGAATGGTGGGGCAGGCTCGAAGGGCTAGATGGCCTACTCCTGCTCCCATTTCTTATGTTAGTTGCAAGTCCCATTGCTCATGCACATGGGCCTGACAAACATAAAAAATCTAAACTATGCATGTGCGGCTCTTTCCCCGCCAGTGCATGTGTGAGAGGTCCAAGATAAGGGTCTTGGAGATGCCAGCCACAGAGCTAAAGAAAAAGATGAGTTTTAGTTTAATTGCCATGAATTTTGAATCATTTTTCATGGCACTCCAGTTGCCTTGGATCTAAGTCAATACTATATGGGAAGTTTGAGGAGTCAACATGGGGAAATGTCCCCTTTGCTGTTTTGAGAGCAACATATGTCATGGTGACTGCCCCCACTCTCCTTCCCCCAGCCACTTTTGTCCTCTCTGCACCCTTTCTGCCTCCTGTAAAGGAATCAATAAGTCCAGATCAATACTGTTTCTGTTGAATAGTGTATATATCCAGGAAAGAAAGACTCGTATTTATAAAAGAAGATTTATACACCTGTATTAAAGAAACATGGATGAAAAAATATCCTAAGGCCTGGCACTCAGAGGGACAATTCTGTCGAGGATAGGGAATTAAATTTACTCTTTATATTATGCTGATGGATTCTTAGTTTTGAATGTATGGCTTATAGGCTCTACAGTCAATTTGCTAACTGTACTATTGTTTGATTGATCCCTCAAGAACATGATGGGCTGTAAAATTCACATGGCTGTAGGGTATAATGGGCAGCGAGTCAATCCATATCCTTACTTCAGTTTGCGTCTGTGGCCTTTTTGTTTACAACAATGGTTTTGAATGATCTCCAGATTGCTGGGCAAATTGCACAGGAAATATATCCAACTCCCCAACAACTTCCCTAGCTTCCTGTAGTTCTAGAAAATACAGACAGTAAGGAAACTGAGGTTGAGACCTACATAATAGTACACAGTTGATTGGCGAGATGAAATACTGCAGTACTTTGTTTTAACATCGAAAAAGACAGCTTTACAGCTGCAGAATTGCTTAGCGTATGTTGTTGCCTGAAGTCATTCTTTTTTGGTTAACTCATTCACTTCCATCTGTGAAGTTTGGTGACCAGCTGCAGTTTTAAACCCTGATGGGACCCAATAGAGTATATTTCATGAAATCTTGGTATGGAACTTTGCCTATCATGAACATGTTATTATCAGTACTATCAGTACAACCAGCACTACAGGATTTTCTATCTCAGGAAGCTGGCCCTGCAGGCATTCCCATCCACTAAAATGATTGCATGGAAAATCCTATTAAGTCTGCTGAATCTATGCCTGGATTCCCCATAGACACTCATGGTGGTTAAAAATCTGTGCTGGGAATGCACATTCATATGTTATTGTAGCTGTACATTATAAATGTAGATTGCAACAAGTGACAACAAAATGCTAGTTGTCAGTGATCAAATTAATAATGCATCATTACATCTTTATCTGCAAATACATTTGTTACTTTCTCATGTTACAAAATAATTTGATATCTAAACAGGCAGTTAACTGTACAAAATTCATTCTAAAGGTTCTCGGATTAAATATCAGCACAGTGGTGACTTTGGTTGCCGACCACAGAAACAGTAATTCTCAAATTTTGTAGAAATCTACACACAACAATGGTAAAAGATATGAAAGAGGAAATGGTCACCATGTTGTTTAGATGCTTATATCGCTGTTGCACTAACACAATGTAATATGTGTATTCAAGTACACTGAATTGTGTTGTCTGGCTATGACTATGAGCATCAGTCAAGATCTGCTGGAAGCGATCAAGCTGGCCAGCAATTAGGAGGCCAGCAGACAGAGGCCACTAAAATCGGTGCATGAGCAGTGGCCTGTTCAGTGCTATACTGCCAGCCTCCCAAGTGGCAATAAGCCCTGCCCCCAATTTCTTACTCAATTTACACTGAGACACTCAGGAGCCACTCACCTGATGCAGGAGCAGCACTCCGAAAGTTAGTGGCTTTTTCTACCAAATAAACCTGTTGGGCTTTAACTTGGTATTGTGAGATTTCTTACTCAGCAGCACACAGAAGATGGGAGATTCTCCTCTGAACTCTGGCTGAAAGAGACAATGCAAATTGCTTCAGTTCTCATGCGCATTCGACACTTAGAATTTTTTTGGGAGATTCACCTCCTATGACTCTGTGAGCATAAAGCTTTACTGTTGTTCAGTCTTGCTGTATGCAGCAAGGACTGCTTCAGTATTTGAGGAATCATGAATAGTGTTCAACATTATCCCTATTTCTGATGTTATGTTGGAGGGCAGGTCATTGATGAAGTTGAAGAAGATTGGGCCAAATACACTGCCTTGAGGAAATCCTGCAGGAGTGTCCTGACATGGTAATATAATGGCAATGTTACTGGATTGGTAATCCACAGATAGAGTAAGTCAAATGATCTGGAGACATGAGTTCAAATCCATTATGGCAGCTTGTGAAATTTATCACAATTCTCTTAAAGAGTCACCAACCTGAAACATTAATGATATTTTTCTCTCCACTGATACTGCATGGCCTGCTGAGTATTTCCATCATTTTCTGTTTTTATTTTGGATTTGCAACATCTGAAATATTTTATCTCCATTGGTGAAATTAAATTTCTGTCTCAGTTCATCTCAGTTGTAGTGACCTTGAAGCTACCAGAAAACCAGTCTGTTTCTTTAGGGAAGCAAATATGCCAATCCCCAGCTAGCTTGTATGAGACTCCAGACTCATAGTAGTGTTGTTGATTTTAACTGAATGGCACTGCAAGCCAGTAAGTTCTCGGAATCATAGTATGGTTGAAGCTCCGGAAGCCCTACAACTTTTCCAAAACAATTTACCTAATGCCACTCCCGTGCCTTTTCCCCAAATCCTTGCCAAGCATTTTCCTTCAGAAGATGATCAGTTGATTCACACCACTTCAGTCTAAATAAATTGGATTGAGGTTGATACAAATCTCTTGAATTTTTATCCTAAATATCACGTCCTTTTTTGCTGGTTCACAGTCCTTTCCTGCTCCCAAAGTTTGCAAAGTACCTCACACAAAGAATGAATATGAAAATAACTTATATTTGCAATGTCTTTGGGAAAAGTGCCACATGTTACTTCACAGAGGAGTAAAGAAATCGAGAATGAACATTGGCTGAAGTTGAGATGAGTGGTCAAAGCTTAATTTAAAGAGGTTTTAAAGATGGAGAGGAAAACAGAGCAACAGAGAGGTTTGATGATAAAATTATAGATTGCAGCTTCTGCTTTCACAGTGGCCAGCCAGTTTCAAGATGAGAAGACACATGAAGGGTTGCAGTTCATTTCAGATGTGTTTCATTCAAAGGATAGTACCTCTGTTAATCCTAAAGAACCACATTAGACTGTCAGCCTTTATTAGGAGCTCAAGTGTAAAATCACATTCATTCCTACATTTATCTGAAATAAACTAACAGCATACACTTTGTGTACTGAAATAAAAACAGATGAAATTGGAGCTGCCTCATCTCTGCTTGTTCTTTCCATCCCCCATCCCCAATCTCCCCCTCCAAAAAAACAGCTTTAGCAGCTGAAACAAAGGTTTTGTGCTAGTCAACAGATGCCAGATGGTGACATCAGGCAAAGCTGACATAATATTTGCATTAAAATCCTTTTGCCTGTTAACTTCTGAAATGCCTAGTCCTGAAAATTCAGAATTTTCCCTCATGGTTTAATATGACATGAAGTTTAGAACTCGGCGTATGTTGCTATAGAATCCCTACAGTGCAGAATGGGCCATTCAGCCTATAAAGTTTACACCTTCCATCCAACCAACATCAGGCCCTATCCCTGCAACTCCACATAGATATCCCACTAATCCCTCAACCTACACATCTTGAGACACTAAGGGAAAATTGAGCACGGCCAGTCAACCTAATCTGACATCTTTGTATCGTGGGAGGAAACTAGAATATCCAGAGGAAATCCACACAGAGATGGGGAGAATGTGCAAAATACACATAGAAGTGACCCAAACCTGAAATCGAACTTGGGTCCATGGTGCTGTGAGGCAACAGTGCTAACTACTGTGCCAGCGTGCCATTCATTGTGGTATTTAGTGTTGCATTGAAGTTAAACATTAGAGCAATGCATTCTTCTATGCTTAAAATAGACTCCAAATTGTTTTTGATTTATATTAGCATGCATCCATGTAAAACATAAAATGGTAGGTTAAGAAATTGGTGAAATTTTCATTTGTGGCTGTTTTTCTCTTATTGGAAATCTGTGAGAGTTTTCTGAATCTGAAGAGTGCTATATAAATGCAGTTTTTGTTCTTGTTCATAGTGACCATTATTAGGCTGTCAGATTATATTTGTAATTTTACAGCACTAAACAGGCAGATGGTCAATGCAAATTCTACATAAACCTTATCCTACCTAATTCATTTCACCGTACCGACATATCCTTTTATTCTTTCAGCTCTTTTTTAGATTCCTCTGGAATGCATCAAAGTGCTATAAAGTCCATAAGACTGTCTTAATAGTAGTATGTAATTCTAGACCAGAATAGTAGTATGTAATTCTAAACCAGAAAACCCTGACAGGATTTGCTTGATATTGTGAAATTTACATTTGTGTCAGTTATATATTATAACTGCAACTTCATTAGCTTGGTTTAGCAAATAGCACACCCTATAAATCAAAAAAATCTGATACTTCAGGAATGAAACACATAAATTAGGCCACATTCCTGCAATCAGGGGGGTGGGTTGTGTGTGGGTGTTTTGGTGTTGTTGGGTTTGGGGGTTTTGGGGCACACCCCCCAACCTATCTCGATTGCTGCTGTCTCTCCACCATACTTCTGACCTGCACTCGTTGATGTAGAGATGCCGGCGTTGGACTGGGGTAAAGACAGAAGTCG
Organism: Sphyrna mokarran; assembly: GCA_024679065.1. NCBI lineage: Eukaryota > Metazoa > Chordata > Chondrichthyes > Carcharhiniformes > Carcharhinidae > Sphyrna > Sphyrna mokarran. The sequence continues at coordinate 71,254,232 of JAGIQG010000001.1, read as the reverse complement.
GGGTGTGAGGATGGCCTTGGCAAGATGTTTGTCTTCATCAGTGACATGTTGAAGGCTCCGGAGAAGATGTAATAGCTTCTCCACTCCGGTGAAATATTGGACAATGAAGGGTACTCTGGCTGCCGTGTTCCGTGTTTGTCTTCTGAGGAGGTTAATGCGGTTTTTCACTGTGGTGCATCGGGACTGTTGATCGATAAGTTGAGCAGCATATCCTGTTCTTATGAGAGCATCTTTCAGCGTCTGGAGGTGTCTGTTGCAATCCTCCTCATCTGAGCAGATCCTGTGTATACGGAGGGCTTATCCATAGAGGATGGCTTCTTGACGTGTTTAGGGTGGAAGCTGGAGAAGTGGAGCATTGTGAGGTTATCCGTGGGCTTGTGGGACAGTGAAGCACTGAGGTGAATATTCTTGGTGGAGATGTGTGTGTCCATGCAGTCAATTTCGGAGAGTGGCCCATGGTGAGTCTGATGGTGGAATGAAACATGTTGATGTCATCATATAATTGTTTCACTGATTGTTTACTATGAGTCCAAAGGAAGAAAATGTCATCGATGTATCTAGTGTAGAGCATCGGTTGAAGATCGTGTGCAACTCATCCATCAACGGTTCTGACACGCCACAGTGAAAAACTGCACCAACCTCCTCAGAAGATAAACATGGAACACGGCGGACAGAGTACCCTTCGTCATCCTGTACTTCCCCGGAGCAGAGAAGTTATGACATCTTTCCCAGAGCCTTCAACGTGTCGTTGATGAAGACAAAGATCTCACCAAAGTCATCCCCACACCCACACTTCTTGCCTTCAAACAAACACACAAACTCAAACAGACCGTTGTCTGCAGCAAACTACCCAGCCTTCAGGAAAACAATACCACAGCAACCTCTGTAAGACATGTCAGATCATTTATACAGATCCTATCATCTCACGTGAGAACACCATCCACCAGGTACACGATACATACACTTGCATTTCTGCCAACGTTGTCTACCTGATACACTGCAAGAAAGGATGATCCGAGACATGGTACATTGGGGAGACCAGGCGGATGTTACAACAACGGATGAATGAACACTGCTTGATAGTCACTACACAAGAGTGTTCGCTTCATGGGGAACACTTCAGCAGTCATGGGCATTCAGCCTCTGATCTTTGCGTAAGTATTCTCCAAGGTTCCTTCACAACACATGACAATGCAGAGTCGCTGAGGAGACTGATAGCCAAGTTCCACACACATGAGGATGGCCTCAATCGGGATCTTGGGCTCATGTCACAATATCTGTAACTCTCACGACTTGCTTGGGCTTGCAAAATCTCACTAACGGTCCTGGCTGGAGATAATGCACGCTCTTTAACCTGTGCTTAGCCCTCTGTCCATTCACATTGTCTGTATCATTAAGTCTTGATTACTTGTAAAAACTCGCATTCCAACCATTATTTTGTAACTTGAGTTTGCGTCTTCATATGCCCTGTTTATGAATAGAACTCCCACTTACCTGATGAAGAAGCAGCGCTCCAAAAGCTCGTGGCTTTTGCTACCAAATAAATCTGTGGGACTTTAACCTGATGTTGTGAGACTTTATTAGTAATATTCCTCAACCAAGCTGATCAAAAGCTAAACAACTTACCTGTCTATTTCTTGCTGTTCATGGGAAATAGTTGTCTCCTCGCCCACATAACATGAGTTGCAGTTATCCATTGTGTGTGACTCACTTAGAGGCATTTCTGACTCTATCCTAATCCAGTTATTGACTACACCTGTTCGACTTGTGTTTACTGTTTCTATCTTTACCTATCAATTGCTGGAGTCTTACTCCCAGTACCATTAGCTGCACCTTGATACACCTTAGATTTGTGTTTGGAGTCTGATTCTCAATCCTCATGATCTATCATTGCTGCTTCAAACTGCTGCTCTTGTGCAGATCCTGATCCCAGTGGTAGCCATACTTATCTTTTATAATGTTGCAATGCTGGTGGCACTCTCCCTATTTCTGTTAAACATTTCAGCTAAGTGAGAAAATGCCTTTGGCTATGAAACTGACGAAGGAAAAATTAGAACCAAATGATTGGGAATGGAAAGAAGTTCAGATTCTTCTGTATTAGTCTCCATTTAGGAGAGTTTTAACATAGCAAGGAAAGTACTTCTAAAGATATTTCAAAACTTCAGACATTGAAAGCACCTACTAGATAGGTAAAAAAAAATGCATTATGGTTTTGAAATATACTTGATATCTGAGCCTCCACCACCAAACCCCCACCATGCCATACATTTACCATGGCTAATCCACCTAACTTCACAGCTTTGGACTCTAAAAGACAATTTAGCATGGCTAATTCATCTAACCTGTATATCTTTGGATTGAAACCATTATGTAATACTTAAATAAGTAACTAAATATTTGGGAAATAAACCCTGTTCCAAAACATAAGTAGTACCAGAAAACTTTGATTTGTCATGGATATAATTTTATGTTTCTAAATCCAATGATTAGTTGGAATTCCAAATATGTAGTCATGGTCGTTTTGGTAGCATTCCCTCCATTTTAATTCTGCATTTCAGCCAAGTGAGGAAATATCATTGATAATGAAATTAATAAGGAGGTTTGGTGGTGGAGGTTTGGTATGATGCTCTTTTGAAGATTCAGTGCAGACTTGATGGGCCAAATGGCTCCTTCTGCATCTGCAGAGATTATATATTGATCATAATTGATCATTGATTTAAAAATTGTTGTTTCTGTGGTAATGGAATATGAGCATATCCTGATTTTTGAATTTGTAACTTTTAAATAATTAAATAAATGTAAAATTAAAAAAAGAAACCATCTCTGTAATGCGAACCCTGCAACTATGCTGTTGTTGTAAAAACCCATCTGGTTCACTAAAGAAGGAAATCTGCTGTCATTGCTGGCCAATATGTGACTCCGTGCCCACAATATAATGTGTTTGACTCTCTGAAATGGCTGAGCAGACCACCTATTTCTATTTAAGAAAAGGATTCACCACCACTTCACAAGGATAGCTAGGGATTGGCAATAAATAGCTTGCCAGTAATGCCCATATCCAATGAATGAATAAACAAAATTGCAATATATTCCAATTATAATCATTAATAAGGAGCTTTTTATATCCTGGCTTCAAGTATGACAAACAGAGTCTGCTCCTAACACTTATATGAATTAATTATTATTTAAGAAAACATATGGTCCTGATATATTTATTATAATGTGTTTCTGGAGGTTTCATTTCTCTGACTATTTTGATGTCAGTTCCTTGTAAACTTCAGCCAAAAAAGTACTTTGACTATCATATCCGTCATCTCTTTTAAGTTGCATGAAAGAATTAATCCTATAAAGTTTCTATGTTGCTGATTTCAAAAAGAGATAATCAAAACATATAGTGCTTAACTTGCTCCAAGCAGCAGTTTCATGCCTTAAGAACCATGAAAATTTACTTTATTTGGTATGAATATGTTTAATAGTTCAGAGGAGTTGGTGGGTAGCAAGAAAATCATCGCGGCTGACTGAATTATCCAGATGAAGTTGAAAACAGAATAACAGAAGTGTTCGTGTTTTGAAATGTACCATCTCTGTTTGCATGTGCAATGTGTCTGTTTGTAACCATTCACCTGTCAAGATTATATTCGGTTAATGTTCCATGAACTCCTCATTGCTCTAAAAGTTATTGAATCAAGGAAAACCTGGCAGACAAGACAAATGGGAAAGCATTAGTTATAAATTTTGTTCTCGTCTCTGCTTTTTAATCACTATTTGTGATACTTTTCATTTGAATGCTGTATGCACCATAACTGTAACATAATCTACTAAATTTTCAAACACTGGTTGAACACTGGTAACACTGGGGATATTGTGGCAGAGGCAAACACATGAGAAAAGCATTGTGAATTTGGCAATCCCATTGTCTGCTAGTCTGCTGTCTCTGTCAGTACTGTTGCAAATGAAATCCAGCCAAGTCTTTATCCCATAAATGTGCTGCTTGGCAGATGTTAGTAGCAAAAAAAACGTTTTTAATATGTATTCATGTTCCCTCTTGGAAGTCTGTTCCTAGTGGTTCCACAAAAATTACCCCCGTATTTAGTTGCTGTGGCTACCGGCTGCACCATAATAACAGAATAGTCTTGTGGAATGCTATACTATAAAGAAACCAGACTTTGCAGATGAGTTTTTTTGGAGGTAGTTAAAATAAATTAGATTCCTTCCACAGGGCTCTGTTTTTATGATGCTGTGTTAAAACGTCAAGCTGGAAGAAGCAAAATGCTAATCCTTTCCAACAGAAAAATTCTGTTGCTCATATATTTCCTTTATGCATTAAACATTGCACTGAAATTGCAGAATTCATAAAGTTTTTTTTTCATAATGACTGCTTTTCCTTTTAATTTTTTTAAAGTAATGGTGAAAGTGTGATCTGAACTTTTCTATTAAAATATGCCATGGCCAAAGTCCTGGGGCTGAGTTTGGGGTAAAGGATGATAGTAATTGGGAAAAGGTGCATTGAAGCCATCTGCAACAACAACCATTTTCTCCATCATGTTGTTCAGGACTTGGTCTGAAAAACATAAAGTGGCAATTCCATGACATTGCTGACAGGGAGAGTCCTGATTGAGCCCACCCTGCCAGCGATTTAGACCCTCAAAAATTGGGCAACCATTTTTAAAGACCACCCGGCATCCAAGTACTCACCAGGATTGGCCAGCCCTTACATTGCCTGGCCACTGTTCAAGCATTACCCTCTCCCCACTGAATGATGAACTGACCTGAATTCTTTTGGGAGATATGCTCATTAGGTGCATGCTTGGGAGACCACCCAGTAAGGTTTCATGCCATTCTGCCCTCACACGGATGCAAATGAACTTACAGAAGGGAAGGGGTGGGATAACGCGGAGGAGTGATTGAAGTGTAGAGGTCCGATAATGAAATGGTAATATATTCAAATGATGTTCCTGATGTTGAATGCGTCATGGTATGTTATACATGACTGAAGGGATGGGAGGGTCATGTCATGCATTTACGTCAGCGTGAAATGTGTCGTGAAGATCTCAGAGCATCCCGATTAAAACAGGAGCAGAATGGCCTTGCTGGACAGAATCATAAAGAAGATTAGCCAACTAATTTTAGATCCCTATGAAAGCAATCAGTAAAAGTGAACAAATAAGTAATTGAATGTCTGTGGTTAGGATCAGTTGTTTCTTGAATTCTTGGACATTGGTGAAATTCAAAGGGATAAGAAGCACCTTTTATTTTATGTCCAATTTTTTTGATAAAAATCTGCTTTAACTTGTGATTGATTTTCTCTGAGTCCATTAAAAAAATGTATATTGTTTAACCTTTTTTTGTAAACACTTCAGTCATACTTTGCAAACTGTGTTTCAGGTAACAGTTCTTATTTTCTTGGATTGAGGTTATATTTAAAGCGAACTATAGACGTTTCCTACTTTTCTTGCGTCACTTCAAGTTTGATCAGGAAAAGAAGAGAAAACAGACACCTCTAAAAATTGTTATCTATTTGAGCAGCAGTTAATAAAATAAAATCAGCATGGTTAGAATCCAAAGGAATGAATTAGGCCTCCTTGAAGATTTGCTTATACAGAATCATAGAGTCATATAGGTTTACAGCATGGAAACAGGGCCTTCAGCCCAACTTACCCATGCTGCTCTTTTTTTTTAAAACCTAAGCTAACCCCAATGGCCCACATTTGGCCCACATTCCCCAATACCCATCGTATCCATTTAACTATTAAAAGCTTTTTAAAAGACGAAATTGTATCCACCTCTACTATTACCTCTGGCAGCTTGTTCCAGACACTCACCACACTCTGTGAGAAAAAATTTCCTCTTTGGACATTTTTGTATCTCTCCTCTCTCACCTTAAAACCATGCCCTTTAGTTTAAGACTCCCCTACCTTTGGGAAAAGATATTGACTATGTAGCTGATCTGTGCCACTCTATTTTATAGACCTCTATAAGATCACTCCTCAGCTGATGAATTAATTTTTATTAATTCCTTTAAGGGACGTGGGGCTGCTAGCTAGACTAACATTTGTTTCCCATCCCTAATTGCCATTGAGAAGATGGCACTAAGCCACTTCTAGACAACTGTATGCCAAGGTTATTTCAGAGGACATTTAAGTGCTAACCATCATGCTGTGGGTTTGGTGTCACACGTAAACCAGACTGGGAAAAGACCCAGGTTTTGTTTGAAACCAATCCGGTAGTTCCAAGCTATTTATTCTGGATTTTTTTAATTACTTGAATTTTAAACTCAGCAGCGGCCATAGCAGGATTTGAATCTCTGTACCTTCAGATTCAGACCCCTGGATTACAAATCCAGTAACATATCCACCATGCTACCATTTCCGGTTTGCTTTTATGTGACTTTGAAAACATGCAATGTTAAAAGATTGCCACTTTATTGCTGGTGTAAAATGTTCATTACAGTAAGATAGAGTAACTCCAGATGGTTTATTTGTTTTTACCTTCTGTATTGCTTTACTGATCGAACATTTTTATTCTGCATTGAGTAATTTACTAGACTTTTATACACGTTACCAGATGAGAAAAACCCAGTCTTGCAGATGACTGTAATGGTACTCAAAATGATTTCTATTTCTGTCTGATAGTGTTGATGATTTATATAAATAAATGGTTGATTGATTAGCCACAAAGCTAATTACAGACAAAGCTAAGATGCAGGAGTTAGTTGGATTCAGCAACTTATATAACTAATACATACAAACATTCACAGAGATTTGCCATTTTTGCATAAAATAATTTTTAAAGCTAGATATATTAATGGCATGGATTACATTCCCTCTGTGTGCTAACCCAGCTAAAGTATGATTTGTATGAATTTGGAGTAGGAATAAGCTATTCTGCCTTCGTACCTCTTCTGCCGTTAAGGTCATGGCTTATCTCAATGTAACTTTAACCTCTATTCCTACCTACCCTGATAACCTTTCATTCCCTGTTGAACAAGAATCTGTCTAGCTCTGCCTTAAAAAAAGTTCAAAGACTCTGCTTCCATTGCCTTTTGAAGAAGAGAGCTTCAAAGACTCATGACCCTCTGGAGAAAAAAAACCCCTAATTTTTGTCTTAAATGAACAATCTCTTGCTCTTCAACAGTGAACCTAGTTCTACATTCTCCCACAAGACGAAACACCCTGTCCACATCCACTTTGTCAGTACCCTTCAGGACTTTAAAATTTCAATTAAACTGCCTCTTATTCTTCGAAACTCTAGTGGGTGTAAATCTAAGCTCTCCAACCTTTCCTCATAAGTCAGTTCAGCCATTCCTGATATTAACTTTCTCTGAACTGCTTCTAAAGCATTTGCAGTTTGCCTTAAATAAAGAGACCAATACCCCAGGTTTGATCTCAACAATGCTCAGTAAAACTGAAGCATAACTTATCCACTGTTGTCATCAAATACCCTCAATAGTCAACATTATACTAGCTTTCTAAATTACTTGCTATTCTTGGATATTAGCCTTTTGTGATCTATGCACCAGGACACTCAGGTTCTTCTGCACCTTAGAGCTCTGCAGTCTGTCACCATATAGATTCATAGAGGTTTACAGCATGGAAACAGGCCCTTCAATCCAATTTGTTCATGCTGTCCTTTTTTTTAAAGACCCAGTCTTTAATTCTAACCCAGTCCCAATTGCTCGCATTTGGCCCATATCCCTCGATAGCCATCTTACTCATGTAATTGTCTAAATGCTTTTTAAAAGACAAAATTGTAGCTGCCTCTACTACTATCTCTGGCAGCTTGTTCAAGACAGTCACCACTCTCTATGAAAAAATTTCCCCCTGAACCCTTTTGTATTTCTCCCCTCTCACGTTAAACCTACATTGTATAGTTTTAGACTCTCCTACCTTTGGGAAAAGATATTGACTATCTAGCTGATCTTTGCCCCTCATTATTTTATAGACCTCTATAAGATTACCCCTAAGCCTCCAACACTTCAGAGAAAATATTCCCAATCTATCCAGCCTCTTCTTATAACTCAAACCATCAAGTCCTGGTAGCATCCTTTAAATCTTTTCTGCACTCTTTCTAGTTTAATATCCTTACTATAATTGGATGACCAGAACTGTACATAGTATTCCAAATATGGTCTTTCCAATGTTTTGTATAACTTCAACAAGATGTCCCAACTCCTGTATTCAGTGTTCTGACTAATGAAACCAAGCATGCCGAATGCCTTCTTCACCACCCTGTCCACCTGTGACTCCACTTTCAATGAGCTATAAACCCGTAGTCCTAGGTCTTTTTGTTCCATAATTCTCCCTACCATTAACTGAGTAAGTCCTGCCCTGGTTCAATCCACCAAAATGCATCACCTCTCATTTATTTAAATTAAACTCCATCTACATTTGTCAGTCCACTGGCCCAATTGATCAAGATCCCATTGCAATCTGAGACAACCTTCTTTACTGTCCATTATGGCACCAACTTTGGTGTCATCTGCATTCCTCCTAAATAATTAAAATAATAAGCCAATATTCTTCCTATCAAAATAGACAATATCACATGTTCCTACATTGTACTCCATTTTCCACATTTTTGCCCACTCACTTAATCATGTCCCTTTGCAGCCTCCTTACATCCTCTTCACAATTTTATTTCTTAGCTATATTTGTGCTGTTAGTAAATTTAGCAACTGTACCTTCTGTCACTTCATTCAACTCATTTATGTAAATAATAAAACATTGAGGCCCTGGCATTAATCCCTGTGGCTCATCACTTGTCAAATGCTGTCAATCAGTTAAAGACCATTTTTTTCCTGTTCGCTAGCCAATTTTTAACCAATGTTTTATCCCTACACTGAGTTTTTATTTTCAGCAATAAGCTTATAATAATCCAAAAATCTTGTCAAAAAATTCTTATCCTGAAAATCTTCAGTACATCCACCAATTCCCCTTTGTCCACAACATATGTGATCCTTTCAAAAAAACTTCAATGAATTGGTTAAATATAATTTCCCTTTCAAAAAAAACCTTATTCACTGCCTGATTGCCATGAATTTGTACGCTGCTGTAGCATCTTTAGTAATAGCTTCTAACAGATGTTGGGCCTGTAGTTTCCTGTTTTCTGTCTGACTTCCTTTATGAGTAAAGGAGTTACATTTGCTATCTTCCAATCTATTAAAATCTTCCTGAAATCTAGGAAATTTGGAAACATCAGCTCTCTCATTAAAGTTTATTTATTAGTCACAAGTAGGCTTACACTAACACTGCAATTAAGTTACTGTGAAAATCTCTAGTCACCACACTCTGGCTCTGTTCAGGTACGCTGAGGGAGAGTTTAGCATGGCCAGTGTGTCTTTCAAGACTTTAGGTGAGGTCCGCAGAGACCAGGGGATTTTTCAGTCCACGACCCAATTGTTTGCTTAATACTACTTCCCTAGTGATTTGACATTTTCCTGAGTTCCTTCCTTCCAATTCCTGATCTAAAGCTATTTGTGGGATGTTATTTGTACATGGATGTTAAATACCTGTTTAATTAATCTGCCATAGTCCTTCTTTACATTACCAGTTACCAATATGCATTTTCTATACGACCAGTGCTCATTTTGTTAACTCTTATTTAAATCGCTATAGAAACTCTTACTGCTTGTCTTTGCATTACTAGCTACCTTTTTCTTCTCTCTAGTTTTTCCTTTTTCTCCATTGTGCTTTATATTCTTTTCAGTTTTTTTATATCCTGCTATATTTTGGATTAAGGATTAATTGCCAGTAACATCATGTGAATAATTTTTGATGTGGTAATTGTTGATCTATTTTAACTGATGCCTTGTTCAAAGTTTTGAAAAATCTTTGATCTGTTGATATTGAAATTTTTGGCTCATGGTTTGGTCAAATTTAGAGATCTATTACTTGATGCCCATTTAAGTTAGTTAAAGATCACAATAGTTCCATTACAATGGCATAATTCTTGCTACATTAAAACTAATTAGCAAATTAGCAAAACTGTATTTGCTAATCAACAGCTTGTACAATAATGAACATGACAGATTCACTATTGTGTTTGTTTGTCACATTAACCAATCCAGCTGGTGTGGAAAGAAACTAATCCTCAGAATTAGTATCATCACGAGAAATGCGGTAAACTGCAATCAAAAGACAAACTTGCTGTACTGGTTTAGGAAATCTGCATTAAAATGCTAAAGTTGTTATGGGCTTCTGTTTAGTTTAAATATTACTGCACATCAGAAGTTAAAAATGTTCGCAAACTTGACCAGTAATATTCATGGTCGAGTTCAGGAATGCATTAGAATCATAGAACCATACAGTGCACAAAGGCCCTTCGGCCCATCGAGTCTGCATCAAGCACAAATCCCACCCAGATCCTACCTCCATATCCCTATATATTTTACCCACTAACCTATGCATTTCAGGATTCTAAGGGGCAATTTTTAGCATGGTCAATCAACCTAACCTGCACATCTTTGGACTGGGGCAGGGGGAACCAGAGTACCTGGAAGAAACCTACGCAGACACGAGGAGAATGTTCAGACTCTACACCGACAGTGACCTGAGCCGGGAAACAAACCCAGGTCCCTGGAGCTGTGAAGCAGCAGTGCTAACTACGGTGCTACCGTGCCACCCCAAATATCCAATGGATGTTTCAATTATAAGATTCATTGACAGGTCTTGAGGATGAGTTTTCTGTGATAGCATAACATATTCAGTTTACTTTTGAAAAAATCAGGCATTTTAAAGATTTCTTTTATAATATGTAGAATTCACCATTTACTATGTGGGCAAAACCATACATATTTCATGATTTTACTGTGACTTGACTGTTAGTATATGAATTTTGCATGTACCAAGGTGACATCATGGACATTGCTCATGTATAAATTTATCAATGACTTCCAGGCTGTAGGCTTATGAAGCTTTACCTAACAAAATAGGATCAAATGGACTATTAAATATTCCTGCATAAAAACTAAAAACAAATAAATAAATTGAAATGGTCAGATGGAGAACAAAATTCATCCACCAGCAATCCCACCTGGCTCAGCCAAAAATCCAACTTTCAAGTGTTCCCAGATATGTTTTATTTTGTTTATCTAATAGATAATCATTTGAATAGGTAACTCCTATTTTTATTGTTTATTTTAAATCTTCCTTCGAACCAATACAAATTTATTCCAGCTGATACCGTCAACTTGACTTATCTTGAAGTGATATTCTGGATTCAGTTTATCCTCTGTCACTTATAACTCAATAATGCCCTTCTAGAATCCACTCTTTGTGCTATGAACTTTAACTTGAGCTGCCCTGCATTAATTGGATATTAGTAGCAAAGAATGGCACATGCAGGTTCTATGGGCACACCATCCTCAAAAAGGATTTTTGCTGGTGTTTAGAATGACAATTGATTTGGGCAGTGGGTGCTTTTAATGTATAAATTGAGGTTGTAAGACTTGTATGGAGTTGTGAATGCAATTTTGATTAATAAATGACAAAAGTGGAGGGGAAAGGGAGAGTGGTGTGTCTAGGGGAAATGAGTATAATAGAAAAAGCATCAAAAAAGTAAGATTAAAATTATTTTCGTGGGGCAAGAAATGCTTCTCTGAACCACACTGGAATGATATGAACCACAAGCACCCCAACTCCTATTTCACCAATTAAAATGGACCAGGTATCAGTCACATTTCATGTCTCCCACTTGATGGTTCAGTATTGCCTCAACTTTCTCAGTTTTCCTTGTAGCTCATCCTTAAGCCTTGACATCATTCATATTGCTTTTCTGAACAAGTTTTTTTGAGGAATGTCTCATTTGAAGTTCAATGGCCAAAGCTGCGCATAACACTCCAAGTGTGCCCTGCCAACGTCTGTGGATTTATACTTCACTGTTCTGGCCATGTACTCAACATTCTGTTTGGGTTTTCCCACATTATCTTGATACGACAAGCAATTAATCTACATTTCTGTCCAGATCGCTAAGTCTTTCTTTTCTACTTCTGTTCTTTTTGTGTAACTAGGCTGCTTATTTTTTTATGAACTTAATTTACAGTTGTCAGTATTAAATTTCATTTTGCTATTTTGCTCTCTTATTTCATAATTTATCTAAATTTTTATGAAAACCGTATCTCCTGCATCAATTCATGTCAATATACACACAGTTTAGTGATTACCGGACTTATGAGTAATGAAACAAACCACAGATAACCAGAAATAACAATGAAGGTGTGCTATTCTGCATACTTTTTGTTCTCTTGCATTTTAGGAGCTGGAGATATTTTCTATAGCAGCTGAATGTGTGTGTAAGTCTCTCTATGTCTGTCTGTGCTACAGGTGTTTACTACCAAATAAACCTGTTGGACTTTAATCTGGTGTTGTGAGACTTCTCACCGTCTGCACAACTACAGCTCTCAATATATTGTCTGCTTTCACTTCACTGACCTGTTTATTTAATGAAATGTTGCCTTTTGGGGAAACTAAGGTTTGAACTATTTTCCGGGATATGTTGAAGTGAAAAGCGACTTTAGTGAAAATAAATAAATGCGTATTCAGTTTTAATCTTTAAAATCAAAGTTGAATAAAGTAAGATTTTTTTGCTAGACTATCAAAAATGCCAAAAGTGAAAATTAAAGGAGTAGGAGGAAGGGTAATGTGGGATGGGAGGCAAGTGTACTAGGTCTGGATACAGTGCAAACATTTTAATTTTATTCAACAAATGCTGAACAACTGAGGATGGATTACACTTTTCAATTGTTGCTTGATTCTACTGATAATAAATTTAAGTTTTTGTGATCACTACAATTTTTAGCAATCTTTGCAGCAGTCATTTCTTTTTAATAACAGTGCTAAAAGGTCCATGTTTGGTTTTTCACTTCTGCCAGATGGCTCTTTTATGCCTTTAAAACATGGCATTTCTTCCATATTCTAAACTGCATCACTTCTCTTTCCCAAAATGGGCCTCTTGCTCTCAGACATACAAAGCCTTATTTCGATTTGCTCTGCTGGTATGTGAAGCCAAAGATTAGTGGGGTTGTTAACCAGTGCGATATCTTATTCATAACCGTTACAATATGCATTACTTTGCAAATAATGGTACCTTACATATAGTTGAAAAGAATTTTATTTAACTTTAAATGAGTTATATTTGAAGTATCTAAGTTGATCATTGATTCGCTCTGTTTTTTAAAGTTTGCATTATTCATTAAAGAGATGTCACATAGTGAAACATGACGTGGAATTTTCTGGGTCTTCCCACCAGGTGGGATCTTCTGATCCCGCTAAAGATAGCCCCACGCTGCCAGTTTCCCAGCAGCAGGATGGGTGAGCCATGTAAAATGTCATAAGACCCTATGAGTGAGAGGGGCTGGGAGAAAATCCCGCCATGGTGTTTCAATACTGAAAGACTTGTTAAATTTGTAATATTTAATCCAGGAGTAAAAAAGAGCCATTACTAAAATATAGCGAGGCACAGGAATTCTTTCTGCATTTCCTTTTACTTCCTTATGAATTTGGATGGCTGGTTTTAATTAGACTTGGGCTGAAATTTCACTCTCTCTCCCCAATATGTGCAGTGCCACCAGTGGGATCTTCCAGTTCTACTAAAGCCTATGGTGTTTGTGTGACTCACCCGTCCCACTGTAAGGGAACTTTTGGTGTGATTGGAAGGGTCTGCTGGCAGGAAGGCTGAAAAATCCTGTCCTTGGTCCTGTTCATTCTGAATATAGCATTTATATACTGATCCATGTTTCTGGGGTTTCATGGTAAATTATGTCTGTACAGCTGATGAAATCAAATACTCGAAGAAGAAAATAACATTTGGATATTCGTATTTATAAGCACTCAAAAAGTTTAGTTTTGATGCCCGTTGTCTTGGAAAGATGGGCTAGTCCTGCTAGTGCTACCAGAACTGTTTTGAAGAGCAGAATAAGCTCTGAAAATGAGCTCTCTTTGATGTAGCAAATTAGGTTTAGCTTCCTTCATTGTTTTGGGTATAGTTTATTGCTAAAATATGCTTGTCTACACCATTAAAATGGCACAATCTAGGAACCCTTTAGTCAAATGGTATAAGCCTACATGTTGTTCTGTGTTATAGTTTTGAATTTAATTTTTTGTTAGTATGCGTAGAGAATGTTAATTTTAGTGTGCTGTATGGATATTTGTATGAAGTCTGTTATTTCAAAAGCACGTTTTCTATTTTTACTGAAGGAAGTGCTTTGTGTGACATTGCAATTACTAGGTACTGAGTTTTACATTTGTAGGCTGTGGTGAAATGAAATCATGATAACCTTCATGAACGTGGCAGATTCTGCATGATTTCTGTGTGGAAGTATCCGAGTTTATGGATTGCTAACATGTCTCAATAAAAGAAAGATTTGCATTTGTATAGTGCTTTTCATGACCTCTGCATGCCTCAAAGCATGATACAGTCAGTAAAGTACTTTTTAAAATGTAACTTCTATTTGTAAGGGAGGAAATGTAGTAGTGCATCAAATGAGTTAATTTGACAAGCTCGACCATTTTTCAAATACTGAAAAATTGAATGTCTGGGTTTATATCTTTTCAGTTATTCATATATCTCCCATTTAAAGCACCTTATAGCACGTTTTTATTTTAGCGCAGTTTGATGGGTATAGATAGCGAATGCAAGAAGGCTTTTTCCACTGAGGCTAGGGGAGAAAAAAAAACAAGAGGGCATAGGTTATGGGTGAAAGAACAAAGAACAGTATAGCATAGGAAACAGTCCTTCGGCCCTCTACGCCTGTGCCACTCGTTGGTCCAACTAGACCATTTGTTTGTATCCCTCCATTCCCAGATTGCTCATGTGACTATCCAGGTAAGTCTTAAACAATCCCAGCATGTTTGCCTCCACCATCCTACTTGGCAGTGTATTCCAGGTCCCCACCACCCTCTGTGTTTAAAAAAAAAATCCCTCTGATATCTGAGTTAAACCTCACCCCCCTCACCTTGAGCCCATGACCCTCGTGATTGTCACCTCCGACCTGGGAAAAAGCTTTCCACTATTCACCCTATCTATACCCTTCATAATTTTGTACTCCTCTATTAGGTCTTCCCTTATCCTCCGTCTTTCCAGGAAGAACAACTCCAGTTTACCCAATCTCTCCTCAGAGTTAAGACCCTCCATATCAGGCAACATCCTGGTAAACCTCCTCTGCAGTCTCTTCAAAGCCTCCACATCCTTCTGGTGGTGCAGTGACCAGATCTGGATGCATGTTCCAAATGTGACTTAACCAATGTTCTATACAATTGCAACATCAAACTCTAGCTTTTATACTCTTTACTCCATCCTATATAGGCAAGCATGCCATATGCCTTCTTCACCACCTTTTCCACCTGTGCTGCCACCTTCAAGGATTTGTGGACTTGCACACCTATGTCCTTCTGTGTTTCTATACTCTTGATGGTTTTGCCATTTATTGTATAACACCTCCCTACATTAGTTTTTCCAAAATGCATCACTTTGCATTTATCTGGATTAAATTCCGTCTGCCATTTCTCCGCTCAGTTTTCCAGCCTATCAATATCCTGCTGTATTGTCCAACAATGTTCATCACTATCAGCAAGTCCAGCCATCTTCATGTCATTCACAAACTTGCTGATCACATCAGTTACACCTTCTTCCAGATCATTTATATATATCACAAAAACCAGAGGTCCCAGTACAGAGTCCTGCAGAACACCATGGTCACAGACCTTCAGCCAGAAAAAGACCCTTCAACTGCTACCCTGTGTCTCCTGTGGCCAAGCCAGTTTTCTACCCATCTAGCCACCTGTCCTTGTATCCCATGAGCCTTAACCTTTTCCACCAACCTGTCATGAAGGACTTTGTCAAACGCCTTAATGAAATCCACTGCTGCTTCACACTCCTCTCTCCCAATTCCCTCATTTACCTTCCTCTTGCAGCTTCTGTCACCTGACTCCCTTCCCCTTGCCAACCATCTCCCAGCTTCCTCGATATTTCCTTCTCACTGCTCCTTTTTGCTGCTCCTTCCTCTGATTCCCTCACTGATTTCTACTTGCTGCCTCACTTGCCACTCTGCTCCCAAGCCCTCACTGTGCCTGAACGTAGTGAGAGGGAAGCAATGAAGAGGATTGAGTGAGGGAATAAGTCAAGAGAAGGCTGATGAGTGGAAGTCAGCAACCAACGAGTGGGAGGTAAATAGAAAGAAGAATTTTAGGCCAGTTAAGTTAAATTAGTTTTTAATATAAAAATTACAGGTCAGAAATGTAACCTACCCATATGATTTGCTGAAAGAAAGTGATTTTTGTTTAACAAGGTTTCATTTAACACTCTGTTTTTAAGAGCACTGGAATGCAAAATGAGGGATAGCTATATATTTTTTTCAGTCCATACAGAAACTCTGACACAAAAACTGTCAAATTAATCTGAGACAACAATGAGTCTTTATTTAGCATGCACAGTAGTATCTGGATGAGAGTCTTTACAGAGGTTCTGAAATGGGTGTGTTTGAATTTGCAGGTTTAATTACAACAACGTCACGAAAGTTAGACCGGGAACAGCAAGAAGAGCATATCCTTGAGGTGAGCATAATTTGCTGCTTTAAACATTTTCTCTAAACATACATTATGGATGTTTATTATTATAGCTTTATTTAATTGAAAAGAAGAAGTAGTGTTCCAGATAACTGCTCATCTTAATCTGGTGTGTAAATACAAACATGATTTTGAACTTTAGCTTTGGATGTCTTTATTTCCATGTTTGGTACACCAGAACTCCCAGACATTACATGCACACCATAATATTAAGAAAGCTCTCTAGCTGTTACTTAAATGGGAGCTAAAATTGATGGCTGGACAACAATAAATTGCCGAAGGGACCATGAACATGGGCCCCAATGTATCACAAAGAAATTGTGGGGAAGATTCTCCCAAAAGTGCTGAATTGGTGGGAAAACTGTTCTAGATCATAACTTTTTTTCAGTGCAGCTCCACAACCCTAATCTCCCCACCCTGCAATGCAGAGATCATAATAGGGAATATCATTAAAAACCTTGGGGGGGAGTGGAGGGGGTATTCCTGCCATCCACTCGTGCATGCACAGAGTTCTGGAACTCTGTGCATGCACAGTGGCTCTGATCTGTAAGACTCCCCGCATGTCGGTCAGCTTGATTGCTGGACAGCCTGGGACCGCTGCAGTGCTGCACCTCCATCCTCTGGCAGCCCACCTCCCTGTCTGATGGCGGCCCCCACAACAATTCCCGGGCCAGCTCTGACCCCTCCCCGCGCTGGAGCGCCCCGATGTCCAGCCCATCCCTCCACCTCTTTCATCTTGGCCGACGCACCCCCCCCCCCCCCTATAGTTACCCAAAGAGATCACTTTAGGAGTGACTATCTCTATTGTTATTCCTGCCAATACCTCAACTACTCGAATTATTATGAGATCCTCTAATCCAGCCTCAGCTCCTTAAGCCGATTCCTCAAGGAGCTAGCAAAGACGGCACACTTCTGCAGCGTATAATCAGCAGAAGTAACACTACTGTGATCCCTCACCTCGCTACATATACAGGAGTTGCAACGTTATAACTGCTGATTTTTTGTATAAACTGCTCATCCCATGAGTACTTTAATTATACTTTAAGCGAAGAGAGAGAAAAAAATAATTCCACAATACTCTCGTATTATAGCCGTTAGAGGTAGGGAGGCGAGGCAGCTGGGAGGATTACTCCCCCCCAACCTAGGTAGAGTATCGGGTTTCCTCTAACTGGACCATTATTTTCGTTATATAGAGACAGAGAAACTGCCAAGCTAACGGCAGCCTCCTAATGACGACTTACGGTTACTAAGTTAGTTTAAATAAAAACTGCAACAAAACTACCCCGCTCGCCCTATTTTAAAACAACGAGAAAGTTAAAAAAACTACGTAATCACTCAAACTTACACGCTCTGCACAAATCTGCTAGCCTCTCCGTTTGCCTAGCTGCTCCAAGGGAACAATGAGGCCGATACCCAGAGGTTAGTACTTATATAGCTAGAAAACTACAACTACTGGCAGCCTCCTAATGACGACTTCCAGTTTCTAGTTAGTTTAAATAAAAACGGCAAAAACTACCCCCGCTCGCTATTTTAAACAAAGAGAAAAGTTAAAAAAACTACTTAACACTCGAACTTCAAGCTTTCCCAAATCACTGCCTCTCCGTGCTGCTCCAAGGGAACACTGGATATCACTGGCCTCCCTCCAGGCCAGACCGATCCCAATGCAGAGTGGCAGCGAGACACCCGCAACCTCTCCTCCCCCCCACAATCGCCACTTGGCACTGCCCACAATCGTCCCTACCCCCTTGGCACTGCTCAATGGACAGTGCCAAGGTGCCCCCTGGATATGGGCACTTTGACCCTTGGACAGTGCCAGAAAATATAGGCTAGCACTACCAGGCTGCCCATGTTCAGGGGCACAGATTGCCCCCCCTACTTTCACTCCAGCAGGGTCTTCCACTAGTTCCCCGAATGTGGGGAGCTACTTTAAACCAACTAGAATGAAGTATTCCTGGCAGGGTGGGAGACGCTATTGGGCCTGGCGAATTCCATGCCGAGCCTGATAATCACATTTAAAATATATTTAAAACATATATTAAACATATTCAAATGACTTGCCTCACTTCATGCCAGACTTCTGCATGTTCCTGCGGCACTATTTTCTCTTGGTTGGGAAGTAAAAGCTCACAGGGAGCCAACATGTACATCTCCTGACCTGCCCAGAAAAGTTGCGGGTCACAATGGGAGAATGTAGCACATCTGTATCATTTCAAGCTGCTGAAAATGGCTACAAGTACATCTTTGTTAAGGATGTTTGAAGGGAATCTTCAAAGGAACTAAAATTTGAAAGTAAAAGCGTTGTCTGAGTAAATATTTATCAATATTAGTACATGACCAATACAAACCTTTAATCGCTCTCATCTTCCCTATATGTTGATGATTTTTTACCACCTCTGCTGCCCGACTTACTGTGATCAGCCAGTTTGACACTTAGGATTATTATGCAATGTGAATTTGATGTAATGTGAACAGTTGGTTGACTGGCCTCTCTAATGTTTATAACAGTCATCAAGACATAATTGAAATTTTTATATAACCCACATAGATAATTGTTGTAAAAATGTCATCTGGAATTTACATTTTACATTCCATTCAACAAATACAGATGTTCACTTTGGACTTTAAATTTGTGAAAGTGCTCTCAGTTTTGCTTTAATAAGTTACATATCTACTTAGTGATGATTGTAACACTAATTCTTTGAAACAAATATTCACAGCACTGTTTTGGTAACAATATATGGTAATCTGTTGTAAAAATAAGATTTTATGTTTAAATGCAACTCTGGTTTATAATTTATATATTGTCATTCTTAGAACCCATTCAAACTTCATCTAAACTAATATTTCTTTCCACATAATGTACGTCTTGCACTCAGTAACCAGCAATGCAGAATATCATAGAATCCCTGCAGTACAGAAGGAGGCCATTCGGCCCATCAAGTCTGCATTGACCACAATCCCACTCAGACCATACCCCCATATCGCTATATTTTTTATTCACTATTCCCTCTAACCTACAGTTCTCAGGATACTAAGGGGCAATCAGCTTAATCCGCACATTTTTGGGCTGTGGGAAGAAACCGGAGTACCCGGAGGAAACCCATGTAGACACGAGGAGAATGTGCAAACTCCACACAGACAGTAGCCCGAGCCGGGAATCGAACCCAGATCCCTGGAACTGTGAAGCAGCAGTGCTCATCATTGTGATACCATGCCGCCCAATATTATGAAAATGGGAGTAAATTTGTCCTTCATATACGCATTCTACATTCATTCCTGGATGTTTGAGGTGAGGGACACTGGTAGTGTCCCAGCTGATTACACCTGCCAGAGGTGCATCCAGTTCCACATCCTTGAGGACCGTGTTAGGGACCTGGAGCTGGAACTGGAGGAACTAAGAATTATTAGGGAAGCAGAGATGGCTATTGATAAAAGCTACAGGGAGATAGTTACTCCTAAATGTGATACATGGGGTAAGAAGCAGTCAGTGCAGAGTTCCCCTGAGGCTGTTCCTCTACGTAATAAGTACTCTGCTTTGGATGCTGTTGGGGATGAAGATACAACTGGGGTAAGCCATGGAGTACAGGTCTCGGGAGTTGAGCCTGTCCTTGATGCTCAGGTGGGAAGGGGGAAGAAAAGATCTGGATTAGTGATTGGGGACTCCCTAGTTAAGGGGATAGATAGGAGAGTCTGTGGGAAGGAGCGGGACTTGCGGTTGGTATGTTGCCTCCCGGGCGCTGGGGTCAGTGATATCTCTGACCGAGTGTTCGGGATCCTTAAGGGGGAGGGGAACCAGCCCCAAGTTGTGGTGCATGTAGGTACCCATGACGTAGGTAGGAAAAGGGATGGGGATATAAAGCAGAAATTCAGAGAGTTAGGGTGGAAACTTAGGGCTAAAACTAACGGAGTGGTTATCTCTGGTTTGTTACCTGTGCCGCAGGATAGCATAGAAAAGAATAGGGAGAGAGAACATTTGAACTTGTGGCTAAAGGGATGGTGCAGGAGGGAAGAGTTCAGGTATTTGGACAATTGGGGCTCATTCTGGGGAAGGTGGGACCTCTACAAGAGGGATGGTCTGCACCTGAACCGGAGAGGTACCAATATCTTGGGGGGTAAATTTACCAGTGCTTTTCGGGGGGTTTAAACTGACTCGGGTGGGGGGGATGGGAACATGAATTGTTGTGCCAGTATACAGGAGGATGTGAATAGGGAGGTCACGGATAAGGTTTCTAGGTCGCAGCAGTATAGTGGCAAACAGGAGGGTGGTTTGAAGTGTGTATACTTTAATGCGAGGAGCATACGCAATAAGGTGGATGAACTTGAAGCCTGGATTGGTGCTTGGGACTTCGATGTTGTGGCCATTTCAGAGACGTGGATAGAGCAGGGGCAGGAATGGTTGTTGCAGGTTCCGGGGGTCAGATGTTTCAGTCAGAGCAGAGGTGGTGGTAGAAGAGGGGGAGGAGTGGCATTGTTAGTTAAGGACAGCATTACGGTGGCAGAAAAGACGTTTGATGTGGACTTGTCTGCTGAGGTAGTGTGGGCTGAGATTAGAAACAAGAAAGGAAAGGTCACACTGTTGGGAGTTTTTTATAGGCCTCCAAAAAGTTCCAGAGAAGTAGAGGAAGGGATTGCAAAGTTGATCCTGGATAGGTGTGAAAGTGACAGGGTAGTAGTAATGGGGGACTTTAACTTTTCTAATATCGATTGGAAAAGCTATAGTTCAAGTACGTTAGGGGGGTCAGTTTGTTCAATGTGTGCAGGAGGGTTTCATGACTCAGTATGTAGATAGGCCAACAAGAGGCGAGGCTATGTTGGATTTGGTACTGGGTAATGAACCAGACCAGGTGTTAGACTTGGAGTGGGTGTGCACTTTGGTGATAGTGACCACAATTCGGTTATGTTTACCTTAGTGATGGAAAGGGATGGGCACGTACCGAATAACAGTAGTTATAGTTGGGGGAAAGCAATTATGAGGCTATTAGGAGAGATTTAGGATGCATAGGGTGGAGCAGGAAATTGCAGGGGCTGGGGACATCTGAAATGTGGAGCATATTTAAGGAACAGCTTCTGCATGTCCGAAATAAATATGTACCTGCCAGGCAGGGAGGAAGTGGTCGAGTGAGGGAACCATGGTGTACTAGGGAAGTTGAATCTCTGGTGAAAAGGAAGAAGGAGGCTTATATAATGATGAGACGTGAAGGCTCAGTTAGGGCAATAGAGAGCTATAAATCAGCCAGGAAGGAGCTAAAGAGGGAGTTGAGAAGAGCTAGACGAGGACACGAGAAGACTTTGGCGGATAGGATTAAGGAGAATCCTACAGCTTTTTACAGGTATATAAATAATAAAAGATTGGTTAGGGCAAGATTAGGGCCAGTCAGAGATAGCAGTGGGAAGTTGTGCGTGGTGCCTGAGGAGATAGGAGAGACACTGAATGAGTATTTTTCGTCAGTATTCACGCAGGAGAAAGACAATGTTGTCAGGGAGAATACTGCAATACCAGGTTGTAGACTGGGCAGGATTGAGGTTCATAAGGAGGAGGTGTTAGCGAATCTTGAGGTATGAAAATTGATAAGTCCCCTGGGCCAGATGGGATTTACCCTAGGATTCTCTGGGAGGCTAGAGAGGAGATTGCAGAGCCGTTGGCTTTGATCTTCATGTCGTCGTTAGCTACAGGTATAGTGCCGGAAGACTGGAGGATGGCAAATGTTGTCCCTTTGTTCAAAAAGGGGAGTAAGGACCATCCTGGAAATTATAGACCAGTGAGCCTGACTTCTGTTGTGGGCAAGGTCTTGGAAAGAATTATAAGGGATAGGATTTATAAGCATCTAGAGAGGAATAAATTGATTAGGGATAGTCAGCACGGTTTTGTGAAGGGTAGGTCGTGCCTCACAAACCTTATTGAGTTTTTTGAGGAGGTGACCAAAGAGGTAGATGAGGGTAAGGCAGTTGATGTAGTGTATATGGATTTTAGCAAAGCGTTTGATAAGGTTCCCCATGGTAGGCTACTGCAGAAAGTGCAGATGCATGGGATTGAAGATGATTTAGCAGTTTGGATTAGGAATTGGCTAGCTGATAGAAGACAGAGGGTGGTGGTTGATGGGAAATATTCAACCTGGAGTGCAGTTACAAGTGGTGTACCTCAAGGATCTGTTTTAGGGCCACTGCTGTTTGTCATTTTTATAAATGACCTAGATGAGGGTGTAGAGGTTGGATTAGTAAATTTGCTGACGATACCAAAGTGGGGGGAGTTGTAGACAGCGAGGATGGATTTTACAGTTTGCAGAGGGACATAGATAGGTTGCAGAGCTGGGCCGTGAGGTGGCAAATGGAATTCAATACGGATAAGTGTGAGGTGATTCACTTTGGTAGGAATAACAGGCATATGAAATATAGGGCTAATGGAAGACCCTTAATAGTGTTGTCGAGCAGAGGGATCTTGGGGTACAAGTACATAGCTCTTTGAAAGTTGGCACCCAGGTTGATAAAGTTGTTAAGAAGGCGTACGGTGTGTTAGCTTTTATTGTAGAGGGATTGAATTTAGGAGCCGTGAGGTTATGTTACAACTGTACAAAACTCTGGTGCGGCCGCACTTGGAGTATTGCTTACAGTTCTGGTCGCCGCATTATAAGAAAGATGTGGAAGCATTGGAAAGGGTGCAGAGGAGTTTTACCAGGATGTTGCCTGGTATGGTGGGAAGGCCTTATGAGGAAAGGCTGAGGGACCTGAGGTTATTTTCATTAGAGAGAAGAAGGTTACGCGGTGACCTAATTGAGGCGTATAAGATGATCAAAGGACTGGATAGGGTGGATAGTGAGAGCCTTTTTCCTCAGATGGTGATGACCAACACGAGGGGACATAACTTTAAATTAAGAGGTGGTAGTTATAGGACGGATGTCAGAGGCAGGTTCTTTAAACAGAGGGTGGTGAGGGCATGGAATGCCCTGCCTGCAGCAGTTGTGGACTCGCCTACTTTGGGGGCATTCAAATGGTCGGTGGATAGGCATTTGGATGATATTGGAATAGTTTAGGTTAGAGGGTCCACTGGCTGGCGCAACATCGAGGGCCAAAGGGCCTGTACTGCGCTGTACTGTTCTATGTTTCATGTAATTGCCATGCATTTTACTACATGTTCTTTCTATGGAATAATTGCTGTGGCACCAATTAATATATTAAGAATTCTGAAATATTTTCTTTGTGAGAACAATTGAATAAAGCAGCTTCTATTTTTCTGCTGAAGGAATTCGCATGACGATACTAATGCTGCTATCATGTCAAGAACATTGCTTCATTTTCATTTTAACTTATTCCATAAAGTGTATGGAGCTGGGAAGGAAAGAAAAGAGTAATATTTAAAAATATTAGGGATTACAAAGGGAGTCTTCAGTTTAATGATTTCATGAAGCTGTGTTTTTGCTGATGAATTGGTGGCCTCGAAATTCAATGTTGTCTTTCAGGTGAAAGTAGCTACTTTTGCATTTGGCCTGTCATGATACCCTGAAAAAAATGAGTCTGTGCCAAAATTTGATGCCACAGAGGAAGTGGAGGTTTAGCACCCATGAAGGAGAGAAGAGAACATGACAGGAGGGAACCACTTTGTTGTGCAGCAATTCACTTCAGAGCCATCTCCCACTGCCTCTCACTTTCTCTCTTCATCACCTCCTCATCCTCTGATGGCTGTTTGCTTCCTGGTCCTCACTGTCCTCAAAGTCCACACGTCTCAGGTAGGCCATGTTATGGAGAGCAGAGCAGGCAACTACAACAGCTGAGATATGTGCTTCACCTGACCGGTCCAGGCAATGGACCTTGTATTTCCTAAGCCCACAATGTGCCATCAGTTGTGAGTCTGATGGGTTATCCAATATATAAAGAGGGCATCTGGCATGTGGATGATGCATTGGTATGCTGTAGTAATCTGCAGGTCTTTTTGTTTCTGCGTTTGGATCCTTCTTGTCTCTTGTCCTTCTCTGCCCTCATGATGTCCAGAGCTCTGCCCTTCTGTTGCAGACTGCTGTTTCTCATCTCTAATGCCCTCAACCTCTCAAGTTGTAGCACTCATACTAGCCTTCCAGGTGAATCCAAGGTACTGTGCCTACTGCTTCAGTGCATTGAGGATGCTGGAAGAATGACAGCCCGGAACTGAGCTTTCAAAGTCCTTAACACTGACTGCTGCTCTGACCTGTGAAAGGCTGCAATGACTTGAACTTGAAACTTCAAAAGCATTTTTACTTACCTTTTAAACTTTACCGTCTCCATGACTTTACCCAGATGTGATCCTCACCTCAGTGCAGCTGGTTTGGCACAAAACAGCTGCTAGACCTGCTGGGAATGTTGAAAACGTTTTAGGAGATGGGCTTTTAATTGGCCCTTAATGATATTAATTGCTGTGATAGTAAGTGCAGGCCGGTTCAGAAGCCTGCACTCTCCACCCGCCTTTGGGAAGATCATTTAACTTTTTTTTTAAAACTTCCCTGTCATCGTTCCAGGCTAATTGGGGCTGGGGACATCTTGCCCTGTTTGTTTGTTTATCAAAGAGATACTGGGTTCAGACTTTTATTCAGAGTGTATATTTGTAAGTATGAGTTGTAATTAAGGTCATTTATTATTCCACAACAGTATAAACAATCCGGTACTGGGAGTAATAGATCAGAATATTGCATTCAGGTCTTTTTCCTTTGGAATGTAGAAGTTAGACGTGTTCAAAAATCTGCTTTTTGGTGGATGACATTTTAATAAATGCTGAGGCATTTAAATATTGTAGGGCTGGACAAAAGGTTTTTGGGCAGGCATTTTGAGATATTTTTGGACAGGAGAGCCATTGTTCTTGAAATTTTTGTTGCATCATTAAGTTGTCATTTTAGCCTAATTTCTGATTGGTATAGTTAACCAAGTAAGGTTTTAAGTCCTTTTTGCTAGCTTCTAGTATATATATATATATGTAGATCTTTTCTATTACACGATTTGTCTGTAAGATTTAATTTGATTTTATTGCTTACTTCATTCATCTTTTCCTTTCTCATGGTACAGCCCAGTCTTGTGCCTTATCCATGGGAAATTTAAAAACCATATTCTGAGTCTGGAACTCATTTCCCAAAGTTATGTGTGGATGCTGAATCAACTGAAGTTTTTAAGTCTGAAATTGATAGGTAATTGATGGGTAAGGGTATTAATTGATACGGAAACAAAGATTGGTAACTGGGGTTAATGCACAAATTGAATGGCAAAGTAGGCTTGAGGGGCTGAAAGGCCTGCCTATGTTCGTTTCCACCAGTGCTTTGAATGGATTTCACAGGGAACTGACTAGTCTCAAATTACAATTGCTGTAAAGGCACTCATTTGTCTTTTCAGCCCATACTGACTAGTTCTTTGTCAAGTTTGTCGTCCTACCTGGCCACAGACTGTGCATAGTATTTTAATTATCAGCTACTATTCAGCATGAAGTTGAATTGCTTCTTTTGTGTTTTGTGACTTGTTTATTCATTCTTGGACAACCTATTTGTTACTTAGGCTGTGCTTTGTTGCCTTCAGCTGTCTTTTTCATGGCGTTCATTTTTGCCAGAGAACATAATTTCAAGGAACAGTCTTGTATCTAGATCCTTTTGTGTTAATGGCTAAAATATTCCTTTTTTACCTGGACAATACCTGTCTACTGGTTTAACTTTTACTTAATGAAACTCTTCTGTTGGTAATGTAATACATTGTTAACTGTTATGCACAATGTTGTGGTTTGCAAAGTGAAATAGAACTGGATTAGTCTGAAATCTGATATTTTAAAGAATGAATCAGCTAATTTTGTACCTTCCGGGCAGCCTTTAGTTGGGTGATGATTTAATTAGAAAGTGGGCCAAATTGTGCTCATCTATTGAGCATAATTAAATGTCCATTGACTAAATGTGGTCATGTGCCTTTGTTTACTGGGTAAATGGTTATTGACCAATATAAAATGCACCATGGTGGGTGGTATATTTGCAGGCTGTGATCTCTTCATATAATGTGCTTGCCTGTCTGTTTCATCTTGGTTTCCCCTGTTCAGAAAAATACTTGGCTGATTAATAAAACAAATAGAATCTGTGGGTTGTGGGGTAGACAGAAGGATTAAAGGAGATGAAAAATCAGCCTCCTTTCAGTGCAAATTAAAATCATGTCCCTGAATGCCTTCTGTCTGGGAATGAACAAAAGAGCTCTTGGGTGCAGAAAGCACAGAAGCCATGATAAATGGATTAAATATGTATAGACTGGTCTGCAAAATTTTCAACAAAACTGAAATTAGATCCAAGAAATTCTCAGTGCAAAAAATAATTTAATGTTATTGCTTTCTTTTGCAACAAAAATGGGAAATACTGATCTAACAGTCCCTGAAAGGAGAGGAAACCTTCAACTGCAAAGAGCCTTTGCTTAAAATATTCACCCATTTTCATTCACAGTAAGAAGTCTCACAACTCCAGGTTAAAGTCCAGCAGGTTTTTTTGGTAGCATGAGCTTTCATGAGGTGTGAATTGTCTCAAGCCAGGAATGGTGTCAGTGGTAACAATGATGTGGAGATGTCAGTGTTGAACTGCGGTAAAAACAGTATGAAGTCTCACAACACCAGGTTAAAGTCTAACAGGTTTATCTGGTGACACTAGCAGTCAAGGGCATTCAGCCTCCAAACTTTGGGTAAGCTTTCTCCAAGGGTTCAAGACACACGACAATGCAGAATCACCGAGCAGAAGCTGATAGCCAAGTTCTGCACACATGAGGACGTTCTCAACCGCGATCTTGGGTTCATGTCACACTATCTGTAACCCCCATGACTTGCCTGGGCTTGCAAAATCTCACTAACTGTCCTGGCTTGAGACAATTCACATCACATTAACCTATGCTTAGCCCTCCCTCCACTTGCACTGTCTGCACGCTTAAACACTTGATTACCTGTTAAGAGTCGCAGTCCAACCATTATCTTGTAACTGAGCCTGTGTCTATATATACTCTGTTTGTGAACCCAACGTTGAACTCACCTGATGAAGGGACAGCGTTCTGAAAGCTCGTGCTACAAAATAAACCTCTTGGACTTTAACCTGGTGTTGTGAGACTTCTTACTGTGCCCACTCCAGTCCAACACTGGCATCTCCATATCATCTTCATTCAGATGCTGTATGGATTTGTGTTTCAAATTTTCTTTGGGCAGTCAAACTGATAATAATGCAAAGTTAAATAATTGAACAAAAATTTCTGATTTTTTAAAAAATCGCTGTCATTCCTCCAGTGTCTGTTGCAGACATAACGTTGGTGGAAGTTACAGTTCTTGTTTTAAAGGTTTTGCAATAAATTACATTGAGACAGAAAAAGATTCTAATAAAACACCATTCAATTATTCCACCTTTATGCCACAATTAAGAGTTCAGTCATTTCAATCAACAGTGTGCAGAATAAGATTTAACATGCTTGCTTTCTAGTCTGAGATTCTGGCAGACTCCCAAAGCAGCTGCCTTTTGATATGAGCAAACCAACTACATGTGGTGAAATTCCAGCCATTGCTAATTTTACTGAAGGAAAATTCATGTAAGTTTTAAATATGAGCTTTACTTTCTAGTCATTACAATTTGCCAGTGCAATAATGAATCCTGGAATTTTCTGCCCTCATCTGCATAAGACATATGACATAGGAGCAGAAGTAGGCCATTCGGTCCATCAAATCTGCTTCATCATTCAATGAGATCATGGCTAACCTGACCTAATCTGAAACTCCACTTTCCTGTCTTACCATAACTCTTGATTCCCTTGCTGATTAAAAATCTGTCTGTCTCAGTCTAGAATATACTTAATGACCCAGTCTCCACAGCTTTCTGTAGTAAAGAATTCCTCATTTTCACTACCCTCTTGAGAGAAGAAATTCCTCCTCATCTTTGATTTAAGTGGGCAACACCTTACTCTGAAATTATGCCCTCTCATAAGAGAGAAACAACCTCAGCATTTACCCTGTAAAGCTTCCTAAGAGTCCTATAGTTCTCAATAAAGTAACGTCTGATTCTTCTGAACTCCAGTGAGTACAGGCCCAACCTACTTAACCTCTCCTCATAAGAAAATCCCTCCATACTCAGGATTAACCTCATGAACTTTCTCTGGACTATCCCATTGCCTGTGTATCTTCCCTTAGATAAGGGATTCACAGTATTCCAGGTACGGTCTAACTAGTACCTTGATTAATTTTAGCAAGATTTCCATATTTTTATGTACCACTCCCTTTGAAATAAAGGTCAACATTCCATTTACCTTCTCAATTACCTGCTAAACTTAGGTGCTAACTTAGGTGTGATTCATGTATGAGGGCCCTCAAATTTCTCTATGCAGCAGTTTGAAGAGACTGGAAGAAGATTTGAGAGAGATGTTCAAAATCATTAGGCTATTGGACAGAGTTGATGGGGTAGAATTGTTTCCACTTGTAAAAGGATCAAGAATAATTGGACACAAATTTTAAAATGATTTTCAAAAAAAGAAAATGTGATGTGAGAGAAAACATTTTCATACAATGAGTGGTTTGGGTCTGGAAGTGTGTTGGTGGCAGGTTCAAGAGGGCATCAGATGAGACATGATATAGCCTTATACACTATCAAACTCTCTTTAATATGCTTAATCATGTGTACCCATTACAACACCAGCAGGAATTTAGTTGTTCCCTACACAAACTGTCCTTGTGTATATTTTGAGCATACTTGTCAATTAGCATGGATTAGTGAGCAGTTTTGGTCACCTTATCTAAGAAAGGATATATTTGCCATAGAAGGCGTACAATGGAGATTCACCAGACTGATTCCTAGGATGACAGGATTGTCATATGAGGAGGGATTGTGTCATCTCGGCCTGTATTCTTTGGAATTTAGATGAGCGAGAGGGGATCTAATTAAAACTACAAATTTTTGACAACAGGCTAGATGAAGTGATGTTGTTTCCTCAGGCTGGAGGATCCAGAACAAAGGTTCACAGTCTCAGTGTACAGCATAGGCAATTTAGGACTGAGATGAGGAGAAGCTTCTTCACTCAGAGAATGGTGAACCTGTGAAATTCTCTACCATAGAAGACTATGGAGACCAAATCACTCAATATGTTTTAGAAGGAAATAAGATTTCTAGTCTCTAAAGATGTCTAAGATACAGGAAGAGCACAGGAGTATGGCTTTGAGATAGATGATCAGCTTGATCATGTTGAATGGAGCAACAGGCTAGAAGGGCTGATTGGTGTCCTCTTACTCTAGTTACTGACTATTGATGTTTCTAGTGCTGTGCATATTTGCCTGCAAGATAGTTGACTGAAAGCGCTGAAAGATATTTCACTTTCAGCCCGGAGAACTTAATGGGTGGGATTTTATGGCCTCATTTGAACAAGACCAGAAATTTCTGCCCAAGGTCAATGGATATTTCTGTTGTCCATTGTAGAATTCTGATGAATCAGTTTGCTTAGGAGCATACAGAGATCTTAAGGGTGAAAAGCAATTATGGAACCAAATTTCTTTACATATTCCTTACTTACATCAAAGAAATTTATCATTTGCTAATTTAAATGATTTAAAGCCCATTAAAACCTGAAATCCCATATGTTTACATAGAACATACAACAGTACAGCACAAAGAGGCCCTTCAGCCCACAAGTTATGCCGATCATATCTGTACCTATCAGGCCGTAGAACTATCTGTAATTCCCAATCCCATTAAATCCCATGTACTCATCCAGAAGTCTCTTAAAAGACCCCAGTGAGTTTGCCTCTACCACAACTGACTGCAGCCGATTCCATTCACTCACCACCCTCTGAGTGAAAAACTTACCCCTAACATCTCCTCTGTACTTGCCCCCCAGCACCTTAAACCTGTGTCCTCTCGTAGCGACTATTTCAGCCCTGGGATGTAGCCTCCGAGAATCCACCCTATCTATTCCTCTCAACATCTTATAAAATCCTATCAGGTCACCTCTCAACCTTCGTCTCTCCAGGGAGAAGAGACCTAGCTATCTCAACCTATCTTCATAAGGCATGCCTCCCAATCCAGGCAACATCCTTGTAAATCTCCTCTGCACCCTCTCAATAGCTTGCACATCCTTCTTGTAGTGAGGCGACCAGAATTGCACACAGTACTCCAAGTGGGGTCTGACAAGGGTCTTATAAAGTTGCAGCATTACCTCCTGACTCTTAAACTCAATCCCTCGATTAATGAAGGACAGTACACCATAGGCCTTCTTGACCAAATCTTGCGAGGCCGACTTAAGAGTCCTATGGACCCGGACCCCAAGATCCTTCTGCTCCTCAACACTGCTAAGACTCCTACCCATGAAATTATACTCGTTCATCCCATTGGTCCTGCCAAAATGGACCACCTCACATTTATCCGGGTTGAAGTCCATCTGCCACTTCTCCGCCCAGTCTTGCATCCTATCTGTGTCTCTCTGGAACTTCTGACGTCTCTCCAGACTATCCACAACACCACTAACCTACGTATCGTCGTCGAGCTTACTAACCCATCTCTCCACTTCCTCATCCAGGTCATTTATGAAAATGACAAACAGCAAGGCTTCTAGGACAGATCCTTGGGGCACTCCACTGGTGACCTTATTCCATGCAGAAAAAGACCCATCCACGACCACTCTCTGGCTTCTGCAGGCAAGCCTGTTCTGGATCCACAAGGCCAAAGCCCCTTGGATCCCATGGCCCCTCACCTTCTCAAGAAGTCTTGCATGGTGGACCTTATCAAACGCCTTGCTGAAATCCATGTAAACCACATCCACTGCTCTTCCTTCGTCAATGTGTTCAGTCACATTTTTGAAGAACTCAACTAGGCTCGTAAGGCACGACCTGCCTTTAACAAAGCCGTGTTGACTATTTCTGATTATATTGAACTTCTCTAAATGCTCATAAATCCTGTCCCTCAGTATCCTCTCCATCAACTTACCAACCACTGAGGTCAGTCTCACCGGTTGGTAATTCCCCGGGCTATCCCTGTTCCCTTTCTTGAAAATAGGCACCACATCCACAATCCTCCAATCTTCTGGAACCTCTCGCATCTCCATCGATGATGCAAAGATCATCGTCAGGGGCTCTGCAATCACTTCCCTCACCTCCCACAGTAACCTGGAGTACATCCCATCTGATCCTGGCAACTTATCTACCTTGATGGAATTTAACAGTTCCAACACATCCTCTTTCTTAATGTCCATATACTCAATCTCTTCAGTCTGCTGCAAACCTGCAGTACAACCTCCCAGATCACTTTCCACTGTGAATACCGAGGCAAAGTACTTATTAAGCACTTCTGCCATTTCTTCTGGTTCCACACAAACTTTTCCCCCTTCACCTTTTATAGGTCCTATCTCTTCACTTCTCATCCTTTTACTGTTCACATATTTGTAGAACGCCTTGGGATTCTCCTTAATCCTACCCACCAAGGCCTCGTGACCCCTTCTGGGTCTTCTAATTTCCTTCTTAAGCTCCCTTCTACAAGTCTTATATGCCTCTAGATCCTTAACCTCCCCTAGCTCTCTGAACCTTTTGTACACCTTTCTTTTCTTCCTAACTAGGTTCATCACAACCTTTGTGCACCACGTTCCTGCAGCTTACCAAAACCTCCTTGTCTCATCAGAATGTTGTTGTGCAGAGCTTGAGACAAACATTCCTTGAAAATCCGCCACCTTCCTTCAGTACTTTTCCCCAAGAACATCTCCTTCCAGTTTACTCTTC
This sequence comes from Sphyrna mokarran, assembly GCA_024679065.1. NCBI lineage: Eukaryota > Metazoa > Chordata > Chondrichthyes > Carcharhiniformes > Carcharhinidae > Sphyrna > Sphyrna mokarran. Next base: position 71,221,976 of record JAGIQG010000001.1, on the reverse strand, counting down.
CAATTTTCTGCCTGATATCTTTATATTTCCCCCTACTCCAGATAAACACCTTCCTATCCTGCCTGATCCTATCTCTTTCCAATGCTATCGTAAAGGAGATAGAATTACGATCACCATTCCCAGGATGCTCTCCTACCGAGAGATCCGACACCTGTGTTAAAATTTAGTATTCATGCTTAGATGTATCTTCCCTTTTTATCTTTATTTCCAGTATAAAAATGTTGATCACTGTTGGAAAATATTGAAAATACTGTGTCTCAAATTATTTGACTTGGAGTAAAGCAAAAATAAGAAGAATGTTTTATTTAATATAATACTTATTTTGAACTAATGAATATAGTTTCTTCCATTTCATGAGAAAATGAATTCTAGTACTGTATAAAACTGGATGATTTAAAAAGCTCATAATGTACTTGTTTTTCTTGCTGTTTTAACAGGTGACAATTACTGACAATGGCAACATCCCAAAATCTACCATTACTCGAGTTATAGTCAAGGTGTTGGATGAAAATGACAACAAACCTCAGTTCTTGCAAAAGTTCTATAAAATCAATCTCCCAGAGAGAATAAAACCAGAACGAGAGAAATCGGTTAAGCGAGAGCCCATCTTTAGAGTAATCGCTGCTGATAAAGATGAAGGTCCAAATGCAGAAATATCTTACAGCATTGAAGAAGGAGATGAACAGGGCAAGTTCTTTATTGAGCCTAAAACTGGCGTTGTCTCATCGAAAAAGCTTTCGGCAGCTGGAGAATATGATATTCTTACAGTGAGTATATATTTGTATATGTTATTATGTGAATATGTACTTTGTATGTATGCCTAAACATATGTATGTGTGTATGTGTATGCATTGAGTTCATTTGCATAGACTCAGAAATTCAGGTAATTCCATTTATGGGCAAGTGGAGGTGAAATTTTCCTTTGCTGCACCTGCAAAGTGCAGACTGTAAATCCCCCCAGTATTGCAGCACTAGATTCATTTTAATGCAACTGGCAATAATAATCAGCCAGTGAAGACAAATGCAAATTCAAGATACTGCTACTCACACTTTCAGCCAAGTGCTTTGGGATTAGAAACTGGCTTGGATTGCGTATTTGGATCATATTCCAGGCACATGGAGAATGATCAGATTGGGTTGAGGTGGGGGATTAGTTGCAGAGCATGACTGTGTTGAGGGGGAGTGAAGAGGAGGGATGGTTATCAATTTCTTCAATGTGCCTTAGGGAAAAACATTTGGTTCTCATTCTGTAAGTTACATAACTTTTTGGGGCCTTGTAGGTGATTGCTAGGCCTAATTTCCTGACTCAGAATAAGCAAATCATAGAGAAGCACTGTCAAACAAGCATACAGAAAAGGGGTATATCGCCTGTTTCAAATGCAGATAAAAACAGATGCTTTGTTCTCACCGAATATGAAAAACAGTTCACTTGCAGCTGGAAATGTGTGAGTGTTGTTTACCTACCATACTAGTGTCTTGGTGGTCCATGTGGTGGTAATTTTTCCCAAGGGTAGGTCCCCTGGTCGTTTCTCCAGGCTTTGCAAGTCCTCTAATTTCCTCTTCAGTTGCTTGTAAAAGCCTTCCATTTTCACCCTCAGTACGACTAAGATAAAGAATCCAAGGCATTTTCTTATTACCCTAGGGTCCTGAAAGGAAAAACATGTCTGTTTTCCGAAAGATTCTTCATCTGTAAATGGTTCTTATTCCTCAGGTTCTAGTTCTTCTGTCATCACCAACGGGAATTGCTGGTTCTGCCGTTGGCCTTGTCCTGAAATACTGAATGTGAGATTCGTTCCAAGGATGACTTGCAAAAGGGCAGGGACAATCACCCTGAGGTCTCAAATGAAGCTGCTATCATGATGCAGCCCAAAACTTGGTGTCTTGCAGACCAATTTCTAGGTCATATTCTTTGCTTATAAAGTAGGGTACTTCAAAATAGTTCACGGAAATACCATTGCATTGAATATAATGTGTCATTTTTAGTTTCCTGGAGATTAAGTAGGCCATGTGGAGTGAAACTTTTGAGACTGCTTTATAGGCCTATAGCCCAATTTTCTACTTAAATGTCAATGTTCATTTCCTAAGTGCAAAGTAAAGTGATAAATGGATGCCTGGAAACTTCAAGGAATGTGCTGTTTATTTATACATTATGAATTCACAATGATAGTACCTCCTTTAGAAATATGCATTCCGGGTTTTCAGTTAAAAGATTCAAAATCTTTTCACAGATAAAAGCTGTAGATAATGGACGACCTCAGAAATCATCTGCAACTCGGCTGCACATTGAATGGATTGTGAAACCCAAACCATCCCCTGTGCCATGGAATTTTGAAGAATCTTCCTTTTCCTTTAGCGTCATGGAAAGTGATCCAGTTACTCATATGGTTGGAGTTATTGCTGTTGAACCTGCTGGCAGTACCCTCTGGTTTGATATCATCGGTAAGGAAAGTGATAGCGTGCTTGCTAGTTAGCTGCAATGATTTCCAAAGCAAACATGTTACTGAATTAGCTACTTTGAAATATTCAATTGAGTTCAATTGAATTCCCTTTGGTTTCTCTTGCTTTTTGTCATTTTGCTCCCATTTTCTCTTTATGTTGACTCCCTCTGGGTCCTCTGCAATAGGGCAAAGTTCAAAAGAGGTCATCGTGTCAATTCACTGGTTAGTGAATTGTCTTCAGAAATCATGTACAATTTTGAACCTTCAGTGGATTCTGGGAAGCAAATCAATCTCCCGTGTCACAAAATTCTGTAGAATTGATACCACATATCAATACCACATTCTAAGTCTTGATTGATAATACTGGCTGGCAGTGTGATTATAGGAGCGCATAACTGGTTCGGTCTCATAATCACACGCATTTCCCACAGACTCATTGGCTGTCATTCATGAGTGGAAACCTGACTTTTTTAGTCCTCTAATCTTAGAGGCACAGATGATTATTATAATTTCTGAGCAAGATCGGCCAAATCAACCCATGATACCTTAGATTTTCCTGTTCCTTTGGTTCAAAGAATAAAGAACAATACAGCACGGGAAACTGGCCCTTCGGCCCAACGAGCCCACGCCGCCATTTTAACATTATGAGTGCTCTCCTCTATCTATGACCTTTGTCTACACCTGTTGGGGAAGACTGAGGGAAGACTAATTTAGGGACAATTTGTTACACCAATCAGCCTAAGAGCACGCTTTTGGGATGTGGGAGGAAACCGGAACACCTGGAGAAAACCCACGCAATCACGGGGAGAATGTGCAAACTCCCACAGACACCAGTCCAAATCCACGTATCTGCACAGCAAACTGTGATAGTCACTGAGCTGTCATGTTGCCTATCCGATGGTCCAGGTTAAGCGTACATTAATGATGTGAAGTACTAGGCAACTCTCAAAGCAAAATCCAAGAGCGGCCCTCACACGACCCATCATGTGTTTGTCCCTTGTTGGTTAACAAGGCGGACCAAATTTGTTGTAGTATTAATAAACTAATGGATCCAGTGCACTGCTTCATCTTATAAGCTTAATGTGCATCTTTTTTACTTTGATTAGTGTTGTATTATTTAATGCTCTAAAAATGCTCAAAAAAACATTTGGAAACTTGTATAATGTACTGCACAAATAGTACTGCTTCCTTTGACGTGTCCATAAATCAGACTCCAAATTAGAGGTTTACAAAATTTCATTCACAGAATGGGAATACAATTTACTGAATTTGCATATAAATTCAATGTGCCGTTTGTAGACTGAGTTCATAATGATAAATGTAAACAAATTACATTTTATTTGCAAATCAGATTCAGAATTTAATTTGTGTCCTTGTGATCTTTCTTGCTCTACTGTGTAACACACTTGAATGCTAGCATGGGAGTTAAAAAGATTCCAGAATACATGGACAAAAACAGACAATTGAGACTGCATTTATCGAATATTTTTCAGATTTAAATTGTCTGAACATGTTTAAATGTTTCAGAATTGTTGATTATAATCGACTTAGTGTTAGAACAAAGATGTGCATGTTAATCTGTGTGAATTGCAATTTGAGTAAAACCAGGGAAATAACTGGTAACTCTGCAATCTGAGATCCCTGACAGGAGCAGCGCTTTCATGAAAAGTCACAGGTGCGAAGCCTGCGATTTTTCATCTATTCATCTTAATGGACAAAAAGAAATCACAGAATATACTGACTGTGAATACTGTTTCCTATCAGGAATATTGGATTGTGGACTCACCCTTATAATGGATTTCCATGGTCTGCCTCTATTGTGTATCTCACTTTTAACTAGATTCTCATTAACTAATCTAATTTCTTTTCTTTTCTATCCTTGCTGCCTTTTCTGTCTTCGACTGTGTTTCTGGCTCTGCAAGGTGACAAACAAGCTAGAGAAATGTTTTATATCTTTCAGATGGCTTGTGATCCGAACTGTACAGCAGAAGGTATCTGCTGCCATCTCATAATTATACTTTGGTACTACATTATGAGATCTACTAATTAAATTTAGCAATGGAAATTGTATTCTTTTTGCTCTGTTCATAAACTAAGAAAAAATGTTGCCCAATAACTTATACTCATATAGTAAGTATCATTGAATTAGCAAGTAAACATATTTTATATTGTCAGTAGGTGCATATGCTGCTGCTTTTATGTCGAATCCAGTTGTTTTCTTTTGTTAATTCTATGTATATATCTATTAATATATTAAAATCTTACATATATATATTTATGTATATATATATATATATATATATATATATGCGCTATCTGTAGCTTCCTCAATTATAATTTCAAAATCCATTATCTATGATGGAAACTGTCTGTACAAGCTTGCTGGAATTTCTCCTTTTTCCTTAATAGTCTGCTGCAGCAACACCACTGGGCCAAAAGGCATAATTACGGTGCAAGTTTACATAGACTGTTCCTATTATACATGTGGAATTTATAATTAAAGCATAAAAACAGAGTACATAACTTTAAATTGAGGACTGAATTATATCTGTATGTCATGGTCTAGGTTGTTAGTCAAGTGTTAAACCTTCCAACGTTACTCTGCCATTCCACAATGGGGACAAAAGAGTCTGAAAATATAAAGCAAAAAATAATAATATTAAAAATAAAACAATGTCAAAATTGGCTGAGTTGTACTTTCTCAAGAGTAATTAGCGTTTCATTCAGTTTCATAAGCAGGCACTATTTTGTGAAAATTGAAAGAATTACTTAATTATGTGGGATTGAACAGCTATTTTAATTTCTTTGATTCTGATTGGCAGATGATTTTTAATGAAGGAAGCAATCAATTTGCCTACCCTTGTGATTTTAGCCCCAAATTAGATGCTTAGATTGGCACCCCGCCATGATCTTTATACCTGAAGTTATTGCTATATTCATACATCAAATTTATAAAGATTTACTGATTACTTCAATGCTCGTTTTCTGAGGTGCTTCATGAAGTAGCAAATCGTTTTAAATTGAATAATTTCCCACTAATAAATCCACCAAGAAACTAATAGCATCTTATTTAGGAATTGCAGTAGTATATTTTAAAGTACTGCAGAGTCTATTTTACAATGTGACTTCACCTTCACAAATAATCTATGTTGCAATAAGGTCAGTGTAATTCTATATCATGCTGCTGCCTAAACGAAATCAGCCGATGATTGCAATAAGCCTGCCCTTTCTTGTTAAAACAGTAGCTGTTAGAAAATGTTTCGAGTGAAAGCAAATACTGCAATAATTGTTTGATATTAGTTTGTTACGATATTGAAATTTCTATCTGAGTTGTCTGAGAATGCAGCTGTTGGGGATTTTAGATTTTTAAAGAAAAACAAAGCATTTATTGACTGTACTCAAGTAAATCTCATAAAATGCAGAAACTCAATTTAAAATTCAATTCCTAATGATCCAGACCTTAAGTTTAGATGGCAGAATGCTTAGCACTGTTGCCTCACAGCACCCGGGACCTGAGTTCAATTTCAACCTTGGCTCACTGTCTGTGTGGAGTTTGCACATTCTCCCCATGTCTGTATGGGTTTCCTCCCAGTGCTTTAGTTTTCTTCCACAGTCCAAAGATGTGCAGATCAGCTTGATTGGCCATTCTAAATTGACCCTAGTGTTAAAGGATTGCAGATGGAGTTGCAGGAATAGGCCTGGGTGAGATTGTGGTCAGTGTGCAGACTCAATGGGCTGAATGGCCTTCTGCTGCACTGTAGAGATTCTATGACAAGTTCGCAAACTGAGGTGTTCAATGCAATAAAGGAATTCAGTAGGATAGATATTGAAAAAATGCTACTTTGTGGGGAAGGAATAAAGCAGAAGAATAAGTAATCTTAAAAGTTAAAACTAAACGATTCGTTAGTCAAATCAGGAAGTATTTTCCACAAACAGGAACTTTCTGCCCCAAAAAACTGTGGATGTTGGGTCAATTGAAATTTGAGATTGTGGTAGAGGATTGGATTAACCGTGACCTGTTTGTATGGCAGAATGGGTTAAATGGAACTTGTTTGATTCCCTAGGAATGCTGGAATGTACAAAAATGCATAACTCAGTTAAAAAATTACTTCATCTCACAACGAACAGGTCTTGAAATTTGTTATTCTAAAAAACCTTGAGGAATTCTATTATGAATCGCACTGGTGTGAAGCATTTGTTTCTCTAAAGTTTTAACAAGTCAGCTGTGAGTATGAAACGGTTGAGAAGGAACATAATTATTGTATGAATATTTTCTGACTTTAGTGTTTTGTCAGTTGTGCTGAATATTAAGTAAATGGTTGGTTGGCCAGTAAAAATCTGCAAAGAAATCTAAAGAAAATGATCAAAAATATCAATCATTTGCATTTTGGTGTTAATGGTAAAAGGAGAATGATCCTGTTTTAAGGTTCTTTCTAATTCACATGAAGGAGAAAGGAAAATTATACCTATATGTGTTGAAAATCTTTCAGAGTGTACACTTCTTGTTCGCGTACTGTAATTCATGAGTCACGCATTTAATCTGAACATTTAACACCAAAACTACCTATGTCAATATTTATAACAGAAATCCATATTTAAACACTTATAATGTAAATGCCTATTTTGATATGCCAACTTCTTGTTGTCACAGCTTGTTGATGAAGCAACTGAACCATGAAAAACAGATTTTTTTTGCTCAGCAATTAACATTGTTAATTCCTAAAATAAGTTGTCAACTAAATTAGAAAAAATTTTGGATAACATTCTATTTATCCAATGAATTGTTTTTTTCTTCTTTTCATACCTTTGCTAAAGGTTTATTGAAAGGTTGTCATCTGTCCCAAAATCCCAGGCTTGAACTTGATGTTTTATTCAGAGTTGAATAATTTTGGGAAGTAGTGGCAATTTCAGCAGTCCGAATCATGTTTATTACACAAAATTCCCTAGGGTACATCAGTAACTTATAAGATAGCTAAATGTTTGCATGCCTCTGTCTATTAACAAACACAGTTTCATAAAGTTTGATTTTTTTTCAAAATTATTTGAAGAAGACTAGAGGACAAGTTTCCAAATTCAGGTAAAATGTATATGAAGTTGATTTCATTTTCTAAACAATGATCTATTTTCGTCTGTCTGAATAAACAAAAAAGCAGGATTGACTACAATGGTCCCTTTCAATTGATCTTAAATTATTTGTAAATTCAGAAAGAGCAATGTCTTTCTTCACCCTTTGTCTTTTTGAATCACTTGTGTTTTCTTAATCTTTAATGGATTGTGGGTGTCAATAGCATTTCTGCCCATTCATAACTACCCTTGAGACAGTACCCTGAGCTATCTTCTTGAACTATTGCAGTCTGTATAGTGTAGAGTAGTTTAAAGATTTGAACCTGGCAATGATGAAGGAACATCATAATATTATTCCATATCAGCGTGGTCTGTGATCTGAAATGGATCTTGCACATGGCAGTTTTCCCATATGCCAGGCTGCCTTTGTTCTACTGGGTGGTAGAGATCCTGGATTTTAAGGGATATAGGTACGTTAAGTAAATAGGCAAGAAATTGGCAATTGGAATATTATATGAGGATGTCCCCTTTGGTAGAAGGAGTAGAAAAGCAGACCATTGTTTAAATGAAAAGGAACTGAAGAGTGCTGCAGCACAGAGGGCCCTTGGTGTCCTTGGTCATGAATCACAAAAGTTAGCATGTAGGTATAGAAAATAATTAAGAAGATATGACAATGTTGAAATTGGGATAAAGGCAAATAAGACGAAATATAGAAGTGAGGAAGCTTCGTTCAATTGTACAAGGCACTTCTGAGGCTTCACCTAGAGTACTGTGAGCACTTTTGGGCACCTAACTCGAGGAGGGACGTACTTGCATTGGAGGCAGTTTGGAGAAGATTCACTAGGCTGGTTCCTGAGGTGAAGGGATCTTCTCAGGACTATTTGAGGAGGCTGGGCTGAAAGTCATAGAGATGAGAAGAAAAAGAGATGACAGGATTGATGTTGACGGGATGTTTCCACTCATGGGTGAATCTAGAACTAAGGAGGAGAGTTAGATAATAAGAAGTCTCCCATTTAAGGTGGAGATGAGGAGGAATCTCTTCTTTGGAGGGTCACTAGTTTTCAGAATTCTCTCTCCCAACAAGCTGCAGTGGCTGGGCCACTGAACATATTCAAGGCTGAGTTAGATAGGTGTTTGATCTATAAGAAAAGAAAGTGTTATGGCAGACAGGGTGAGAAGTGGGGATAAGACTACATCAGATCTGCTATGATTTTATTGATCGGTGGGGCAAGCTTGAGGGGCAGAATGGCGTACTCCAGCTCCCATTTCTTATGTTCTTATGAAAGCAAACAGAACCTTAATTACCTTCATTGTTATGATTAGTCGATAGTTGTGAAATTAAAATATTTAAATTAGTAACATGTATAAGACTGAGAGAAAGAAGAGACATGTGAACAGAGAAAGCAGAGATAAATGAATATACTTCCAGGGAGCAATTGCAAAGCATCAAATTTAATGTTTGCACATCCCTCCCAAGCGCTGCCAGATCTCTTAATTTCACTCTCCATCCCTAATGTCCAGGCCTATATCTTTCCTTCCTGTTGCCGCTGAAAATATCAATGAATCAAATCCCTCCACAACTCATTCCTGCTCCCTGGTCCTATGAAACTTTGTGTTCCCCTTACAATGTGGTGCGAAGCTAAATTATTGTATCTTTCATCATTTTGTGTTTTCTTATTAGTTGTGAAAATAAAATGTGGTTCTAGTTAAAACAAAGGCCAGCCTTCTCTCTAAAGGCCTTCATTATACAAAAAGAAGTCACAGTGTGCAAGGTTTATCCTTTGTATCATTTTGCATGTTCGGTGAAGCAACCTTTTTTTCCATTTGCATGCAATCTGATAGCGGAGCAGAATCTGTGTGTTTTTGTTATATCCACCTTTTCATATTCTTAAACGCAGGTGGCAACTATGACAGCCGATTTGATGTGGACAAAGGTAGTGGAACCATCATTGTTGCGAGACCACTTGATGCAGAACAGAAATCAAATTACAACTTGACAGTGGAAGCAACAGATGGAACAATGTCCATCCGCACTCAGGTAATTGAATTCCTGGTGAAGGATTTAGATTCGGGGGAAAAAAATGCTTAAGTTCTCTTTAGGCCATCAATGTTTGAAAACAAGAATTTCATTTTGAAGTTTTTAGTTTGTAGCCCTCTAATAGCTTCAATGCTGAACTGCTTTCTGGTGAAAGATTAATCTTGTGCTTCTCTGTCTGTTTCAGATGTTCATTCAGAGGGTTTTTGTTTTATAAATTATCGATAGCATGTCATTTTTATCAGCCTGCTGCAGTTTGTAGATTTTAATGTGGACGTAACTTGATAATTCCTAACTTAGTTTCTTCAATAAGAGCTATAATAAATTATTTTCTGTCGTAGAAAAGGAAATTGTACACAGATCTGGTCTTGTGTTGAATTGGGCAAGGTATTTTTGTGGGTGAGGCATTGTCTAAAAGTTACACAATGGAAATACAACATTTAAAAAAAAACAGACTATGAACTTCTGAATAATTACTTGTCTGCCATATTTCAGAACTTGAAAAAAATTCAAGTACTCAGTTACATAAGAACAAGGAAGAGGAGTAGGCCATTTGGTCCCTCGAGTCTGCTCCATCATTTAATAAGATCATGGCTGGTCTTTGTGTGGACTCAACTCCACTTACTTGCTCGCTCACCGTAACCCTTAATTTCTTTACTGTTCACAATTCTATCTATCTTTACCTTAAAGACATTCAATGAGGTAGCCTCAACTGCTTCACTGGGCAGGGAATTCCACAGCTTCACAACATTTTGTATAAAGAAGTTCTTCCTCAACTCAGTCCTAAATCTGCTTCCCCTTATTTTGAGGCTATGCCCCCTAATTCTAGTTTCACTCCTCAGTGGAAAGAACAGCTTTGCTTCTACCTTATCTATCCCCTTCATAATTTTATATGTTTCCATAAGATCCCCTCTCATTTTTCTGAATTCCAATGAGTATAGCGCCAGTCTACTCGGTCTCTCCTCATAAGCCAATCCTCTCAATTCCGGAATCAACCTAGTGAATCTCCTCTGCACCCCCTCCAGTGCCAGTATATCCTTTCTCAAGTAAGGAGACTAAAACTGTACAGAGCTGTCCAGATGTGGCCTAACCAGCAGCTTATACAGCTGCAACATAACCTCCCTGTTTTTAAACTCCATCCCTCTAGCAATGAAGGACAAAATTACATTTGCCTTCTTAATTACCTGCTGCACCTGCAAACCAACAAAGACTGATCTCACCAATGGTTCTCATATTCCATGAAAGAGTTTTTTTTAAAAATTACAGCCATTTTAAAATTTATGTATTGAGTTAAAAGTTTTATAGAGGTTGATTCCTCAATATCCTACCATAATGACAGTAGGCGATAGGATAAAATGTCAAGAAGTGGCATAAGTAGTTCTACGAGCCACTTTTTTAGGATTCTCTTTAACTTTTACTTGAAATGAAGGCAGAGGATTGAGAAAGCACTTATGTAAATTATTTTCAAGTTTATTAAAAGCTTAGTGTGCACATTATACAGGATGTCCCTTTCAAAGCTAAGATGCTCAATGACCATCCTTACCAGCACTAAAATAGACACAGCATTCTGGTGAAGGACTGTAGAAGTTGCAGCTATGCTCCTGTTCACCGATGTCTTGGCTTTCTGAATATTAGCCATTGCTAAAGGGCACAGCCAGAAGATCGTACATCCCATAGATTAAGCTGGATTGGGTGAAATGAATGTAGTAATCTGTTAGCAGATGCATCATTCCTAAATCCATAATTGGCAGTGGAGCAAATAATATCCCTTAAGAGGTGACACACTTGTTCCTTTCTGGCAGTTGTAACTAGCACCATGTCTCAGTAGCTGATATGTATCATGATAAGATGATATGTCATAGACACTAATATAATCTGTATATTTGAGACAAATTTCTTCCCTCAACTCTATTCAGTCATACCTATAAGTATGCCAGTATTGGTAGATTGTTAATGCAGATCATGCAAATTAAATGCTTGAAATTTGGAGTGATATCATATGTCACTCATGTTTTAAGTTTCAAAACAAACTGGTTTGATACTATTGTACATTGGTATCATTTTTAATTGCCATCAATATGAGGTATAACAACAGCAATAGAACATAGAACATTACAGCACAGAACAAGCCCTTCGGCCTTCGATGTTGCGCCGACCAATATAAAAAGCAATGCCACTCCAAACTAAACCATTCCCTTCTCTTCCATACACTTATCAACTAACCTCTTAAATGCCACCAAACTTGGCGCATCTACAACTGCTGCAGGCAGGGCATTCCACTCCCGAACCACCCTTTGGGTAAAGAACCTACCTCTGATATCCGTCCTATAACTATCACCCCTTAAATTAAAGCTGTGTCCCCTCGTGCTAGCTTTCTCCATCCTAGGAAAAAGGCTATCACTGTCCACCCTATCTAAACCTCTAATCATCTTATATGTTTCAATTAGGTCCCCTCTTAGCCCCTCCTTTCTAACGAAAACAACCTCAAATCCCTCAGCCTCTCTTCATAAGACCTGCCCTCCATACCAGGCAACATCCTGGTAAACCTCCTCTGTACCCTCTCCAATACCTCCACATCTTTCTTATAATGCGGGGACCAGAACTGTACACAATACTCCAAGTGCGGCCGCACTAGAGTTTTGTACAGTTGCAACATGACGTTGCGGCTCCGAAATTCAATCCCCCTACCATAAAAGCTAAGACTCCGTATGCCTTCTTAACAACCTTATCGACTTGACTGCCTACTTTCAGGGATCTATGCACATATACACCAAGATCCCTCTGTTCATCAACACTATTAAGAATCCTCCCATTAGCCCTATACTCTACACATTTATTATTCCTGCCAAAGTGCATTACCTCACACTTTTCCACATTAAACTCCATTTGCCACCTCTCGGCCCAGCTCTGCAACTTGTCCAAGTCACTCTGCAAACTATAACACCCGTCTTCACTATCTACCACTCCACCGACTTTAGTGTCATCTGCAAATTTACTAATCCATCCTTCAATACCCTCATCCAGATCATTTATAAAAATTACAAACAGCAGGGGCCCCAGAACAGACCCCTGAAGTACACCACTTGTCACCGAACTCCAAGATGAATATCTCCCATCAACCACCACCCTCTGTCTTCTATCTGCTAGCCAATTCCTAACCCAATTAGCTAATCACCCTCTATCCCATACATCTGCATTTTCTGCAGAAGTCTTCCATGGGCCACCTTATCAAACGCCTTACTAAAGTCCATATATACACATCAACTGCCTTACCCCCATCCACCTCTTTGGTCACTTTTTCAAAAAACTCAATGAGGTTAGTAAGGCACGACCTACCCTTCACAAAACCATGCTGACTATCCCCAATCAATTCAGTTCTCTCTAAATAACTATAAATCCTATCCCTAATAATTCTCTCCAATACTTTGCCCACAACAGAAGTAAGACTCACTGGCCTATAATTCCCTGGAAGGTCTCTCTTCCCCTTCTTGAACAATGGGACCACATTCGCTATCCTCCAGTCCTCCGGAACCACACCCGTAACCAACGCCGACCTGAAGATCAGAGCCAGAGGCTCTGCAATCTCCTCTCTTGCCTCCCAGAGAATCCTAGGGTAAATCCCGTCCGGCCCAGGGGACTTATCCAACTTCAAACCCTCGAGAATATCTAGCACATCCTCCCTATCTACTTCGATACCTTCCAGTTTGCTACCCTGTACCTCAGTGTTCTCCATAACTACATGTACATCACCCTGCGTGAATACCGAAGAGAAATATTTATTCAGTACCTCTCCAATCTCTTCAGGCTCCACGCACAACTTCCCACTGCTGTCTATGACTGGCCCTAATCTTGCCCTAACCAATCTTCTAGTCTTAACATATCTAAAGAAAGCTTTAGGATTCTCCTTAATCCTATCAGCCAAAGTCTTCTCGTGTCCCCTCTTAGCTCCCCTCAACTCACTCTTTAGCTCCCTCCTGGCTAATCTACAGCTATCCATTGCACTAACCAAGCCTTCAAGCCTCATCCTGACATAAGCCTCCTTTTTCCTTTTAACCAGCAAATCAACTTTTTTCGTACACCAAGGTTCTCTTACCCCACCATTTCCTCCTTGCCTGACAGGGACATACTTATCAAGGACTCGCAGCAGCTGCTCCTTGAATAAGCTCCACATTCCAGATCTTCCCAGTCCCTGTAGTTTCCTAGTCCAATCTGTGCACCCTAATTCTCTCCTGATGGCCTCATAATTACCCTTCCCCCAGCTATAACTACTGCCCCCAGCTTCATGCCTATCCCTATCCATCACTAAGGTGAACGTAACCGAATTGTGGTCACTATCACCAAAATGTTCACTAACTTCCAAGCCTAACACCTGGTCTGGCTCGTTGCCCAGCACCAAATCCAATGTAGCCTCACCTCTAGTTGGCCTATCTACATACTGAGTCAAAAAACCCTCCTGCACACTTTGTACGAACACTGACCCCTCTAACGAGCTAGAGCTATAGCTATTCCAATCAATATTAGTAAAGTTAAAGTCCCCATAACAATTACCCTATTACTTTCACTCCTGTCCAGGATCGACTTTGCAATCCTTTCCTCTACCTCTCTAAAACTTTTAGGAGGTCTATAAAAGACTCCCAACAGGGTGACCTCTCCTCTCCTGTTTCTAATCTCAGCCCATACTACCTCAACAGACAAGTCCTCATCAAACTTCTTTTCTGTCACTGTGATACAGTCAACTTCTTTTCTGTCACTGTGATACAGTGAATAGAGTGGTAGAGAATTTAGAAAGCTGGAAAATATAGTTACGTAATTACGAACTATTAGCTTTTATTGGTAGGGGGATTGAATTTCGGAGCCGCAACGTCATGTTGCAACTGTACAAAACTCTAGTGCGGCCGCACTTGGAGTATTGTGTGCAGTTCTGGTCCCCACATTATAAGAAAGATGTGGAGGCATTGGAGAGGGTACCGAGGAGGTTTACCAGGATGTTGCCTGGTATGGAAGGCAGGTCTTATGAAGAGAGGCTGAGGGATTTGAGGTTGTTTTCGTTAGAAAGAAGGCGCTAAGAGGAGACCTTATTGAAACATATAAGATGATTAGAGGTTTAGATAGGGTGGACAGTGATAGCTTTTTTCCTAGGATGGAGAAAGCTAGCACGAGGGGACGTAGCTTTAAATTAAGGGGTGGTAGTTATAGGACGGATGTCAGAGGTAGGTTCTTTACCCAGAGGGTGGTAAGGGTATGGAATGCCCTGCCTGCAGCAGTTGTACATGCGCCAAGTTTGGTGGCGTTTAAGAGGTTAGTAGATAAGTTTATGGACGCAAAGGGAATGGTTTAGGTTAGAGGGTCGTTGCTTTTTCCTAATTGGTCGGCGCAACATCGAAGGCCGAAGGGCCTGTTCTGCACTGTAATGTTCTATGTAAAGTAAGCATTCTTTGTAAATTTAATAAATGAACTAATTGGAGATAAATCACATATGATGTCATTATGATTTTCAATTTGTGTTCAACTTTCTGCTTGATTAGATGAACAAGAGTTTTTTTTCTGTAGAAACAAATTGCTATAATCAGCATCACATCTGCCCTCAGCAGTAGGAGTCAATGGAATGATAGTGAAGATAGGCATGCTGTGTTATCTGACGTTCTGGAAATGCTTGGGAGTTATCAGCTCAATATCTGAGTAACTGTATTTTGGATTTTTCATGACCAAGCAAAGCTTGTTAACAGTTTGGGTACTTAAGAATGCATTTACTGTTGCTAATACCTGTACTCAGGCAAAATAGAGAAAATAAAGGAAGCAATTTTAAATAGAAATTGTAGGCTGGTAATTATGAAACATTTAGATTTTCATTTTGTGAGCTTTCATGGGCAAATATTTTGCTTTAATGCATTCACTTAAACTGATTATATAAGTATGTGTTCACCTGATTAGAATGTTGAAAAAAGAAATTTTGTGTCTCGATAGTTCATTTTATAGTGCATATAAAATTCTAACACAGTCTTCCTCCATCATAAACTTGAAGTGATCAAAACCATGTCATTGAAAGAGCAAGACCTCAATTGTATTATGATTCCTCTTGCTGTGTTTAAAGAATATAATGAAATCACAGTTATCAAATGTCAGATTTTACTTCATTTCAGGTATACATTAAAGTAATTGATACAAATGATCATCGGCCTGAGTTTTCAAAGCCAAAGTATGAAGTAAATATCCCAGAAGATACAATTCCTGAATCAATAATTCTCCACGTTAGTGCCACCGATAAGGATGAGAAGAACAAGTTGATTTATGTCCTTCAAAGCAGCACTGATCCGAGCAGTCTGAAAAAATTTAGGCTGGATCCTGGTACTGGCGTTCTTTTTACAGCTGAAAGGCTGGACCATGAGACAAAGCATCAGCATGTGCTGACTGTAATGGTGAGTGTAATACTCATGGAGAAAGTATGTTTCTTGATGCATTTCAGCTTTTACCACAGTCGTCTCTTTTAATAATTTTACTAGTATAAGTTTCCCTTATTTTTTTTCCATCCTTCAATTAAATTGGATTATAAACAGCAGATTGAAGGACTGGTTTGGTTTTCTTCAAGGTGAACGATGGCAGTACAAGGACTGGAATATTTTTCCACATCTGGAACTCATTGCTTTGTTCACATGATCTAGATTTATGATTTTGTAATCCTTTCATCATGATCGCTCCTAATAGTTCCCAAAATGAGTTGAAACAGCCATGGCTGCATCTTAAAGGTTTAGACGCCATAACAGCATACAGGATAAGAGCTGTTACCATGTTTGTGACCTATCCATACAAGTAAGGCTTCCATTGTAAAATGCGTTGGTATGCCCAATAATGCAAAGGCAAACTGCAATGCAGGTAACATCTAGCAACTTTTGGGAGATGGTATTGCACACCTGAGTGTTGGCTTTGTCCACTGTATTCTGATTACCTTCCAAAATTATGTGCAGGAAAAATAATATTTTGTTCCATCAGGTGTGCTCCTAACCAATCTCCTCATTAATGTAGGCCTGCTGAAGCTTCCTGGGAAAAGTCTATATATTGAGTTTCCTCTAGTATGAACTGTTATCATCGTTAACTATCAACAGTCCCCACCAAAACTCTCTGTAATACATCTGTGCTGTTCCTTAATTCCATTAGGTACTTAAGTTTGTGATGCTCTATGAGTGGCTCATTGGGATCTCCTTTTTGTGGGGGAGAACAGATGATAGTACATCATGATTACGGATGCGTAATCCATTTTGTTATTGTATTATCAGTAAATGTATTGTCTGCTTATGCCAAATCAATAAAAGTAGCCAAACAGATGTAAAATATTATAAAAGCCTTTCAGTATTTGGTTTCATGTATCTAACTAGTCTTATCTTTTGTTGTCATCTCCATAGCAGCAATAGCTTCTCAATGTTTCACTCCATTCCAAACACATGTCTGGAATTTCACCATCTGTTGCAAATTGCACTTGCCTATTACAAGTTTTTCATTTCTTTCCCATCATGACAAACCTCAAAATTTACATAACCTCTTTATTTTTGCTTCAAGTACCTTAGTATATCTTTGCAAACTTTTTTTTACATAGATATTTAGATACCATTACTTCAGGAACATGAATATTCACCTTTCCAAGTCATTATTTATGCTTTATTTTTATGTTCTTTAAATGAGGACCTGCCACCCTGCCCACTTTATCAGATTCTCTAGGTAGTAAGGATGATGCTGACTTTGTGTCTCATAGTTCCATTTATTTGCATAATTGAGTGTATTTTTTATTGAAAATTTCTGTCCACGGTTCCATCACTTTCCCATAGGCAATTAGGGATGGACAATGGATGCTGGCCTACCCAGCGATGCCCATCCGCTGTAACTGAATTTTAAAAATCATAGAGTCTTACTGCTGCTGTAGTTCAGACAACAGAGACGAAATTGGAAAAAATGCAAAATAATGTTGAAAAGGCAGCACATTTCATACCCCATCAGATTTCCTTTACCATTAATGCGAAAGTCAGGATGGGATATAAAATCAATTGCCCATTTGCTATCACCAGTTTTGCCTCCATTATAATTTTGAAAATGAAGCAAAGGAGGACAGCCATTAAGAGATTGTCAGCTGATTATTTTTGTCACGATAAACTCCATTATTAATTTCTTCCAAAGGTTCGAGATCAAGATGTTCCTGTCAAACGCAATTATGTGAGAGTCATTATTAATGTTGAAGATACCAATGACCACGCACCATGGTTTACTAGTTCTTCTTACATTGGTCGTGTGTATGAATCTGCTGCAGTCGATTCAGCAGTATTACAAGTTACTGCACTGGATAAAGACAAGGGCCGAAATGCAGAAATTACTTACGCTATTGAATCAGGTAAGTATTCACATCACTTCTTCTTGGCTTGAGACTTAAGTTACTGAATATTAAATATAAACAGGAAAAGCTGAAAACGATCCAATAGCATAGTCAGTATTTGTAAAGAGAAAAGAAAGCATGAAATTTCAGGTGCACATCCTTCATCAGAGCTCTCAATCAAAAGATAATTAACATTTTAGTGTTTGATTAAGAAAATAGCAAAAAGGAGAGGGAAAACAACAATACAGTAATCATATTGAAATAGTTTGAATATTTGGTGAATAACCTGTAAACTATTTGAGAAGGCAGATTCACACAAACAAAAAGATGAGAAAATAAAGAGATTTAAAAATATAAGAAAACTATGTGAAAGCAATTGAAATTGAAAGACAAAATACTGGTTGAATGCAAATGGGAGAGATTTTTAAATTGGGTGGAAAAAGTATCAGCTATATAACCATCACCACATAGACACCCCCCAACCTTTCAAGCAGTCAGAGTCAGGAAGCTCAAACTATTTCCAGATTCAGTAATATTTAAACTTTACTGCTTAGGTGTGGCTGTAATTGGTAACAATTTCCAGTTTTGTAGGATGAACTCAGACACTTAACAATTATGAAGGGAAAATTGTGGAGAGTTTTCATATCGAAATTGTGGGTCTGCAGCCCAGGAATGCAATGTTTCGTGTCAGCAGTGTGAATTTGTTAAATTCTGTCTGAAATGTACTGATTTTTATATTCCAGCCAGTATAAATAATTGGATTGTGTTGTGATGAATCTAATTGGCACATTGTTAACCTATGGGCACATTTTTTTTCCATTTTCCCAGCATTGTATTTTATACAAGAAACAATGATATTGGGGGTGGAAAATATGGTGAATGTTGGATTAAATATGTTGCAAGCACATTCCTCAGATGTCTGGAATGACTCAGGCATTATTTATGAGACAGTTTGGATTTGTGTGGAGGGCAAAAAAAATCTGAAAATCAAAAACTACCAAGCAGTGTGAAGTATTAAGTGGTTCTTTTTTGTTAAATTTAGCTGTTAAATTCAGTATTTTTCATTTTAAGTGACTGAGTAATTTGACCAAATTCTTGTTACTTCAATGTTCGAAGATGAAAAGAGTTTAGGTTTATTGTTCTTAGCACAAGATAACAGTCCACATAGTCGTCAATAGTTGTGAGCTATAAGCTGCATTATATATTTTAAATAAAGGGCTGGATTTTTATCTTTCAGGCAGAAGTCGAGAATCAGCAACTCTGCGAATGCTAAGGCATGCAAGTTAGAAAGTCCGCCTCTATCTGCTGGGACATTGGCTCAATTCTGTTCACAATTGTGGGGTTCCATTGGAAAGGGACCATCCACACCCTGTGTCCCTTTCACCACTCCCTCCCCAGCTCCCATACAACTTCCATAACCATTCTTCAAATAAATACAGAACCAATGAGCCCTTCAGTAATACTGACAAGCCTTTGAAATGCCCATGGAACTGTCAACCAAAACACTCAAAATCCACATAAAAACAATGTCCCTCTTACAAGGTTACAAAATGCCAATAAAACAGCTAATCATATTTCCACTTAATAAATCTGTAGCCTATGTATAACCTCGTATTCTTTTCCAAATAAATGAACAGGCACAGAAATTTCAAAGAAAGATAATGTGATTAAAAATGCATATAGCTATCAATTAAACAAAAGAAGCCCCATTCACAGCTTTGCAAATGATATTGCAGATGAACTAGTTTGGTTTGGAGATCAGCCAAGCCTTCATAATTTGATTCTGTTGGATAACCATGTTAGCAAATTTTCTAACATTGAATATATTGAAACCTTTTAAGTAGGCTGGACAGATAGTGGACCTGTCAATTAAAATTAAACATCTTGTGAACTAGATCACCATCTTGTAAGAAAGGAATTTCTTCAAGGATCTTGTGTACCTGCTTGCTTATTTGGGCAGTTTTGTGAACATTTCAAAGACTTATCACAGTTATTATAGAGTTCAATAGTTCTGTATCTATACAACACTGAAAGAGTGCTTCAAAGGCTCAGCAGGTGTCATGACATAAAATCAATATGAAATTCAAACAAAAGGGTCCTCTCTATATAGAATGTAGACAGCTACTTTATCTATTGGAACATTTCCACAATGCTGGTCCATTTAATGGTCATTTATTTTAAGAACAAACCATATCATCAGTGATGCTTAAATTTATTGTACTCCATCTAAATATGACATGTACAGTTGACAACACGTTTTAAACTTACCTGTCAAAGTTCCAACTCTAAATTAGGCATCCCCATGGTTCATCCATCTTTTGAGGAGCAATGAACCATGTCTCCTGCAAAAGCTTGCCTGACTCCATAAAATTTGCTGACCCTAAAATAGCTACCCTTGCACTGCAGTAGGCAAGGGTGGGATTGCTCTTAACTGCATCCTTATCATGAGACCATAAAAATTGAACTAGTAATCCAGGAATTGGATTATGTCTGCTATTTTTAAATCTTCTCTGTCTCTTCCAAAACAGGTGGAGGGATGAAAAACCAGAGCAAAGTGTTTGACATGTGTGCAACTGATTCAGTTTGATAGCATTGAAACGACAGTGTTGAGTTCTAGATAACTTCTTTTAATTTTAATTGTTATCAGTATGACGGTGATCATACATTATGTGGTTACTTTAGGCTATCATTGGACAAAGCAAGGTTCGGGAAATTATGTAATGCTACATTTATTTTAAAAGAATAAAATAGGTGCCTAACGGTCCAATGCAGTAATTGCTGTGTGTTCACTTCATGATATCATGAAATATCATCATGATACTTTGCCATGATGGGGGTCCTTTGTGGACATTTTCACAGATGCTCTTGGTGGAGTACTTAGTCCTGTGGAGTTGGCCATTTTTGCTCCCATTTTCCATCCAGTATCCAATGCTATGATGACAAATTACTATTTGACTATTCATATTGTACATTATAAAAGTATGTCTCCATCTATCATTGTATATTCTGATTTGTTGTTACAATATATTTACATTTTTCTTTGCAGGGAATACTGGCAACAGTTTTGCCATCAATCCAGTTTTGGGTACTGTTACCATTGCAAAAGCTCTGGATCGTAGTACACGTCGGCAATATGAACTTGTTGTCAAAGCAACTGATGGAGGAAACCCTCCAATGAGTGCAATTACTACTGTTCGTATCTTCGTGACCATTTCAGACAATGCAGCACCGAAATTCGCAGTAAAAGAGTACTATGCAGAAATAAGTGAAGGAGCCAGCATTGGTAGTTTTGTCGTCCTGGCAACTGCATCCAGCCAATCGTCAATTGTGTATGAAATAAAAGATGGAAATATTGATGGTGCATTTAACATCAACCCTAACTCGGGCGTCATAATCACTCAAAAGGCACTTGACAGTGAAGAATTGGCTTCTTACCGGCTTATAGTTCAAGCTACGAATATGGCTGGCTTATCTACCAATATCACTGTTTTGATCCAGCTGCAAGATGAAAATGACAACATGCCAGTTTTCACTCAGTCAGAATATATAGGAATCATTAGCGAATCTGCCCCTGTCAACAGCGTTATTCTGAATGACAAAAACACTCCACTAGTGATTCAAGCCACAGATGCTGATGAAGGATCCAATGCTCTTCTGGTGTATCAACTTGCTGACCCACCTGCTCAAAAATATTTTGCTATTGACTCCAGCACAGGTGCCATTCGTGTAGTGTTGAAACTAGACTATGAGCAAATCAATATTTTTCATTTTACTGTGCAAGTGCGTGACAGTGGAAACCCACAATTATTTGCAGAACATGCAGCAAATGTTACCATTCACTTGATTGATGTAAATGATTGCCCTCCAGTATTTGTTCAGGATATGTATGAGGCGTCTCTTCTTGTGCCAACATATAAAGGAGTGAGAGTGACTGTTGTAAATGCCACAGATGCAGACTCTGGTTCAAACGCAGATCTTATTTATTCCATAATTGATGGTAACATTGGTGAGAAGTTCTCCATTGATGCGAAGACAGCACTTATTTCAGTGCGAAACACGACTCACTTAAGAAGCAGATATGAACTTACAGTTCGTGCCAGTGATGGCAGATTTGCAAGCACAACGTCAGTGCACATAAATATAAAAGAAAGCAAAGAAAGCCCCTTGAAATTCACTCAAAGCTCATATTCTGCTGTTGTAAAGGAAAACTCTACAGAAGTTAAAACAATTGCCATTATCACCACAATGGGCAATGAAATGAATGAACCATTATTTTACCACATCCTGAACCCTGATAGAAAGTTTAAAATCAGTCACACTTCAGGTGTTCTTGCAACAACGGGAATTCCATTTGATCGGGAAGTACGGGAAGTGTATGATGTGGTGGTTGAAATTAGTGAAGAAAAGAAATCATCAAGAGTTGCTCATGTTGTTGTGAAGGTTATTGTTGAAGACATTAATGACAATGCTCCAATTTTTGTCAACATGCCTTATTATGCTGTAGTCCAGGTTGATGCTGAAGTTGGTCATGTTATTCGCCAAGTCTCAGCTATCGACAAGGATGTTGGTAAAAATGGAGAAGTTTATTATTACCTCAAAGAACATCATGAACATTTTCAGGTAGGACCATCAGGGGAAATATCCCTAAAGAAGATCTTTGAACCCAACCTATCAAATGCAGAGTTCTTTATCACTGTTGTAGCAAAAGATGGAGGAGATGTGTCACTTTCAGCGGAAGTTGAAGTGCCTATCACTGTTATAAACAAAGCTATGCCTGTATTTGAAAAGCCATTCTACAGTATTGAGATACCTGAGGATATTCAGCTGCACACTCCCGTTGTGTATGTACAGGCTAACAGTCCAGAAGGTCCTCGTGTCATTTACAGTATTACAGATGGAGATCCTTTCAGTCAGTTTACAATCAACTTCAACACAGGAGTTGTAAGTGTAATTAGCTCACTTGACTTTGAGATGCATCCAGCTTATAAGTTAACTGTAAGAGCAACAGACTCACTGACTGGATCTCATGCCGAGGTATTTGTTGATATTGTGGTAGAAGATGTAAATGATAATTCTCCAGTATTTACAGAGAGGAAATACACTGCAACTCTATCTGAGGCCTCTGTAGTAGGTACATCAGTAGTTCAGGTCATTGCTACGGACTCGGATTCTGGAATGAATAAAGTTCTTTATTACCAATTGGTAGAAGATGACACCAAAAGTTCAGAATATTTTCACATTGACAGCAGCAGTGGCCTCATTTTGACAGCGCGGATGCTTGATTATGAACAGAATCAGCAGTTTAATCTCCTTGTTAGAGCCTTGGACAATGGAAAGCCTCAACTTACTAGTGACGTTATTCTAACTGTCCACCTCACTGATTTGAATGACAACCCACCATTGTTCAATGAACTGCTGTACCAGGCCTCTGTAAGCGAACCTGTAACACGTGGGCATTTTGTAACGCATGTGCAGGCTTCTGATGCGGACAGCTCTGATGTGGAGAAACTTCGATATTCAATTGTATCTGGCAATGAGCGTATGAATTTTGCAATTGATACTAAGTCGGGCATTATTACAGTTGCAAACTTGCACAAGCAGAATCTGGAGGACGTTTACAATCTTAGTGTCTCTGTATCAGATGGTGTTTTTAGAAGTTCAGCAAAAGTTCGGGTAAGCATTATTAGTGCAAATTTCCATAATCCTGTTTTTGATCAAACTAATTACGAAGTAGAATTGGCTGAAAATTCTGATGTTGGTACACTAGTGATTGAAGTAAAGGCAACGGATGCAGATTCTGGTATATATGGACACATAAGTTATTTCATTGTTAATGACTTTGCAAGAGATAGATTTTCTGTTGAACAGAAAGGAAAAATTTTCACATTAGAGAAATTAGATCGTGAGAACCCAGTGGAGAAGGTGATCGTTATCAGTATTATGGCAAAAGATGGTGGTGGTAAAGTGGCTTTTTGCAATATTAATGTTATACTCACTGATGAAAATGATAATGTGCCTCAGTTCCGAGCTACTGAGTACATGGTAAACATTGGTTCTTATGCACCAAAGGGATCCTCAGTCATTAAGATTATAGCATCAGATGCTGACGAAGGGAGTAATGCGGATATTGTCTACAGCATTGAGGCAGGTTCTGACAATGTTGAAGAAAACCTTCAAATTGATTCGTTTTCTGGGCTCATCAGCACCAAGGAAAGTCTGATAGGACTGGAAAACAACTTTTATACTTTCTTTGTAAGAGCTAAAGATGGTGGAGTGCCACAGCAGGAATCTGTTGTACCTGTCTATGTTAGAATACTCCCACCCGACGTTCCACTTCCAGTCTTTCCTGAACCCTTCTACACATTTACAATTTCTGAAGATATCAGTGTTGGAACTGAGATTGATTTAATTAAAGCAAAAAATGATCAACCACTGGTATATAATCTTGTGAAGGGAAATACCCAGGAAAGCAATATGGATCAAATATTTGCCATAGAGCGGAACACTGGAAGATTAAAAACTGAAAAGAAACTTGATCATGAAACAACAAAATGGTACCAGATTACAGTCATGGCACAGTATCATCATGAGGAATATGAAATAGTTTCTTCTGTGGATGTACGTATTCAAGTGAAAGATGAAAATGATAACCCTCCCATTTTTGACTCTAACCCATATGAAGCCTTTGTTGTAGAAAATCTACCAGAAGGTACCACAGTAATTCAAGTAAAGGCAACTGACTTAGATTCTGGAATCAATGGTCAGATAACTTACAGTTTAGCTCAATCTCAGGAGTTTGATCAAATATTGGAGCTCTTTACCATTAACAGTGAAACAGGTTGGATAACTACTCTAAAAGAGTTAGACCATGAGCAACAGAAAAAGTACAGCATCATGGTGATAGCATCGGATCATGGAGAAAAGGTGCAATTGTCCACTTCTACAGTGGTGGATGTCACTGTTAGTGATGTAAATGACAATCCTCCACGCTTTACTGCTGAAGTCTACAAAGGGACAGTGAGTGAAGATGACCCACCCGGTGGAGTGATAGCCATCTTGAGTACCACAGATGCTGACACTGAAGAAGTTAATAGACAAGTTATCTGCTACATTACAGGTAAGGACTTGGTTAAAATACAGGTGTTTTGTGCACATATTGAGGATTGAATATATTTATGTTAATATTTTACTCATGTAAAAGCTAAATAGTTTTTTCAGGTTAATGGAGTTGATAACTAAGAAATCAGAAGTATCTGTTTTCCATTCCTTGTTTTAGATTTAAATCGTGGCATTTTGTATACCTGTAGCATTGTGCAGTGCCTTAAATCTGTTCAATTTTTGCCAAGCCCAAAATACATTACTGTTAGTCCAGAGTTTCTAATCTGATTAGAAGTTCAATCTTTTTGCACCTGTTTCATGTTCATAAAATTGTTGCAGAGAACCAATTTCGGAGGCCAAACATTCTACGCACAAAAAATGCCTGACAAACATTTGACGTTGTGAGGCAAACAGCCTAATATTAGACATCTTCTAAATGGGTGATCTGCCCAAGACATTTTGCCCAAGTAGTATTAATAGGGCCCAATTTCCAGCTATCTGCAGGCCTCTAGTTGGGACACATAGTTTGCTGACACTCGTTTTACTGCTGTAAATGAGCCGAAAGGAATTTCTGTTTCCCTGTGTAACGTGAAGTGTTACTAATTTGCTGAGCCTCTCCACAAAAGTTTTATTTATTCTTTTATGGAATGTGGGTGCCTTTGGCTAGGCCAGCTTTTATTGAAGTACTACAGTCTACATGGTGTAGGTACACTCAAATGCTTTTAGGAAGTGAGTTCCAGGATTTTGAGCCAAGCAATAGTGAAGGAACAACATCCATTCCAAACCTGGAACTTGGAAAGGAACTTGCAGGTGAGGCAGTGCCTTTTTGTTCCAGATAGAGAGATTGCAGGTTTGTAAGGTGCTTCCAAAGAATCCCTGGTGTGTGTTCATGTGGGTGGCACAGTGGTTAACACTACCACCTCACAGCTCCCGGAATCCAGGTTCAGCTCTGGCTTTGAGAGACTCTGTAGTGTTTGCGTGTTCTCCCCGTGTTGTGTGGGTTCCCTCTGGGTGCTCCAGTTTCCTCCCACATGGGATGTGCAGTTTAGGTGCATTGGTGAAATTGCCCTTTAGTGTCAGGGGGATCAGCAGGGTAAATACATGGGTGTACATGATTGGGCCTGAGGCAGATTGTTGTCAGTGCAATATTGATGGGCTGAATGGCCTTCTTCTGCACTGTAGGATGAATTAGAATATCTGGATGTTAGGCCTGAGTTGTGATTGTTAGAAATTATTGGTGGGTAAATAACATAAATATATATTGAGATGAGAGCATGTGAGATTGGTAGTGCGGTGGGTGGGGATGTGTGTTTGCTGACTTCAATAGTCATTGAACTTTGCAGCACTGCTACTTCTTCCTCAGAGATAGAATCTGTGGGCATTAACTTTCCTGGCCACCAGCTGTCATTTCTTTTGAGGAACCTCTGCTCTCTCCTGCACAATAATCTGTATCCTCTGTTGACCTCCACTATTAAAGCCTTCACCAGAGTGTTTCTGAATCTAGGTGCTCTTTCTGTCTCTATGGCATTCCATTTGTGCAACTTCCTCTTCCAGTCTGTGTCAACACAGGCAATCATCGGCAGTTCCTTCCAAACGTTGCTTTTAAGAGAAGCACATGACTTATGTGCACACTGTTTGGTCCACTGTGGAATATCCAGGCAGCCAGCTGCGTAGCCCCACTTAGGCCAATACTACTATCAAATAAATGAGCAGCAAGCTAGTGGATTACTTGCTTAATGGGAACAAATTATGAAGCATGACCCTGTGCCCAAAAACAGGCCTTAATCAATTTTAACCCCATTCATTCTATTGTTTGTGACGAGATAAAGGAATACTAGGAGTTTCACTTTACCTTTGACAGAAACATTATGTAGTTCAAAATGAGCTAGAAATTTGGCAGAATTCCATCTGTTACAGGACTTTTATGTATCTGCAGTTCTATTGTTCAAACTATTCCTTCCAAGCACCAACACCCATTTCTCCACTGATCATTTTAGTAATCATTTGTTAAATTGCATATCAGTGAACTTTCTGAGATGGAATTATGGATTTCTTCATCAGCTGATATAAATTGCTGCCAAAATGATGAAATGGCAGATGGTCACAGAAGTGCTTAACATTGAGTTAATTAACCTCATCACTTGTTTGGAAATGATTGTTACTTACATTTCTACAGAATCTGTTTTGAAAAATGCAACGTAACTCTTGTTCCACTGACATCCCCCCATTTAATGATATTCTCTGTTTATATTGCGCAGAGGTATTTTTATATTTCATTGGTGATGTTAAGCTAAATTGGATTGATGTTGTAGAGGTTAGCCTGTTAGCCTTTTCTGATTACTTATTGAGTTTTGCTTATTGGCGTGTTCCCAGTTGAAAGTACATTATTGAGACAGAGATAAAGTGTATGGAGAGTTACTGATGAATTGTAATTGATTTGCACAGAGAGCTTTGATGGGAAGCAAAGTTCACTTGCATGAGTAGTAATATGTCAGTGATTAAACCACGTAGGAAGAGCTATGTCTTTTACTAAGAATTTTACCAGATCAAATGATTTAACTTTGCATCCCTTTTCATGGCATGTTCCCTAGATTGAAATAATTTTCAATATTCAGTATTTTCTTTCATTGTTACCAGCCTCAGTCCACAGTCACAAGTTGGCAAGACGAGTTTGTTTTGTTTTTACAGAGCCTGTAGTCAGAATATAAAATTGAGAAACTACTTGCTACCAGCCAACATTAAAATTGTAAATACTGTTCTATATTTGAGAGAAATGGAATGTATAAACTGCTGAGAATTTATTGGTTTAATGTTACCATTAGCACACTAGAGCACATTTTAGACAATGGAAATGAATGCCTTTACTAATGACTTCATTTATTGAAATTTGTTTACTAGATCTTTTCCAATGGCAAGTAGGTAAAGGTGCCACTGACTGCAGCATTTGGCTCTGAACA
Source organism: Sphyrna mokarran (assembly GCA_024679065.1). Taxonomy (NCBI): domain Eukaryota; kingdom Metazoa; phylum Chordata; class Chondrichthyes; order Carcharhiniformes; family Carcharhinidae; genus Sphyrna; species Sphyrna mokarran. The sequence goes on along the minus strand of JAGIQG010000001.1, from coordinate 71,194,028 downwards.
CCAGATGCTCAACCTATGTGACAGCTGATCTTGGGCAGAGTAACAAGCGACATACTGGGTGGGATTTACAGCCTCACTAGTCCCAAACCTTAAAATTAATGGGCTTTTCTATAGTCCACCCCTCGCCCACTCAGATTCCCATGGCAAGTGGAGTGGTAAAATTCTGGCTACTGTGTTTCTGAGTAGTAATCCGTACAAGGGTCTAACTTCTGGTCACAAGGGGCAACAAGGGTTGAAGGTAAGCTGAACAAAAAGTGTCAAAGCAAGAAAAGCGAACATACCCCTCTCTGTCCAACCCCAAAATCCTGATCACTATTTTGTGTCTCGTCTCACCTCACATCCTGATTAGAAAGTTCATGTGTTTACGTGTTTGTAAAGTTACGCATTGGACTTGACTATGAGTCTCTTCATGATTGATAGCCTGTTGAAATTCAATATCTGGACTCAGCTGCCAAGAGTTGCTAAATGACCAAATGCCGGAAGCACTATCAATACAAAATAAAGGTTTTAGGAGACTCAGTTGCCGGAACAACCTTTTTTGAAAGTCCAATGCTATCCAACCAGATTACTGCCAGACTTAAGCAGCAGCTTCAAGTCATAGTCATAGAATTGTACAGTACAGAAAAGCCCTACACATAGAACATAGAACAATACAGCACAAACAGGCCCTTCAGCCCAAGAGTTGCGCCGATCACACCTACCAATCCACAGACCTATCTATAACCCCCTATCCTATTCGTTTCCATATACTCATCCAGAAGTCTCTTAAAAGACCCCAGTGAGTTTGCCTCAACAACGTCCGACGGTAGTCGGTTCCATTCACTCACCACCCTCTGAGTGAAAAACCTACCCCTGACATCTCCTTTGTCACCATCAAGTTTGCACCAATAATAACCAACACAAGTTGTGTTAACCCAATTTTCCAGCAGTTGTCCCATTTCCTTGAATGCAATATTTCAAGTGCTCATCCAAATACTTTTTAGAGGTTAAGGTTCCCAGCCCCCATTACCTTCCCAGGCAATGCAATCTAGGTTCTCTTTTCTCAAATCCTCTCTGAATCTTTTGCCCCTCACCTTAAAACTATTCCTCCTCTTGACTGAAACCTCAACCAAGGGGAACAACTACTTCCTATTCACCTGTCCATACTACTCAATCTTATATACCTCAATCATGTCAATACTCAGCCTCCTCTGCTGTCATGAAAACAATTCAATACAAACCTATCCAGTCTTTCCTTATAGTTCAAATGCTCCATCCAACACTATATCCTGGTGAATCGCTCCTGTACTTCTTCTAGTGCAATCATATCTTTTCTACAGTGAGGTGACCAGAACTGCACTTAATACTCCAGCTGTGGCCTAACCAACATTTTGTACAGCTCAACATAATCTCCTTCCTCTTATATTTTATGCCACAACTGATATAAGATGCTACACACATATTTTCAATATGTTTCAAAATCTTTCTTTTGATTTTTATCAAATACTAATGTGAATGATGAAACATTAGTTGTAACTAATCCTTCTCCTTTGTAAATACAGTACTATGTTGTTTAATGTTAATTTTATTAATTTTCAGGAGGTGATCCTCTGGGGCAATATGCAATTGAGCACATTCAGAATGAATGGAAGGTTTATGTCAGAAAACCTTTGGATAGAGAGAAGAAGGATCATTATCTTTTAAATATTACAGCTACTGATGGGTCTTTAGTAGCCAAAGCAGTAGTAGAAGTTAAAGTCCTTGATGCAAATGATAACAACCCTATTTGTGAAAAGGTGAGTATTAGACATGAAGAAATTATTGTATACAGTTCGTGCACAAATGCATCAGATTGTTTTCTCTGCCCTTTTGATAAAGGATCAGTCTTTAATTAAAACAATGAGATGGGAAATTGATGCCAACATATTACTGTGGATTTGCACAGTACAATTATCAAAAATAAGAAATTAAGGAGCATTGCCAAGTTGCAAAGTATTTACAGAATAGAAGCAGGCCATTCAGCCCAGTAGGACCATGCTGATGTTAATAGTCTGCATGAACTTTCTCCCACCCTTCTTCATTAACTCTATCAGTCTATCCTTCTATTCTGTCTCTCAAATGCTTATATAGTTTCACCTTGAATTCAACGAAACTATTCATCCCACAATAAAGAAGTTTCTCCTGAATTTACAGCACTTACAGTATAAGATGATTTCATTTTTAAAAATCTATTCACTGAATTCTTCCAGCTTTTTATAAGGTTCAGCTTTGTTATTTTGCAGATCATTGACTTTTCAGAAAAGCTAATGATGGCAACAAGATAAAGTAAATTTGGCCTTTAAAAGGTTGCAGGAAGATATCAAATCTGGCTTAGTGACAGAAATCATACATACCTAGCAGATGGCGTTGCTCAGTTGTGCATATTTCTGCAAACAAGACCCTGGTAGGATTCATGGAATGCTGACACGTGACAAAAATAACCAAAAAAAACCTTCTTGCGCATTTGCTGTCCACATACATTAAGATAGATGCATTAGCAGTGGCATAACCTGCAAAGAGCACATCCACAAAAGCTTTAGCGCCTTGTAGCATATTGACAACTACATGATCCTTCACACCTTTTTAGTGCTGTGCCGATTGAGTCACAGCTCCAACTAATGTTCATGTATTTTCCCTATAAATAACTCAAATATCACTGTTCTTCTCTCAGTAGAAAAATCCTTGATTCCTGTCTTGTTGAAATACTAGTCAATTCTACTTATAGCCACAACTGTTATAATTTCAATCAATGTTATAAGTTTGAGTTAGCCAAAAAAAGAATGATCAGTATAATTATTCAGAAATTCTGCAATATTTATTTTGATAGATTTATTTTGGTCAGATCAGTGCTTGCTATTAACCTATTTCTGTACTAAGAGGAGAAATTGAATCTTGACAACTTATTTCTCCCATGTTAAAAATCTGAGTTGGCTCCAAAATCTGTATTGTTGTTTGCTGCGCTGGACTGAACAGGAAGTGTACTGGGCACCATACTGTCCCAGGCAATTGTTAATTATCCAGGCCTTATGCCAGTTGAGCCCTTAAAGGGAATGCCATAAGATTCATACCTCTTACCATTTAACTACTGTTGTGGCCATTTAAACTCTGTCTGGCATTTTTCTGTGCCGAGCAGTTCCAAATATTTGTTATTTAAAACCTTTGTCATGTTCACCATTACTGAGGCAAAAACAATGGGAAGCACAAAGTACAGTTTTACACCAAGACTATTGCCATACTTAAGTCCATTATACACTGTCAAGCCATAGAGAAGGTCAGAGAAATGCTCTGTTATTGCTCATTGTTTCTGATCAGATCAATCTCATGCCTCAAGGGCACGGACACTTATACCTCTGAAATATTTTGTAAAAGCAAGGTGCAAGAAACATGTCTTTCAGCCCTTTACATCCATTCCTTCCTTTGTTTATGCTGTATCATGAACTTACCTGATATTTCTCCAGCTCTACTTTTAAGTGTTAATTACCTAAATACTAAATCTGTTTCGAGTGCCTTTTTCCATATTTATGAAGGAAAATTCTCACTATTTGTAGCTTCACATGAGGCTACTTAATTTATTCTTTTGTGCAAAAATATGCAATAGCATTTTCTCACAGGTTACTTTCTTCTGCATTATCTGCAGTTCACTGAAAATAAGTTCAACACCTTATAATTGAAGTGCTAAGTTTAATAATGATGCTCAAGATTCCTCTTTAATCCCGTTCCAATTCATCAGTTCCTCTAGTAGGTAGATGCCGAAATTGTACACCCTACTCCAAAGGCAACATATACAAGGTTCAAATTACTTTGCTTTACTTTCAGACCAAACATTTTTGAGCTCCTGTGTAATATCTGCTTAGCTTTGTTGAAATCAGCCATACATTTCAGCAAAAGGTTAACGAGCAGTGTAAATCCACACTTGTTTATAATTTCCTTTACCAGGTGGATAACTTTATATTGCTTGGTGCTTAAAAAATTTGTCTGCTGTTTTGCAGCTTTTACAATTAAAGCACATGAACTTAATTTTATGTGAGTTGGTATGGCATGGGGGCACAATGGTTTGCACTGCTGCCTCTCAGCGCCAGGGACCCGGGTCTGATTCCTGGCTTAGATGACTGTCAGTGCAGAGTTTGTATGTCCTCTCCCTGTCTGTGTGGGTTTCCTCCTGGTGCTTCAGTTTCCTCCCACAGTCCAGAAGAAGTGCTGGTTAAGTACATTGACTGTGCTAAATTCTTCCTCACTGTACCCGAACAGGCGCCAGAGTGTGACAACTAGGGGAATTTCACAGTAACTTCATTGCAATGTTAATTTAAGCTTGCATGTGACATTAAGAAATAAATTTAAGAAAGTAACTGTGATTTTGCAATTAAGAGATAATGTAATTTGATTTAATAGATAATGGAAATTGTATCTTATGCCTATGCCCACTTGCTGCTAATTTTCTTCAATTTCAATTCCTGTACCCACATTTAAACTAGAAACTGCCAGTGCAAATTTATGATCCAGTAGTTACAGTCTTCCTCTTGTCAATGACATTTCTTCCGACAGGGTCTAACTGCAATGAGTAGTATTTATTTAAGAGAATTCCATTAAAAGATCCGTAATAGAAGAATGAAAATTGAGAGTGTATATAACTTTAAACTAAGAACTGAATTACATCTTAGTCTAATTATCCCCCTCTCTTCAACGTCACTTGAATTGAAACTTGGACTTAATTTCTGCTGTTCATGTGTAATGTCTAATCTAATGGTATTAGATCTAATAGTATTAAAAATTGCTGTTACGTTACAATAAGATTTTCAGCACCACTGCAGCAAGGACAGTAGCCATCAAATGGTGGCTGGCATATTAGGTGGCAAGAGCTGAAAAGGATTGGCAGTACAGTAGCAATAAATAAAAAGTGATGATATTTAATTCATTTAGTACAATGGTTAAGGATTTTCACTGTTAACAATTGATCTGTAAAAATCATGAAAAATTGCAGCACCATTTTTCTTCCATGTCTCCAGCATCTGCTGTTTATTTCATGGTTTTTGGAGGGTGGGAAAAGTGGAATGAAAACATCTAAAAGAAAAATATTGCATATGTTTTTTTTCTTTTCAGACACTATACACTGAGACTGTTGCAGAGGATGTTTCTTCTGGCAAACTAATCCTTGTGGTGTTGGCTGAAGATGCAGATATCCGTTCAAATGCTGAAATCACTTACACTCTCCATGGAACTGGTGCAGAGAAATTCAGACTAGATCCAGACACTGGTGAGAAAATTCATACTGTACTACTGTAGCAATATATGATGCTTCTATTTATTTAGCACTGCTGATGTGATTAAAAGAGCGCATTCAAACTTTGCAAGGATTCACTATAAAGTGTCTTAGTGAATTACACTTATATATTGAATGAAAGTATGTGACAATATCTATGCCAAAATTGTACGAGCCGTATATTACAAATTTGTTAAATGTTATTGCTTTATCTGATAACAACAGAGTAGAAAACTCTCTTGAAAGCACATGAATATCAATTATTAATATCCAGAAAATGAAAGATTTGTCATGTAATAAGCATTCGGTAAAAAATTGTATTTTTATTAAATAATTAGGTGAATTGAAAACCTTAGCTCCACTTGATCGTGAACAGCAAGCAGTTTATAACCTATTGATGAAAGCCACTGATGGAGGAGGTCGTTTCTGCCAGGCTGATGTCGTTATAACACTGGAGGATGTGAATGATAACGCGCCAGTGTTTTCATCTGATCCATATACAGTATCTGTCTTTGAAAACACAGCTAATAAAACACTGCTAATGAGAGTTCAAGCCACTGATCCAGATACAGGTAAGATGTAGTCCAGTGACACGAATTTAACCCTGAAAAGTGTGAGGTGATATACTTTAGTAGGAGTTATTTGACAAGACATGGAAGTGGGAAGTTCTACAGAGCAAGGGAACCTTGGCGTGTTTGTCCATAGGTCTCTGAAAACAGAGAGTATGTTCGTAGGATGGTGAGAAAGGCAGATGGGACAGTTGCCTTTATCAATCAAAGCACTGATTACAAAAAGAGGGAAGTCATGTTGGAGTTGTACAGAACATTGGTGAGGCCACAACTAGAGTACCTTGTGCAGTCCTGGTCACCACACTATAGGAAGGATGTGCTTGCACTGTGGGTGAGCCCAAAGGAGATTCACCAAGATGCTGCCTTGGATAGAACACTTAAGTTATGAAGAGAGGCTGGATGGACTGGGAATTTTCCATTGGAGTTAGATGAGGGCAATGCAGTCGATGTTATCTACGTGGACTTTAGAAAGGTCTTTGACAAGGTACCGCATGATAGGTTGTTGCATAGGGTTAAATGTCATGGGACCCAGGATGAAGAAGCCAATTGGATACAAAATTGGTTTGACAACAGAAAACAGAGGATTGTTGTAAAGGGTTGTTTTTCAAACTGGAGGTCTGTGACCAATGCCCTGCCTCAGGGATCGATGTTCTGTCTACTGTCCCCTGTTATTTTTATTAATGATTTGGAAGAGAATTTATGGGCCATGGTTAGTAAGTTTGCAGATGACACTAAGATTGGTGGCATAGTAGACAGTGAAGAAGGTTATCTAGTGTTGCAAGGTGATCTTGATCAATTGGGTCAATGTGATGTGATGCACAGACCTACTCAGTTAATGGTAGGGCATTGAGGAGAGTTATAGAACAAAGAGATCTAGGAATATAGGTTCATTGCTCCTTGAAAGTGGAGTCACAGGTGGATAGAATGATGAAGAAGGCATTCGGCATGCTTGGTTTCATTGGCCAGAACATTAAATACAGGAGTAGGGACATCTTCTGGTCACCCTATTATAGAAAGGATATTATTCAACTAAAAAGAGTGCAGAAAAGATTATTTAGAATGCTACTGGGACTTGATGCTTTGAGTTATAGGGAGAGGCTGGATAGACATTTTTTTCTCTGGAGTGTAGGAGGCTTAGGGGTGATCTTACAGAGGTCTATAAAATAAAGAGAGGCATAGATCAGCAGGATAGTCAACATCTTTTCCCAGAAATAGGGGAGTCTAAAATTAGAGGGCATATGTTTAAGGTGAAATGGGAGAGATACGAAAGGGTCCGGGGGGGGCAGTTTTTTCACACAGAAGGTAATGATTCTTTGGAACGAGTTGCCAGAGGCGTACATAATTTTGTCTTTTAAAAAGCATTTAGATAGTACATAGCTGTAGAGGGATATTGGCCAAATTTAAGCAATTGGGACTAGCTTAGAGGTAAAAACTGGACAGCATGGACAAGTTGGACTGAAGGACCTGTTTCAATGCTGTAAACCTCTATTCACTCTGCGACTGAGGGGTGACCTGATTGAGGTGTCCAAAATTAAGGGGCATCAACAGAGTAAATAACGAGCAGCTATTCCCTTTAGTTGAAGGGTCAGTCACAAGGGACATAAGTTCAAGGTGTGGGGTAGGAGATTTAGGGAGGAATGTGAGGAAAAACATTTTTATCCAGAGAGTGGTGACCGTCGTGCACTGCTTGAGGATGATTAATGGGAGTTGCCTCATGTACTTTTAAAAAAATACCTGGATATGCACTTGGCACGCCATATCATTCAAGGTTGTGGGCTAACTGCTGATAAATGGGGTTAGGTGGGAGATCAGATATTTTACACGTTTTGGTACAGACACGATGGCCTGTAGAGCCTCCTCTGCACTGTACGATTCCATAAATAAGAACAGCTGTTTACAGCACGATTCTTAGAAATTAAGCAAATGTGTAAATTGTTACCAGATATACTTTTCAATGAAAATTTCATTTGGAAATCAAGAATATGTAACTCCCCTGTGTTGCGAATGCGGTCATTGGAAGTCCTACTTGTAAATCCAGTAAAGAAAATTAAGTAAGCTTCAAAAAAAGCAACTAAATGATTTATTAAACAAATTACATACTTTTAAATCATGCTTTAATTTGGGAATTTTTCATATAAATGGAGCATTTAATTTTGTGACATGACGAGAGTGCATTCCACACCACACCAGTTTGAGTTGCTTCCACAGTGAAGGCTTGTGTTCTCTCAGGCACCAAATAGGCCAATATTGGACCTTCCCTGCAACTGAGAACCAAATAAAGTGGAAATTCAGTCTCTAAAAGTTGCCAGACTGTCAGAAGCTGGTAGCTTTCCAGTACCAGCAGAACCACTGGGAGTGGTGGCTGCTGTCTGTAATGTTCCAAAACACAGTCCAGGGATGACCACTGGATCCATGAACCTAAGTGGATGGTGGCTGATAGAGATCAGAGGTGATGTCAGGAGGAGTGACCCTTCCCAATGCTGGATTTCTTGATCAGGCATTGAATGTCTGACAACAAAGGACACACCCCTACAAGGTCACATGCAAACCAGACAGGATTGTTGGGCGATCTTCAGGAGGCATAGGAGAGCTGTGCAAATCCAATTGAACCCCTGAGCCACCATTAAATTCTTGTGTGCTCAGCAACAATTGCTTTCAAATGGCTCATGAATGAGCCTAATTGACAATTCATTGTTGGCAGGTGGGATTCCTGCATCAAGACCTTCCTAACTGAATAGAAAACAGTTTTCCTGATACCAGGACTTTGATGCAAGTACTGTCACCCAAATCTCCTTGTTTGCCTGTTTCAGCGAGCTCCATTAATTTTTGCCTATAGTTTCCCTGAAAAAGTAGTTGTGGATCTTCTCCTTAAACTGCAGCAGCCCATGTGATGATAACATTCCTTAAATAGGGAATTGAGATATGGCTACAGTTTATGAATGCTTTTCCACTGAGCCCCTTACTTTTCCCATTTTCTATGGGGCTCCTTGGAAGTGCATCCTGTTAGCTGCTGCCTTGACTTGAGATGAGAACAGTTATGTTTGCCTCTCATCGGCATTCAGTCTTGTGTCTCTGCTTTAGTCATTGTTTTGGGAGGATCTTGAAACTATGTGGCTCTGACAGGACACAAATTGAGTGCAGATCATTTGTAATTAATTGTTGCTTAATTTCATTATTGGTAATTCCTAACAAGTTGAATTGAAAGATGAGTATAGGACAGTAACTGGCTAAGTTGGATTAATCTTGTTTATCTTTGCGGATAAGGCATCATGACATAATCTTTCACATTGAAAGAGTGTTTCTCCCACACCAAGGAGGTTATTACATCAAAATTTACAGCTGACAATAATAGGGAGGCGCAGTAAACTGTGAATGAGAAGAGGAAGTAGGCAGATTGCATTCAACGTGAGTAAATGTAAGGTAATTTTGGACCCAATAAAGATTGTTTTCTTATTGGTAAGGAACTGCAACAGAGCAAAGGGCTTTGTGTGTCCAAGAACACAAATCACAGAAAATTAATGCACAGTTACCAAAAGGAATCTAAAAAGATTGAAGTAAAGTTTAGCCTCTGCTGAGTGACTTGGAATACAAAGGGAGGAAATAATGCTTCAGTTATACAGAGCCAGGCAAGTATTATGGATACAAGAGCAGGTCAGATGCTGCACTTACTGGGATAAGTGCAGCTCCTGTCATTCTGTGAACACACAAAGCTTGACAGTTGCCAGGAGAAAACAACCCCCAATTTATCTACAGTCTATCTACTATCTTTAAACATTCATTCCCTCCACTGTAGCTAATCGCCAAGGCTCCTTTGCCACCCTTCTCACTACTGACCTCTACCACCTAGAAGGAAATGTGCATCAGATACACAGCAACATCATCACCTGCAAGTTACCCTTGATGTCACGCACCATCCTGACTTCAAAATGTATTGCTGTTCTTCCGTGTTACTGAGGCAAAATCTTTGAACTATCTCCCTGACAGCACTGTGGGTGTACCTACACCACATGTACAATGATGGTTAAGAAGGTGGTCCATTTCTGTTTTAAGAGGATCAGATTCCCAAAGCCTAAAGATGTGGAAGTTAGGTTGGTTGACCAAGGTAAATTGCTCCTTAGAATCAGTGGGACTAGCAGGATAAATACATAAGGATAGGGGGCTGGGTGGGATGGTGGTTAGTGCAGACTTGATGGGTTGAATGGCCCTCTTCCGTACTATAGGGATTATGTGATTGTGTGAGGAATGGGCAGGAAATGTTGGCCTAGATAGCAGTGCCCACAACCCATGAAAAAAATAAATCGAATGCCTTGGTTGGACCCCATCTGGTGTAGTGCTGTCAGTTATGGGGGTCACATCAAAAAATATAGCCTTGGAGGGGAGTGTGCAGATTCACCAGAACGATGCTGCGTGCCATACCAATTAAATAAATGTCATCTCTATAAGTTAAAATACAAGCTTTATTCAATGTGGAATCTTTATCCATTTCAAATGAATTCAGCGTTTATCTCCGATAGATAGCTGCTGGAGGTCAGATAACCTGGCCTGTGCATTCAAGGGACTAACTGTTTACTGATTTACTGTTTGACTCTGTCCTAAAATCAAATAAGCATGCATTCCATTTAAATGTCTTAATTTTTCATTTCTGAAAGTCATCAAACAGTTGATGAAGTAGTTGCAATTCTATTGCCTATCAATAAGCTAATTGATAACTTACTCATGGCAACATCGGTGGAATGTGGCTTTTGCACTTCAAGAAACCATTTTTGATTGCAAAGAGAGCTGCACTGTCTGTGACAACAGTCACCTTCGAGAAGTTACTTTGGCTTTGCAGAAAAATGGACTGGCAGTAGCATTTGTCATGATGTGGAGATGCCGGCATTGGATTGGGGTAAACATAGTAAGAAGTCTCACAACACCAGGTCAAAGTCCAACAGATTTATTTGGTAGTAACCGCCACTAGCTTTCGGAGCGCTGCTCCTTTGACGGGTGAGTGGCAAGTTCCCACTCACCTGTCAAAGGAGCGGTACTCTGAAATCTAGTGGCATTTACTACCAAATAAACCTGTCGGACGGTAACATTTGTGTCAGAAGAATGACTGGAACATCATAAGATTTTCAGCCTGCGCTATTTGGGACCAAAAAAAAACAGTTGCTTGGCCTAACAAAGCCACAGGAAATTGCGATCCACAGAAACTCCATTACTTTGAGAAAATCCTGCAAAAGCTTGACTTCGGTTGTTGTGTTCAGCAGAACTGAACTTCAGGTGTGAAGAAGATCTTCCACAAAGCCTACAATTTACTTTTCCAAAACAAGACAACATGTGAATTATGAATTGTTGCTTTCTTTAATAACTTGTAGAAGTGCACTATTTTCTGTAATTGTACTTCTCTTGAGTGTGCTTGCGTCTGTGTGAATGTGTAATGGGTGCCGTAACATTCAATTTCGGGGTGAGTGCATAATTAAATAATAACCATCTTTGTTTAAACCCACAAAAAAACCTGCTGTTTATTAAATTGCCACTCTTGTATTAAAAACGCACAAACATCTTTCTCTCAAAATTTCCCTGATTAAAGATAGTTGAGAAAGGGACAAGAATTTCAACAATTCTCTCATCCTGTTGATACACCAAGACTTAATGATTTAAATTAAGAGGACAAACTGTATAAATTTACTTTCTTTTCATCAAAGGCGAGAAGGATGTACAATTTTAAAACTAGAGTGAAATCGGGAAGCACTTCCTTGTTACAAAGAGTAGTATAAATGAGGAATTCTGACCCGAAAAGACTCTGCACATTGAATTAAGTGAGATTCTCAAGGTTGAGATCAACAAGTTTTCATTAGTTTTAGTATCAAGGGATATGGATCAAAGGTGATTAAACACAGCTACAGTATAAATCAGCCATGATTTAATTGAATAGTGGAACAGGCTTGAGAAGCTTAATTGCTTATATTTTCTAATAGTTATTCTTAGATGATTAGTAGATGGTCACATATAAATACTTAATCAGTTGTTCCACTCCATACCTAAACAGGATATTATCAGGCTACTTTGGGGAAAATCATTTGAAGCTATGACCGTTAAAGTAAATGGAACTCCAGGCAAACATACAAAGCTAGAAAATCCTTGGCCCCTCCTCTGGGCTTGAACTGTAACCTTAAAACCCTAACAGAGGTGCAAGTAGAAGGACTAAAATTAAGCTTGATTGCAGATGCACGTAATATTGGAATTCTTAAGTGTTTCAGGGTCGGGGGGACTGTTGGTGGGGATGGGAGGAGGAGTTTGGCAATCAATGAGAAGCCAGCCCAATCTATTTTAGTGATTGTAACAGTTAATGTTGCTGCATAGAACTGACTTTTACTATTTTATGAATTTTTTCTTTAAAGCAGACCTTCTTAAAATGACAATAAACAAGAGTCTCTAGCATGACTAAACAATAATTAACTAGCAATTTTACGTTTCCTTACCTAGAGTGTTTAATTTTAGTTCACATAAAGCTCATATTCTGATGTGTGACTGATAATTTCAGTCGCGCCAGTGCAATTAACCAAAATGTTAATCATGATAATGTTCTATATAAGTCAGACTGGGTGCTAAGGGATTAGTGAACCCCACTAGCAGTTACATAAATGATATATAAATAGTTAATCATGTGTTTTTCCACTGTGATGAATTCAGTAATGACATTGTGCACATTTTATTTCTTCACCTCGGTTCAAATTATTTCAGTAGTAGTTACTCTAACGTGCTTTATTTAGTCACTTGTAAATGGATTTTAAGATATTAGATTTGCCCAGATCTTCTGAGTAGTAGTAATGATGAATGGATTGTCACTGTGCTCAGAAGTTCCCCCATGGTGGCATACTGGTTAGCACTGCTGCCTCACAGCGCCAGGGACCTGGGTTCGATTCCCGACTTGGGTCATGGCCTGTATCTGCATGGGTTTCCTCCAGGTACTCGGGTTTCCTCCCGCAGTCTGTAAGACATGCTGGTTAGGTACATTGGCTATGTTAAATTCTCCCTCAGTGTACCCAAACAGGTGACCAGAGTGTTGTGACTGGGGGATTTTCACATTAATTTCATTGCAGTGTTAATGTAAGCCTGCTTATGACTAATAAATAAACTTTGCAACTCTGCTGTCTTTCTTCTGGAGTTTTCCAATCCCGGCTTTCATGCGGAGGGGTAGTTGGGGTGGGGTTGTGTGAGTAGTCAGGTGAGGGTGATCAGGAGGCTGATTAGGAGTGGCAAAGTGTCTGAGTTGTGGAATTAGTAGTCATGATGTAGAGATGCCGGCGTTGGACTGGAGTAAACACAGTAAGAAGTCTGACAACACCAGTTTTAAATCCAACCGATTTATTTGATAGTAAACTCACAAGCTTTTGGCTCTATGGCCTTTGTCAGGCAAATGAGGTGTTCTTGTCTGCAATAGTGCACACATCAGCACAGACTGTTTACAGATGTAATCTGTAAACTGTCTGTGCTGATGTGTGAACTATTGGAGACTAGAACACCTCATTCGCCTGACGAAGGCCATAGAGCCAAAAGCTTGTGAGTTTACTATCAAATAAATCGGTTGGATTTAAAACTGGTGTTGTCAGACTTCTAATTGTGGAAATATCCAGGTGTTAGACTAAGGGCAGAATTTTCCATTTCCCCGCAAAGAGAAATTGCCATGCAGCTCTCAGGCTGCACAATTGGTTATTCTCTCCAGGTAATCAGTACTGCGTGCAGAAAATATCTGGAGGCATGGTTCACGCCGTCATGCTGGAAAAAACCGTCAGTTAGGCATCCTGAGATATTAGGAAAGGGTGCCCCAAAATAACAGGAAACCACCCCCCCCCCCCCCCCCCCCCCCCCCCAACACCCCCATCACATAGACGCAGAAAACCCACATCAACGGATAAATGGAACCCACCCCATTGGAGCTGTCCAGGAGTAAGTGCCAGGCTGCTGCCTAGGCATCTCTATCTTCTCTCAGAGGCTATATTTAACTGTGCATCCCCAATAGATACCCTTTGCTCTGTTCATGTTTAAAAGCCTATTATAAGCATAATTGTTGTTTTGTTTATTTATTAATAATATAGTTTATAACTTGATAATGAAACCTGTGCTGATAAACGATTTTTTTCAACTGAACTGTCATTATTTTATTCTAACAGTTTAGAAGAATAATTATCCTGCAACTTGGGAAGAAAGACATACCTCACTATCTTGTTTCTTTGTGCCATTTAGCTCACAATTTCCAGGGTGTGAGGGATATGGAGGGGTGTGGAGGGATATGGTCCAGGTGCAGGTCAGTAGACTAGGCAGAAAAATGGTTTGGTACAGCCAAGAAGGACCAAAAGGCTTGTTACTGTGCTATAATGTTCTTTGGTTCTAATTTATAATTCTGTCTTGTTCACCAGAACTTAATGGTCTGTAGATCAAACCAGTATTGTCACTTTTAGCTCATAGGTCCAGAAATCTAAGGAGGTTGAAGTTTGGATTTGAGCCAACAATATTTTACAAGTTAAGATTTTGTTACAAAATGTTATAGACCTTGCACTTCGTTTAAAACAAAATACAAAGAACATTTTGTCTGAAACTTCCAAGTACATTCAGCATCACTGATACTGATGTTATTGTATAGATTTGCTGGATACAGATTTAGTGTGAGTCTCTTGTAATATGTTATTTCAGTATTGCAGTTGGCACTGTTAGCATCTGTCTATCAATTTATGTACGGAACCTGCAAAATTGCGTGATTCATCTTCAAATTTCTGTTTTGTATTTAGCCTGATGTTAGAACTTGGGAGGAGGGTGGGCTTCCAAGTGAGGGAAATGTCTAGGATGTTTTATGGGTCAAGGGAGAAGAATGAGCCATTCAAAATTATGTAGCGCATGTGGAGATAAAATGATGGTAACTTTTACAAAAATTATAGAACATTAACAGTCCATGCAGAACCAGTTGTGTTTGAACTTTTTGAGCTTTGTGATTCTACGTAAATAATATAGATAATTACTATAGGAGGCAAGATGTTCTTAAATATGTTTCTGTATTTATTTCCTGAGTAAAGAGTGAATTGCATTTCTCATAATTTGTTAATATTATATAGCAATTATTTTTGTTTACTCCCATCAGTAGTGGATAATTTAAAAATCCGTATTGCTAGTACCTTTCACCTGAGATATGTATGGATAGGTACCATATATCACGATATAAAATAATAGTACAATTATGAATTTACTATATTGAGGACCAAGCATTTTATGTGAGCACAAGATGGCTGTTTCCTTTTGCTAAAGTTAATTTTGCTACTTTAGCAAAGGTAATGTACTGAAAATGTTTGTGTTGTTTAAATCAAAGTTCATGAAGTGATTATATTGATTGAACTGCTTTCTTTCTTCAATCTTAAAACATAGGATTGAATCGTCAGATACTTTATTCACTTGTGGATTCTGCAGACGATCGCTTCTCCATTGATGAATTATCTGGAATCATTAGTCTGGAGAAGACCTTAGATCGAGAACTCCAGGCTTCCTACAGCCTAGTTGTGAAAGCCACTGATCAAGGCGCACTCAAAAAACTATCCTCTGTCTCTACGGTGTTGGTTTCTGTACTCGATATCAATGACAACCCACCTGTGTTTGAGCACAGAGAGTACCTTGCCACACTTTCTGAGGATACTCCTTTAGGAACTGAGGTTCTTCAGGTATTTGCAGCTAGCAGGGACACTGAAGCCAATGCAGAGATTACATATTCCATCATCAGTGGCAATGAACATGGAAAGTTCAGCATTGATGCAAATACAGGTATTTTCTTACATGATAATAATTGTAGTTAAATTTAAAAATAATCAGTGATAATAAATTGATTATTTTAAGAGGTTCAGAGATCAAACAAATTTCAAATAAGGAGGCACTTAATGCAGCATTGACAGGACAATTTAAGCAACAAAATTATAGTCAACAAATGAAGGTAGCAGATGCCCAAGTTTAAATTGTTCATGCTTCCCACTGGTTTGTGGTGGCGCAAATGGCTCATGATTCCTGTTCTTCTTTGTTCCATTGTATCCTCTTGAAGTCTGTACAACAAACTTTTTAGTATCCTTTCCTTTTATTCCCTGTAACTATGGCTCTTACTTCCTCCTAATATCGTTGGTGTAGTTTGATCTTGTTATTTCATTTGTTAATGTTCACGGACCCGTGGTCACAACCTGAACTGGATATCCTCAACACCTTACCAGCCCATCATTAAGTTTTTTTCCCTATATACATATTTGCCAGACTTAATAATCTTAAACTCATTTGGTTATAGTCTAAGGCCCATTGATCTATACATTTCAAAGCAAATCATTTGATAACAATTGATAACACACCTTATTTCCCTTTTCCCATCAGTTCATCCCTTCAATCCATTATAGTGTGATTGTTTTAATTGAAATCACACAGGCCATATATCCTCAGTTGAGAATATATTTGGAATTAATTCTTAGCAGAAGCCTATACAAATTACACATAAAAAAAAGTCATGGTGCATGCAGTACAAAAGGTTGAACAAGATATTAAAATGCAATGAGTATAAGAAATGCACATTTCCGACATGATTTTGTGCATTTGATCTGTTAAAATTTAAAAGAAATTTTACATACTCCTGTATCGATGCATTATTTTTCTTATTATCGTTTCTATTAATTTGCCATTTATTTTTATCAGGTTCCATTTTTGTGCTTAAAAACCTGGACTTTGAGACGTCTCATGAATATTATTTGACAGTTGAAGTCACGGATGGTGGAACACCTTCGCTTAATGATGTAGCAACAGTGAATATCAATGTGACAGACATCAATGACAACACTCCTAAATTTAGCCACAATGTATATATGGCAGTGATCAGTGAAGATGCTCCTTTGGGACAGCTGGTTGTTATAGTATGTTCAATATTTTACATGGTTTTTGTCCTCATTTAAGAGTCAAGAATAATAGCGGGAGAAGAAGGAATTAACAAGACAAAACTTAAAAGTCAAGATGATATGACACATACAATCTTAACCCACCATTACTCTAATTCAGTCTGTTGTGTTTTAAATGGCTCCAACTTTTATCTCTATTTCAATTCTCGACAGTCTGATCAACAAGATTTTCTTAAAGTTTGTTGAATTTAGTTTTCACAGCTCTCATATGATCTACTATTTCATATGCCTACAAGTAATAATGTAATATGGAGAATAAGAAAAAGCTACAGTTACATTAGAAAGAATGCAGAGAAGCATGGAATAGATGAACCCACCCACTAGGACACTTTAGTTATGAATATGTTTATTTTGGTGGGATAAGGGTGAGGTTAGTTAGCTGGAAGAGTATATTAAGAAATCTCATAACACCAAATTAAAGTCCAACAGGTAACATGAACTTTTGGAGCGCTGTTCCTTCAACAGCTGAGTGGAGAGTTGGGTTTACATGGGCACAGACTCAGTTGCAAGATAATGGTTGGAATGCGACTCTTAACAGGTAATCAAGTCTGTACAGTACAGACAATGCGAGTGGAGAGATGGTTAAGTACACGTTGAAGAGGTGTGAATTGTCTCTCGCCAGGACAGGTGCTAAGATTTTACCAGCCCAGGCAAGTTGTAGGGGTTAGAGATAGTGTGAGATTAAACCAAGATCCCGGTTGAGGCCGTGCTCATGTGTGCAGAACTTGGCTATTAGTTTTTGCTTGACAATTCTGGATTGTCTTGTGTCTTGAAGGCCGTTTTGGATACGCTTACCCGAAGATCAGAGACTGAATGCCCTTGACTGCTGAAGTGTTCTTTCGACAGGAAGGGAACACATTGGCTGAGTCACATGAGTAACTCATGTGACTCAGCCAAGAATGCCTACCTGATACGCTGCAGGAAAGGATGTCCCGAGGCACGATACCTCAATGAGACCATGCAGACACTGCGATCAACAGATGAATGGACAATGCTGGATAATCACCAGGCAGGATAGTCCCCTTCCTGTCAGGGATCACTTCAATAGTCAAGTGCATTTGGTCTCTGATCTTCAGATAAGTGTTCTCCAAAGTGGCTTTCAAGAACAACGCAGTATCGCTGAGCAGAAACTGATAGCCAAGTTCCGCACACATGAGGAAAGCCTCAAACGGGATCTTGAGTTCATGTCACACTACCTGTAATCCCACAATTTGCCTAGGCTTGCAAAATCTTACTAACTGTCCTGGCTTGAGACAATTCACACCTCGTTAATTTGTGCTTAACCTTCTCTCCAAAATAAATGGCAAGTTACCGGTTAAGACTCATATTTGAACCATTATCTTGCAATTGAGTCTTTACCTATATGTCCTGTTTATGAACCCAACTCTCCACTCACCTGATGAAGGAAATCTTGTGCTACCAAATAAACTTATTGGACTTTAATGTGAATCTCTTACTGTGCCCACTCTAGTCCAACCTGGCATCTCCACATCCTGGAAGAGTATATAGTTGAAATGGAATTAACAAACTCTTGGATGATGTGGGCACAATAAAATGATGCACAAGCATCTAGCACGATTACACTGGAAAAGTAAACTTCCATGCTGCTCCGTTATGGTGGATATGAGGAGCAAACTTTTGAAAAAAGTAAGCAAAATACTGCAGATGCCGCAATCTGAAACAATAACAGAAGGTGCTGGAAAAATTCAGCAGGTCTGCAGCATCAGTTAGGCAAACAGAGTTAACATCTCAAGTTAGTTGACTCTTTGTCAACGTTGACTGTTTATCAATTGGACTGTAAACATTAACTCTGTTTCTCTCCTGGTTCATGCTAGCAGACCTGCTGAGTTTTCCCAGCACACTCTGATCTTGTTTCTGATTGTAGCATCTGTAGTATTTTGCTTATTTCTTTCAAACGCTTGTTCCATATATCCATCATAATGGAGCAGCATAGAAGTTTACTTTTCCAGTTTCATTTGCAAGCACTTGACTACTGAAAGAATATCTTACGTTTTGTGGTGCTTCTGATGGAATAATTTGATCTATCAGGAGATCAGCTACATAATACATATATAGTTAACAAATTAATATTCCCGACATTTCTATCATGTTTCACACATCGGTGTCTCAGGAAACATGATATGTGAATGAATAATTTTTTAAAAAATCTAGTAAATGTTCATTGCAACCCTTTTAAGGCTATATTTGCAGAAAGAGTTCCACACTTTTTATTGCAATTACTTCACAATCAAGGCAAATGTACTACTTGTGTTCTTAATTACTCACTGTGCCTACATTTTAACCTTCTATAATTTGTGTACAAGTCCCTCACCTTCTTTCACTCATGCAAGATAACAAGAGTAGATCTTCTGCTTATGTGTAGTCTGTAGCAAAGACCATGGTTTCTGATTGGTGGACTTCACATAGTGCAACATTTCTGCAGCACTCCTATTGTTGGCCTCCATACTTCCACAAACTACAACTTTTCCAGAAGGTCATGGCCTACATTTGCATTAAGATCCAAAAGATCCATTGTTCAAATTTAAGAACAAAAGCATTTCTGTAATTCTTACAATGTGAGCTTAAGTGTAGTTTTTATTTGAACCAAAGTGTAAATTAATTTTCTGATTTATCTGATGAATGGTTGTCAAAAATTGGATAAAATATAATAAATATATTGTTTCCATATGAAATATCCTGCAAATAGAAGTTTGAAACTTGAATTCTTAATAAACATTGTAATGTGTGTGTCTGGAACAGAACTTCCGTCAGCACATGTGAACACTGATCTTGTTTGTAACAAAATATATTGGTACTGGGTCTCAATGCACTGTCACATGTTAAGGGTCTGTTAAAATTTAGAATAATGTTGCTCTAATGATTTTATCATTTTCTGTAGGTAGTGGCTGATGATTCAGATGGTCCAGCAAACAACCAGATTCATTACTCTATTATTAATGGCAATCAAGGAAACCCATTTACCATTGACTTTACCACCGGGGAAATAAAAGTGGCGCAACATTTAGATAGAGAAAAAGTAAGTAGATTAAAAGTAAACCTGTTACTTAAATAAATCTTACATTTATCAATATTATTTCTTTGCATAATAAGTTGCTGATCCATTGTTAAATAACTCAAAACTTAGAACGTGTCACAAGTCATTAAGTTGTAAACCATGTTTAGCTTTTCTTTAAAGATATTACATAATCAAGCTCTATTAGATGCAAAAGCATCTGCTGCATTTTGAATGTGAATATAATTTAACTTCTTAATATGAAATTTGTAAATGGAAAAAACATCAATATTCTTGCTTTATGAAAATGTATCCATAGACTTACCTTGTTGATCATTTTGCTCTTCTATAGATATCTGGCTACACTCTGACAGTGCAAGCTTCAGACAATGGTTTTCCATCTCGGTTGAATACCACAACAGTCAATATTGATGTGGCTGATGTCAATGATAATCCTCCCATGTTCTCACAGGCAAACTACAGTGTTATCATCCAGGTAAGCATTATTAAAAATTCCAGTAACTCAGTAACATCTGTGATTTTTTTTTTAAGAAGTGCCTTTACTAAGGAGGAGGAATAATTGCTAAGTCTTAAAGCATTTTTTTGAATTGGTGAATTTTGGAATTCTCTCTTTTGTGCTTACCACATTAAGTTGCTGTGTTTTTACACTTTTCATGTAGAAACAGCAAGAGAACAACACAAGGTCAGGGAGTTGCACATTGAATCATGTTGCCAGCTAATTAATTGGGACCCCGTGCAACAAGTTAGAAAAAAAATCATCAGTTCACTTAAAACTTCTAGAATATGTCATCACCTTTTTTTATTTCTGAAGATTTTTTCCTTCTAGTATTCCTGTGAATACTACATGTTTATCTTCTAGTCAGGAGGGAGGGATTGTGGTGGAAATTTCCATTGATTGATACAAATCAAAACTTGCAATCTGTTTGCAACTGGATATTGTGAAGTCAGTAGACTCTGACAGTATTCAACTATGGTATTAAAGATTTGTGTTCCAAAACTTGCCATGTCCCCTAGCCAAGCTGTTCCAATACAGCCACATCACTAACACCTGCCCAGCAATGTTGAAAATTGCAGTTAAGTCCTTTATATAAAAAGTAGAATAAATCTAAACTGGCCAATTACAGCCTCATCAGTTTACTGTCGATCATCAGTAATGTGATGGAAAGGGTCATCAACAGTGGTATTGAGTGGCATTTGCTTAATAGTAACCTGCTCACTAATGCTCAGTTTGGGCTCTGCCAGGGTCACTTAGCCCCTGACCTCATTACAGTCATGGATCAAGTGTGGACAAAAGAGCTAAACTCCAGAAGTGAGGTGAGAGTGACAGCCCTTGACATCAAGGCAGAATTTGACCAAGTGCAGCATCAAGGAGCCCAAGCAAAACTAGAGTCAAAGGAAATCTGGGAAAAGTCTCTGCTGATTGAAGTCATAACTAGCATAAAGAAAGATGTTTGTTATTGTTAAAAGTCAAACATCTCAGTTCCAGGACATTACTGCAAGATTTCCACAGGGCAATGTCCTAGGCCCAACCATCTTTAGCTGCTTGATCAGTGACCTTCCTTCCATCATAAGGTTGGAATGTGCAATCATCAACAAACAATGTTCAGTATCATTGTCCATTTCCAAATGTAGCAACACCTGGACAATATCCAGGCTTGGGCTGATAAGTGGCAAGTAATATTCATGCCACACAAGTCCCAGAAAGAGGCCTTTTCTAACAAGTGAAAATCTGAACAACTCTTGACGTTCAAAATCATTATCATCACTGTATCTTCCAATATCAACATTTTGTGGATTAAAATTGACCAGAAACTGAACTGGGCTAACTATGTAAGTACTGTGGCTTCAGACATTAGGAATCCTGCAGTAAGTAACTTACCTCCTAACTTTCCAAAGCACGTCCACCATCTATAAGGCACAGGTCCACAGTGTGATTGAATATTCTTCACTTGCCTGAATGAGTGCAGCTCCAAATAAGTTTGACACTATCCAAGACAAAGCAGCCTGCTTGGTGGGTTTCCATCCAGAAACATTCATTCTCTTTACTAATGATGCACAGTGGCAGCTGTGTATACTATCCATAAGAAACTCTCCAAGGCTCCTTTGGCAGTGCCTTCCAATCCCACGACCTGTACTATCTAAAAAGACAAGGACAGCAGGCACATGGAAATACCACCGCATGGAAGCTGTCCTCCAAAACACTCATTATCATGATTCAGAAATATTGCTGTTCCTTCATTGTCACTCAGTCAAAATCCTGGAATTCCATCCTTAACAACACCCAAAGGTGTGCAGGTTCGGTTGATTGGCCATGCTAAGAAATTGCCCCTTAGTGTCCAGGGATGCATAGATTAGAAGGATTAGTGGGTATATATAATATGCAGGGATATGGGGATAAGGCCTGGGTGGGATTGTGTTCGGTACAGACTCGATGAGCTGAAAGGCTTCTTTCTGCACTGTGCTGTTCTATGATTCTATGAGTGTGTGCCGACAGCACCTGGACTGCAGAATTGCAAGAAGACAGCTCGCCTCTACTTTCTCAAGGGCAATTATGAATGGGCAACAAATGCTGGGCTAGCTACCGACACCCACATCTCATGGATGAATTTTAAAAAAAGTTAAATTGTTAATACCAGTATGACCGTTACTTCTGATAGAGAATTGTAATGTGATTGCTGCTTTATAAAAAGCTTAGTCTTGGTATGTTTTATGTCAGTGAACAAATTCTGTTGTCTGCTGTAGGGCTGTACCAGAGCAATATTCCACAATCCCCAAAAAAAAATCATTCTTTAATCAACTGGGGAGCAGTTCAGTTTAAAGGAATTGATATGGATTGTGTTGAATCTTTCTTCCTAGGAGATGCGGTGAATGTATAGTACTCTGTCTAACAGACTCATTCATCCAGCACTGATGGCATTCAGAAGGAAACAATGTAGCAATCAGTTTGTCAATTCATAGTTATAACCTGCTACCTGGAGACAGAATACTCAACTAAATGAGCTTTAGTCTGTGTACTTGTATTTTTGAATACAATTTGAATTCTGGTTTGAGTATGGAAATAGATAGAAACTCCATTTGTTTAATTTCATCCTCTCCTCAGTCTCTCTCACAGGTTAAACCAGCAACTACAACAACAATATTGCATCTTGTAATGTAATGAAACAAATCAACACGCTTTCTAGGAGTATTATAAAGTGGGGAGTCAATGGCCAAGTGGTATTGTCAATAGATTATTAATCCAGGAAATAAGCTAATGCTTTGGCAAACCTGGTTCAAATCCCACTATAGCAGATGGAATTTGAATTCATCTGGAATTCAGAATCCACTGATGATCATGAAACTATTGTGGATTGTCAGAAAAACCCACTTGGTTCATCAATGTCCTTCAGGGAAGGAAATCTTCTGGCCTGGCCTACATGCGACTCCAGAGCTACAGCATGTGGTTGATTTTCAACTGTCCTCAGACAATTAGGGATGGGCAATAAATGCTGGCAATATCCCACAAATGAATAAAGAAATTATAGTATGAAATCAAGCCAGATCACCATTTGGTATTACAGAACTTGAGTATTGCTGAAAAAGAATACTTTTTGTCATTGTTTTTATATTGTATACATCAGTACAATTCATGAGAATACCAAGTGTAAACAGAACAACAATTTATACTATATAAAAGAGTGCGAATTGGTTGGCAAGTGGACTCTGACTGATAGAGGTGTCACTGTGGAGAATGCTCCAGTTGATGATGCTTGGCAGTTAACTGTCAGTTATGGTTAACTAGGCAATTTAACTCTGATAAAGGCATTGCCTGAGGAATGAAACAACAAATGGCTGTCACTTATTTTGATTGACTGCAACAGGCGCAGTGTGCACACAAGTTTTTTCTGCCTGGCATTTTTGTCCTGATGAGTGCGAGATGAAAAACTTTGACAAAATATATCTCCCATATTTCAACAATACTCAAGGCAATAAAAAGGTCAGATCACCAAAAATTTGATCAAAGAAGTAAGTTTAAGAGAGAAAATAGGATAATGAGGCAGGAAGGTCTAGAGAGGGAATTCCAGAACTTGGGGCCTAGACAGTTGAAGGCACAGCCTTCAATGGTATAGCAACTATATTATGTGATTTAGAGATAAAACAACCTTGTTGAGCATTAATTGTATCCATTTTGTAGGAAAACAAGCCTGTTGGTGCCAGTGTGCTACAGCTCCAAGTGATAGACAGAGATTCCTCCCACAATGGCCCTCCATTCACTTTTACAATCATTAGTGGAAATGAAGAGAACGAATTCCAGATAAATTCAGATGGTCTACTCATATCATCATCTCATCTCAACCACAAAATCAAAGATATGTATCTACTGCAAGTACAGGTAAAAGCAGAATCTAATCTTGTGCTTTATTATGGGCACCAAGTGTTCAATACTCTAACTGTGTCTGTATGATACGTCGTGCATTGTCTAAACGTTTTTCGTTTTGTGCATAAAACAGAATGAATTTGATGTGATCATAAGGATAAATTTTAAAAGTGCCTGTTGCCACTGCAAAAGTTCACGAGGGATTACACATCATGGATTTTGGATCTTTGATCAGTGATAGACTGTTCAATTTTCCTTCTATTAATTTTAATGTACGGTAAATGTGCTACTTGAGTACCTGGGTTCACTGACCTCTGTCCTGAATTCCTAATATTCAGTCGTGTCACTAAAATTTCTGTGCCGAGAGTGCTAATGATTAAAAGATTTATTCCACAATGACAAAGTAAGCATATTATTGCTTGTTGTACTGCTGTACAATGAAACCACATAGATATAAGCCGCGATTCTCCCGACCTGCTGTGCTAATTTTTTAGCACAGCAGTTCAGGAGGTTCTTGCGTCAGTTGTTTGCAAGAGCGTTCGTGCCCAGCTTGCATTTCCCTGCACCGGATTTCTGGCAACGATTTCTGCTGAGCGTCAGAAATCAACAGGGAGACACAAGACCATTTACATGGCCACTGTAATATATATATAGTTCAAATATGATTACCTCCCCACTAATGGGCAGCTAGCGGTCCGGCCCCGCTGGAGTGAAGCGGGGAAATCGGGCCCCTCAGAGGGCTGGGGGCTGTCCCCTGGGCATTGGCACCCGAGTAGTGCCAGCCTTAGTATCTTAGCACTGTCCATAGGACAAGGGGCAATGCCAAGGGGAAAAGGCATTTGGAACAGGACGTATTTGGGGCAGAGCCGATGGGGCATTTGTTTGAGTGTTGACACTGCCAATCTGCATAGGGATTGTTGGAGGGTGGGGAGGGAGACCAGCGATTGGGGCGGCTGGTGTGGAACAGGATGGTCAACCTGCTGGGTGGATGGGCAGCGTGGGTGGGCGGTTGGAGGCTCAGGATTGTAGAGGTGGGATAATTGGTGACGGGGGTGCTGGTGGAAGCAGGGGCATGAAGTGGGGGCTGTGTCGGGACTGGGCCTGGGAACATATGGGGGGGCCAGCAACTGGGGCGAGAGCTGCAGTTGCGGTGGTCATGGGGCTGGTTAGTGAATGACTTGGCCTGTAATCGGGAGGCCATCAGTGCAGAGGGGGGGTGGTGCCTTCCGTGGGATAGGCACCGCCCATTGAAATTTAATGATATTCATGCTGGTGGCCTCTGCAGTGGGACTTCTTCTCTGAACTCCCACTGAAGAAACAGCATGAATTACTCCAGCCTTCACATGAATTCGTCACTTAGAAATTTTTGGGGAGAATTGCACCCCTGATTCCTAGTCCACAGTTTGTTTGTTCATTTCAGCCCGTACGGTGAACTGTATCAGTCTCCACCATCCAATGATTGCTGACTAGTGAACCTAAGGCCAAAATGTGAGAGTATTGAGCTACTCCTATATATCTTAAATCCCCAATAATAAATTAAACCTGCCAGCACTGACTGACTGACTGTGGGCTCGCATAGGAGGAATTGCTGTTTTCAGCATGGCATTTGAGGGTGCTCACCACACATAAATGGAAGTGTACTACAATTTAAGTTTCTACTATCAGAAGAAAAGACATTGTCAAGATAAAAAGGATTGTACATGTTATGACGAGATTTGAGAAAAACTCCAGAAGACGAAAAACACTATTGACCTGATTTTACTCGAAGCAGGAAAAATTAAAATGAATATTGTTTAAATTTTTGTCTTTAGGCAACCATAGTAGTAGTACTACTGTAGTAGTGGTGCATGGTGCTGCAAAATGGAACGGTTCAAACAACTTTAAATGTCACAATTTACCCACAGTGCACAATATAACTTCGAAATAACTTTATAAAAAGAATTTTTTAAATTTAATACCAATAATTTTGAAGTTAGATAAGTCCCCTGGGCCGGACGGGATTTACCCTAGGATTCTCTGGGAGGCAAGAGAGGCGATTGCAGAGCCTCTGGCTCTGATCTTCAGGTCGTCGTTGGTTACGGGTATAATGCCGGAGGATAGCGAATGTGGTCCCATTGTTCAAGAAAGGGAATAGAGACTTTCCGGGGAATTATAGGCCCGTGAGTCTTACTTCTGTTGTGGGCAAAGTATTGGAAAGAATTATTAGGGATAGGATTTATAGTTATTTAGAGAGAAATGAATTGATTGGGGATAGTCAGCATGGTTTTGTGAAGGGTAGGTCGTGCCTTACTAACCTTATTGAGTTTTTTGAAAAAGTGACCAAAGAGGTGGATGGGGGTAAGGCAGTTGATGTGGTATATATGGACTTTAGTAAGGCGTTCGATAAGGTGGCCCATGGAAGGCTTCTGCAGAAAATGCAGATGTATGGGATTGAGGGTGATTTAGCTAATTGGATTAGGAATTGGCTAGCAGATAGAAGACAGAGGGTGGTGGTTGATGGGAGATATTCATCGTGGAGTTCGGTTACAAGTGGTGTACCTCAGGGATCTGTTTTGGGGCCCCTGCTGTTTGTAATTTTTATAAATGATCTGGATGAGGGTATTGAAGGATGGATTAGTAAATTTGCGGATGACACCAAAGTCGGAGGAGTGGTAGATAGTGAAGAGGGGTGTTATAGTTTGCAGAGAGACTTGGACAAGTTGCAGAGCTGGGCCGAGAGGTGGCAAATGGAGTTTAATGTGGAAAAGTGTGAGGTAATTCACTTTGTCAGGAATAACAAATGTGTAGAGTATAGGGCTAATGGTAGGACTCCTAATAATGTTGATGAACCCAAAAATTCGCTCTTAGGCTGATTGGGAAACAAATTGTCCCTATGGTGAAAATTTTCCATATTAGGAATAATATATATATTATTATATAGGAATATTAAAATAGGATAATGTATTTGCTACTATATAGTATGACGGCGGCGCGGGCTCGTTGGGCCGAAGGGCCTGTTTCCCGTGCTGTGTTGCTTAATAAAAAAAACAGAGGGATCTTGGTGTATATGTGCATAGATCCCTGAAAGTTGGCAATCAAGTCGATAAGGTTGTTAAGAAGGCATATGGAGTCTTAGCTTTTATTGGTAGGGGGATTGAATTTTGGAGCCGCAACATCATGTTGCAACTGTACAAAACTCTAGTACGGCCAAACTTGGAGTATTGTGTACAGTTCTGGTCCCCGCGTTACAAGAAAGATATGGAGGCATTGGAGAGGGTACAGAGGAGGTTTACCAGGATGTTGCCTGGTATGGAAGGCAGGTCTTATGAAGAGAGGCTAAGGGATTTGAGGTTGTTTTCGTTAGAAAGAAGGCGGCTAAGAGGAGACCTTATTGAAACATATAAGATGATTAGAGGTTTAGATAGGGTGGACAGTGATAGCCTTTTTCTAGGATGGAGAAAGCTAGCACGAGGGGACATAGCTTTAAATTAAGGGGTGGTAGTTATAGGACGGATGTCAGAGGTAGGTTCTTTACCCAGAGGGTGGTAAGGGTATGGAATGCCCTGCCTGCTGCAGTTGTAGATGCGCCAAGTTTGGTGGCGTTTAAGAGGTTAGTAAATAAGTTTATGGACGAAAAGGGAATGGTTTAGGTTAGAGGGTCATTGCTTTTTCCTAATTGGTCGGCGCAACATCGAAGGCCGAAGGGCCTGTTCTGCGCTGTAATGTTCTATGTTCTATGTTCTATAATTCAATAAACCTACTGAAATTATTAATATAGATGTTTAATTAAAAAAAAGGCTCACAAGGGGGACTTTTTTTTAAACAAGGGCAAATACAAATAATGTATTTCATGACTTTCAACTGCTGGTTACCTTGTTAATGACGTATGTTTGGTAGTTGAAACCATCAGGAAAGTACTGACTGCCCCTTAATTGCCCAGGGCAAACCTGATAGATTTTCCAGGAAAGCCTATAAATGGGTGTCCCCAGAAATTTCACTTGACATTGGTGGTTGCATGTGCAATTCAAGGTCTTTTGCCAGTTGTAGGAGCCATTTTACAATTGCAAAAACAGATGAATGGAGTTCTGCACATTTGTGCCAGGCAGAAGTGATCTTTCAAGGGACTTTGGAAGTTGTTTAATAAATGGCTTTGAAATTGGGCCCATGCTCCTCTTTGGACCAGCCAAATACCTTGACCTACTGTCAATATTTGGATAGGGAACTCCTTCCCCAGTGGACTGCTTCCATTCCCTTGACCTTTCTTTACTGCCAGTTTCTGGTTGATTTGCACATGGAACTGCTGCTTTTGTTTTGTCCCTATGGGTTTGCAAGAGTCCTACATGTTAACATTGAGTGCTTCTAGCTAAACCTAATCCCGAAAATGTTTTAAGTTTTCACCACCAAATTTTACATCTGTTTTAGGTGAGAGCTGAAAAACGTACAAAATCCAATATAAATCCTGGCTAGAACTTGTGTTTTACTATAGCTTTCTTGATAATTTTGCTTTCTGACATTTCTGTAAAAACATTGTGTTCTGCCCATTGTAAGGAAGCTGACACAAAGGAATGATGTGTTGCTGCCTGCCCTTCTGCATTAGTAGCAATGAGATTGATACATCTTTGATCCGTTTATGGCGCGTTTTGAAACTAAAACAGAAAATATTTTATGAACATGTTGTAAACAAGCTGTGACTGTACCTATTCTATTGCTATCAATAATTTGAACCAATTGGGTTCACGGGGAATATTTTTTGTGCTGTTATTGCACCAGGTCTGTTTCTTTAAAATAAGTAAGTGCAGAGATTTCAGAATTTGTACCTATGTGCATTGAGGGAAAATAGAAGAAATACTCTTAACGCCGAAGATTTACACAGACTTGAGTATATATCATCCTTGTATTCCCCCCCGCTTGTGTCTTGAGAAAAAAAGTTAGTCAGTGTGAAACTTAACAACAGTTGGTACCTATTTGGACTGCATTGTTCTAAGAGGAATTTGCAAATGGATACTGAAATGCTGCACTACAAGAAAGTCATTTTGTAAACGCATTTTGCATTCTCTGAGATGTAGTTACATGAAGTACATCATGAATATGAATTGCAAATAAATGCAGTTTTTTTAAAAAAACTGGAATATTCTAATGCCGATTGAATTTTTTTTTATTTAGGTAACTGATAGTGGGCGACCTCCATTAACCTCATCAACATTCATAAAGCTTAAAATTATTGAAGAAAGTATTTATCCTCCAGCTATTCTTCCCTTGGAAATTTACATAACTACTGTCGGAGATGAATATGCAGGCGGTGTTATCGGAAAGATTCATGCAACAGATCAGGATGTTTATGATACTCTCACATACAGTCTTGCGTCTAAAACGGGAAACTCATTTGCAGTTTCTAGCACTGATGGCAAAATGATTGCACATAAGCTTTTGGATGTTGGACAATATGTTCTGAACGTCACTGTAACTGATGGTCAATTCACAACGGCTGCTGATGTTCATGTGCATGTTAAACAAGTAACTGAAAATCAGGTCAACCACTCTATTGCCATTCAGTTTGCAAATATTACACCCGAGGAGTTTATAGGAGATTATTGGCGGAATTTCCACAGAGCATTACGAAATATTCTTGGCGTCAGAAGGCATGATCTTCATGTTATTAGTCTGCAACCTTCTGAGCCGCCTTCAAATTTGGATGTTCTCCTTACAGTCAATAAAGCAAGCAATTCTTTCCATCTGCCTGAAGTGCTTTTCCATAAGCTGAATACCTCTGTGTTAGGCATTGAAGAAATGATGGGTGTCCGAATACTGAAAGTCATTTATAAACTTTGTGCTGGCCTAGACTGTCCTATGAAGTATTGTGAAGAGAAGATTGCTATCGACACAAATGCCATGTCGACGCACAGCACTGCTCGGTTAAGCTTTGTAACCCCACGGCACCACAGAACATCTGTCTGTCTTTGTAAAGGTAAGGTGCATATTATAAAATCAGTCAGCTCTATATAACTATGTATATATAAAAAAGTGTGTGAAGGGGCCAATTGTGAAATACAGAAATACTTGTCTGCTGATTTGAATTTGACAGAAATCTTAAACATGTTAAATTATGACTTTTCTGTAATATAGTAGTGCCTTTCATAAAGCAATCACTTAAAACTACTCTCAAAAGTTGATCAGCAAGACAAGTGTTTGTATATCCCATGGTATGGTATACCTTATGCAGGCTTTGTCATGTTACCCAAATAATTTACAAACTAACACAACAAAGAGACAAATAATTTTTTTTTAACATCAGTAGCAGTCTAATTGTTTTAACGAATAAACTAAATTTAAGTTGCTGTACATTGTGTTTTGTGTTGAATAACTTGTGTTTATTTTTACTAGGCAGCAAATGCCATATTGTGCATAAACTCTGTGAAAATAATCTTTGTCCTCCTGATACTGAATGTGTACCTGATGCAAAGGAAGAGAGCTATAATTGTTTATGCAAAAATCCAAAACTCAGTGAATGTTCTGGTAAGGATTTTCCAAATAACACATTTTAAAATTTAATGCAAAGATTTATTAATCATAACACAAATACAGTTTTCACTCTGTCATATTTATTTGATTTTTTTTTTAGTGGACCCATGTTAATTGCCTTGCATTTTCAGGTGGCGCTTCTCTGTCGTTCAATGGTAATAGTTATGTGAAATATCGCCTCATGGAGAATGAAAACAAAGAAGAGATGAAACTCTCCTTGCGTTTACGGACTTATTATCCACATGCAGTTGTTATGTATGCTAGAGGAACAGACTATAGCATTCTAGAGGTACATGCTTCTCAAAAAAATCCAGAGCAGAAATTACAAAGGACTGTTCTTAGAATTTGATTAATTTACTTGTGCAGTTCTAACTTGTGCAATTTTAACCAGTTTACTTAAAATAAATTCACCATTTTGCTAAATGATGAGAGTTTTACATGACTATCTCAACTAAAATGAATTAAAATGGAGCTAAGTCATATTTTATTTTTCCCCACGAGAGAAACTTTTGCAGTTCACGTTCATAAAATGAAACTTTAAAATGTACTGCTGGAATTCGCAGGTATCTATTAATATTCTTTGTGTATTTGTGGTATTAAATTTTCTAAACTACTCAAATGTGATCAGGAAAAGGAACATATTTTTGCACAGTTAGATTAATGGAATATATTGTGTAAATTACTTTGGGTCATTAGGGTCCAATTTACCTTCATATTTATGATAGTTGATTGGGTTTGGGGATTTAAATTTATTTTAATCTTTAAAGGATTATTGCCATACTGTAGGTAATGATCTTAAACTGAAGAATAATTTGGATTTGTGGCGACTTGACCACAAAACCTAGAGCGTGTTATCATTATCTAAATCCATCAAATTTTAAGTTTTATGAAACAACTAAAAATAAAATATTCAATTTAATATTCCCACTGCCATTTTGCAGATTAATAATGGAAGGCTGCAGTACAAATTTGACTGTGGCAGTGGTCCAGGAACCGTTTCTGTACAAAGCATTCAAATCAATGATGGCGAATGGCATTCTGTTTCACTGGTGGTTAATGGCAATTATGCAAACCTGGTTCTGGACAAGGTCCACACAGCAGCTGGCACGGCTCCAGGCACCCTGAGGACACTAAATTTGGACAATTTCTTGTACTTCGGTGGTCATATTCGACAGCCACACGCAAAGCATGGCCGAAGCCCACAACTCAGTAATGGTTTTAGAGGATGTCTGGAATCTATTATGCTAAATGGGCAAGAATTACCTTTGAACAGCAAGCCAAGGGTCTATGCAGTCATGGAGGAATCGGTTGAAATGTCTCCTGGATGTTCTCTGGTGCCTGCAGAAGGATGTTTGAGCAGTCCATGCCAGAATAGTGGCACATGCTCTTCACTATCTAATGGAGGTGAGTTGATCACTTACAATATGTTGAGAAGTGAGATGGTGAAGTTTTAACTATGATATTTATCAACTCAGGCATAGAATCCTTATAACGTGAAAGGGGATCATTGGCCAGTCAGGTCCATGCTGGTTTCATGTAAAGCAAATCCAGTCAATCTGATTCTCCTGGTCTATCCTCTTGGCCTGGAAGTCCATTCTATTCAAGTGCCCATCCAATTTCCTTTTGAAGCCATTGGATATCCCCACTTCCATTATTTTCTGAAACAGAGTTTTTTGATCCATTACTACTTCTGCACAAAAAAAGTTCTTCCTAGGACTCCCCCTGCATTTCTTATCTCAGATCTTAAATCTGTATCTCCTCATGCTTATACCAACAGTTAATGGGAACAACTTTCCTTTGTATACTTCATAAAATTGTCATAAATATGTACACCTTCATCAAATCTTCCCTCAAGCTCCTTTGCTTCAAGAAGAACACCCCAATCCCTTACCCTTGGAACCATTCTGTTTAACCTTTATAATTGCTAAGTATATGGCAACAGCTAGGTTTCAGTTCATGGTTTGCTCTAGTTACTGATGATTACTTGTGTAATAATAAATAATGCAGAAACTAAAGTGAATAGCTGTATTGTTGATCCAGAACTGTAACAAAGATTTCAGTAATTTAAAGGCATTAGGAAGCTTGGAATAAGAAATAACCATTTGGCCCATCTTTTCTGCTTTCATAGCAAACCTTCCCCAGTCTTTTATGGATTCTGTTCTGAACATTATAATCTCTTGAGACAAAGCTCTATGCAAGTATATTTATTGATCCCAAGCAAAACTCTTCCATATTCCTGTTTTCAATCCTA
Source organism: Sphyrna mokarran (assembly GCA_024679065.1). Classification (NCBI taxonomy): domain Eukaryota; kingdom Metazoa; phylum Chordata; class Chondrichthyes; order Carcharhiniformes; family Carcharhinidae; genus Sphyrna; species Sphyrna mokarran. The sequence goes on along the minus strand of JAGIQG010000001.1, from coordinate 71,161,095 downwards.
ACCTATTACTCTGGTGGGGGGGAAATCGATCGATCGGGGGTGGAGCACGTGCATCGGGCCTAGCTGCCAACACCAGAAGTCTTACAGCGCAGACAGTGAATTATGAGAGTCAATTAGGTCTGAAACAAGTGAAATTAGCCCTTGATTCCTTATTTGAATATGGTGCGCAGACTGATGATGTTAGCACCTGCCCACTCTCTGTAATATGGCAGTGCATTCAGGGGTGGAGAAGTTGGCGGTTTGGATGCCCACCTTATTTTTATATGCCCCTTCCCCTCTGTCCAAAATACATCAGCGGGGCATGTGAAGCACAATCCCATATCTGCTCCTTATATTCTGTGAGATATTTTGCCATATGCATTTATGCTAGTCTATAAAGCTATGAAATCTTAATTTTAACTCAGAGTGTATCCTGTTCCTCTTTGAAGGAGTTTATAATCAAATCTTAATTCAAAATGTCATAAAAACAGCCATTTAAAATCAAATCTAAAACCACTGTCATATACGAGTGATCATAAGTATATCAGCTGACCTTTTTTTATGCATTCAAATTATCAAAGGTGATTGTAACTGGAATAATCAGGCACTCCTGAAAAAGTATTACCAGCTAATAATATTAGTGGGAAACAGCTTCACAGAGTGCTGAGGGTACTTCAGTCTGTAAGACGTCAATACTTCTAAATTTGAAAAATAAATGCAGTCAATTGCAACATTTATGAGTCCCCACTACCCAAACACCTAAACTGTGAATCTGTTTCATCGAATTTCTACCTTTTCAGAAGGGAAATATTCCACCTGTCATAATCAAAGTTTATTAGTTTTAAATTGCTTCTTCCAATCCAAATCAGATGGATCTGTTTACGTTATCTATGCCTCTCGATACTTCTTAAAGACCTGGTTGCTGGTTTATGTTCTGCGTAGGTGTTTGGGCAGTGGGGACTCATAAATGTTGCAATTGGTTGTCATTTATTTTTCAATCTTAGAAATATTGACATCTTACAGACTGAAGTACCCTCAGCACTCTGTGAAGCTGTTTCCCACTAATATTATTAACTGGTAATACTTTTTCAGGAGTGCCTGATTATTCCAGTTACAATCACCTTTGATAATTTGAATGCATAAAAAAAGGTCAGCTGATATACTTATGATCACTCGTATGTGACAGTG